>OZ014494.1:0-1200000 GCA_963966045.1 Xestobium rufovillosum
CTGACCTGACCTGACCTGACCTGACCTGACCTGACCTGACCTGACCTGACCTGACCTGACCTGACCTGACCTGACCTGACCTGACCTGACCTGACCTGACCTGACCTGACCTGACCTGACCTGACCTGACCTGACCTGACCTGACCTGACCTGACCTGACCTGACCTGACCTGACCTGACCTGACCTGACCTGACCTGACCTGACCTGACCTGACCTGACCTGACCTGACCTGACCTGACCTGACCTGACCTGACCTGACCTGACCTGACCTGACCTGACCTGACCTGACCTGACCTGACCTGACCTGACCTGACCTGACCTGACCTGACCTGACCTGACCTGACCTGACCTGACCTGACCTGACCTGACCTGACCTGACCTGACCTGACCTGACCTGACCTGACCTGACCTGACCTGACCTGCCCTTCTATGACCTTATGACCTTCATTGACCTTCTATGGCCTTCCGTGTCCTTCTATGACCTTATGACCTTCATTGACCTTCTATGGCCTTCCGTGCCCTTCTATGACCTTATGACCTTATGACCTCCTATGACCTTCCGTGCCCTTCTATGACCTTATGACCTTGATTGACCTTCTATGGCCTTCCGTGTCCTTCTATGACCTTATAACCTTCATTGACCTTCTATGACCTTCCGTGCCCTTCTATGACCTTATGACCTTCATTGACCTTCCATGGTCTTCCGTGCCCTTCTATGACCTTATGACCTTCATTGACCTTCCATGGCCTTCCGTGCCCTTCCATGACCTTATGACCTTCATTGACCTTCATTGACCTTCATTGACCTTCTATGGCCTTCCGTGCCCTTCTATGACCTTTTGACCTTCTATGGCCTTCCGTGCCCTTCTATGACCTTATGACCTTCATTGGCCTTCCATGGCCTTCCGTGCCCTTCTATGACCTTATGACCTTCATTGACCTTCTATGGCCTTCCGTGCCCTTCTATGACCTTATGACCTTCATTGACCTTCTATGACCTTCCGTGAACTTCTGTGACCTTCTATGACCTACTATGACCTTATATATATATATATATATATTATATATATAAGGTCATATATATTATATATATATAATATACATATAATATATATAAATATATGTATAATATATAATATATATATAATATATATAATATAATATGTATATATATTATATATATATAATATATATAATATATAATATAATATAATTATAATGTATATATATATATATTATATATATTATATATATTATATATACATATATATATCGTCATAAAAGGACATAGAAGGACATATATATATGTAATATATATATATATATATATTATACATATAATATGTAATATATATATAATATATAATATATGTATGTATATTATACATATATAATATATATAATATAATTATATAATATATATATATATATGTATGTATAATATATATACTATATATAGTCTGCATATATATAATATATAATATATAAATATAATATATATACTATATATACTATATATATTACATATATATATTATATATCATGTATATACATATACATATATATATGGTCATAGGACATTATATATATATAATATAATATATGTATATATATTTTATATATATAATATACATAATATAATATAATTATATAATATATATATATGTATAATATATATTATATATAATATGTATATATATAATATATAATATATGTATGTATATTATACATATATAATATATATAATATAATTATATAATATATATATATGTATAATATATACTATATATAGTATGCATATATATAATATATAATATATAAATATAATATATATACTATATATACTATATATATTACATATATATATTATATATATATATATATTATATATTATATATACATATATATATATATGGTCATAGGACATTATATATATATAATATAATATATGTATATATATATATTATATATATAATATACATAATATAATATAATTATATAATATATATATATGTATAATATATATATTATATATAATATGTATATATATAATATATATAATATATATAATATATATTACATATATATATTATATATATATTATATATTATATATACATATATATATATGGTCATAGGACATAGGACATAGGACAGAGAAGGTTATAGAAATTAATTATATATATATAAATACATATATATACATATATAAGTGGTCATAAAAGGTATATATACACCTTATATATATATATAATGTATATAATATATAATATATATAATATATATGTATAATGTATATATATATAATATATAATATATATATATAAAATATATATATAAGGTGTATATATATATACCTTTTATGACCACTGATATACATATATAATATATATAATATATATAATATGTATATATATATGTGTAATACATATATATGTAATATATATAATATGTATATATATACTATGTAATATATAATATATATTATATATATATATAATATATATAATATATACAATATATATATATGTATAATATATATATATAATATATATATATATATGCCCTTCTATGACTATATATATAATGTATAATCTATATAATATATATATAATACATATTATATATATAATATATATATGCAATATGTATATATTATATATAAATTATATATATATTTTATATATATATTATAAATTACATATATACATATTACATATATTATATATATATTATACATATATATATATATATTATATTATAATATATATAATATATAATATATATGTATAATATATATAATATATAGTATGTATATATATAATATATAATATATATATAATATAAATATAATATATATATAATATATATATATTACATATATATTATACATATATTATATATATATATATATATTATATTCGGCGGCATCCGGCCTGATCCGGCGCGAACCAGCGATGTAACGTTGTATAACGTTAGTTAGGAAAGGAAGGTTATATGTACAGGGCACGGCAAAAGTCAGTTAACCGATTTGCATATTAATAAAAACCAGCAATGACAGGATGCTTCTCCCTATCCAATTGCCAAACTCGTCATTCAGGAAAGCACGAACTTGTAGTCCGTAATGAGGCGGAGCGCCGTCTTGTTGAAAATATCTAATACCTTCTAACCGCTGATTATTTTCAAGTTCTCCCTTTAAATCCGTGAGAAGTTCCAGATAATTTTAGGCATTCACCGTTCCGTGAAAGAAATACGGACCGACGAGACCGCTCGCATGAATTCCAGCCCACACTGTTATACCAGGAACATTTAACTTTTCTGTGATGGTTGCATGAGGGTTCTCAGATGCCCCGTAAACGCAATTGTGACGGTTAATTCGTCCGTTCAATTTGAATTGCGCTTCATCGGCCCGGAGAATGGATCGGTAAAAATTTGCGTCGTCTTCCGCGCACCCGATGTACCGCTCGCAAAATTGAAGCCTACGATCACGGTCGTCTTCTTTCAATGCGTGCAACAAACGCGGACGATAACAACGCATATTCATTTTCTTCAACATACGCCGTAAACTACGGACCAGAGTGGTTGGTGCCTCCATGAACGCTTGGGCAACGAGATGCATATTTTCTTCTGTGATTACGGTGGAGGGGCGGCCACTGCGCGGCGCATCTGAAACCGACCCAGATTCCGTGAATTTCTTGTATAGCTTGTACACCATTTGTCTTGTAGGAATAGGTCTACCGGGATGCCGCACCGCAAACTCTCCAAAAATTGTGTTGTAATCGGAATTGTAACGTAGGTATCCTGACACCGGGCAGATACGTTTGGCTTTCGTGTACTTTATACGGAGCTGCGCTGCCATTGCGATGCAAACACGATGTACGACACTCGTGTACTAAACTTTTGCCGCATTTGCCCCCGCTGAGCCGGATGTATTTAATTGTACACACAACGAAGACGCGCGCATGCATATTTTTTGATAGCGTTAACTGACTTTTGCCGCCCTCCGTATAATAATAATAATAATAATAAACGACTTTATTATCTGCTATAGCATACAACATAAATAACATCGAAAAATGAAGAGGTATATAAACATAGCAGACAAACGGCGAAGTTCAGTCATTGGCTATCCTTGCGGAAGACAATAACTGTTCTTCCACTTAACCGATCGAAATAACATACATATTTGTTTGTTTGAGCAGCCTAAGGAATAATAACTACTTATTTTCTACAGACAAAAGAAAAATAGACATAAAGAAAATAATATAAGTAATAGTATAATAAATATGTACATAAAACACAAAAAATAAAAAAAAAGAATGCCTAGACATCCAAACAATAAGACAGGTTCACATGAAATCAATTATTTATAGCGGCAGACCGCAGGTGACGGCGTAACGAATTTTTAAATGCAAACAGACAAACTTGTATTCCAGAGGTACAGCATTGTACACAGTACGAACATAGGAAGAAAAGCGGCGATTAAATAAGAATAACTTGTGTTTAGGAATTGTGAGCATATCCTTCCTCCTAATATTCACACTGTGCACATCAGTTCTGAACCAATAAAATAATTATCGATTCGCTGTTAATATAAATCCAAGTTCAAAGTGATTATACCAGGTAAAGTTTAAATCATATAACTTGGCGTATGGGTTGACACCTGCATGTGAACTAATTTGTTTCGACATTGACAGTACAGTGACACTAATACTAGTTTCCGTGATAACATACGAAACGAGCAAAGACGTACAAATACATTGTTATGCAACATTATAAATGAGGATGAGTGAAATAAAGAGTTAGAATGGAAAATCTTGATTATTTCATCTTACCTTAATAATTAGCGGCCGTATCAACTAGTTGCGTGCGAGAGAGACATCCAACTAACATGATGCGTAGATTATTTCAATCATACGCCAAGTTATATTATTCCAACTTTATGTCTAAATATAATTTGATTCGCTTGTATATTTAATGTAATTGCATTATAATACAAAGTGCACTTAAGAGGGATACGTACGTCGCTCAAGAAAAATAAACACTCGGTCTCCCCCACTACACCGGCCAGCGTAGGAGAAACACGAAGAGAAACAGATCTGCCGGCCAGATACGGCCCGAACGTACTCGGCTGTCACCGACTACTGAGGGGCGGTTAGAATCTGCTAGTGGAAGGAGGCGCTCCCGTTTTTAGAAATGGGTTTATTGTCGAAGTAAATTTAATGTAGCTTATTTATTTTCAGTTCAAATGCATTCAAATTTGAAACGCAAGCAATTTAATGTTCTTATTATAATGTGCTCTAATTAGTTTTCCAGTATTTGCTTTTTGAACCGAGTTTCTAGCCGCTGAAAATACACCAAAACGCAAATTTCACGTCTCGTTTCTGTGATTATTTACATATTTGTTCTTAATTTGATTTGACAGAATTGTAGAAGAAATCTTCTTCTTTCTGACAAAGAAGAAATTTCTGCAAAATATTTATTAGTAAGAGCTCTACGTTTCGTAACTTAGAGCTTGATATCGGCGCTGTTTTCAACGTACGTATCCCTCTTAATGTGGTCAATCCTAAACTCGCCAAAGGGTCGTTCAGTAGAACGCCTATTATCCGTGCGCGGATTATCCGGCATGCGGATTATCCGTGCGGCACCTGAGAATTTGTTTTGACACGTTTCCTTGTGTTTGCATTGGTTCAGTTTAGTTCGCTTTGCGTTATTACGTCACGTATAGTTTGTTATATGTATAAAATAAAAACTATTCGGTTTATGTTATGTTGCGTATATTATACATAGGTAGTTTGTTTTATGAAATAAAAAGTATTTATTTTAGGTCATAATATGTATAATATAAAGCTTGTTATGTGACATAAAAGGTATTTGGATTATCCGTGTTTTTCAATTATCCGTGAGTTACCCGGTCCCGTAAGGCACGGATAATAGGGGTTCTACTGTACTTATTACTGGCTTCGAGTACTTTAGCTCTACAAATGCATAATTATAAAACTATATAACATAATTATAGAACTAGCTAATTTATTCCAACGGCGATTCAGTATTCACCAGATATCGGAGAATAATTTACATTATAAAACAACTAGAACAAGCACTCCCAGATCTCACCGCTCGAAGGGAAAACCTTTTGTATCTCTTATATTTTGGGAAAACCTCTTGGGAAAACCCATAGCAGAAATGAAATGGCAAAATTTGAAAAAAAACCTAGGAGTGAATAATTTAATTTCGTGCAGCGATAATATTAATAATCAGGCTTATTCTGTAACTTTTAACATATCGAATAGAAATGTAGGTAGCAATCGGAATCTCTGCCAAATCGGAATGTCTAATATCTATCGCATCATCCCGCTAGCGAAATCGGTATTCTGTAAGGGACATAGAGAACAGCTCGGATCGTAAAATGCGACTTCTATCTGAAGGCGCTTGATACAAATGGCAACGCAGCATTCGGCGAGCAATTATAGACCTTATTAACCAACTGACGTTTTCTTGTGAAACCTAACCGAAGAAGTATTTAAATTAATCGTGGAAGACGGCATTATTATTTGTAGTCCAGATGTTATGTTTGTGAAATACGACTGTAGGTACCGTAAAAATAAAGATTTTATGGCTAGGAATTTTACGAACTTACATTCAGTTTGTTGCATTTTTGCAAGAAGGTAACACCTTGATATTATTAATTGAATCATCTCCTAAATTTTTAAAAATGTCGTGTGCTAGTCCAAACAAAAAAAATCTTCTCCGGAGCAGTTAAATAATTAATTTAGTCGATTTCATAAGCGAAAATTGAATACTGCTTCACGGGAAGACAAAGCCTACAGAAGCTAACAATTCCGTAGAAAAATTATGGGACGAATTAACACTAAATTTAAATGGATTGGGCTGCGGCCTATAAACTTCGTGTAGAATATTCGAAAGTAAATAGTAGAATACCAAACAAGGAGGATGTTTGAAAGACGGAAAATTACAAATGTTAGTTCCCAGTGATATCCCTCGTAAAAGGCTGAATCCCGAAGGCGTACCTGGCTCTTGCTCGAAATACGAAAATGTTATCCAACATACTTCGATCATGCAGGTTTTTAACGTTAAATTAACACTAAACACAATGCAAAGTGTCAAACTCGCTCGCGAATCTAACAATGCTGCGCATGCGTCAAAGCAAATTTCGATATCGGAATTGCACTTCGACAAAGTTTGAGTGGTCGAAATCGATTTCTATCACATTTCGATCGTAGAAATTGCAAGGGGTTACAGAATACCGATTTCGAATAATTCCGATTCTACTTGTCAACCTCTATTCGATTTTACGTATTTCTATTCGATTTGGAGTTACAGAATAGGCCTGAATGTCTTGTATGCGTATACATGTAAAATAAAAAATATAAATAAGTACAAGAAAAAATTAGTTGCTGGATCGTCTATAGGAGAATTGTCTCTTTAACGGCTTCGGTTCAGGTTCAACGTCCTCGGATATTTTCCCCAGCAATCGGGCATTTTCTTGTTTCAGAGCTTCAATTCGTTCTTCTTTCGCCTAAAATTAAAAAGCGTAGAATGGGCTCATTTCATGATTATTTTTTATTGCATATTGCATATTCTGATTCAGTAACGATATAAAATTTTAAAATTTTCTGATGACGATTTCGTATTTAAAAAAATTATAAAAGTTGCCGCTCTGCGAAACAACTACCGCGTGCAGCTGGAGAGACGTGACGTCATCAGATCTGTCCAGCGCATCGCTTAGCTAGCGGAACAGGGGAACACGCGACGTCTTCTCTTTACTTAGATACTTTATTTTTTGTTCGGCTGGTTGTGTGTTGTGTTGCTACCGCTGTATCGGATAATCAGAAAAAGAAAAATTATAAATACTGTATACTTCCCGAATGCCATAACACAACCACGCCGGAAAAGGTATTTATTACTTTGTCCAAAAATGTACAGGCGAGGAAGTTGTGGCAGCGTGCTGTGCGTAGAACTGAGCTTATAAACAACGAATCAAAAAAATACTGTTCTCTAAATAAAAAAATTAAAAAAAGCTGTAATTGAAATCCGATTATCCTCGACACTCTTTATTTTGTTCAAGGGGCAGGTTCGGCCACTTTGTTCCAAAAATATAAAGCGCTACATACTTCAAGAACCATTACATACACCAATGTGCATTTCAACAGGGAGTGTAGAAGACAGAAATTGATCCCAAGGTACATAAATATTCGTATTAACCGCCGTTGTTCATTTAGAAGTGATAGGATTGCAAATTTTCTTGCTAGTAGTTTGATAAGGGACGAGATTAGGAAATCATATAGGAAAATTGATAATATAGATCAGAAATTATATTTAATATATCATAGATTAGTTACTTTAGTTCCTCAATTTGCATTGGATAATTTTATGGAGTACTTCATAGAACGAACACTTATATTCGAAAATAAATAGTGTCGAGGATAATCGGATTTCAATTACTCCTTTTTAGCTTCATAGCCTAAGCTAGGTAGCTATTGTGATAGTCGTTTTTTAACCATGGTGTTTTTTCATCAAATGTGGACGTTTCAGGTAATTCCAAGACTTTTAGGCAAGGTGGCACATTTCCGTCCGTATATACAGGGTGATTCAGAACGGGCGTGCCAAATTCAAATGGGTGCTAGAGGAACTCCAAATAAGACGAAAAGTTTATATGAACATATGTTCTAAAGTGACTACAAACAAAGATACAGGGTGTAAAAGTTTTAATATTTTTTTAATATTTTTTTTATTATCTTAGTAACTAGGAAAGTTATCGAGTTGAAATTTAAGGCGTCGTTTTCATTTGTCAAGTTCTAATTTTCCAAAAAAATTTGCTCTGCTAGCCCCATCAGTAGCGTTGCTACGGGATAGACCGTTTATTTATTTCCACAATCCAATGTTACGCCACTGGTGAATGCAGGTGATATTAACGTATTTGAAATCTACGTTCAATTTGGGAAGAAATTGGTGTCTTCAAAAGTTTTCGTAAAATGCTTAGTTTTTGAATGAAATAGCTTTTTGTGCAATCGTGCACATGCACTGAAATTTTACATAATGCAATAACGGCTTCACCGATATGCAAGAAAAGTGAAAATTGAAAAAAATAGTTTATTAAGAATAACACTAAGAAAACTAACAAGAAGAACGAGAAAACACATCAAGTATTACATTACGATATTTAAAAAAATATTAAAACTTTTACACCCTGTATCTTTGTTAGTAGTCACTTTAGAACATATGTTCATATAAACTTTTCGTCTTATTTGGAGTTCCTATAGCACCCATTTTAATTTGGCACGCCCGTTCTGAATCACCCTGTATATGTGTATATGTATTGAGCCGAGATATGACGTCATAGAACATTTTTTTCAATGAGACCGTATATATTTTTGTATTGCATCGGATACAGGGTATTTTTCTCTACACGATGTGCGAAAATCGTAATAGGTTGTATAAGGAAGAAATTGAGAAAAAAATTACGAAAAGAAGGCGCGCGCGATTAACGCGCCCTCCAGTTCAGTTGTGGCTGTGGCTAGGAAGCTGTTCTGTCAATGCGTTGACAACTAGTTTTATTTAAAAAACCTCGATTATGGAACACTTCAACAATATTGTTCTCTAAGCTGCCTATGTAATAAGAAAAACTTGCTGTTGAAGTTTTACACCCCTCATTTCGGCACTTACAAACTCTCGTTTAAAATAATCCATTACCATTATAATATCCACTTCCGGCAAATTCGAAGAATCGGCTTTAATATAGTTAGCATCACACGTTGCGAATATTATATAAAATACAAGTAAATATATAATGATAATAATTGGTATCAGAATTTACAAATAAAGCGGAAAACGCTTTAAAAATTTTACTAACAGTCGCTGGATTATATTACTTCTTGCTATGTTCGAAGACGAGCGCAAACGGCAGCTGCTTACTCGCGAGATCCGATTACGTCAGAGGGTAGAATTCCGCCGGACAAAATATTTCAATGTTCTAAGGCGAATGTCTTCGGTAGTTTTTGTCAGATTGGGTTGAAACTTTTTAGTGGTGATATATACTTATATGCAATACTTAACAAGCAATGTAAAAAAAGCGAAATTTTGGGATTCTATTAAATGACCCTATTCCCTTTTCAAGTCTAGCATTTGTAAAAATGACAAACCTTCAGTTCCACTTGAAATTCACTTTCAATTTCCGCCCTCGTTGCTACAGCATCTGTCATGAGTTTCTGTGCTACTTTCGGTAACATATACTTGGAATTGAGTCCCAGAATGGATTCCATTTTCTTGCTCTTCCTCTCTTCCATTTTCAGATTTGCTCGCAACACGTTTGTTTCCGTAATCAACGTGGCGCTTTCTTCCACCAAACGCATCTTATCGCCCATACCCACCGCAGTGCCACCTGAAACCCATATACAAGAATCAAATTTTGTTACTTAAGCTATGCAATAATAGGTGTCGCTGTATTGTTGCCACAAATCCCTAACATTAGTATAGTGATCAAAAGTACAACAATCGGGTGTTATATGGAAAATTGTTTCAAAGTGCCCTCAGTTTAGACACAGACATCAAGTAAATCGCTCTGCATTTTTCTAGTCTGCATCATGGGATGCCATGTCTCTCTACTTATCGGATAGTTAACTTATCAACTACTGATGCTCTTGTTGCACCAAGATAATCGGTGGGACATCTATTCGTCGATAATATCCTTAGCTTTCAGTAAAAGAAGGGTACGGGGTTCTCTACTCCTAAACGGCAATAAACCCCAAAACAGAAACAATTCATTTAACTATGTAAAATTAGGTTCGGTAAATTGGTGGTATGCGCAAAATGTTTACGGGAAAATTAAGTACGATTCTTAAGATATTAATGGTTCTCTATTCGGTTTTTGTCTGTCGGGGTTAGGTATGGGATCTACATGGTCACATAAAAGTGCGATCATTTTAGGTTGAGGCCACAGATAAGTAACCAGCATACACCAAAGACTGCCGATTGATCGGATGAGAACCGATCACCGCAGGAAGTGGCATCGGCAGACACCCGGGCAGACATCTCCAATTTCACCAGGCTTGTATGTCACAAATCAGTCAGATGCAGGTGGTTGGATAATTGATTGATTATTGATAGCTAGGCTATGATACAAATTAATAACCATCGACACTTATATGGAAACGATGATTACGTTGTAACGTTGCAAAAAGAAACACATTAGGTAATCAAGAATTGATTGTGTTTACTTTTAACGTTCTGACGTCACGCCCGGATCCCGAAGAGATGCACGTCACCTGTGTTCGTAGACACAGGTGGGAGACGCAAGCGCGCGCTAGTTGAGACGACCGTCAAGCGAGATAGATGGTAGTTGCGGCCGTTACTAATCTGACGTCCTGCATTTTGCACCCGGCACTACTCTTCCCGCTAGAAACTCGAAGTAACCCGCCGCCGAAGACCTCCCGCCACCACAGCTGACGTAGAAGAATCCGACGTCAAACCGCTGATAAAAGTGGGTGCTCCGCCGAAGAGAATTCAGTATTTGGTCGCCCGGCCATCAGCCGAAACCAATACTCCCAGCATCCGGGATGATGCTGGCCGCCGATCCGACCTAGTAGTAATTGATCGACCGTTCCGACTTCGCCGTGTGATCAAACCGAAAGTAATTATATTATTCCGTAAATACTTGAGTAAGTAATTTTGAGTAAGTACCCTACCTCGTTCGTATCAAATAAATTCAGTTTGTTCATGCTGGGGAATTGGGAGTCCTGTCTATGAAGATCGATCGATTTTCCCATCCTGTGGGGGCCCTAGCGCCTGTAATAGGACGACATACCGGTGGAAATCGATCGCATCCGGGTAACGGGCGGCTCCTGGTGAAATCTTAAGGTAGAACGAATTGATTATTTGCGACGGAGGAGCTAGCGGCGTTCCCCCAGGCGATTGCACTCGCGTGCTGCGACGAGAATTGCCCGCCGTTCCCGTCTCGGAGTTGGCACCGTTCGGTGCTCCCACGAAATCTCCGAGACCCCGTAAATATTCAGAATTGATCACTCGGCGGACCGCAAGCGTTCTATCTGGACACTCCGAAAAAACCGTGTTTTATTTCCCCGTAAATATCTCGTATTTTTGTATATATTCCGATTTATTAACTTAATTCTTTTAAGAATACTCCGTGAGAACCGCATTTTATTTCACTGTAAATAATATCTCGTATTTTGTATATAAATTCTGTTTTTTTATCCATTCAAGTCTGTTTATTCAATTCTTTCAAATGTAAATAGTTAAATTAATAGAGTACCGTTTCATTTTCTTTCTGTTGTGTTATTCGACGTTTAGCAATAGTAACCTAATATTTGGACCCACCCTTCTGCGACTACGAGCAAAAGGGTGACCAACGTATAAGTCTTACCTGACCGTAAATACAACCCAAGAAAAACGTTCATAAGCGAACGATCCGACCAGCCTAAATATACAGCGTATCCCAATAAGTGATACCGAGGGGTACCGCTGCATATTTAAGGACCGCACCTAGAACGTCCAGAATTTGGCGTACGAAGTAAACCCAGACGAAATTTATCGTTGTATAAGTGACGTCCGAAATCCGGAGAAAGCAATCGTAACGTACATATATTAGAAAATCATACCGCAAAGCGAAAACCTTCGATCAGAGCAGTTGGGAAGTCAATCTGTCAATGATAGGATGTGGTAAAGATGAATTCTCGGCCACCTCGACAGTCCCTCTTATAAAGCTGGATGGATGGGGGTTGCTTCTGCGATTGCCTTAGAGATTTTTAAACGGGGGTATTAGTGCTGCCTGTACAATATGTGACAGTGTGCTATCATTTGCGGTCTCTTCCATCTCTGGTCCCCCATTTCATATGGTGCATGCTTGTTTCTTCCAAATGTGTATATGTACACGTGTACACGGTTGACGTCGAACCTCCCCTTATTTCTTATTTCTAGGAGCTGTGGCGTCTTCGCAGAACAAATTATGAATGGCAATCTACTACGTTTGTAAATATTTTAATTGAGCTTTGTTGCAAGAGTGTACTTATGCGTTCATGCTTTTTGGAGGTAATGAAATACACAAAGTGTCCGCACAGAACGATCAAATTTCATTGAAATTCACCATTTTTTGTTCAGGAAGGCTTTCAGAGACAAAAGTGTCTTCTAGCTACGGATTTATGCCGCCATTTGTTATACGTACATATTTATATCAAACAACAAACAGCAACAAAGTTTCTAATTCATCTGGAATACTGGAATAAGTCTGACTCACTCCGGCATAATGAACTACGTTCAATTGATGCAAACAAATATCGATCCCGTGCCCAGCGCATTACCAGCCCGATGGACTACCCGTTCAACTAACGGGGCACTAAAAATCAAGCCTAGTCAACGAGCACTTAAACTCGAGTACATACAGAAAAATATTTCATATTTGTCAGAGTGCAGATGAGGGCAAAAATGCTGTCTTCTGACGACACTTCTTTCGGAGACCAGCTGGAGCATGCAAAAAGTAACTATTTTCATGTGCAGATATGTATGTCATTTTCGGAACGAACGTCAATGTCTAATCGAGACAACTTCCCCAATATAGATTTTGCTGTGACAAAGCAAAATATCATCGTTACAAAAATGTTCGTCACCTGCTGTTTTAAAGTTTTTATGGTTCCTTCCAAAAACTCTCTCCGTCTTAAAAACTCGTTCTTCGCTTCGACATCTTCTTGCTGTGTCGTCGCGAAATCCTTGTTTGCGTTGTATTTGTGGTACATTTCCTTGAAATTTTATAAACAAGTCATTGGCAGGCAACATTCGCTTATTTGATCAAGCGACAGATCGAGAAGTATGATGAAAACCACAGAATAATCTAGGATAAAAATGTTATTGTTTTAAATTGCATATCTAGTGGGTAGGGCCTAAGTATGCTCCAAGGTCAGACTTGACCTCTGTCTAGCAGGCAAAGTGCGAGAGAACGGTTGTTCAACGTGTTCAAAGTATGTGCGTATAAAAAAATAAAGCTTATAAAATACACTGTAAGAAAGGTCGGATTCATATTTTTCGAAGGACCGCAGCTTTTGGGGTAACATCCAAGCACATTGGAGTAATTTACAACTGCGGTGGAAAGTATATTATTTTTTCTATCAAATTCTACTTGCAATGTTGAGACACATGCTGCAGCCTTCCATTGTAAACAAATAACATCCTAAGTAGATGTGCACGTGTCACAGTCATATCGCAAAATTGACGTTTCTGCGAAAAGCCTGGGTATTTTGTAAAACGAGAGGTTTCAGGCGGTAGATCCTTCCTGAAAGGGAGGAAACCGCCACCATCACCCTTGTCTCACGTCACCTTGGGATAATTTAAAGCAATACCATTTTTATCTTCCATTCTCTACCTTCAGTATATCAATATCTCAAGAGCACCTACCTTTAATATCTTTGTTAGTTTTGGAATGTCCTTGATGAAACCGCTGGCCTGATGGATGTCCATCCGAATGGTCTTCAGAGCCAGCTTCATGGCCCTGTTCCTTTCGATTTCCTTCCTCAGTTCAGAATCGGCGGAAACCAACTTCTCCTTCAGTTCTGCGATTTGCAAATCCAAATTGATGACGAGCCTCTGCAGATTTTCCAGTTCCCTCACCATGTCGTTGATCTGTTCGGTTTGCTCACGTATGGCCCTCTCCCGAGGTTCGATCTGGGATTTCAGCTCTTTGATTTAGAAATCGAGGATGAACTTGAACTTTTCCAACTTTTGGTTCTTGCATTTCAGCTCATAAATGCGGCGCTCTTTGTCTTGGATTGTGGCGTCCCTTTCCGCTATTTCTTTCTTCAGGTCTGCTATGTCCCGCTCCAGACCTATTATTAGAGAGCAAAAAAAATTCAGATATATTCTGTTTAGTCTTCTGAGTGAGATTCCAAAAGCCAAGCATCCGAAAGCGCCAAGCAAATCTTCTGGCATCTCCGGTTCATAAACAAAAATTTTCTATTTTGGTATTGTGTGCACAGATTTTTAAAATGTCAGGAGGCGGAATACATAGAAATAGTTAGAAAACTATTTTAAAATAAAAATCTGCCTAGAGTCTTAAATTCACGAACAAAATGTTTGCATTTAACTTAGTGGGCTATGCTTTTTTCTAAAAAGAAATTAATAGTTATTTAAGATATAAGTGGGATATGACCAACGAGTGCGTTGGGCAATCGCAAAAGTACGTTAATAAAGCGTTATCACACGTATATCGTACAAATTTTTATATACGCCCCTAAAAAGTGAAAATAAACGGTAATTATAATTTGACATTATTTGTCGTGACAGAGAAAATCAAACATTGAAACTACATCATAGAGACACATCAAGATGGCAGTTGTAAAAATTGACATATTAATATACATATTTAATGCTACTGTCATTAACTTGGTTGAAAAGCAAGAAAAAGCAAGAAAAACGAATGCGGCAATAAACTCCTTAACGCACCCAAAATGAGTGCGTTAAGAAGTTCTTAATTGACGGGCGTAGCTAAAATTATTGGAGTTTACTCCTTAAGAATCGATTTTCAGTTATAGCTCGCGGTACGCAAATTTTATGAGGAGTAAAATCAAGCGTTAACTAAAAGTGAGGCTTTACGTACCTCTGCGCAACGCACCGCGCGCACCTTTCACATTGAAATTATGTATGTATCTATATGGATGCGTATATTTCTGTACAATAAACAAAATTATCGAGTATTTGAAGTGAAAATAATTGCTCGTAAGGAGTAAACTCCAGTCGTGCGTCGGAGCTGACATACACAAGTTTTTTTTATTTTTATTGGGTATAAAAATGTTAAGGCCGGGATATTCTAATACCCGAGAAGCGTTCTCCTCGCTTCTGAGACGGTGTTAATACAGACAGTCCAGCTCAAAAACTGTATTATTTATAGACATGAATTATGGTTTAAAAGAAATATGAGGGTTGGTAGAATACGCTTATAACTATTTTGTTTGCCATATTTACACTGTTGTTAAAATAAACGAAGTTGAAAACTGGCAAATTTCAACGGAAATCTTAGCATTATTCACACACAAATTGTACATTCGGATTTCAGTTAACAGACAAATAAAATATGTGAGCATACTCGCCGATCTTTTAGCTTTATTTTAAGACTATATTTGCCTAATTTCGTTATTTCAATTTTCTGCTGGACTGACTGCACCAAACGGTTGCTAAAGCTATGTCTATTTCTGTCTTACACATGTACAACCGATCTCCTGTCCTGCCGTTGCGTATCCCACCCTTAAGGCTTTCAATACTACATGTTTCGAATGAGCAATTTTTTATTGATTTTACATTTTACTATCAAAAAGTGGGCAATGAAAAGTGAAACAGATAGGTAAATAAAATTTGAAATAAAAGTCTTTTTTAGTTCTTAAGTTATAGCAAAAAGTCATTTGCTTTAACACCCTGTATCTTCGCTAATAAGCATCTAAGTTAAAAATTTTATAAGACAACCCTCATTATTTGGCGTGATTATCTTGCTCCCGCTTTATTTGAAGCATAAACGGGACACCGTGTATAAAGTAAGTAATATTGCATGATTCACGTGTAGGGCAAAACACCATAATGATGATACCTACAGGGACAAAACCAGTGGTCTATGGTTTTTCCATGCACATTCGAAAAATGCCGTATTGAAAAACATTTAACATGAATAGTTAATGCTAGTATAAGCACGAAAGTATGTAGAGATACAAGGGTGCTCCAAGCCCAACGATTTCTTTGGGGCAGCATCCCGTAAGAGATCTCGAAGTATGTACACAAAATCTGGATTCAGTTCTATAATTCAATGCCTGGCAGGGTACTTGCTCGAGGAGTAATTGTTCAAACGGTTCAGTACCACTCAGGTATGAAAATGTTTCATTCCCTGTTGAGGAGGCTCTTCGAGTTTTCCCAATTTTATTTTCAAAATGTCTCTACTACATCTTTCAAATCCCCAATAGTCATTAAAATATGTTCTTTTAAAAAGGTTTCAAAATAAATAATACAGTAATAAATTATTGGATATATCTTTTAATTCACATAATGGTTGGATCGTGAACTTTGGTGTAAACTCTCGATGAATTCTTTATAAGTTTACCTCGCACGCCAAAACAGTGACGCAGTAATTAAACTCTACACGTGTTTCCTGAACATGCAGACGACAATGACACCAAATGTTAATGGTTAAATTTAACAAAATATAATTTTGATTTCGGACACTGGTTAAAAATGGTTTTAACCAACGAGAAATATTTGTTTTGTTCCAAGCCTGCAAAAAAACGCTGACAACTGAACAATTATGCAGATGTGCTCGATTAGATTGTTCCATTTTCAAGAATAAAGTAAGGGGCTGTGCGGAAGAACCAGAGGGTAGCCTGCCCAGGGAAAATAATTTAAAATTACATACAGGGCGAGTCGGCAGGAACGCGTCAAATTCTGAGTGTGTACTCTAGGTGTAAAAGTAACGCAAAAAAACTCAAGTGTCGTTATCCGATTTTTATTTGTTTTCAAGTTATAGCGTCATGAAGAAAACGAAAAAATTGAAAAATTTCCCACGCTGGCTATCTTAATCGAGTAAGCCGCAACCCGCAAATTCATTTTTTAGTTGGATCGGTCGCGGTGGTCCTATTAGTTGCCCTCCGAGGTCTCCAGACCTCACACCATTGCACTATTATCCATGGGACGGATTCAAAAGTGAGTTTTATAAAGTAAAATTCAACACTCGGGATGTACTAATTTGACGTACATATTAGAAATGCTGCAGTCGGTAATAATTACAGAAAGGCATGAAACAATCAAAAGAGCAACGGGCGCACTTCATAGACGAAGTACAAAATGTTTGGAAGTCAGTGGCGGTATTTTTGGAAATTTATTACGAGATCGCAATGATTAGAACAATGTGTGTGGGTATTTTTTTAATGACGCTGTTGCGAATTGCTTTCGCATATCGCTGGATTTTTTCACATCTTGCAATTTAATTAAGAGCACATATGCACAAATTCACAATATATTGGCAAACTGTAGATTATGTTGACAATAATTGAATAGAAACAACTTATTGATACTTCTTGAGAAGTTAATTAAGACCTTTTCATTGTCAAGTCTGTAGTAACCGTACCTATTTTTTTAAATATTTATTATTCCGAAAAATATCCTATTTCGTCTGTCGATTCATTTTCGTTTCGACTTAGGTAGTTTATTTATTTGAGAAATTTATGCGTTCGCTTTTATGTAAACACTAGCATAGGGGGATTAAGGGGATGTAAGCGGTCACATCTGGAAATGAGGACTCGTTCTTGAGACGTAAAAGCGTCACTACGTGTTTTTTTTTTTATTATTTCCTTTGTGAATATTTTTTTTATTGTTAAAAACAAGTTTTGGTGTCTACGAGATATTCACAGGTCAGTTAAATTTATATTATTTGTTTTGTCAATTATTTCTTGTATTTGTTCCGAAAGACATGTTGTTCGTTTATTAAATTTCAATCGCAAATTTTGTCATCAGATAGTGTGTATTTGCCTTGTTGGGTCAATTAATCTTTTCTCCCGTGAGAACAGTAATTCCCGAAGCGCCTTGAGTCCTATTGTTTTATTTGTGTGTTTATTTATATGTGTTTTAATTTGAAATATTAGCCTTGATCTCCTGAACAGGGGACCTGGCATCTACTGAAAAAAAATATCGTTAAGGGCCCTGGTGCTTACGGTAATCTGATTCAATTTCAACTCATAGCTGTGAGCAGCTTTAATTAGCCCGCAGTACCCACTGACGAAAGTTGGTTAACTAACAAATATTCTTCTGTTTTATATGTTGTATGTAGAGTGAGTTTTTATGTGGTATGTTAAATTGTTTGCGAGTTTCTGATGATAAAATTGTTGTGTTCGAAACGTAAGCTATCAGCCACGATATTTCCAATTCCACGTCTTTTGGCGACATTCTTGTATATTTTGTGTTTTGTTTTTGATGCTTTATTTTTGAATATTTAATTGTTTTATTTTGATGATTTTCTTTATTATATTGTGCATAAAAATAGCAGATTTATACTGGACTGTGATCGAGGTTTTTCTTTGCACGGCTCTTTTTCCCCTCGTGAGTCTAAGTCAGGCTGAGCACGACAATTAAACTAATATTTGAACAATTGTGTGTTTTCCTTCCAATTTTCCCGAATGAGCTATTTCATCAGTGCAATTCTAGACAAAATTCATTTTAAAATTAACACAACGTAGGGTATAAAATTTTTAGACGATCACGATCACGAATTATGTTTTTGACTATTTTCTGTCAAACGAGCCATGGGTTATACGGGATATTACAAGTCTATGAGTTGAATGAATGAATATTGTTTCTTAAAATTAAAGACAGAATTTTTAGCTGGATATGAATCAAACGGACATTTAAAAACAGCACATTGAAATCATAATACAGTACCGACTCGATAATCCGGATCAATAAAAACATGGGCGATCCGGATTATTGAAAAATCCGATTATTAAATCAATCTATATTTGTTAATAAAAGAACTGAACAAGAGGGATTTTTAATGATTTCATTGTAAAAACATACAAAACAGGTAAAATGAACATAAAAACGCTTTTGCATAATTGCTTCTACTACATTAATAAATAAAGTCTGTAATTTTAGTTTGGCTGACCTTCTGCTGACTCAAACAAAATGCTTGATGCCTGAGTATTAACAATTCATTTAGGGGGTGCGTTGTTCTTTTCAGCCCAATCTATACATTGCTGAATGCTTAAATCTGTCTAATCGGCTTCTGTGAATTCAGGGCATGGGGTAAAGAGCATTTATACAGTGTTGAAAAATAGTAAAGGTACACTTTCGTTTGCGCCGGTAGATGCGGCACGTACCGGCGGCCGACACGTGCGACGGACACAGTCGCATTTGAACATGAATGCACCGGCCGGCAGGTGAAACGCACAAACGAGAGCAGTTCTATTTAAATACTATTGGAGAAGTACAACAGGTGTGTCGGCTGCCGGTACACGCTACACGCCGCTTCTACCGGCGCAAACGAAAGCGTACCTTTAGTCGTAAATTTCGAATTTCATCAAGCAAAGTCGTTAATGACAAAATGTTCTCGAACTCCAATGCGACGGCTCTTTATAGACGTTGGTATTTCCTTTGCAAAACAAAGAAGCCGCCTCGGCATCCATAAGCTGCAAGGAAGTGTGCGGATTGCCGGCATTTTTATTTTCACCCTTTGATACCCTCGCCGCCACTCCTAGTTGACCAAAATCAACTTGTACCAGTGGAGTAGGAAGCATTAAATCGGAAAAAGAATTTAAAATGTATTTTTGTCCAATCAATCAGGTCAAAAATGTACTAGATTCATACATTTGTACTAGCTGTGGCAACGCTGATTCGGGTTCACCGCCGAACCCCTGATTTGGCAAGTATTTGGGGATTGGTTAGAAAAACACCTTAGGAGGGGGTGACACGCCCGCAAAGCGTTTAAAAGGTTCGTTAGAGGCGCATTCGGATTACCGAAACTGAAATTATCCGGATTACAAAGTATGCAATGCAATCAAGGAACTATCCGGATTACCGAATAATCCGGACTATTAAGGATCCGGATTAATGAGTCTGTACTGTACATAAAATTCGTCGCAGCACGTGGGCAGCCGAAATAACAACAATACAATAAGTAAGGCGATAAGATTACAAACAGACGCTATAACTTGAAAATGAATAAAAATTGGGTAACATTTGAGTTTTTTTACATAATTTTTAGGCTTAAGCTACATTTACATCCATTTCGATATCGGCACACTTCGAAATCGGATTGCCAGTTGTGCTAGAAACTTTGAAGTGAAATTGGGTAGCATTTACATTGAAAATTCTAAATGTGATTTCGCCGGTGGTATTATCTAACAGAACCATTGCTTTCAGCTAAAATTGAAAGTAAAAAGAATACAATACAAACCTCGACTATTAATTACTTTTCACCGCTTTTCTGATTATATCATGGAGAAAATTACATTATATCGGACATATTTTGTAACTGACAGCTGTCATTTCGATATTTTTGTCACAATTCAAATTGGAAGTTTGCGATTTGCAAACAGGCAATTCGAATTTGAATTTTGACATGATCCGTGCTGAATTCAAAGTGCCGTTGTAAACGCAAATACATAAATGCATATGTGAAATACCCACTTTGCAATCGGATTTCGAAGTATGCCGATATCGAATTAGGTGTAAATGTTACTTTAGGATACACACCCGGAATTTGGCGCGTTCCTCCCGACTCGCCCTGCATAAACCATTAAAAGGAATTAAGGCTGTTTAGAAATGTAATTTGCGGTCTAATGAAAATATGGGAAGGTGGATGTAAGAATAGTAAATTACTGACCTATTGTAACTCCCTTGAATTTGATGTGTTCGTTTTATGGAAGTGGCCAATCTCTTCTTTATGATGCCCGTCTCGCCTCTCAACCGGACGTTGGTGTCTTGTTCCTCTTTTATTTCCTTTTCGTGCTCCGTTTTCAACTCTTATATTTCGCGGTCGGCGTCGTCTTCGATTTGCTGCTTTATCAGTTGGTGCTCCTTCGTCATCTGTCTCATTTGCATCACCATCTCTTCCAGGTGGACCTCTTTTTCTTGCAACTTTTGCAAAAACTCGGTCGTGATGTTATCTTCGGAGTCCTTTTTGGCCTTCCTCAGTTCGGCTAATTCCCTCTCGTAGTTGCTCCTCATCTTGGACATCTTGTCTTCCAATCTCAGGTACTTGTCGTATTCCACGATCAACTTCTCTTTATAATTTGCTTCTAGTTTGTGGACAAACTCCTTGTGTTGCGTCTTCATTTTAGCAATCTCCATGTTTATGTTGTTCATTTCTTGGACATGATCGGCCTCCGTTTTCTAGTTCCCCTCTTTCAGTTCCTCTATGGCCCCGCAATATCCCTCGTGAACCTCCTGCATTTTCTGGTTGTGTGCCACTTCGCTCTGTCTCATCTGGCACGCATGTTCCGTTACTAAATCATGCGTCCTCTGTGTCAGGTCTCGTCTCGCCTCCAGATCAGTTCGAGTTATTAGAATATCTGTGAATTCCTTAAAATCCCCGTCAATTCTGATCTGCTTACTTTTGGCAATTAGAATTTTCCAGATGCAGATGTTGCAGTCCTGGGCATCAGTTATTAGCACTCGGTCGTCGTACGTTATTCGCATCTGAAATTCAAGTTGTTTTTTTCATTTTTATTTCTATGTATGTGGAGTGGACTAACAAAAAGACAAAAACATGCAATAAGTTGTCTTTTATAGGAGGGCGAAACTCAAAGAAGCAGTTCATGTGTAATAGACTTGTCCACTCGCAGTTAACATGTTTACTGTAAATAGGTACTATAAATTCCAAAAGTGGTGTTCCAGTTTGCGATGCGAATCGTTTATGCCGGACGTTGCTGTTTCGTCAGCCCCCCCCCCCCCCCCCCCTTAGACAATGTGATTTTTCGTTAAAACAGGATTATTTATCTATTTTGCTGCCCTTTGTTTACTAGTGCAAGGCTATACTTGGGCCGGCGAACAGACGGAGTGATCACCCTGCAAGAAAGTGCTCTAGCGGGGCCAATATTAATTTATGACGACCAAATTGGAGTGATGCGACTTCGTTGGGTCTAAAGAAAGCGAATCACTGTGGTTCTGTCGTCCTAAATTGATAGTGGTTCCGTCTAGAGCTCGTGATTGCAGGGTGATCACTCCGTCTGTTCAGCGGCCCAAGTATAACACGTTTGTTGTCATTCAAATAAAATCGTTTAGATCCGCCTTCAAAACTTTAATTGGAGGACAGTTGCTAAGGTTTTTTTACCTCAGAATGTAATTGGTTATGGCATTTCAAGCGGAATTGAACCGTAAAGTGGAACAGGAATTTTGGCGCTGATAGTACATACTACAAATTAGAATAGAAGAGTAGAAGGTGAAGATTGCAAAGTTAATAATAATGATACATTTAAACAACCAAAATCACTACTCGCACCTTTCTCATATTCGAATTGTCAAAAATGTGAGTTCAGTACAGTGAAAACTCTCTTAAAAGGACAGCAATGGTCACCGATTTTGTGTCCGTTTATGAGAGACGTCCGTTTAATAGAGAATGATAAAGCCCCATAAGCGACAGTTCATTCCCCAAATAGTGTCCGTTTATCGGAGATATCCAATTAATAGAGGTGTCCGTTATGGGAGGTTTCTGTACATCGCACTGGAATTTATTAAATATCGGGAAAATTAATCGAAATATCTGAACATTCAGAGACGAGAAACTTTGAAAAAAAATCGGCTATTTAAAATTGTTGTGTAAAGCCCGTTCCAGACTTATATAACATTGCCATATAACGAAATAACAGGCTACATGTAACAAGTTGCAAAAACGAGCTTATGCCCAGACTTAAAGTGAGTCATCATGAGGATTTAAAACTAGATGACATACGTTTCTTGAATTATTATGGACTGGCACCATACAGGGGAAGTTCCAAAAACTTTTGTAGAAAGTACAGTTCGAAGTTCGAATTATTAAGGCTGGGATTTATCAGCTGTTAGTCTATAAAATGGTGCCACCTATCACCTATCCCCCAAAAGTGTGATTAGTATGATGTAAAATACAGTATGATTGGTTTGAGTCACAGCTGCAAACTCTTCAGACCGAGCCTCTATAACTAGGAATTTTCAAGGTTTTTTGCTTTAGCGGCAACCGAATAAATCTAGGAGGATTAGTCGGCGGTCCTATCTTTAAATTATTATTTTCTATTTAGAAATATGAGAACCAACTGAAGCGCTACCGCCATCTTCATTGCCGTGGCCACACTACTACTACTGTCAAACGTGCAGTTTACTGTGCATTTTGGCCAAATATGCAAAAGATCTAGAGAATGTAATAAAATTTTTATTCCAACATGCTGGCTGAACGAAGCAACATATCAAGACGTTCTTGGTCGAAAATGAATAAGGAATAATTAACTTAGACAACCCTACTTTCTAATTACGATAAATATGTGTACAAATAGTAAAAAAGGTGTCGAGTTTATGACTGATTTTTCAATAATTTGAAGGAGATTTATTTAAGGCGAACGAAAAATATTACTATAAAAGTAGTGGGAGTCTCTAAGTTGATCCTTTATTGATAAATCTTTTTTTTATTTAACGCCCTATCTACTTTAATTTCAGAATGGTGTTTGAATAAAAATGTGCCCACATGTCCCGTTTTTGGTGCTCAAATTCCGCCACCCTTAAGGAAGTCATTACAAACTTTGATCACATGATTTCGATTTGTAAAGAACGTCCGTAGATTTTTAATAATACTTAATAATAAACACTAATCTACCACTAATTGAACTCTTCTTGGATTTATCCAAGTCCTGAACAGAAGATACGATTCTAGCTATTATATTTCCGTCCCCTGCTCGACGATATAGGTAAACTAAACATTGATCATTTAGCTACATAATAAGTTGGGCTGGCTTTATCAAAGGTCCGCGATAATGGATGATTTTCTGCAATGCTGATCTTTCCAAAAATTATACTTACTTGAGTGACAGGTGTTAAATGAACGGGAAATTCGTTGTGCTCCGCAACATCCAGCAGCGGCAATTTAACAGAAAGCACGCTTCCCTGATGAGCGACCACAAACAAAATTTGATTCCAATTGGAAAGTAAAACGGCATCCACTCCTTTGTCGGATATCTTCAAATCTCTCGATATGTTGGAGCTGATGAGTTCGTGCAGTTGACCGTCCGTTCCCACCCCAAAACTAGATCTTCCATCTGAAGTTAGCACCACGCAAGTGAAGAAACACTTTTCCACAATCACCTCCGCCGTTCGCATCTCAGTTGCCACTTTCCAGTCGTACACGAACACATTTCCAAATCGTCAGCTGACCAAGATATACCAGTTATCTGCGAAAGGATTAAAAGAAAATAGTTCAGTCGACAAACACACTGAAGGTTAGAATGCATTTTGGTCCATTTAACTGGATGCCATATAGGCTGCATACTAGCAGCAATGCTAAGGACAAAAACCATATGATTAAATTATTTTATCATTTACTCCTCTATTTTAAGGGTAATAATAATAATCAAGGTACTTAATAATTATTTGGGAATTTTTTTCTACAAACAAATAACAGTTTTGAACGCCCCGACAAGACGGATTTTTTTAAATGCCTTGGTTGTGATCAACTTTTCAGGAAAATGCCGCAATTAGAAGTGAGTAAATTCTCTAACAAGAAGTGTCCTATACTGTTTTGTCCGATGGCTGCCTGTCGAGACGTACAAACAAGTTTTCGTAAAATTCTTTTGGGCGGTATATACATAGGTATTTTATTTACCTGTCCACTGCGTCCTTTCAAAACATACTGCTGCGTAAACGTTATTGTCAACTAAATCTGTATAACGTTTCCGTTTGCGGCGGCAAAAAGATGACCCAAACTGCTGAAGCAGCACTTCTTACATCGTCTGATATTGAACGCTCTAGTCTTGTCAAAAGTGTCCACCTAGACCTAGATGGTCAGAAAGCGGAACTTATCAGAAAACCCCACCAACGCATATAAACCAGTGGGATGCAGGGCAACATCGTAAGGATCATCTTGAAACTTCTCGCACAGAAGCAGACTTTGCAGCGTTCAGTCTTCTTCGCCGGAAGTGCGAAATATTGAACGCCACGAACATAATGTCCATACCCCCTATCTTGGCGTTATGCAAAGACAGACCCATCTCGGTAGCCAGTATTTCTGGTGTTGAGGATATGTCTGATCCCCAAAGCTTCACAATATATATCTGCGTTTGGAGGCATCTAAGAAGTACAAATTGTTAAGTTAAAAATACAGATTCAAAGAGCATGTACTGTAGGCCATTTTGTTAAGTACGAAATGTTGAATTCACAACGGTTGCCAACTGCTCGACATTTAAAGTTCGAAAGTATGTATTAGTTTTGTTAGCGGATCTGTTAACAGTTATTTCCGATACAAGTATCGTGCTAGATACAATACTTACAGGTATGGTAATATGAATTTGCGACAGGCCTAAATACCTACCGTCACAAAATAGGATTCACTGCGACTAGATCAAGCCAGAGTTAGGGTGGGCTTAAAATAACAGTGATAATAGCAAGGAGCCAAGTAATTGTCAATGATCCTCCAATAAGCAACAACATCCAGCAGCCACAATTACTAAAAACTGCTGGGTACACAAAAGAGCCAGACAGTATCCAAAAATGCACACAAATATTTTAATAAAAAATGTATTAAAAATGAATAAAAATATCATAAACAGAAAGGTTGGAATTTTAAGATAATGTTTACCTAAAATGAATATCAAATTCAGTCGTAAATATTCGAAGAAAATTATTTATCAAAATATGACCAAGTTGGACGGTCCACAGTGAACGTTCGGCAACTCGACACCGCGTGCCACCAGAAAATCAGATGTTAAATCAAACCGGTATTCCTAACAGAGATGAAGCTTCATAATCATATCCTATAGATAACCGAGAAAATACTGACATAAAACTGGCGCAATAACCGAATCGCTGATCACAAGTTACGTACAATCTGAAAGATCGGTACACAAGTCTACTAGTTAGAAAGATCGAATACAATAAGGCACACAACCCGAGATCTTAATACAGTAGGCTCGTGATTATGTGAACACCGTTTTATGTGAAACGCCGGATTATGTGAACAGCAAACTTTTTGTATTGACCTCCGCATTATGTGAACAGCAGAGGGTTCCTGCCATTCGATTATGTGACCAGCAATATACGCGAGACGCGAACCACTTTGTGCCAGTTCATTTCTGATATTAGAGGGGTGCGTAGATGTATCTGAGGTCACAGTTTTAAGAAAGATCCGACAAAAGGCTATCGATATTAAAACTGAAAAAAGATTAAAACAACAAAAAATTACAGACTTTTTAAAAAATGATTAAAAATGCATATAAATATGTAATAATATGCAATACATAAGTAATATGTACAAAACCTTTTCTACAATTATTATTTTTGGTCCAATCTCCATTATGTGAATAATTTGATTATGTGAACTGCCTTGGTTTTAATTAGTTCACATAATCGGGAGTCTACTGTATAATGGTGGTTACAACCAGGGCCGTGCTAAGACTTTTGGCTGCCCTGTACAAAACTTAAGTTGACTGCCCTATGCATATGTAAATTATAATTATTTTTTGCTAACAGAATATGAGTAAAGGTGTCCTAAAGTACAAATTAGATAGGTAAAGAAATACATATACAGGGTGATCTATAATGAGTGTAACAAACTTCTAGGCTAGATAGAATACTTAAAAATAATGCGAAAAACCTTAATCAACGTATGACCAAAAATGCTGGCTAAGCGAGATACAAGGTGTTGAAATTTCTTAAAAAAATTTAATTTTTTTAAATATCTGGAAAACTACCAGAGCTATTCATTTGGAATTTTGGACATAATAATTTATTGAAGTTATTTACTAATTTGTAAATTTTGAGTTTTGTACTCTCACCAGTGGCGTCACTACGAGGTGGGGAGACCACATTTATTACCGAAACTATGTTACGCTACTGACTTACACAGATATGTTGCAAAATATTTGAATCTTTGTTTTATTTACAAGAAAAAATCTCTCTTTTGTTTTTTGCGTACGAAGCATAGTTTCAGAGAGAAATAATTATGTGTTTTTCGCATTATTTTTAAGTATTCTATCTACCCTAGAAGTTTGTTACACTCATTTTAGATCACCCTGTATACTGTATCAAGAACATATTATAATAGGAACACATACTGTTTACATACAGGTACAAAGCTTAATACTCGTACTTGTGGACACAGAGCATCGCTGAAAGCTGAACTGAAGTTACTTTGTCATTGGTGCGCCAGTTCATAGTTATATGGCGAGGCGACCTCTAGTGACAGGGCGCCCAGTGGCCCAATGCCGATCCGGATCCGCACATCCGCAGCCCGCAAGGTGGCGGTATTCGCTATAAATTTGGCAATAAAAATTATTTTTTTAACGTTCGTAAGAATTTTTCTTGCCCGATCGAGTTCGAGATTAGCCGTCCTCCATTAGCTGCCCCTAAAAAACGGCTGCCCTGTGCGGTCGCACGCTTGCACATAGCCTTAGCACGGCCCTGGTTACAACAATGCCAAATTATTCCCTACTATTAAAAAACGTAATTTGCTAGTAACGTTAAACAAAACCAAGGAAATTTACAGATCATGCAAACAAAACACCGAAATTTACTAACAAAGGTAACAAAACAACAAAATTGACAGGCAATAACGGAACACAGAGATCCGCTGATATTACTAACACACCAAAAGTTATACCTACGCCAAAACAGGACAGCGTACAGGTGGTATTTCCTAGCGACGTCCAGCGTTCGCGGCCCGCCGCGACGTCCGGCAGTAACGGCTGGCCACGAAGATTTTTGGATTTGGTTGAAACGTCTGGCGTCCGCGTTTTTGTAGTAGCGAGAGAACCGCCCGTAGTATCAAAAGTGTTTTTGTGTTCAGGTGGTACAGTTGACTGCAGTTTAAGTAACAGTGGCTTGTTGTCATGTTGAATAGGAATACTCTAACATAATTTTCCCGAATTTGATAATCTGAAGTCTTTACTTTCGTGGTCTTAATGCAAGGAAATTCACGTACACGATCAATCAATACTTCGTTGTCTGCATGTGTAAATTTTCAATCGTAATATCCACCACAATATGCTTATTTGAACTGATAGGTACATGTGACTACTGGGGTCTACGTTCGCGGCTTGACATGTTTTTGAGCAGTCGGGTCGCAGCCGCTGACGGCCGGACGCTGAGACGACGAGTCACGAAGCTTCAAAAAAAAAAGGTGCATTCAAAATGCATTGTTGGGTCATTAACTGCCAGCCGTCGCGGAGGGCCGCGAACGCTGGACATGGACGTCGCTAGGAAATCCCACCTTACTACGACAAACATTTTCAATTTATTTGGTTCCACATGAGGTTCTACCGGCTAGGTGGTTACTCAGAGATAGCACGGCACAATAAAAAGATAAAATATCTGACCCTGACCTTAAAAGTTGTTTCCTGTTCTGTGGAGAGCTGTCGTCACCAAATCTAGTTGTCCACTCATGGTATCGTAGATTGTCGTGTTAGGACTGTTGTAGGAGTTCCAGATGTTACGCCTCCTAGGCACCTATTTCCAGGACCTTGGTTAGAGCTGGTGAAGAGCACTGGATTCTTGATTTTGGTGTGCAAATAAGGCCGAATTAAATCGTAACGGATCGGTTTTCCCAATTCACAAGTTTTACCAAAACACAATGCGACCAATTTTAATCAATCCACGCCAATGAAATCCCAATTATGGAGCTAACAACCACGAAACACGTAAAACAACAATAGGGTAAATCTTCCAAACACGTGCTTGCACTTTCAAGGTCCAGCCACACCAGCCACAGGTCCAGCTACTCACAAAACAGTCACTACTCCTTTTTCACTCCTTGGTGCTTGTTGGTTTTCCAGCAAACTACCCTCTACCTACATACAGACTGCAGAATTTTGAATTTACAGAATCATCCAGAAACAACTTAAGAATAATTCCGCGGTTTACAAAAATGAATGAAACACATCATGAACATATTAATATTACACCATTACACCATTACACCATTACACGACAGTTACCGTTAAATCAACGCATCAACGATCAACGGTTAAACTTTTAAACCAAGCGTTCGACCGTTCCCTACTCGTGAGGCGTGCAAGGGTAGTTTTATTACATATTCACCAATCAGAGCGTAAGATTCCACTTATTGCCTTATATGGTATGGGTGGTGGGATACGATGACATCATTTACGTCGAATAGCAAATATGAACCCAAGGAGTTACTGATGAAGGTGGGAGCACTCTGTATTCTTAAACTTCGCCAAGGTGTTAGAAAAAAATAATAAGCTGACTAAAAGACTAAATGGGCAACTGGACGACTTTTTTTTTATTTGAAAAAATGAAAATTTGGGCGAAAATATTTGACCCCTATTTTTGCATTTTTCTCTGTGCTTCACTTTAGGGCAGAAAAAAATTAATTAATAATTTTGCCTGGCGCAATTGACGTCACTTTTGCATCCGATATTGTCATATGTAACTTGAAATCATTATTTATACTTTTCTAATAAATAGCGAACTATTTAAATTGTATACATGCAAATGAAACACTGCAAAACACAACCACCGTATCACCTAAAATTATTTCGAGAAAACGGAACTGAAGAAATAAAAACGCCTTTGAACTTCGCTCTGAATTATATGACAACACAGCGGTTTTGACGGGAAGTAGTTTATTCGTATTTTATCAGATTCTGTCAACTGTCCTGATGTCACTTCTGGCGTTTGCATAACCTTTGCGTGCCGTTTTGACATCTGAATCTGTCGGGAACTAGAAATTAAACTCGAAATTGACAAACGAAAATGACAAATATGCAGTAGCTCAAATGACTCACTTATTTGCCGTTTGAGGTCTGCGCGGGAATAGGTTTTTAAACTATTTGATCATGCTCATTGGTGAGCGCAATGCACGTCATTTGAGTTTAAGCCACGCCCACACGAAATCTCGTTTGAAAAAGTGGATGTTTGGAAGCATTTTAAACAATTATTTGTCATGAATTTAAAACTTTTATCAAGACGTAATGTGTTAAGGTGGTATTTACTGTGATATTAAAAGAAAAAATCCTACAAATTTAATTAGTGTCCAGTTGCCCATTCATTCATTATAAATGGGGGAGATAAGTGGCGCGTCACAAACGTCAGATTTTCATTCCAAACAAAACAAATCCACGTGCTTTCTGACGTTTTAACCTAACCTCTGAAATATAATTATAGTTGTTTTCAAGTTTTTACACGTAAGCCCAACACACAAATTGAAAATAAACTGTTTTCACTGCAAAACGTCTATAATTATATTGCAAAAACTAGTTTAAGACGTTGTAAATAATATCGATAAACGTCAAATGGCACGTGCTTTTGTTTTGTTTGGAATGAAAATCTGACGTATGACGGAGGCACTTATGTCCCCCATTAAGGGGTGAGTGTTGTATAACATTTTATCTGCTACCAAGATTTAAAAAAAAAATAGTAAAGTTTAGTATAATGTATAGATCCAGATGCACCTCCCTGAAAGTAATCCTGCCGGCGCCCATGGTTTGTTTTGAATTTAGATACTCCTGGCTTTTGAAACGACAATTTCTCATTTGGCATCAGGTACCTATTTAGAAAGCAGAAGCGGCAAATACTGTAGATTCCTTTTTTCCTTCGAACGTCAAAATGTGAAGAAATCTACTGTTAGGAAATTAATAAATAATGATTCACAACTTTTATTTTCCCTATTTAATTAACTCAATCTCAATAATTTTCTTCTCAAAAATTCAACCAACATCATACCACATCCAAAACACAACTGTCAACCATGGAAATCATAAATTAAACAGTACAGATAGACAACGCACATATATTATTTTTTAACTGCTAACAGCGCCTCTGATGTTTGGAAGTAGAATTAGGGGCGGAAAGCGGGAATTTTGAATATTTATCTTTTGAAGTTTACTTACTTTTGACGTTTAAAATGGTTTTACAAAATGTAACAAATGATGTGTGACATATTTTATTGTGTGAAGGAGGCGATGTTTAAACAGAATCAGATACATCAATAATGGATATGGATATACAAGAATTTTAAAACTTATATCATTATATTATTAATAAAAAATTACTCACATAATATTGGTAAAATAGAGTAGTATTTACTATCCACAACACACTTACTAACAAATTCAAAGACCGTTCCTTGATAAATTAATTCGCCACTGTGAAGAATCCAGAGCACAATGAATGTTAAAAATAAGTCCCAAGATAATTTTATGAAACATATACAAAACGCAAAGGATAGTATCCAAATCTGTCACCTTATCTGTTATGTCCACGTTAAACAACTTCTCCAAGAAGAATGTAAGAAAATAACGCCTGATCAAACTATAATAATTATTTAAATTCGAAGACGTTTGACATTAAATTTTGTGTTTGTTATGTTGCCATGCTACGGTACAAATACATACCCCGCATGCTTTTTTTATTTTAGAACAGTGTGTTCAATTTTCAGATCGAGTGAGCAGCTAGCAGCAGCTAGTGGACAATTTGACAATGATTTGACATTTTTGTGTTTTATGTGTCACACAGCGACGACTCGATTAACTGCAAAGTAGGGTCCCTGTATTTAGAGAGTACCGCAATCAATAGCTCCACTATGTTTCAGAACTGTGAGTAAATATGGCGGACTGCCGTGTCAGCAGCAAAATGTCATTCTGACGTTGCGCCACAATTCAAATTTGGCGGCTGTTATTGTGAGTAAATATGGCGGAGATTGCGGTACCCTCTAAATATAGGGACCCTACTGCAAAGAGTATAACACTGGCAGCTCTAGTTTGTAAGTTGAATTACTTTTCGTTTAAACGTCATTGCTTTTGCGTTAAACGTCTATATAGTGCTTAGAGGAGGGAAGAAGAGGAGGAATAACAAAACAGATGTTTGTGTTACCATTCGGCACCAAAAAAAGGGGCGTAACCTAAATTTCTTAGTCTCTTTACGACGAGAATTGAAGGAAAATTCTTAAAATGATTTGACTAATTGCACTATTTCAAACGCTGCTTTCGTTATTTTTAGTTAAATTACATGAATTCTAAACAGTAACCTGGTTTCATCACTTTATTTGGCACCAAACACGCTCAAATTTTGGTAACACTCACGTGCACGGAAAAGGTCGGGAGTTATGTATCCATACTCTTCCCTCATCTAAGATATGATGTCTAGTTTATGATGGAAATAGTAAACCTCAAGTGTCAACTATCCCAAGCCCTGCCAACCATTATTAGACACTAATAGTAGCTACCACATATATAGATCACTATATCGCTTGAGAGAGTGCAACTACACTTGTAAAATTGAAACTTGACCTTGGCGCCATTTTTACCTACTTTTAGCTGTCAAACAACATAACCCAAGAATTTTCAGTAAGAAGAAACCACAATATTTTGATAAGCACATTGTTGTTAATAAAGCTTCTTGTCACGCCGAATGTAACTTTGTAATATATGGTAAGAGCAGGTATTTTGGACATGAATTTATATTTTCTTTTGTAAGAAGAAAATTTTGTGTCTAGTCGTACAAAGTTGTTATTATATTAACAATTTGATTATAGGTATGTACATATAGAGCTCTAGACTCATTAACTTCGCTGAGCAGTACATTATGAGAGTTTCCAGTCAATCAAGTTCTCATACTTTGAACCTGAAGATGAATTACCGGAAATGGATTCTCAAACAAACTATCGCTGCCATGGAGGATCATAGAACATTAGCGGTAACTTTAGATGCTATTAGAGAAATATCAAGAGCATGGGATACAGATGTCTCAGCAACAACAATTCAGAATTGTTTTAAGAAAGCCGGATTCTCCCGACATTCGTGAAAATGAAGATCATTCGTTGGATGAAGATGATTTTAGTCTTATTGAATTAAAGGCAACGCTTGCGAAATACAGGAAATCGGTACAAATGGAAGATATTAATTAAAGGCAACGCTTGCGAAATACAGGGAATCGGTACAGATGGAAGATATTGACGTAGAAGAACATTGCCATCGACGACGACATCCAAATTGCAGAATTTCCAACTAATGATGACATTTTGTCTAGTTTAAAATGTCACTCGTCTAATTGCGAAATGTCCGACAGCGAAGGCAATGAAGAAAATGAAAGTGAGGGCGTTGAGACTGGGATAACAATACCAACAACTAAGCAGTTAGGTGACAGTTTGTAACATTTTTAATTTTTTGTGTGCAAGTGAAGGTCTGTACAGCAATTTTGTGAAAATGAACAGTTATGTCATCAAAAACAGTGCAAAATTACACTTTTTTATTAAACAATGATTTGATTGGTTACAGAATTGTAATAACCTGCATTTTGTATGGGTATATTGTGTATAGTTACGTTATATGTTATTTTGTGAATAATGCAATGTATGGAAATTTTAATAAAATGTTCTTAAACTCGAAGTTTCTTTAACTCAATTTTTTTGCGTCCCTTGAGATTGAGATTTGACTTATGGGAGTTCCACTGTATTTTTATTGACCTTGTAAGAATAGCAATTGAAAAATTCGACAAATTACATAAAAATCACAATTTATTGTGCATGTTTGATACAAATAAAAATGAACTAGTCCAGTTCCATGCACAAATCACGATGATCCCGTGCTCTGTTTGTATGTCCGCAACCTGGGTCTCGGTGGCTTCAGCAACTGTGCTTCCAAGTCAAAACATCAGGCTCCAATCACGTGGAATAAAAAGGCTGACTCAGGAAACATTCACAATCTATATTTTTACGTCAAAATTATATTAGTTTTAAACGAGTTTGATTCCAAAAGGAACAGCAGGTATATGGGTGCACTAGGAGATGAAAACTTCACACAAAAAAAGAACACTTAAACTATTCCAACTGATCAGAATAATAAATGTATGGGATTTTAAACCACATTCAAAACGTGAAACCAAAGAACATAAGTAACTAAACAAACAATATTTTCTTTGGTTATGTTACTTGACACTTGTCAGTTGTTGAGCCAGCAAGCAACTCCAGATTTGATTGGACCACATCCACCAATCAACCGCGAGTATGTAAAAATGGCGCAATTTTCTATCCCTTTTTATTGCATGACCGGAATTGATGCGCAATGGTCCAAAGGCGGTATATTTATCTAAGTATGTGATCAAAATAAGGTTTTACCCCCACCAATTGAGTCGGCCTTCTATAGAAATATGTTACCTATGCACTGCACTTCCGCGTTCCGCACAGGGGGGTCAAGCCAAAGACTTATAGAGGGAACTTAGCTATTTACATTTTCGATTAAAGCAGGGTGAATATTCACAGTCTAAGCGTTTGTGTGTGGAAAAGGCAAAACAAAACAGCCGACCAGTTGTGTAGCGAACAGGTGCCGCCGCGGAAACATAATATCACAGAACAGGATACATAATATCGCGGAACACTCGCTTGGTCCGTTGCTTGAATATAATAACAAACAACGATCCCCGCGACCCGCTTGCCGAAGAACGTGTTGGCTTCAAAACAAAATCAGCTGTTCCATAAGGACGTTAGGTCCATTCTAGACGTCTTTGGGTCAAGCTGTAAATGTAGCTAGCGATGAGCCGTTCCAGTCTTCCAGTTATAGTTCCCCCTCACTTTATAGGTGGCGCTCGAGTAACGCCAAACTGTGCAGGTCCCTGTACGAAGGCGCAATCGCTGATTGAATCAATTGTCAACTGGCAGCCATTTTCGTTTTGTTTGCCTGTACTTCTGTTTATCTGTTTGCGTCAAAGAATATTAGTTTTATATAAATTTTTAATTGTAGCCTATTAACATCTACAGATTCCTTTCTTGCTTTTTTCACGTTGCTAAGGGGTTGCTTAGTTACACCGCCACAACCTATATTAAAATAGCTGAACTCCGCTATCGGCAGTCATCTATATTGGCAATAGATGGCTCCACATTTTGACGTCCGAAGAAAAAAGGAATCTTAACGTTACTTGCCGCTTCTGCTTTCTGAGAAACTAATATCGAATGATAAATTTCTGTTTCAAAAGGAGTTAAGTCCAGAAGTATCTAAAATGAAAACGAACTCCTTACATTGAACACGGATTTAAAACTACGATTATGCGCAGTACTGAGATATTTTGGATAAAATTCTGTCATTAGACCAACGTGTTTTCTTATTCCGTAATTTCGGACTTCCTATTAGGCTCACAGAAAGTAAAGGAACTACATCGTGGAACGTGGACAATTTGCTTGAGTGAAGTGAGTCTTTTTCATTGTTGATGTTTGAAACATTTTGTTCCAAATTAATACTAACCCAACAGTTCAATTAAAGCTGAAAGCTGTGTTGATTTATGTAAAATTTCAAAGACAAAAAATCTACCCATTAATTTTTATTATTACTAGGGTCCCTGTATTTAGAGAGTACCGCAATCAATAGCTCCACTATGTTTCAGAACTGTGAGTAAATATGGCGGACTGTCGTGTCAGCAGCAAAATGTCATTCTGACGTTCCGCCACAATTCAAATTTGGCGGCTGTTATTGTGAGTAAATATGGCGGAGATTGCGGTACTCTCTAAATATAGGGACCCTAATTATTACACTAGCGCCACGCCAATGAGGCTAAGCTGCCATCTATATCATCCCGTACAAACAACGTAAATTGAACTCGCTCGGTAATTTCACAACCTGCCATTGTGCCATTGGCAAGTGGCAACAGTTCGCAGCGTCCTAGCAGTTTGTTTTAAGAATATAATTATAGTGAACAGTTTTATACAAATTTTTAATTTATAGTAGTTGCCGGGATAATTTAAACTTGCGTTTTGTATTTTTGTGTGTTTATTTGAATAAAAAACAATGAAATTGGTAATGACTAAAACTAAAGTTGCAGCTCTAACAAAAACCTCAAACCCCGAATGACAACTGACTAGCTGCCTCCCTTCCTTCCGGTATCCGGTTGGTAACAAGAAGCGCGGCATTTTTTCAAATTTAAAACTATGTATGTCTACAAATTGTCGCCTACTAACATTCGTAGATTCCTTTCTTGTTCTTTAACGAAACTAAGGGATTGCTTAGTTACCTGATGAACACCGCCACAACCTATATTAAAATAGCTGAACTCCGCTATCTGCAGTCATCTATATTGGCAATAGATGGCTCCACATCTTGACGTCCGAAGAAGAAGGAATCTTAACGTTACTTGCCGCTTCTGCTTTCTGAGTACCTGATATCGAATGAGAAATTGCTGTTTCAAAAGGAGGTAAGTCCAGAAGTATCTAAAATCAAAATGAACTCCTTACATTGAACAGGGATTTAAAACTACGATCATGCGCAGTACTGAAATATTTTGGATAAAATTCTGTCATTAGATCAACGTGTTTTCTTATTCCGTAATTTCAGACTTCCTATTAGGCTCACGGAAACTAAAGGAACTACATCGTGGAACGTGGACGATTTGCTTGAGTGAAGTGAGTCTTTTTCATTGTTGACGTTTGAAACATTTTGTTCCAAATTAATACTTAACGAAGAGTTCAATTAAAGTTGAAAACTGTGTTGATTTATGCAAAATTTCAAAAACAAAAAATCTACCCATTATATTTCATGCCTCGTTCTTCAATAATTAACTATGTAGTACCGCTATCTGGTGCTAGATGCCACAAGGTTTACAGTAAACTTTAAGTTTTGGGACCCTAGGTACAGATCCCTACACCCACAGCTACTTTCTGCTTCATTACGTTTTCTTGTGTTGACGATAGCCACATCGTTTTGTGAATATCAAGCAATTTTTCGAAGAAAAGATGAATCAAGAAGAAAGAATTCGGCAATTAGAAGAGAGATTACGGTTGTTAGAAGGTCGGGAAGTAGAGGTTTCATTACAGGATGAGGATCAGTTGGACAGTGAAGGTGAGTTCAGTTTCAATAGTTGACTTGAACGTAGGTACCTGACTTACGTAAAATGGCGTCAGTAAGAAGTGGTCGAGAGGTAAACAAATTGTTTCCTTTTTTCTTTTGCGGTAGAGCTCACACTTGAGGTGAGACATTACCGACGTTTTTTGGGGGTAGAGCTCACACTAGAGGTGAGACATTACCAACCTATTTACTGACATTAGTATCTCTTATTGCAGAGATTTCCGAATTATCACCGCAGGTGCTGGAATTATTGGGGAAGGCTCCGACCAAAGAAGACAAATCCCTGGCCCTCCACCCGGAATTGTCTTCCAGGTGGAATACCTTTATCCACGAGGGAATTGGTTGAGAAACAGTGAAAATTTTACTGGATAAATATCCCAGAGAAGGGTCTTGCAATCTATCGCCCCCACTCTTAAATGAAGAAATAAAGAGTACGATGCTCGACTCTGCCAAAAAGCGAGATTCCCATTTTCTTAACCTCCAAACATTGATCGGGTCCGCCTTAGGAGCTTTAGGTTCAGTTATTTCTTCCTATTTGGAGGCGGATGAGGAGGAGCTTTCCTTGGCAGACATAAAATTAGAAAATCTATGTGATGCAGGCATGCTCCTAGGACACGTACTGCACGAATTGTCGTTTACCAGGTATTAAAAATGAGGCCTTAAAAAAGGCAGTTGAAAGTTCAAAGGTGGGTGCCTTCCTGTACGGTGAAAATTTAACTGACCAGTACAGGGTCAACAAAGCCTTCCAGAAGGTCACAGCTGAGTTTAAAGAACCCAGTATGTCAAAAAACGCAAAACGCCCATTCTCCAACTTCAAGAGAATGGGCAACACTTCCAACAACTCGACCATCCCTTCCAAACCGTTCAGAAAAATAGTGAACCACTTCGCAGGGAGCAATCGTGTTCCTCACTCAGGGTTGCCAAGAGGTCCAGTACAACAACAGAGATTTCAACCTTATCAGAGGGGTCAGTCCATTCGACAGCCCAGTCACCCTCAGAAGAAGAGAGACATGGAATTTCGTCGAAATTAGCAGTAAGAAAAGTCGGTGGTAGATTAAAATATTTTGTGGATGTTTGGAAGCATTTAACTCAGGATAAGTTTACTTTGAGTTGTATAACAGGTTATAAAATCCCTTTGGGTATGGACTTCACATGTTCTACATTTGAACCATTTAGTCCCATCTTATCAGCCATAGAGTCTAAGAGAATGGAAGGTGAAATAAGTAGGTTGTTGTTGTTAGGAGCCATAGAATCTTGCTCGGTTACCAAGGGACAGTTTCTGTCTTCTTTTTTCTTAGTTCCAAAGCCCGATGGATCCTGGAGATTCATATTAAATTTAAAAAAAACTGAACAAATTTGTTTGCTCAGATCATTTCAAAATGGAGGATCTACGCACTGCCATAAAATTAATGAGACCAGGTTGCTTTATGAGTTCTGTAGATATTAAAGATGCCTACTTCCTCATTCCCGTCCATAAGGAAAGCAGGAAATTATTACGATTTAGGTACAAGGATGACCTTTTCCAATTCACTTGTTTACCATTCGGATTGACCACAAGTCCTTTTGTTTTTACGAAAATTATGCGCCCAGTAATGTCTTTTTACGAAGGCAAGGCTTCCTATCCACTATATATTTGGACGATATTCTTTGCCTAGGAAATACTTATGAGTCGTGTTTAAAAAATTTACAAATCACGGTGAATACTTTAGAGACGTTAGGGTTCATTATAAATTACAAGAAGAGTGTTTTATCTCCTGACACTAGATGTAAATATTTAGGTTTCATATTAAATTCTGAGCGCTTTACTGTAGATCTTCCCGAGGAAAAACAGATTCAGTTATCTAGGTTAATTAAGCTCTTTAGGGCAAAAAATTCATGCAAAATTAGAGACTTTGCTTTGCTGGTAAGTAAGTTAGTTTCAATTTGTCCAGCAATAGAGTATTTTAATTATAACAAATCTATGATACTATCAATAGAATTAAGACCAGTTTTTGATTGGTGGCTAAATAATATCCAGGGGGGCTTTAAAGCCATTAAAAAGGGCGATTTTCAATTGGAAATCTTTACAGATGCATCCCGTCTCGGTTGGGGAGCCAGTTGTAATGGCGAGACAGCTCAAGGTCGTTGGTCCTTGTGAGAACTGTCAGAACACATTAACTTCCTAGAACTGAAAGCTGTTTTTTTCAGTTTAAAGTGTTTCGCTCAGGATCTCGAAAACTGTGAACTGCTGTTGCGAGTAGACAATACAACTGCAATCTCATATATTAATAGAATGGGGGGGGGGGGTGCGATTTCCAGGTCTAAATAAGCTGGCTTATAACATTTGGAGCTGGTGTAAGAAAAGAAATCTACGAATTTTTGCATCTTATATAAGTTCAGAGGACAATGAGGTAGCAGACAATCAGTCGAGAAATTTCAATAGTAATATAGAATGGGAGTTATCGGAGGAAGCATTTAATTTAATTAGGATCAGGTTTGGAAGCCCTGAGGTGGACTTATTCGCTACCAGATTAAATTCCAAGTGCAACAGATTTTTTTCTTGGCATAGGGATCCAGACAGTGAGGCTATAGATGCGTTTACCGTCAATTGGTCAACCCTAAATTTCTATGCATTTCCACCTTTCGCGTTAATTTTAGATGTTCTCAATAAGGTTATGAACGACTATGCTGAAGGTCTTATAGTTGTCCCCGTATGGGTTACGCAACCGTGGTTTCCAATCCTCCAATCCCTACTGGTTGAAGATCCCCTAATTTTCAAACCTTCTAAGACTTTATTACTCTCTCCTTGCAGATCCACCCACCCCTTAGCAGGACAGTTAAGTTTGATGGCTGCACATATATCAGGGAAGCATTTAGCGCAAGAGGCTTACCTTCAACAGCGATAGACATCTTAGCAGCCTCAATTTCAAGAGCTACCGTGAAGCAGTATGAGGGAACGTTTAAGTCTTGGAAAACGTTTTGTTGCTCTCATAGGGTGGATCAATTTAAACCAACTGAAAATGCAATTTTACAGTTCCTAACTGATAAATATAATAAAGGGGATTCTTATCAAACAATCAACTCCCATAAGTCAGCAATCTCTCTAATCATTGAAGGTAATATTGGCGATAACGACAATATTAAAAGGTTCTTTAAAGGTATATATAGGTTAAGAACTCCCTATCCCAAATACCAGGAAACCTGGGACACCAACATCGTGCTCAATTTTTTGGAACATTGGTTCCCTCTAGAACAATTGTCCCTTTTACAACTTTCACAAAAGCTCGCGACCCTTCTGGCCTTGTCCACGGGCCAAAGAGTTCAGACAATACATCTGATAAAGGTGGAAAATATTTGGTTCAATGACGAGGGGGCCAGAATTAAAATTCCAGATTTTGTAAAGACTTCTCGCCCGGGCAGTTATCAGCCCTTATTAGTTTTGCCTTTGTTCAAAAGCAACCCTGCATTGTGTGTAGCATCAACGTTACAGAGTTATTTGGATGTTACAAAATCCTTTAGAAACACAGAAAATACCTATTTGTTTCTAACAACAGACAAACACCATAAAAAAGCATCAAAAGCCACTATAAGTAGGTGGATAAAAATAGTGTTAAACTTACGTGGGGTTAACACTACGATTTTCTCCTCTCACAGCACTCGACATGCCTCGACTTCCAAGGCTTTTCAAAAAGGTATCAATATAGATACTATTCGGTCCACAGCAGGTTGGTCGAACAGGTCGCAAGTGTTTGCAAAATTTTATAATAGGGAGATTACTAGTAAGAGCACAAGCCTCGATTTTGCGAGGGCTGTTTTACAGATTCCTTAGGTTAAGTTTTTTGACTGTATCATAGTGTTTTAAGACTGTTACCCAGTATTTGAAGTTTAAATAATATATATTTTAGTTACCTTTGTTATGAATGTTTTGAGTTTTAAGTTACCATGTCTGAGACAGACTTCATGTTCTGATTTTTGGTTAGCTTAGCATATAGATTAAGTTGTATACTTGTATACAATATATATATATTTTTTGTTTTTCTTACGATGTATAATAAAACTTTTGAGTTTAAGGGTCTATATTCAATTAAATTGCGTTCCATCTTTGAACATCTACGTAGTTAATTATTGAAGAACGAGGCATGAAATATAATTAACGATCAAACGAACTTACCTGTGATGTTCGATCGTAATTATATAAGGGCCTCGTTCGGAGATAATTTCCCAGCCCGTGATTGTCTTTCTTAGTGCATAAGTATTGGGTTTTCCCATCCCAGAGCAATTTAATTCATGACTTTTAACGGATGAAGCAGAAAGTAGCTGTGGGTGTAGGGATCTGTACCTAGGGTCCCAAAACTTAAAGTTTACTGTAAACCTTGTGGCATCTAGCACCAGATAGCGGTACTACATAGTTAATTATTGAAGAACGAGGCCCTTATATAATTACGATCGAACATCACAGGTAAGTTCGTTTGATCGTTAATCATAGACTCCTTTCTGTTTCTTGATGAACACCACCACAACCTATATTAAAATAGCTGAACTACGTTATCGGCAGTTATCTTTAGTGGAAGTAGATTGCGTCACATATTGACGTTCGAAGAAAAAAGGAATCTTACCGTCATTTGCCTCTTCTGCTTTCTGAATACCTGATATCAGACGAGAATTTGCTGTTTCAAAAGGAGTTAAGTCCAGAAGTATCTAAATTCAAAACGAACTCCTTATATTGAAGGGGGAATTAATAATACGATCATGCGTAGTACTGAGACATTTTGGCCAAAATTCCTGTCGTTAGATTGGCGTGCACATGGCGTTTTCTGTTCGCTAATCTCAGACTTAGTATCAGGTTCTCAGAAACCGAAGGAGTGTTACGCAATATCCGTCAGAGGCGGTGCGATCGAGTTGATGTATCCTAATCCTAACCTCAAAGTTTTACCTACCCGTTTCGAAGTGAATTTTGAAGATTTGAGGTCAAAATTAAGTTAAACGCAGGCAAATTGTTCAAATATTGTAGCATAATATTTAAATTCATAAATAATACGTAAATTACATATCCCTGTGTTATTTTAGTATCAACACAATTATAAAAACATGCAAATTACGAAATCTAGATGAAGTTTTGCTTATTTTGAGCATGTTGTTAATAAAGTAATAGCCAAAAACGAAATAATTGGTATGTTTTTTAGAAAACATGTATGTAAATAAAAGTGTGAAGGAATTGAAAGCACTCTTAAAAGAAGTAGGAGCCAAAACGTGGAAGCAAGTTGGAATTACAGCAAAGGTATTCCTTAATAGGTGTTTTGTAATCTGAAAATAACATTTTAAAATTACATAGACTTGATATATGGAATAACAACGATCTTGGTCACATATTATGTAAAGTTGAAGTGGTGCAACCTGAAGCTTCTTTACAATTTCCAACGAGTACTTATACAAGTATACGAAACTGCGATGGTAATTTTAGGGATTTGATAAATATTTCTGCTATAGACGAGTGGTTTCTGAAGCTAAATTCAGAAAAAGGACTTAAAAAAGGACGCATTCTTGTAATGAAACTTTTTGTAAAAAATACAATTGTTTGCAAAATTTACAATGGAGTATATTACAAGCAACTTGTACATGCCCAGCCGGTTGTGGATGGAGTGCAGCTTGTAAACATGTTGCTGCTGTGTGTTTTTCTCTGGAGCATTTTTGTATAACTGGTATGAAATTTATCATTTTAACTACTATCAAAAAATGTTTTTAAGTGTTATGGGATACTAATAAGCATATCTAATTTTTGTAGGGAAATGTCAAGAATATGTCTCGTGTACCAGTGAACCCGTGACTTGGAATAAACCTAGAGAGAACGTGCCAGGAAGGGGTGTCAGTTTTATGTCAGTAGATGACATTGTTGGTGGAAAAAATCCAAGGCATCCAACCATTTATGTGATGAGCAGACAACGCATGCAAAACTTATTAAGCACTTTTGGAATCAACAGTGCAATTTTAGAGTCAAGAAGGATTAATGTTCAAGCATTTTTAAATGATCATGCTTACTACACATTAGACTTTTGTTTTAACATTGTTAACAATGACATTAACACAGTGTCTGTTAATGGTCGCTCGAACAAACACGTTCTCAATATAAATCGAAATTGTGGCAGACACTTAGAAGAAGCCGAATGCCGAATTACAGGGTCGATAATGGGTCATGCCATTAAAACAGTTCGCTCTGGGAATTTTAAATCTGGGCCTGCTTTAAAAAATATAATAGTCGATAAAAAGCTCACGTTTCTAAAGCCTTTACAGTGGGGTAGACAACGTGAAGCTATTGCAAGGAAGCAGTATTGTAAAATAACAAACAACGTAATCCAAGAATCTGGAATTTGGATAAGTCACACCCACAATTTTATTGCTTCCAGCCCGGATGGAATTAGTTTTCCATTAAATTTAGTGATAGAAATTAAATGTCCATGGCATTCGTAGTGATAACCCAACCAGTGCTAAATTTCTAAAAACAAACAAAAATATAATTTACCTATATCGAAAGTCAACCTACTACGCACAATGTCAAACTCACATGTTGGTTGCAAACACTGATCGTTGCGATTTTGTAATTTATACCCCAAAAGGACTGTATATTGAATTAATAAAGAGGAATGACAAACTTAAACAACTAATGATTAATGATTCAACACAATATTTTAAATGTGTATTTTCTAGGGAATATTTAAAGTTTTTTTACTTAGAATAATATTCTTTATTGCATTATATTTTTGTATTTAATGATTTAAATAATAAAACAAAATATGTAACACTTTTTATTAATGTATTTACAAATTTTTCATTATAACTTTTTCAGGAGTATCAATTAAAATGCTGTCCTTAAAATTACAAAGCGTGAAACATTTAAAATAAATTTTATTTGCTACTGACCACAAAGATATTGGGAGTCTTTGTTTTAATATTTTGTTAATTTTTTCCTGTGCATTAATCTGTTCAATTAAAATTCTTCTGTTTGCTATAGCCCTTGTTTTTGCCATATCAATTTTAGATAGTTGTTTACGACCATTCATAAACGGTGGTATATTTAGGTGCACTTGTTTCATATCTAGAAGATCTGATATGTCGAAACTTCGATCTACCAATAAATACTCTCCTGAATTCAATCTTTCCAAAAACCCACACTCTTGCACCAGTTTCCGATCACTGGTAGACCCACCATATGCATCCGAAACGAAAATAACTGCCCCCTCTTCTGTTATACCCACTAATATTTTGAAAGTGGTGGTCGAATAGATAGCTTGTTGTATTATAGGACTTGAGCTTTTTGCAACCGGCATTTCAGTTGAATCAATAACAATATCGTAGGAGTTCTGACATTTTCTCTTTTTAACTTTCCAAAAATCAACCATTTTTAATGTATTGTATATTGCTGAAGTAGAAAAATAAATAAAATTTAGAAAAATAAAATATTTTCCTTACTGTACATCGTGATATATGAAATATATTGCTAAGACATAAATAGTCATAGTTTTGCCGATACTTCATCAACGTTATAAGTAGATGATCTTCTTTTGATAAACCTGTTTTAAATGCGTAATTATGTGGTTTTGTAACATTTAAAAAGGTACAAAAACAATTGAAACCAGTGAAATGTTGTAGTTGCTTCTGAGATAAATTGTTGTAACCGAAAATTTCAAAAACGTACAAATTGCAAAGCACAGTTCCAGTTAGCCACCAATAGATGACAGGGGAAGAAACCTTGCGTGGCGCTTTAGAGGTTCACTAAACACAGTTTGTTTTAAGAATATAATTATATTGAATAGTTTTATACAATTTTTTTAATTAATTGACACCTACTTTTCTCAAATAACATTCATAGACTCCTTTCTGTTTCTTGATGAACACCACCACAACCTATATTAAAATAGCTGAACTATGTTATCGGCAGTTATCTTTAGTGGAAGTAGATTGCTTCACATATTGACGTTCGAAGAAAAAAGGAATCTTACCGTCATTTGCCTCTTTTGCTTTCTGAATACCTGATATCAGACGAGAATTTGCTGTTTCGAAAGGAGTTAAGTCCAGAAGTATCTAAATTCAAAACGAACTCCTTATATTGAAGGGGGAATTAATAATACGATCATGCGTAGTACTGAGACATTTTGGCCAAAATTCCTGTCGTTAGATTGGCGTGCACATGGCGTTTTCTGTTCGCTAATCTCAGACTTAGTATCAGGTTCTCAGAAACCGAAGGAGTGTTACGCAATATCCGTCAGAGGCGGTGTGATCGAGTTGATGTATCCTAATCCTAATCCTAACCTCAAACCCTCAAAGTTTTACCTACCCGTTTCGAAGTGAATTTTGAAGATTTGAGGTCAAAATTAAGTTAAACGCAGGTAAATTGTTCAAATATTGTAGCATAATATTTAAATTCATAAATAATACGTAAATTACGTTTCCCTGTGTTATTTTAGTATCAACACAATTATAAAAACATGCAAATTACGAAATCTAGATGAAGTTTTGCTTATTTTGAGCATGTTGTTAATAAAGTAATAGCCAAAAACGAAATAATTGGTATGTTTTTTAGAAAACATGTATGTAAATAAAAGTGCGAAGGAATTGAAAGCACTCTTAAAAGAAGTAGGAGCCAAAACGTGGAAGCAAGTTGGAATTACAGCAAAGGTATTCCTTAATAGGTGTTTTGTAATCTGAAAATAACATTTTAAAATTACATAGACTTGATGTATGGAATAACAATGATCTTGGTCACATATTATGTAAAGTTGAAGTGGTGCAACCTGAAGCTTCTTTACAATTTCCAACGAGTACTTATACAAGTATACGAAACTGCGATGGTAATTTTAGGGATTTGATAAATATTTCTGCTATAGACGAGTGGTTTCTGAAGCTAAATTCAGAAAAAGGACTTAAAAAAGGACGCATTCTTGCAATGAAACTTTTTGTAAAAAATACAATTGTTTGCAAAATTTACAATGCAGTATATTACAAGCAACTTGTACATGCCCAGCCGGTTGTGGATGGTGTGCAGCTTGTAAACATGTTGCTGCTGTGTGTTTTTCTCTGGAGCATTTTTGTATAACTGGTATGAAATTTATTATCATTTTAACTACTATCAAAAAATGTTTTTAAGTGTTATGGGATACTAATAACCATATCTCCAATTTTTGTAGGGAAATGTCAAGAATATGTCTCGTGTACCAGTGAACCCGTGACTTGGAATAAACCTAGAGAGAACGTGCCAGGAAGCGTAAAGGCATTGTTTACTATGGTGCAACGCAACACCAAGTTGTATCATAGTAAGGAATGGCGAAATTAATCGTGCTTTTGCTTTGGCAATCTTTACTGCGATGCAACGCAGTCGGATGTCCACATGGCAAGCAAGCAAAACTGGCGTTAATTTCGCCATTCCTTACTGCAGTGCAACTGGGTGCTGCGTTGCATCGCAGTAAAGATTGCCAAAGCAAAAGCGCGGTTAATTTCGCCATTCCTTACTATGATACAACTTGGTGTTGCGTTGCACCCACAGAGTTGAATATAAGCAACTCTGTGGTTGCACCGTAGTAAACAATGTCTTTACCCTTGCGGAACTATACAGAAATAATTTTGTTGAATGCCAACAGATGACACAACAATCATCACCTGTGTACAGTGGCTTTATTTAATATAGTGGCGACATTACAGGCCCACCCGCCATTTTGAGGTCAATTCAAATTCTATAGTATTGGAAAGTTAAGTTTTCTTTTGTACTGAAATCAATTTAATATAATATAATAAACAATGTACTACTAAGATTCTTGACTTCATTAAATTTGATTCCGGCAATTTGTGCATGATTACTGGGGGCCGTAATTTGGGGAGAGTTGGTACAGTCGTTAACCGAGAACGTCATCCAGGATCGTTCGATATTGTGCATATAAAGGATGCACAAGGGCACACGTTCGCAACTAGGTTAAATAATGTATTTATCATCGGCAAGGGATCGAAAGCATTCGTTTCCTTGCCACGTGGCAAAGGTGTCAAATTGTCGATTGCTGAAGAGAGAGATAAGCGATTGGCTGCTAAATCGCACTAAATATGTTGTATTAAGTACATCATTTTCAATATTATTTATATATCATCTTTCGGCCACAGTTTGAAGAAAATAGAAGAACCAACAGAAAATTTCAAAAACGTACAAATTGCAAAGGACAGTTCCAGTTAGCCACCAATAGATGACAGGGGATGAAACCTTGCGTGGCGCTTTAGAGGTTCACTAAGCACAGTTTGTTTTAAGAATATAATTATATTGAACAGTTTTATACAAATTTTTTAATTAATTGACACCTAATTTTCTCAAAAAATAACATTCAGTCTCCTTTCTTGTTTCTTGATGAACACCGCCACAACCTATATTAAAATAGCTGAACTACTTTATGGCCAGTTATCTTTAGTGGAAGCAGATTGCTTCACATTTTGACGTTCGAAGAAAAAAGGAATCTTACCGTCATTTGCCTCTTCTGCTTTCTGAATACCTGATATCAGACGAGAATGTGCTGTTTCAAAAGGAGTTAAGTCTAGAAGTATCTAAATTGGAAACAAAATCCTTATAGGAGATTAAACTTGAAGGGAATTCAAAACTACGATCATGCGCAGTACCGACATAATTTTGGACAAAATTCTGTCGTTAGATTAGCACCCACATAGCGTTTTCTTCCCTTCGGTAATTTCAGGTTTAGTATCAGGTTCGCAGAAGTTGTAGGCTGAATATATTTAGACGATTCATTCAATGCGTTCTGGTATCCCTCATTTTGAGAGCCAGAATTCACAGGATACGCTTTTTAAGACGACACTAAAAATCACCGCGTGCCTCCGCATTGCCAACGTGATTTTTGGGGGAGAAATTAAATATTACCAGAATTTTAAAGTTTATTTTGCCTTGCCCAGCTGTTTTATTTTGGGCGTGTTGTGTTCCGTGGTCATAATGTGTTTTGTACTCATATTTATCTTACTCGCTAGAAACACAAATACTGTGGTTTTGCCAGAGAAAGATTGCTTTTGATTATTTTCCAGTTTATTGCGATTTTTGATCCAAGACTTAAAAAATCGTAGGTTTTGAATGAAGGCAACGAAGAGAGGTTTAAATGCTTGAAAATTGATTATTTTAAAAAGTTAGAGGCCAGTGAAATGTGAAATGGACTTCTTGAGCTACCTAAAAAGGCATGTACCTACCTATGTCACTATGTTATTATTGTATGTAATTATTTGTTATTATTATCAAAGGCGTTTTCACTACACATAAGTGCAAGTACCTACATATCTAAATCTTTTGGTTTTAGATACCTACTATACTTTATAGATGAAGAGAGAATTCTGATGTGGGCCCACTTTTACCGTCGAAATGCTGGAATTAATATAAACATGGCCGTAGAAAATTTAAATAATTTTTGAAAAGTAATGAGCTAAAAAGAAGAAGTAAAATTACTGTAAGAATACTTCTTGGCACTTTAGAGGATTTTGTGGACATCAAGATGTGGCAGCGGATTATGAACCGAGAGGGCAAATGCAGGGAATTACGAAGACAGAATTGTTATTAAGGTAAATTGAATTTGGGGCATTTGGAGAATTCAGGGCAAGTCATCAATAGGTACCTAACCATTCTTATGAAGTATCCTAAAAATGAGATATGTGATAATGAGTGCAGGACTCTCTTTTGTAGTTTGTAAAGTTCGTGTAAGTACATAGATACAGAAGTGAATGGAATGTTCGGAGTATGCCGGAAGAAATACCATGTGTAAACACATGCACATGGTATGTATGTATGAGCCGGGGACGGGTATTAATTATGTTTCAGATACTGTTGCGGAGATGTTCGAAAAAGAACAGTCAGAAATAAAAAAATATCATCAGGAAGAAATTGATAAATTTGTAGAAGAAAATGTTGCAACTGAACACATTTCTATTGATGAAGAAACAAAGAGAAACATTGACTGAAAATATTCAAAATTTCTTAAATGGATTGGAAAAGGAAGTAATGGGAAAATTTCACCAAAGGAGGGCAAACTATTACATCAACCAAAAGAAAAAGTACCTACATTACCCTACAAAGCGAAAAAATAAATGCATTTAAACGTAATGTATTAAACTGTTATAATAAGATTAAAAATGTAACTTTATTGTTATTATAAATAAAAATATAGATTGTTCTTTTAGTCTTTTGTAATTTTTAGCTTACAATTTCACTTATTAGTTGTAAAATTAGTTTATTATCATGCACCTTTAACTTATGCAAAAGTGAGCCTGTTGAATTTGATGTAACATTATTATTACTGATAGAACTTGTGAGCTTTTTCCAAGTTCTTATAGGACAGGCGATAATCGGACTTGGTTAATTTATTGGCTTTTCGTATTAAAAAACTTGCTTCGATCTCTAGAAATAGTTTTTATTTCGTTAACCCAACACAATTTTTTGGTAAGCAATTATACATAATTTCAAACAACACTCATAGTATCGGATTTAAATTTAGCGCCACTTTAGTATACACAATATTTGGTAACATTTCATTTCTCCCCCAAAAATCACGTTGGCAATGCGGAGGCACGCGGTGACTTTTAGTGTCGTCTCGCTTTTTAGCGTGCGGCTCCCGGGTATTGTCGGCTCTATTCGTTAGAGTTCGGAAAATGCTCCGGTGGGATATTCAAAATTAAATAAGAAGGCAGTCTGCCAATGTAGCCGTGCAGCCGGTAGATGGCCGCGTCTGGCGCTGAAAAGCTAATTTGCATTTTTTACTCTAGAAACTTTTCTATTTTTATATGAGAATATTCATTCATGAGTACCTACAGAAAACCACAAAATATAATACGCAAAAAGAAAAATTTTACTTCGATATTTATCATTTATTACAAAAATTCACCAAATAATACAAAAATAGAAAATAAAACTCAAATTAGTTCCTTCAAAAGCATTTTTGTCTGAACAATACAAAATTTTTAATAACAAAATTTTGTTATTTCAAAATTACAAGACATATTGTCAGAGGTAGAAAATTATAAACGTTTATAAACAAAATTTATTTATACAATACATAATATAATCTTAAATCTAACTGAATATACTTCACTACAACCGAACCTACAAAGAAGAATTTTACCAACCATTATAAATTTATATAAGTAAAATCAAAAAATAAGCACCCACCTTCGGCAAGAAAAGTTGCAATTACTCTTGATGGACATGTACCGTTGATTTTTATGCTTCCACCAGTTTTCTTGATTTTCTTCGAGCAATTGTTGCTTACTAAACCTATAAATAAGGCATGGTTATATTACACGTTTACAATAATATTTGATTTAGGTATTTGCCTCGTGTGTAACTTCTGTTGCAGTTATAGTACAGCGTTTTAGACATTTTCCCAATGCTGTTATTTTCAATTGCATAATCCACATCTCTTTTTTCTGAGCATCTCCATACCTCGAAATCGTCCTTCTTCTCAAAATTATACGTATTCTCTTCTACGCAAATCTGATGAGTATTCTGTAGATGTGTTATATATTCTTCGTAAGATCCAAAAGCTCCAATAACCTACAATTAACCATTTCATTGTTCACTGGGTACATCAAGACAAGATGATTGAATAAACGAACCTTCGCAGTAGAACAAATTATGCAGAAAACGTGATATTTCTTGCCAGTCAGTTGAATAGGTGCTTCTTCGTGGCGAGTATTTTTTAAATGACGACGTAAATTAAACCTTTTCGAAAATTCTTGCTTGCAATACGTGCAAGTAAGCTCTTGAGAGGGCAATTTAGAACTGAAAAATTGTTGATTTATTATATGCATATTCTAAAAAGTAAAGTTGTAAGGGAAGTAGGCAGGTACTTACTTGTCCATTTTTTATGTTTATAAATTAACGTTTAAAATAATATTCAATTCAGTTCACCTGTAAACTAAACAATATTTTCACTAAACCTGGAATAATAATGTGCCTATAATCGAATTAAAACAATAAAATAAATAAAAAACAAAGTTATTCAATGGAAAATGCGCCAAATCGAATGAGTCAGTCAAGTGACAAGCAAGTAGTGATGGGCGGACTCGAGTGCAAGAATCGAAAAGTTCTCGATTCTCAAAAGTTCTCGGTGTTCTCGAGAACTGTTTTAGTTATTGGTCTCGAATGCACGAGTTCTCGCTCAGTGAGAAGAGACGAGATAAACAAATTTATTGAGAACACGAGAACTGAAATGGAATCGAAAATACGGCGCGAGATCGGCAGCGGTATCAATAATATCAAGTATCAACTAGAACCAAATAGACAGTTGTAGTTCTCAGTTAGGTTAATTGTTATTTCCGATGGTATAGTTTGAATTTCTGGAAACCCAAACAAGTAGAAACTTTAAGATCATTTTGGAATTGCGAATTACAGTTAATACCTATGAGTGCTACTACTGGTTAAAAAAGAAACGAAATAAGTATTAATACACAATATGTAACTAAAATAAATTTCTAAAATTTAATGTATAAACAAAGAACTAGATAAGTTCTAAGAGAAAAACGAACAATGTGCGCTTTTGCTAGTACCCTTTTTACGAAAAAATTCCACACTATCGTTTCATTTTTAATGTGATAACCGATACCTAATCCAGAAAAAACGCAAACCCATTTCAATTTTTATTTTAATTAGAAATGTACATAATTTTTTAATTTTATTTCTGCTAGTACTACGAGCACGACACTAATATTACTTTAATGAGAAGAGTTATGTAACTTGTAAGTCTTTTTAGAAGTTTCCAATAATAAATTTTACATTGGCACCATCGAATGAATAATTGTTCATTCAACGAATCTACTGAGAAATGCATTCCGAGACGTTACCGCCATAAAACTAACAGATGCAGGCTGGCTATAAAAAATGAAAAAAGATGCCGACGCATGCCGATTGAATTAGGCGAACGCTGCTCGCCGCTGCTACCCTTTGAACGTGGTCCAATGCTGCAGTACCGAGACCGAGAGAGTATCAGATTCCGAGTCTCGCAGCTCCCGTATGAGGTACAATATTTTTGTGTTGTACTCGGGTCTCGGGAAAGTTCTCGATTCTCAAAAGTTCTCGGATACGGAGTTCTCGATTCATTAAAGTATTCGATTCTGCCCATCGCTACAAGCAAGTGTCAAATTTGTTAAAACAGACTTCCCCAACGTCCCATCGAATAAATCCGATAGCAACCGAGAGCAGCCGGGAGCCGCACGTTAAAAAGCGTATCCTAGAATTCACTAGTTTTGGGAACGCTCACTGTGATGGCGGTAGTGAGCCAGCTTGTTTATCAGATTTATTTGCCGATAGCACTTATTTTCATCATAAAAATATTCCAGAATATGTAAATTGTAATATGTTATGAATATAAAATATATATCAAAGTAGGTCAAAAATGTGAATAAGTTAAAAGAGATTTCCGTTGACCGCATGTGCCATCTGTAAGTGGTAGTCAAAATTATGCCCTCTTGAGCGACACCAATAGCCACTTGGGAACGCTTACTGTGATGGCGGTAGTGAGCCAGCTTGTTTATTTGATTTATTTGCAGATAGCACGTATTTTCATCATAAAAATATTCCAGAATATGTAAATTTCAATAAGTTATGAATATAAAATAGTTATCAAAGTTCGTTAAAAAATATGAATTAGGTAAAAGGGATTTCCGTTGACCGCATGAGCCATCTGTAGATGGTAGTCAAAAGTATGTTCTCTTAAGCGACACCAATTAATAGCCACTCACCTACATTAGAATCGCTGAACTATGTTGTCGGTAGTAATAGTAACCTTCAACGACAATAGATGACACCACATTTTGACATTACTTGCCGCTTCTGCTTTCTGAATGCTTGATACCAAATTAGAAATTGTTCTTTCAAAAGGAGTTAAGTCCAGTAGTATCTAAATTCAAAACGAACTCCTTATATTGAAGGGGGATTTAATAATACGATCATGCGTAGTACTGAGACATTTTGGCCAAAATTTCTGTCGTTAGATTGGCGTGCACATAGCGTTTTCTGTTCGGTAATTTCAGACTTGGTACCAGGTTCTCAGAAACCGAAGGAGTGTTCAAAACCCTGCCTGTCTTTAATTGAATGGGTCGTGCTACCAGTTTTAATTTACGCAATATCCGTCAGAGGAAATCCTAACCTCAAAGTTTTAGCTACGCGTTTCGAAGGGAAGTTCCAAGATTTGAGGTCAAAATTATGTTAAACGCAGGTAAATTGTTCAAATATTGTAGCATAATATTTAAATTCATAAATAATACGTAAATTACGTTTCCCTGTGTTATTTTAATATCAACACAATTATAAAAACATGCAAATTACGAAATCTAGATGAAGTTTTGCTAATTTTGAGCATGTTGTTAATAAAGTAATAGCCAAAAACGAAATAATTGGTATGTTTTTTAGAAAACATGTATGTAAATAAAAGTGTGAAGGAATTGAAAGCACTCTTAAAAGAAGTAGGAGCCAAAACGTGGTACTTATACAAGTACTTATACAAGTATACAAAACTGCGATGGTAATTTTAGGGATTTGATAAATATTTCTGCTATAGACGAGCGGTTTCTGAAGCTAAATTCAGAAAAAGGACTTAAAAAAGGACGCATTCTTGCAATGAAATTTTTTGTAAAAAATACAATTGTTTGCAAAATTTACAATGCAGTATATTACAAGCAACTTGTACATGCGCAGCAGGTTATGGATGGAGTGCAGCTTGTAAACATGTTGCTGCTGTGTGTTTTCTCTGGAGCATTTTTGTATAACTGGTATGAAATTTATTATCATTTTAACTACTATCAAAAAATGTTTTTAAGTGTTATGGGATACTAATAAGCATATCTAATTTTTGTAGGGAAATGTCAAGAATATGTCTCGTGTACCAGTGAACCCGTGACTTGGAATAAACCTAGAGAGAACGTGCCAGGAAGGGGTGTCAGTTTTATGTCAGTAGATGACATTGTTGGTGGCAAAAAATCCAAGGCATCCAACCATTTATGTGATGAGCAGACACAACTCTTGTAAAACTTATTAAGCACTTTTGGAATCAACAGTGCAGTTTCATAGTCGAGAAGGGTTAAGGTTGAAGCATATTTAAATGATGATGCTTATTACACATCAGACTTTTGTTTTAACATTGTTAACAATGACATTAACACAGTGTCTGTTAATGATTGTTCGAACATTGAGGAAAAAACACGTTCTCAATATAAATCGAAATTGTGGCAGACACTTAGAAGAAGCCGAATGCCGAATTACAGGGTCGATAATGGGTCATGCCATTAAAACAGTTCGCTCTTGGAATTTTAAATCTGGGCCTGCTTTAAAAAATATAATAGTCGGTAAAAAGCTGACGTTTCTAAAGCCTTTACAGTGGGGTAGACAACGTGAAGCTATTGCAAGGAAGCAGTATTGTAAAATAACAAACAATGTAATCCGAGAATCTGGATAAGTCACACCCACTATTTCATTGCTTCCAGCCCGAATGGAATTAGTTTTCCATTAAATTTAGTGATAGAAATTAAATGTCCATATTGCATTCGTAGTGATAACCCAACCAGTGCTAAATGTCTAAAAACAAACAAAAATATAATTTACCTAGATCGAAAGTCAACCTACTAGTCCGAGAGCCCGCTGCAAAATTATGCACCCATCTGTTAACGAAATGGAATGTGCGGCAAAGGCATGTAAAAACATTGTACTCAACGGAACGGCACCCGTGCCGGTCACCATTTGGTGCAAAAAGGTAAAAACAATGGCACTTCCGGTACGGAAATTTGCGGAAAATTGCGCGATTTGTTAACGAGATGAAAGTTGTGCCATCTTGTAGCCTGCGATTAATTGAATTGAAATCGGTACCCGTGCCATCTATTACCCTAGTGCAAATCCCCAGCACGGCAACATTTTTGCAGCCCGTAACTCGGACAAATTCCCGCCATGTGTTAACGACTTGAAGTAAAGTTTAATGGAAAGGGCATTATGTCCCCTTTATGAATATCCAAACGTGCCGCGATTCAAAACAGTCAAAGTAGCGGCCCGATTTATAACGTGTTATTCGGCGTCGAAATGACACTTTTGAATCAATTTCAATGGTCGTCGATTATTAAATGTTTTTTCTGTGATGCATAAATTGACATCTGTCACTGTGACACCTGTTAATGGTAACTAAGTAACTACAGTCTTTCTTTTTAACTTGATCCTTACGTCATCAACGTAATGTGTAAGTTACTCCGCACGGGCAACTATAATAGTGCATGTTGAGAAGAGACACTTGCGAAAAGAATGTCTGGAATGCCGGCTGAATTACATTCCGGCTTACGTTCTTTTCAGTAAACTTTCGCTATTAAATCATACTACAAATGCAACGCGTGACACTGTTGCTGAATTTCGGGCCTATACTACGAAAATAAAAACATTTCCAATGTTAAAAACTCGCGCTCGCCGCCGCCAGCTGCCGAATTCCCTGAAAATGACGCCACATAGCGCGTTATAAATCGGGCCGTGCCACCTACTTAGACTGCTTTGAATCGCGGCACGCTTGGATAATCGTAAAAGGGACACAATGCCCTTTCTATTGAACTTTATTTCAAGTCGTTAACACATGACGGGAATTTGTCAGAGTTACAGGCTGCAAAAATGTCGCCGTGCCGGGGATTTGCCCTAGGGTAAAAGATGGCACGGGTACCGATTTCAATTCAATTAATCGCAGGCCACAAGATGGCACAACTTTCATCTCGTTAACAAATCGCGCAATTTTCTGCAAATTTCCGTACCGGAAGTGCCATTATTTTTACCTTTTTGCACCAAATGGTGACCGGCACGGGTGCCGTTCCGTTGAGTACGATGTTTTTACATACCTTTGCCGCACATTCGTTAACAGATGGGTGCATAATTTTGCAGCGGGCTCTCCTACTATGCTACACACAATGTCAAACTCATGTTTGTTACAAACATTGATCGTTGCGATTTTGTAATTTATACCCCAAAAGGACTGTATATTGAATTAATAAATAGGAATGACAAACTTATACAACTAATGATTAATGATTCAACACAATATTTTAAATGTGTATTTTCTAGGGAATATTTTTAAAGTTTTTTTTACTTACAATAATATTCTTTATTGCATTATATTTTTGTATTTAATGATTTAAATAATAAAACAAAATATGTAACACTTTTTATTAATGTATTTACAAATTTTTCATTATAACTTTTTCAGGAGTATCAATTAAAATGCTGTCCTTAAAATTACAAAGCGTGAAACATTTAAAATAAATTTTATTTGCTACTGACCACAAAGATATTGGGAGTCTTTGTTTTAATATTTTGTTAATTTTTGCCTGTGCATTAATCTGTTCAATTAAAATTCTTCTGCTTGCTATAGCCCTTGTTTTTGCCAGATCAATTTCAGATAGTTTACGACCATTCATAAACGGTGGTGTATTTAGGTGCACTTGTTTCATATCTAGAAGATCTGATATGTCGAAACCTCGATCTACCAATAAATATTCTCCTGAACTCAATCTTTCCAAAAACCCACACTCTTGCACCAGTTTCCGATCACTGGTAGACCCACCATATGCATCCGAAACGAAAATAACTGCCCCCTCTTCTGTTATACCCACTAATATTTTGAAAGTGGTGGTCGAATAGATAGCTTGTTGTATTATAGGACTTGAGCTTTTTGCAACCGGCATTTCAGTTGAATCAATAACAATATCGTAGGAGTTCTGACATTTTCTCTTTTTAACTTTCCAAAAATCAACCATTTTTAATGTATTGTATATTGCTGAAGTAGAAAAATAAATAAAATTTAGAAAAATAAAATATTTTCCTTACTGTACATCGTGATATATGAAACATATTGCTAAGACATAAATAATCATAGTTTTGCGGATACTTCATCAACGTTATAAGTAGATGATCTTCTTTTGATAAACCTGTTTTAAATGCGTAATTATGTGGTTTTGTAACATTTAAAAAGGTACAAAAACAATTGAAACCAGTGAAATGTTGTAGTTGCTTCTGAGATAAATTGTTGTAACCGAAAATTTCAAAAACGTACAAATTGCAAAGCACAGTTCCAGTTAGCCACCAATAGATGACAGGGGAAGAAACCTTGCGTGGCGCTTTAGAGGTTCACTAAACACAGTTTGTTTTAAGAATATAATTATATTGAAAAGTTTTATACAAATTTTTTAATTAATTGACACCTACTTTTCTCAAATAACATTCATAGACTCCTTTCTGTCTCTTGATGAACACCACCACAACCTATATTAAAATAGCTGAACTACGTTATCGGCAGTTATCTTTAGTGGAAGTAGATTGCTTCACATATTGACGTTCGAAGAAAAAAGGAATCTTACCGTCATTTACCTCTTCTGCTTTCTGAATACCTGATATCAGACGAGAATTTGCTGTTTCAAAAGGAGTTAAGTCCAGAAGTATCTAAATTCAAAACGACTCCTTATATTGAAGGGGGATTTAATAATACGATCATGCGTAGTACTGAGACATTTTGGCCAAAATTTCTGTCGTTAGATTGGCGTGCACATGGCGTTTTCTGTTCGCTAATCTCAGACTTAGAATCAGGTTCTCAGAAACCGAAGGAGTGTTACGCAATATCCGTCAGAGGCGGTGTGATCGAGTTGATGTATCCTAATCCTAACCTCAAAGTTTTACCTACCCGTTTCGAAGTGAATTTTGAAGATTTCAGGTCAAAATTAAGTTAAACGCAGGTAAATTGTTCAAATATTGTAGCATAATATTTAAATTCATAAATAATACGTAAATTACGTTTCCCTGTGTTATTTTAATATCAACACAATTATAAAAACATGCAAATTACGAAATCTAGATGAAGTTTTGCTAATTTTGAGCATGTTGTTAATAAAGTAATAGCCAAAAACGAAATAATTGGTATGTTTTTTAGAAAACATGTATGTAAATAAAAGTGTGAAGGAATTGAAAGCACTCTTAAAAGAAGTAGGAGCCAAAACATGGAAGCAAGTTGGAATTACGGCAAAGGTATTCCTTAATATGTGTTTTGTAATCTGAAAATAACATTTTAAAATTACATAGACTTGATGTATGGAATAACAATGAACTTGGTCACATATTATGTAAAGTTGAAGTGGTGCAACCTGAAGCTTCTTTACAATTTCCAACGAGTACTTATCCTACAAGTATACGAAACTGCGATGGTAATTTTAGGGATTTGATAAATATTTCTGCTATAGACGAGCGGTTTCTGAAGCTAAATTCAGAAAAAGGACTTAAAAAAGGACGCATTCTTGCAATGAAACTTTTTGTAAAAAATACAATTGTTTGCAAAATTTACAATGAATATTTTTTAAAATCTGTTTGTTCAGCTGAACAGAAAAAAAATTTGGATTATAAAGTACAAATTGTTACTAGCTGTGAAAAAAGTAGCTGTTGCAGTATATTGCAAGCAACTTGTACATGCCCAGCCGGTTATGGATGGAGTGCAGCTTGTAAACATGCTGCTGTGTGGTTTTCTCTGGTATGAAATTTATTATCATTTTAACTACTATCAAAAAATGTTTTTAAGGCGGCTCGTCGAACTTTCTCCTGTCTCGCTCGGACCCGTTGATTGTCCCTGAGAACCAGGTGTTCGTTTTTCAAAGACTCAACAGCCAACTTTCAGAGTATCTGCCTGAAATTTTGCACACTAAAGCTTTTTGTTGTGTAGAAATGCGCTATGATCTCAGTTTTCTTTATAATTTTAGAAAAGGATGCCTTATTTCACATACAAAATTTGAGAAAAATGCTAGCTTTTAAGTAAACAAAATGATCATTTTTTTTGAAATTACAAAAAAACTGGGATCATAGTGCATTTCTACACAACAAAAAGCATTAGTGTGCAAAATTTCAGGTAGATACTCTGAAAGTTGGCTGTGGAGTCTTTGAAAAACGAACACCTGGTTCTCAGGGACAATCAACGAGTCCGAGCGAGACAGGAGAAGACGGTCGCAAGCCCTCTTAAGTGTTATGGGATACTAATAAACATATCTCTAATTTTTGTAGGGAAATGTCAAGAATATGTCTCGTGTACCAGTGAACCCGTGACTTTGAATAAACCTAGAGAGAACGTGCCAGGAAGGGGTGTCAGTTTTATGTCAGTAGATGACGTTGTTGGTGTTACAAAATTCAAGGCATCCAACCATTTGCGTGATGAGCATACACAACGCATGCAAAACTTATTAAGCACTTTTGGAATCAACAGTGCAATTTTAGAGTCAGTATTTTTTTTTGTTAATTTGGACTATTTGACCCTACACACCGTCTACACACCGATGGGACACCTGTATAAATTGAAAACCATCAGAGTACCTAAAATAAATGCCTACTACAAAATATAAAACTCAAAATCGAATCTTTAAATCTTTCCTGCCAGAGATACGCAAATTTATGTTGATATAAATATTCAAAACAATTCGAAAGGCTGAGAAAAAGCGCACACAATAAAAGAAATCCAACTTTTTGCACAAGCCCATGTTTTTAACTACGGCGATAAATTTCAAAATTTTTCTTAGATTTCTACCATGCCATCCTAAATTATTCTCCTGATAAATAATTTACATCGCTTAATAATTATTTGGGGATCGTTCTTTGCAAATACTCTACGGATTTAGATCGATTCGTAAAAATCTGTCAGCAATTTTTGAGATGTGGAAATAAGAGACTGCTGATTTGCAGATTCATAGTAAACGCATCCTAAATTTGATCCTTAAATGATATTTCAAATACCTCACTTTAAAACATATACGGCAAAAAATAACACGCAATTTACTTTCTTAAACTCACTTTATTCAATAAGTCTTTTCTTTTCAATAAGCAAGTTGTCTTTCACGCAGCTTTCAGTGTCACAGTTTACAGACTTCTGCGTGTAGGTATGGTTTTCTACAAACGGCTAAGTGCATATGCGCATGTCGCGGCCTAATTTTCTTTAGAAAAATTTATTCTTGAAACATTTACTGATTAATATTTTTACGGCATAATAATACTAGGAGCAGTAATACACGGTGTCCCAACGAAAACTTGTACCCCCGTAAAACTCGGCAAAATCCAAAAAACACGTCGATTTTTATATCAAAGGGGACCAATTTTTATGCAATAATCATTCTTGCAACTCTAGCCCTGTGCGGGGGATAGCGACCCCCCGAAATTTTAAATGGAACGGGGGGGTCAAATGATCCCTACTTTGGAAGGGTTTTTCATTACTTACACAACCGTATTTGTTTTATTCAATTCGATCAATTTGTTACCAAGAAATTGCTTCTTGAAGTTTCCAAGTTAAAAAATTAATAAAAGTACAAAAACTATCGAATGTATTGCTCGAAATGACCTCCACCAATTGTCATACAATAATACATTCTGGATTCAATACCAGATCTTACATTTCTCAAGACCTCAGGAGTTATTAGTCGGCATTCTTCTTTGGAATAAACCATTTTGATTTAGTAAATAAACACGATGTTATACTGTGGCGAATAAGTTTATTTTGACATTTGTTCTGATGTTCTTTTGTTCTTACTTTTTATTCTTATTAGTTTACTTGATTTTGTTACTTTTCCATTCTAATACATTCGATAGTTTAAACCTTTTTGTACTTTTATTAATTTTTTTGACCCCCCGTCCCATTTAAAAATTTTAGGAGGGTCGCTACCGCCCGCACAGGGCTAGAGTTGCAAGAATGATTATTGCATAAAAATTGGTCCCCTTTGATATAAAAATCGACGTGTTTTTGGATTTTTGTCAAAACGTTTATTTTGCCGAATTTTACGGGGGTACAAGTTTTCGTTGGGACAGCGTGTATAAATAATAACATTATAATAACAATATTTATATGGGAGTATGGGAGCAGTCGCCGGCAAGTGGAAGACCTTAAAATAAATTGTGGAATTTAAAGTAAGTACTCGAAAACAAAAACGTATGGTACTTAAATTAAAGTAATCGCCCCCGATCAGCTCCATTGGTGTTCTTTCGTGTCTCAAAAGGTGTTCTATTTCTCCTATTTATCGTCTTTTGTATAGTACCTTTTTCCCTACCAGTTTCTAATACTCCCTTATCGCTAACCTTATCAACGTATTATTATGCAATTTGTGTCAGTTTTTTAATGTCCATCATCATAAGGTTCTCAGTCCGAAGACTGGTTGGACGCGTACCTCCATCCTTTCCTATCCTAAACTAACCTACGCATTTCTCCAAAAGTTGAAGATCCTACATCCCTAACTATTTGAGAGCAGTAATCTAATCTAGGCCTACCCCTACCTCTTTTTATTCCTATCTCTGACTCTAGTATGTCGCGAACTATTCCTTCGTGTCTTAGAATGAGTCCTACCATCCTATCTCTCCTATTCTTTATTGTCTTCCATACTTTTCCCTTTTCCCTAACTCTTTCTAATACTTCCCTATTGCTAACCTTATCTATCCACGGTATCTTCATCATGCGTCTGTAAAGCCGGAAACATATTAGAGCGATGCAACGCGACGCGACGTGAAAATTTCGCGGGTGTTCATATTTAACCGACGCGACGCTATGCTACACTACGCAACGAGAGATGACGGTGTGCATCATTTTTGTTGCTAGTTCATTTGAGTTTGTTCGTGCGTGTAGCCATCATGGAAACCTCGTCCTCTGAAGAGTTCGAAGACGAAATTGAAGAATGCGCTACTGCAATCGTACTGCAATCGTACTGCAATCGTACTCGGTAAAACTTTTGTAGTATACGAGGGAGCGGAGAAAATTTCAAATCGCTCCAAGAGTAAAGTAGTCTTATTTCACATTTTGGGAAATATTTTTATTAGGAAAAGTTGTTTCTATTTAAAAGTTACTTACGAATATGAAATTTCAGTTCCTTGGAATGAAAAAATTATTTTAACCGTTTTTCCGGTGCAGCCCCCCCTATGACAAGTTTGGCGAAATTATTAATTGCCCAAGCACGTTTCTTATGGGCTTCTTTACAGAAAAAAACTTAGTTGTATCTTAAATTAAGGTACGTACGCAAATGATAGGGCCTGTCCAAAAATTAAATCAAAACGAAGATTTTTTTGGTGCACACCTTATTTTATTTTATGGGATATTATAAAAATTGAATACAGTTGTACCCCTGATATACACAACACCTTTATCTATCCTCTACACTACACAATTTTCCAAAAACCCTTAAAACCGCAATATTTCATGCAATAATTTATCAGCATGGATACCTAATGCAATCTCCAGAAAATTACAAAATCTGTTTAGTAGCTATGAAGAAAGAACAGCGGCCTCAGGCTCTATCATTTGCGTACTACGTACTTTAAGAGCCAAGTCTCCCTGCTGCATTTTCGAGCGATTCAGACGTTCGCGCCTTTACAAACTGTACTGGTATTTATTAATATTTTGCTTTCTACTTTTGCAAGCATATACAGAAAGCATTTCTTAAGAGTCGTCTCATCGGCGATTTCTAAAAAATATAATAGAAGTTTGTCTTTTTCGGCTCCAAATATACCCTAATTTTGCGTACTTATAACTTACTAAAAAAATACTGTTTTAAAAATCCGAGATGAGAGGCCGATTTCCACAAGTTTCTTCTTTCAAATAAAACAAAGAATTTCAAAATCGGTTCATAAATAAGGAAGTAATTTGTAAAGAGAGCTGCCCTTGCAAACGCAATTTAATGCCCTGCACTGTGGCGACCTCTGCTTCGGAGCAAAAAATTCTTGATGTTCGCGATCGGACACTTGGCTCTTATGATTTCTGTATATACTTGCAAAATTAGAAAGCAAAATATTAATAAATACCAGTACAGTTTGTAAAGGCGCGAACGTCTGAATCGCTCGAAAATGCAGCAGGGAGACTTGGCTCTTAAAGACGACACTCTGTTTTAAACTGGCGGACAATAAAAGTAGTACACCAAAAGTCTGATGTTCAATAATTTTCCAACCAGGCAATAGCCAGTAGGGCTATGTGAAGTGGGCGGCAAATTTTGGGAACAAACGAAAATTCTTAATGTACCTTGCAGTCTTTACTTTAAATAGGTTTGTGCCACTGTTATTTTCATTTTTTGTTTCCTTCTCGCAAGGCAAGGGGGGAAGGGAAAAAGATTTGAATTCTGCTGCGAAATTTTCAAAAAATTTCAGTTGAAGGACGGGATTGCCTGTGGTGTGTTCCCGTTTGCACCACAATATGTAATTTTCGTTTGTTATGTATTATACGTAAAAAACTGCATTATTGGCTGAAAACTAACAAGGGTAGGTACCTAATTTACATTATATCACGAGAATACATATTGCTATAGATACAGGTATTACAGTTTCTCATTTCCTTACCGTTTCCCTGACAATGAGACGAATTAAGAACGACACAAACCACAAACAAAGAAAAAATCATCCACTCGGGTTATCATTTGGTTAAGGGTTAAGGAATGGGATTTTTTTGTGGCATAAACGGGACCAAACATAAAGTATGGCACTTTTTCGAAAAAAAAATCAACTTTTCCCCCCATTGCCCTTCATCCTTCTTCTTCAATGCAACACTGAGGTAAGTAGAAGTAGAGAACCCTATTGAAAATGACAACAACCTTGCACAGCGAGACGCAAATAAATTATGGATAATCAGAACATAAAGTTTAAGTCAACCCTTACTTTGCTAAGGGTTGGGGAACAAACAAAAATTTTTGTGTCACAAACGGGAATAAACCACACATACTCGTAATCCTGTCTACCAGCTGAAAGTTCTTAAATGTTTAACAGCAACATTTAAAATTTTCTCCCTCTCCATTGCCTTGAGAGAAGGAAACAAACGAAAATACAGTGACACAAACCCTTTTGTAGTAAAACCTGCTGTAGATGACTCTGCAATATTCTGCTTTTTATTAAAATGTATTTTCGTTTATTCTGTTTCTTAAAATGTAGCCAATCGTACAGCAAAATACAACAATTTGTTACGATTCTGTACAAGGACACAACCTCTAAATGACTTTTGTCCTTCCGACTGGGTCATTCATATTCTGGCAACTCGCAGTGTATTATTTCACTTGGTCATAGTCGTCGGACTGGCCCCTTCTTTATTTAGGCAAGTCGTTGTTTTTCAAGATATCCACGGGATCACACGCATCCGGGGATGAAATTCTTGATTTCCAAGATTTCTTAAACTTTGTTATACTACGAGCCCTAACAACTATATGTTGGAACAAGCAGTTTTTTTGCGAATAAAATGCCAGTTTATGGAAATTCTTGTATTTCTTTTTTTTTAATTGTACATATGAAATTAACAACATATTTTATCATGTATGGACTTATTTTTACGGTTTAATTAGATATTTTGTGTTGATTACTATTCAATCAAATGCTTGATAATCGAAAAATGCTGACCACTAAATATTGGAACATGTGGTTTTTAACAAATTAAACTAAAAATTAATAAGGCGTAACGTCGCCCTTAGCTCGAATAACAGCCTGAACTCTATCAGGCATTGTGTTAACTAGGCCTTCACAGAATTCAGGGGTGAAACTATCCCATATTTCTTGCAATTTAGCACGTAGTTCTGGTAAAGTACGCTGAGGATTATTTCTTAAGCGTTGTTTCATTTTGTGCCAAAGTGTCTCTATCGGATTAAGATCCGGGCTGCTAGAGGGATGTGACAAAACTTTAATGTCATGTTCTCCTATCCAATTTTTGGTAGATTTAGCCGTATGGCATGAGGCTCCGTCCTGTCGGAAGATAAAATCTCCGGATGGATATAACTTTGCTGCACTTGGTAAAAGCGAATGTTCAAGGATATCTTGATATTGAGCTGCGTTTACAATGCCATCAATAAAGTGTAAAGTTCCTAACCCTTTGGCCGACATACAACCCCACACCATGATACCCTATGGAAACTTTACAGTCCTTTTCAGGCAATCCTTATGGAATGCTTCTGTTTTGTCCCGAATCACACGCTTTCGGTAATCTCCCACACAGACATTAAATTTGCTTTCGTCGCTATAGATAACTTTGCCCCAGTTATGTTTGGTCCACGAAAGTTTTGATTTGGCCCAAATGTAACGATTCCTTTTTTGCTTTTCCGTCAATAATGGTTTTTCTTTGGCCTATACTCGGAAGTCAAAAAATAGAAAATTTATACCACAAGGAAGTACCTATCAAACATACCTTATAAAAACTAAGACCGCTCTTGTGGATATATTTGCGACAGCATTCTCTGGATACATTCATCCCAGTTTCTTTATTCCACCTTGCGGTTACTTCTCGTAGTGTATTTCTTCTTCCCGACTTACATATTCTAACTAAATGCCTTACACTCCTTTGAGAAACAGCTTTTGGACGGCCTGAGCTTTTACCGCGATCATCAGTACTGGCAGTTTCACCGTATTTCTTAATTATATTAAACACAGTAGTAGTTGCTATAGTCAATTCACTGGAAATTTCACGCATAGTTTTCCCTTTATGGTACTGATGAATAATAATTTCTCGCACTTTTGGATCAGTAGGTTTTCCACGTACCATTATTGTATTTTACTTGTAATAAAACTTACGGTTGTTAATTATTAATACTCAAATGACGCGTGACAGTTCTTGTTAACAATACACTACTTACTCCTATCTTTCATTTCAAAGCCTCCTTTGCTTCAGGCTGATAAAACTCAAGAAACGTGAGGAAAAGCAAAACATGTTCCAATATTTAGTTGTCAGCAATTTTCGATTATCAAACAATAATTTGAATAGTAATCATCATAAAATATCTAACTAAACCGTAAAAATAACTCCATACATGATAAAAAATGTTATTAATTTCATATGTACAATTAAAAAATAAATAAATACAAGAATTTCCATGAAATGGCATTTTATTCGCAAAAAAACTGCTTGTTCCAACATATAGTTGTTAGGGCTCGTATAAGGAAGTTTTCTATGTAAGAAAAAACAAAATCCATATCGTGAAAAAAAAAGTTATCCAGGTTCAAAGTGAACGTATTGTTACCGATGTGGCGACATATTTTAGATACGGTGCAATAAAATCAGTTTGGTTTCTTGTATTCGCGCAAAATTTACACCATTAAAAACGTCAATATTTCTTCAACAATTAAAAAAAAAACGCAAAGTTCTACGACTTGTAATTTTCGCGTTAGATGCCCGAGAGTCTCCCGGCACACGGTGGGGTAGATTCACTGGTTTTTCACCCCTAATTTTTTTCGGTACCACCCAGGGACCTGGACCGAAAAAAAATAAGGGTTCCGTAACTGTTCCGGTTCTGACCTTGAGGAAAATAAAAATTCCAATTCTGTTCCGGTTCTGACATTGATAAATATAAGTGTTTCGGTTCCGGTTCCGGTACCGTGAAATAAATCTGTTCTTTTCCAGTACCATTTTCGGCACCGGTACCAAGTAGTAATAAATAATAGCGCACATTCCTTTGTTTATTAATTGCTGCTTCAGGTTGCACAGCTTGGAGGAAATTAATGGATAAGGGTGCTTTAATTTTTAATTCGCAAACAAACTGGCACCTGAAGAGCGCGTGGTTGAGCTCAGGTTAGAAGAAGGTTCAGTGTTGCCGCGGGCAGCACAATTGTACTAAATGCAGTACAGTTCCTCTTTATGCAGTACGGCAGTACAATTTTTAAATTTTGAACATACATTTTGTTTTTATTGGTAGCCTCTTCGTTTTCTCGTATATTTCTAGTTTTTTTGTTATTTATGTGGGAAAATGTTTTTGTTTTCTGGATTTTATGCTGTTAAATTATTAATGTTTTGTTTTATAGTGTACATTATTTTTTGTAAAAAAACTTCAGTGAAGACTAATATTGTTTAGTAACGGATATTGATATTTTTTTTACAAAAATTAAATTTTACAGTGCAGTTTATTTGGGTATTTTGCGTTTTTCAAGTTTAGTACATTTTCACGCGAAACAGTACAGTTTTCTGTAATTTTTAGTACACTACTTTTGACATTAGACACTAATAGTAGCTACCGGTTGCATACAATACGCATGCGGCGTGACCATTACAATATAGCAGTATATAACATTTAAGTAACTCGTTCTTGGAACACATCGGCAGCTATCTCGGTGGGTGTTCGGTATCGTACAGAACTGCCGTGTTGGTCTCCTACAGATAGACGAGTTCTGATCCCGCATGGGTCTCGCATTTTTTGTTTGTTTCTATATCATCTTTTTGCCAAAATATGCGTGTGTCTGGCGCGAAAGGGCAAGTAAGGGATTTGTTTAAAATGCGTTCTCTCAGCTTTAGTTTTTTTACGCTTCCAAAATGCGTGCGCATGCGTATTGCATGCAACCGGTAGCTACTATTAAGGTCTCGTCTTTTGACAGCCGCGGCAACACTGAGAAGGTTAGAAGTCAAGAGTAGAACGTCGGCGCGACGTCTGTCGTGCGCCTGCGCCTGTCAGGAACCAAAATATTCATAAAGGTTCCGGTTCCGAAACGGTTCCAGACAATTTTATAATAAAGGTTTCGGTTCTGTTCCGGTTCCAAAAAAACAACGGTTCCGGTTCTGTTCCCGTTACTTTTCGGTTCCGGTCCAGGTCCCTGTACCACCCAAAAAAGTCGTAATTGCTATTTTTAGGTGCCAAATGACTTCTAGAATCATCTGTGAGAGTTTCATCTGGTTATACTTTGGGATCACTCAATGTTAAAATTGTTGCTGAATATCGCTCCACTAACAGTTTTTTATGTTTCCTGAGCGTCTGTGTTTTATGGAAATACCCGGTTTTGTTCCTCTGCTCAATTATTTGGTTGGACGTTGGAACAATTTTCTTACTCGTAATAAGAAATGATGGGGAAGAAGGAAAAATGTGAGAGAAAATTACAACTGCCGCAATATTGTAACAATGACTTTTATTTTACACAAAAAATAATTACCGTATTTCTTTAATTACTAAAATAAATGATAAAATATTCTCGTAATGTATTCAATGTAAGAAAGAACAGCACCAAACTGCCGTCGACGAGGTGCAATCGTGCAATGAAGGAGGAAAACTGGGATATCTTTCGGTTCCCAACAAAAGGACTAAAATAAATATAATAAGGCCACAGAATCACCACAAAATTCAGACCACCACACCCACCGCGGGCTTCGTCATCCCGCAATAATCATTCACAAAAGTGACAAGGGGCGGAAATATTGACGACAGAAGAGAGCGCTAATACTTAGAGCTTTGTCTCGAGTACTGTACAATTTAATATTCCTTTCTGTTGCGCGGCTATAAGCCAGGGCATACACCTTGTCAAACTCGTTCAAGTCAATGTTGGCCCTTCCGATCGCTCTACAAGACAAAAACAGCATTTCTCTGTAGATGGAATATGTCGACGGCATGCCGCAGTTCTCATCACCGAGCTGCTGACGTTCCGCAGCCAATTTCTTCAGAGGTCCCTCCAGATCACTCGTGTACACGGAACTCACGACTCCGTGCATCAGTCTAAAAGTAACAAAAAATTACTGGCAATCTGTATCATTTTTCATACGGGATACCCACGATTTGAGATTAAAATTCACCGATGAAGTGTCCCTTTTCTGCCACAGCATGTACATGGGAGGCCCATCGGTGTGAAGTTGAGGATCATCCCAGACACATTTCACACGAACTGGCACTTCAAGATGTTCTAAAAAATACATGCCATAAAGAGAATCAAACGCTACACTACGCGTACAGTAAGAATAGGAGGTTTTCCCAAGAAGGAAATTAAATAGAATTTTACTCGCAAGGGAGAAAATTTGCAAAACTGCCGGATCTAGTTGATTTAAAATGCAAATAAGAAGGATGCCATGAATAGTAAACAGAATGAAATGTAGCACGCAGGGGCGTGCGGTGGGTTTACATTCAGTGGAAGCAATAGCTAACTCAACTAACTTAACCGGTTATTATTGTGGAATATGGATCCGCCTCTTATTTGTAAATTAAATCAATGCGTCTTTCTTGCTTCAGCAACTCTTCGATGACGTCATCATAGAAGTTCGTATTTTGGGTTAATGTTTTGATGAAGTCCTTTTCTATTGATAAAACACCAAGACTTGAAAGTCGCTCCTCCCCCGTTGAGTTTCGAACAAAAGTCTTGATACGTTTCAATACAGAAAAACTCTGCGTTCGACTGAAGCACTGGTAGCCGGTATGGTTAATACGAGTTCACAGAGTTTGCTCGCTTCACTATACGTTGTGTCTAGTTCGTTTTGTTTGAGAAACGTGAAAACATTTGCGCAGTTTCTGATGTCATTAATTTCGGGCAATTCATATAAAACACTTAACTGAGCATGAAGAGCCACCATGTCAAAAAAGTTTCCGTAAGTTTTCTTTAGGCAGTTGAATGCTTGGTCGGGTACATTCTTCCTGTTACAGAAATGTGTCAATTCCAAAAATTTTAGGTCGCCAAATTCTTTAAAACGGTTGGTCAGTTGTCCACTTATGTTGTCCATTATTTCAATGAACAAGCGCCTATAAGAAGTTTGGATGTCTTCTGGTTCTGGATTAGTAGTCCTTGCCCTTGATCTCTTCCTGTTCACGTTTATTCCCAGGTCATCCACTCTTTGCCAGAACTCTCCAAATTCGTTCCTTTTCTCCTGGATTTTGCTTTGAAATTCGTTGATTTTATCGACACAGTAGCCAATATCATTTGTTTTAGTCTGAAGTATGCCAAACAACACATCCGTAAACGGGAAGATCGATGCAAATACAACCAAGAGAAAATTAAAATTGAAATCATTCAATAAGAGATCTAAATATCCTCTAGAAGAGTTTATAGTTTCAGCATCCCAGTTTTTTTCATTTACAATAACTTGGAAAAATTCGATCAATGGTTGGCGGTACTGAGATACTGTCTCAACTGAACGTCCGTTATAATTCCATCTCGTTGGAGCTACCCTCGGGAGTCGTTTTTTTATAACTTCGTCTAAAGCCGAAGTTCTTTTCGTCGATTTACTAAAAAATGCGGCCATTCCACTTAAAGTCGCGAAGAACACCTTGCAGTCTTTAATTTGACTAACAGACTGGGAAAGAACCAAATTTAATCTGTGGGCGAAACAGTGTACGAATAGCGCGTTCTTGTAGGTTTCCTTTACTTTTGCTTGCAGGCCCCCCAAATGTCCAGACATGACTGCTGCGCCATCATAGCTTTGACCGATTAATTTGTGAACACATTTGTATTCATTCATAGTTTTCTGCAAAATGTTGTACAAAGCGTCAGCGGAACGATCACTCGTTATACTTAAGAATCCCACAAATCTTTCTTCCACATTCCCACCTTTGGTGACATATCGCAACACAGTGGACAATTGGCTTTGATTTGTTATGTCAGTTGTTTCGTCCATGACAACGGACACAAATTTTGCGTCTGTTATCTCAGCTTTGACTCTGTTTAAAACGACGTTGGCGATGCTTTTAATTATGTCATTTTGAATTCGGTTTGAAGTCCCGCGAAAAACTGTACTTTGTTCAAGATGGTTACTGAGAATTGAATCGTATCTGGCAAGTAAATTCAGAAGATCGACGTAATTTCCACGATTAACACTAGCTTCTTCTTCATTGTGACCTCTAAAACTAAGTTCATGCTCCCCCAAGAAACACGTGACATCAATTAACCGTTTAACAATCTCCCGATTTTTTCGAACCAATTCATTATGTCTTCTGTGATCTTCCCTTAATTGACGGTCCAAGGCATGCTCTATCCGCGAGGTTCCAAAACGTTTTTGTTTAAAAACCGCTTCTAAATGACTCTTACCGTTACAATGTCTTTTCATCATTTTGTGCAGATTGTTTAAGTCGGAAAATCCTGAAGTATTCCACACGTTTTTTCCGCGGTCGCAAAAAGCAGACATGGCCAGCAGAACAATTTTCTAAGTTTTCCACACCCTGACAACCACTCATGCGTGTTATACACACCGATATTAAAATGTCTTTTGTGGGTCTTCATGTCTTTAGTTATGTCCAGAGCTGGAGTGGGTCGACCGTCTTTTAAAATAGATTCTTTTTCGGGAAATGAAAGCATGGAAAAAGGTTTATTTTTCAAGGAACATATAAGGCAGTCACATGCGATATCACCAGTACGACGGCCCTCTATGGCCTCGTCGCTGGACGACACGTCCGCACCCGTCGCGGCCCTTTCCATGAACGCTACACACTCAGTCCCTTGCAAAACTGAACTGGAGCAATAAGCGAAATTTAAATCGCTTACACGGCAGCTATAGGGATGAATGTATAGAACAGTGACCTTCGGTCTTGCAAGGCGTACCTGGAGCCCGTCTGAAGTAAGCGATCCCCTCCCACGGATTCCTGACGGCTTATTTGGTTGCCGCATTTCAGGCGTCACGATCTTGCTTTCTTGCTTTTCGCGGTAGTAGAGCAGGCGTTTTGGGCGTGCTCCGCTCCATGAACATTAGCTCGCGAATAAAAACAAACAGAAATTTACAACGCAGAAGAAAAATTACAATTTATTAACAACTTCTAAGTGGAAGCAGTGCTTCCATTGCTTCCATGGACCGCACGCCCCTGGTAGCACGTTCCAACTGCTGATGTGTCAAGCCACGTTTACGAGTCTGGAATGCGAGAGCAATGCGATTACTATTGCCTTCTTGCTATCCTGATGGGACACCCCGTTATTCCATAAAAGAATCAAGAGCTTAGCATCGACTACTAAAATGCTCGATGATTATCCCACAACTATAGTTCATGGGATGCGTAATTTCTGATGAAAAGAAGTCGGGAAGCTTAAAAACTTGGTAATTTTTTTTAACTGGTGTCCCGATACTAAATTTTCCAAAAAATGTATTTTCAAAATATCTGCCCTCCTAATACAATATGCCGTATCTGCAAAAAAATCGAATTTTGAGTTATTAGTGGTTATGGTATTCTATATACCAGACTAAAAAGCCGTATCTTTACGGGAAATATGAAAATTTTAAAAGTATTTTATGCCGTATCTACAAAAACACTATGTTTCCTTAGCAAAAATACCGCATCTACATTGTACTAGCCATAAAAGCCGTGTGTAACAACTTGCATTGCAGATACGGCATTTTCTGTTAGCACGCGTACGTATATTAGGAATTCGTTGCTAGTTTGCTCCGAGCAGTAGCAAGCGTTTGTAAAATTAAAAAAAAGCTTGTGGTTTCCCAAAGGCGAAGAAAGATGCTATAATAAGTAACCTTCGAGGTTTAATGCCCAAAAACCAGTTAAATTTTTGGAGTCTGCTTCCAGAAAGCGAAGTTTAAATTTAAATTAAAATGTGAAAAATTATGTTTCAAGTTTTGAGTTAAATATTGTTTTATTTTCAAGGAAGTGTATTAAAATGCTAAATGTGTTTCTGTTTGTTTGTTTAGAGGATAAAGAAATCTGTATTCTGTTCGGTACAATTTTTGATTTTTGTTTATTCATGAAAAATAAAGTTGGCAAAAGTTTATTATTATTGCCTATTCATATTATTTTAAGTAAGTAACTACATAAAATGTAAGTGAGGTACTTAAAGTTGATACGGCATTTTCTGCTAGTAGCAGCCGGTAGCAACATAGCGAAATTATTGCTGGTTAAACGCAGTATCTGACTCTTTTTGACAAAGTATTAGTTTTGTGTAAATTTGTTTGGTTTCAACAAATTTATCACATCTGCTTACCCAAAAAAACACATAAATTTGATTAAAAATATAATAAATAAGTTACAGCTGCATTAAAAACTTTAGAGCTTGATTTCTCAATTTGATGCTTGGAGAAGATACGGCATTTTGTGTTAGGAGGGCAGATATGCACCACACACTTCCATTGTATCCTGCAAATTATGTCCCGTACATTTTTATTGTCAAGCGAATTGTTGGGCACAGCTTTCCAGTTCATTGAAACGTAACCCCTCCAACTCGTCTCTCGCACTCTTAGTCACCAGTTTTTATAGAACTGGTACTGTCAAAATGCAAGAGAATTCAATCAAGGATACGGCTTATCAAAATAAATACCTTCTCAAGCAGGAGGTGGAAAGAAAACCTTACCAAAACCTAGATTGCAAGGTAGATCATCGACAACAATATACTCTGCTTCCTGCTTTGAGCAGTTGCGACACGACTTGCGATCTTTTTAGCGAACCAAAGATAAAATTTCGGCAGTTCAAATGAAATTGCCTGCATTGTACGCCACTTATAAAATCATATTCTACATAGTCTTTAGATCAGTCATGGCCAGTCATTAATTTTAGTACGGCAAGCAATACCTTCGGAAGTCTTAATGCGGTCCACGCCGCTTTACTTCCTTCTTTCTTATTTCTAACAGGACATTCAAATTTTTAATCTTTAAATCATTAATTTCTATATTAACTACGCTTTTACCATAGGATGCACCACAATTTTTCCAACTTGGCAGAGGTACGAGTTCTCAAAATGTAAACATCTTATTTGGGGCAATAAAATTTACTAATTCGTTTCAGAACTTCCCGACTTCTTTTATTGGGAACCGTTACTGTGGCTCTGACACCTTGGTTACTAATAAGTTTCTTAAAAGAGACTGTAAGTGATCTTGGTTTAATACTTACGACTTACATCCTTTGAGACAGCTATTGAAGTAAATAAATAGACACACATAAAAATGTGAGAGTTAAAACAGGGCCTTTGTAAAAGGACTGACTGACTAGCTTATTGCTGGAACAAAAATATTTTTTCTACGACCACTGCTGTCAATTGACGTTTTCCGTGACCAAGCGTGATTTATTTTTACGTTTGTCTCCATTAGCAGAAAAGAAATTTCCGCTTGTTGTCAATGGAAATGAGCAAAAAAAAATCGCTTTGGCAAACCGAATATTTGAGATTTATTTAAAATTTGAAAAATAACAACAGTTGGCCATGAACATAAAAATTTTATAGGATTTTATTCTAACTAATGACAGCGCAACTCATTTTTTACTGAATATATTAATTTATTCATTTTTCATCTCCATGGGTACAAAATGGAATCGCTCAAAAACAAAGGTTTATACAGATTGTTGAGGACAATTATTTCGTGTTCGAGTTTTCGAGCGTGAATAAGAAGAGAGCGATACGTTCCTTACGTCAGTGCGTTAGTTACTAGAATAATTTCATGCATGATAGGCCCCGGAGACGCGCTCCCCTCTCAAAAGTCGGACGCGCAGCTATATCCCCACTGAAGGGGAGGAGATTTCAACGTTAACAGAATGGGAAACGGACATGATTTGCGGGCACAAAGTTACCACATCTGCTCGAAGTGCAAAATACTGGTTCACAAAAATAAATCTTGACGTGATATGCGCGAGCTCCAATTAGGCGACGATGACTTGGAAAGACCTCCGATTGGCTGAAATGAACTTTGGGACTTTTCAGTTTACTATAGGAAGTGAGCGAATATTGCTTAGCAGCGCCTCAATATGGCGAATTTATAAAATTTTGGTAGTATTCAGTTGCCATCTGTCATTTTGAATTTTCTGCGTATCTAGGCAGGCAATATTATTGGTGTTAAATGTAAACCAAACTTAAAAAATACTAGCGGCCCGCTCCGGCTTCGCACGGGTATAAAATATATAGCCTATATGTCACTCACTGAAAAAATGATTAAAATCGATCCAGTAGTTTTGATTTGGATAAGGATTAATGCTGTATTGGTTAAAATCGCTTCGAAAATTAGCCATTATTTGTCGTAAAAAGTAAATGACAAAAAAATGTTATTGTGGGATATCCATAAGAGATAGACATATACCATCGCGGAGTTTTCTGTAGACCTTTTCAATGTGTACAATACTTAGTACATTATTTTGATAAATCTCGTAGGGTTCAGCCTGCGTTTGCAATGTAAGCGGAAAAAATGTAATTATTTACGACATCACATTAGAAACCTCAAAAATAAAAGTATTTCTCCACTATTTAATGGATGTTATTATACATATAAACCTTCCTCTTCAATCACTCTATCTATTAAAAAAAAACCGCATCAAAATCCGTTGCGTAGTTAGATTTAAGCATACATAGGGATATAGGGACAGAGAAAGCGACTTTGTTTTATACGAGCGGAAAAAATGTAATTATTTACGACATCACATTAGAAACCTCAAAAATAAAAGTATTTCTCCACTATTTAATGGATGTTATTATACATATAAACCTTCCTCTTCAATCACTCTATCTATTAAAAAAAAAACGCATCAAAATCCGTTGCGTAGGTTTAAAGATTTAAGCATACATAGGGATATAGGGACAGAGAAAGCGACTTTGTTTTATACGATGTAGTGATAAATGTCAACAAAAATTTGACAGCTCAATACCACCAAAACTTTAAATGGTGGCGCCGGCTGAAAATTCGCTCACTTCCTATATAAGAAGTCGGAGCTGCTAGATAAATAACTTGACTGAACTAAACCGATCTGTCATTTTGACGTTGTCACTGAATTTACTGTCATGCCCATTCAGTTTATAATATAGCATTTTTCAATAGGTACTTGCATTGATTAGTTAATTGAATTTTGTGAATACATTAGGAAATACGAATAACTGTAAGTATTAACTGATTTTGGTTAAGCAAGAATTACTTTCTCCGTCAAAAAGTTGCCAGCTGCCAGCCATAGGTTCTGTTTTTCAGTTGAAGGCAAGGAGCGAATTTTAAATATTTATAAAGTTTATGCTCACCAAAACCCTGACAACTCTTTGGTTTACTAAACCAAGTGACAACATCAAGGCCGAAAACGAAAGCGGCAGGTAATGTACCGATAATAAATAAACTTTTGACAGATAAATGTGTTATTTTGTTATACCTAAAACTTTTCGCAGTAATTATTATATTTTTTTCACATTTTTCAAATTTTCGTAACATTTATTGAATGCACACAATATTTTTCAAGTTCTTCAACAGTTTTAAACTAGGTATTTTTGAATTCCCCAACGTCTTCTAATTTGTAGCATGTGAAGCTGACTTTTGCGCAATCTGTACTGCGCAATCAAGTCACTCCCACAAATGTCATTCACTGCATCTGTTGAATAAACAGGATATAATAATAAATAAATTATTGACATCTTTGTGTCATTTTGTTATTATACCTACAATTTTTGGAAGTAATTATTATATTTTTATTTCACATTTTTGAAATTTTCGTAACATATATTGTTTAAGTTCTTCAACAGTTTTAAACTAGGTATTTTGAATTCCCTAAAGTCTCCTAATAATTTGCAGCGTGTAAAGCTGTCTTTTGCGCAAACTGTACTGCGCAATCAAGTCACTCCCACAAATGTCATTTACTGCATCTGTTGGATAAACAGCATATAGAAGCGTGTATTATTTCGGTAATTTTTTCAATAATTTTGCTCGTTGATAAGTTGCCATAGTTGCGAATTTGTAGGTGCATTTATAATTTATAATCTAGTTACTTTAGTACCTGCCAAACGTCAAATATTCCCAACACATTTCTTTGTATGTGAATTAATTGAAATGAAATTTCGTTTTGAACTACCTTGCTTCGATTCAAAAGATAATCTTGTCAAATACAATTCGTGGTCTGGAATTTTTAGGTAATTTTACTCAAGCTGCTGCTTTTACTAACCACTCGTGTAAATTTGATAGAAGATCACTCGCGCAAGCACTCGTGATCTTTTAACTGTCAAATTTACACTCGTGGTTACCAAACAACGCAACAGCTTTCGTAAAATTTCCGACAATTCCAGACCACTTATTGTATTACTACAGATAATAGGGAAAAGATGAGTTATTTCCATCTACTTTTGATAATTTTTGAAGTGGCCGTAGAAAAAATATTGTGTGCACCTTGGGCAAAAAGTGTCCTTGCCGCTCTTGCATGGTTCCATGCACGAGCGGCAATAGACTTTCTGCTTTCGATACAGAAATAAGTATTACTTCAAATGTCGGAAAAATATGACATTTTGGGACTACACACTTTTCTGTCTGGGCAGCAAAATTCTTTTAAAATAAGTAGTGTTGGTTGTTTAGTGTCTTTTTACGGAAGGTTCCTACGGACTGGAAATTCACGCCATTGTAACAAGCAGATTATTATGCATCAACCTAGACATGAGCTGCGACAATTTACATAACAAAAACTGCGAATCAATTTGACTCACATATTATTGACTTCAAGCTCACACTGAATTGTCAAACAGCTGTTCGAGAGTGAATTGGTATCAGTTGGTATTGGTTGGTCCAGGCACAATATCTTTGCATTACATTACTTTCAGTCAAAATATCTATAGTTTCCACTTTCAGGAGTAATCGAAGATGAACCTTATGTTAATGAGGTACATATTTAAGTTTCCCCAGACATGCCCAAAGTGTGAACATAACCCATATTTATTTATTTAGGAGAGGCCTTACACAATGCTGGATATTTAGCTGGCATCTACACGAAAAAAGAAGAAGCAATTACATTGGTTTCTCTCACCTCTCAGACTTCTACTTTAATGTTCTTACGTCATAAAATAGTGGGTCACCAACATTTTATTAGGACTCTACCGGACGCGCCACAAAAAATTACACTCCTACTAAAATAATATATCGAGTCATTAAAATAAAGAAATAAAACAAACTACATTAATGAAAAGTACTTTCAGAATAACTACCAGGTATTTGATCTGAGCGTGTAACAAGATTGTCTGTTGGGATGTGTAGGATATTTGCCATCAATATTTTACGGAACGCGCTTTATTTAACTTTTCTATTCTATATTGCGTAACGTCAATTTGTAAAATAATGTAGAAAAATGAAACGGCAAAGCGATACCAACACACTCGACACATGCGCTATTCGGCATAAATAACTGAACTGTAAATAATTAGTCGGTCCTTTCACGAAGACCCTGTACAGTTAACATAAAAAATAAAACTTTGCAGAAAACACATTTGAATCACCTACCCAAATTTGCAATTTCTTGCGTTAAAGGATCAGCTCCTTGCTCTACGGGCTGCATGTTGCCCGAATAGTTACTCCCATCATCTTCGGTCGACTCCAGGTGAGATTCATCAACAATCAATGCACTCTTATTGCTGGTATTCCTTTTCAAACACAAATTTGGCAGGTGTGTCTGTACGCTTATGCGTTCGAAACACCACACTAAATTCCAATAAATTATAGGGTGCTCATCTATAAACTTTGATTCCGCTAAACTGAGGTCCCCCTCTTGGGCCAAAATGTTCTCCAGTTCCTTGCGTAAAACCAACGGATTCAAGTAAGGAACGCTGAACGGTTCGGAAGGTTTCATTCTTTGGCTGCTGCCCGTTAAAGTTACGGTCAAAAGGGGTACCGTCGGCTTATTGCAAGAGGTGCAAATTGTATTCAGATTGGAATCTTCTGCCACCCAGTTGCTCATGATGTCCTCGTCATACAGGAGAGAGGAACAATTGTGGCACTGAGAGCAACTCGTCAAAATTATATCTGGCACTGAAACAAATCCAAGTTCAGAAAAATTTTAAAGCATAATTAGCTTTAAAGACACGCAAACAAAATTGTACAGAGTTTACAGGGTTGCACTCTACGAATGAATCATTTGCATCAGTGGCGGCTTGTGACTTGGGGGATGGGTGAAGCAGCTTCGCCCCTCTCCCCCCGCCTTGCGACCATCAACAAAAAAAGGTATTTCACCTATACATGGTATTAATAAAATAATGTCGAATATTTCTACAGAATGTAGTACTTAACAAAATAAGTTAAAAAATCTATAGGTATAAACATTTGGCCTAAAATAAAAAAAAGATTACGGAGTGTGACACCCCTTGCCTTCTCCAAAAAGTGGTGTCAATGATTTTACTAACCAAGAATGAACCACCGCATATTATTTACAGTGGAAAACCCCTAAGTAAATGCCCAAAATTTTGTCTGTTTATTTTTTACCCTTCTTCAACCGACAGAAAAATTCAATTTCACCCGAACCCCCTTAAAGACTTGCAAGATTTGAAAATACCGACAATTGACAGAACCATAGGTGAACGGAGGAGCAAAGGTCGGTCAGAGGGTCATCTTTGGTTTACACATACCTGCGATATCGTCTGTTGGCGGAGGGAAAAGACTTTCCGGTAAAGGTTCGTCGTGATCTTTCAAATTGGTGTAACTGCCCCTGCAACTGGGTAATTCTGCCGAAATCTTCCTCTGCCTCTCTCCGACTTCACTGCCGTCGGTGGACTCTCCTTCACCAGCATTCTCCGTTGCCATATCTCCAGCTGCTAATCTGTCACTGGAATTCATCACTTTCACGGGTGTCGTATTGGTGGAAGTTGATATTTTTTCTTTTATTTCGTCCAACTTCTTGGCCATCGTGTTTGCGGCAGCTTTCAGGCTGCTCAAACCGCCTTGGATTAACTCGTTGGATTTCTTTCCCGTCAAACTGCTCGGACTAGAAACAAACAATAACTGTTGCGAAAGATCGCCGAAAAGACTGAAAATAAACTTGGGAAGTTCCTTTGCGGAAAATAAAACTCGAAAAATATGGTGCACACAGTGGTTGAATCGTGAAGTCTGAAATAATTCTTTATGAATTTGCCCCAGACGCCATAACAGTGATACGGTAATTAAACTCGACATGTCGGCATCTTCATGAAGATCCACTTATTAATGTGTCACTGTTTTGCAGTGTGGGGTAAACTTATAAAAATTTCACGGTTAAAAATAAGACGAAAACTGGAAAAATCAAAGTTCCAAGGGAGCCCCTTTGAAATTTTCACCCTCGTCTGAGGTCCGTGTCTACACGGGAAAGAAATAAGAAAGGTCGGTTAATCGACAATAACTTTCTCCTTGTCACATGTAAGAAAACAAGACATAAAATTATACATAAAAAAAGGTGCCCCATATCGTTTCATAAAGCCAATGCTTAAACTTATTGGACCTCTAAGGAATTAAAGCCTCTTAAAATTTACAGGGAAGATAGCATTTTTATTTATAAATCCAGAATTATTCTTTGACACAATGTTCAAGCTTGGCATAGAAATACACTGGCGAGCATAAAATTAGGGTCACTTTGAAAATTGCCAATTTTTCTAAGAATTCAAAATATTAAATTTAATTAATTCTTGAAGGCAATAACACTTGCATTTCTGAGAACTGTTATAAGCTTTTTGTGGTTTCTTTTGCACAACAAAGATTCAATATTTCCGATTTCTAGGAAATGCTTGCAGGTGCGCTACTTGGAAGCTTATTTCTCGGGGTCTATTTTTCAATTTCCTTCATTTATTCACTAACTTTCCTGTGTATAACTTGACGGTCGAAAAGTGTAGTCTTCGTTTATTTCCTTATAATGGCTTTAAATCCTGTCACGGCGGCCAGAATTATAGCGCTGTTGCAAGATGGTCGGGGGCAACGTGTAACGGCAAGAACGGTTGGTGTAAGTCTTTCTACAGTTCAGCGGGTATCCCAACGATTTCAGGAAACTGGTAGGCTGACGAGAAGACCAGGATCAGGGCGGAAAAGAACCACCACGCCAAGGGATGACCGTTTTCTTGTGTCCATGGCTTTACGGAATCGGACTGCTACAGCAGTTTCACTTCGAAATCTCCTCCAAGAAGTCAGAAATGTTAACATTAGCGAATGGACAGCTAGGAGGTGACTTCGTTCTGCTGGATTATCGTGTCGGAGAATGGCTACGGGTCCTCCACTTCTCCGTTGCCATAGAATTGCAAGACTGAACTTTGCTCGAGATCACTTGGGATGGACAAATGATTGGGGGAGGGTATTATTCTCAGACGTGTCGCGTTTCTGTTTAAATGGGTCGGATGGACGTCGGCGGGTATGGCGAAGACCCGGAGAAAGGTATGCCCAGGCTTGTATTGATGAGCGACTTACATTTGGTGGAGGCTCAGCTATGGTGTGGGGAAGAATTTCTTCAGACGCACGTACCGAATTAGTGTTTATCGGCAATGGATCCCTAACTGCGCATAGGTACGTAACGGAAGTTGTAGAAAATCATGTCATGCCTTTTCTGACGGTTCTGGGAGAAAATGCAACTTTTATGCATGATAACGCTCGACCCCTCGTGGCAAGGATTGTTAGCGGTTATTTGGATGAGGTTCAAATTACGCGATTTGATTGGCCAGCACGGAGTCCTGACTTGAACCCCATAGAGCATGTGTGGGATGAGCTAGGACAACGTGTACGAAGTCATACGCCGTCTCCCACCAACGCACAGGATCTTAGGGAGCTCCTACTACAGGAGTGGAATAACATCCCCCAAAATGTGATCCGTAATTTAATTGAGAGCATGCCACGTCGCCTCCAGGCTGTCATCAATACACGGGGAGGAACCACTCGTTATTAGGGGTCAAAATTTTAACAGTTCCTTGTTTTATTCCAACATTTTTCTCACTACACATTTTTAAGACAATTTTGTTAAAATTTGCTTCTTTACGAATTTTCAATAAAAACATTAGAAAATGAAACGTTTTCTTTTTAAAACATTCCTGTTTAGAGATATGTATACAACGAAATCCATTTACAATAATAAGATACAATAAATAACCAGAAAAGTTGAATTTTTGAAGTGACCCTAATTTTATGCTCGCCAGTGTATATAGATATTTTGTACTAACATTGTCTGAACGAACTTGTCCACATGAGCGCAGCAATCGACAATGTCTAATGTATTTTCTCTACATTTTTTTTAATTTTTTCCAGTATGTGTATTAGTTTGCTATAAATAAACGTATTTTTTTTGACTTTATTTTTTTTACTTGAGCAATAAACTTTGTGAAAAAGAACGCTTTAAATACTTAAGCGGTGATTTAAATATTGTATGTCGAAGCAATCCATCTCCGATTGGCTGAAGCGAACTTGGAGACTTTTCAGTTTAATATAAGAGCGAAGCTGCCGTAACAATTCAGTCATTCGATTCAAACCACTATTTCCAAGTCTTTTCTTCAGGGAACGGAATGTGAGACTGTATATCCGGTAGTGGTAATTGAGTATGAATTTGGCCACTATATCCAAGTCTTCTAATCTTCAGGGTGCAGGACGTGAGACTGCGTGCCTGGTAGTGGTCATAATTCAGTTTTTAAGTTGTAAATAATATTGTACGTACATACGTTCAGAATTAGAACAAAGTTTAAGTTTTCCGATTTGTAATAAAAGTGTGTTAACAAGAATAAAGTTTAAGTTGCATTTACAAATTGTTATTCTTCAACACAACCAACAATCCTGTAAACAAAAATTTTGACAGACCATTTAGAAATTACATAAAGCGCAACATACAAAATATTTAATCAATGAACGCTAAATTAAGACAATCGCTGCTTCCAAGTTGTAAACTTTTTGAACAGATCTGGGTATGTTACATTACGGCATTACATCGGCATAAATTTATTTACAACACAGGAAGGCGTATGTGTGGAGTGCGGCATCGTATGGGTGCGAGACTTGGACGATAGGAGAAGCGGATAGGAAAAATTTAGAAGCATTTGAAATGTGGTGCTGTAGACACATGATGAAGATACCGTGGATAGATAAGGTTAGCAACAGAGAGGTATTAGAAAGAGTTGGAGAAAAGCGCAATTTATGGAAGACAGCAAGGAATAGGAGAGATAGAATGGTAGGACACCTTCTGAGGCATGAAGGTTTAGTTCGCAGCATAACATAGTCATAGAGAGGAATAAAAAGAGTAAGGGGTAGGCCCAGATCTCAAATAGTTAGGGATGTAGGGTGTTCAACTTTTGGGGAAATGCGTAGGTTAGCTCAGGATAGGAAAGGATGGAGGTACGAGTCCAACCAGTCTTCGGACTGAAACTTTATGATGATGAGAGCTTCACAAATACTATTTAGACGAGAAAAATGGATATTTTCTACTTTGTTGCAAATTGCTCCTCTTTGTAAGCTTCATTGTCATATGGGACTGTATTTTCTATACAATGAGTAGAAAGTAAGTTATTGCAATATCGACTTCGGACAGACTTCAGAGGGGCTGGCTTAGATCCAATTGGTTAATTTGAAGCGATAAAATTTCGACCTTGGATTTTTACGACCAAAATTAACCAGCAAATGACAGCGTGATCTAATACATATATAAAACTACTAAATTTAGGAAACGTACCTGAGATTGGTGATGGCGTTTTCTATAAACTGCTGCGGAACTTTGAGATCAGCCTTGCGTAGTGACATTCGTGACGGTGAGTAGCGACTAAAAGAATACAACACTCATCTAGCTAAAGCCTGTACACCAACGGTGTGCATCTAACTCTTGCAATCGTGCAAACAATTCGTGAAAACTGTAAGACAGAGCTGGAACTGAATTGACACTTTTGCGACTTATTCTCTTCATGATAGAAAGACAACAAGATATAATACTAACCCAAATAATGCTATAATATGGAGAATTGAAATACAGAGTAGCATTTTTGCTTCAATTTTCGCAGCCTACTGTGACAAAATCTCTAATTTAGAGTTTGAGACGAATATGTAGAATCCAAATAAAGACATCGAGTTTTCCATTACTTTCTCCATAGTTACTGGAATGGAAAAATTATACCCGCTTGAACGAAAAATCTAATACTAATAATAGTAGAAATAATGCGCAAACGGTTTTCTAAAAACGTACAATAACTGTTTGAATTTTCTGATAATAAGCAGAAACATCTCTAAACTCGAGTCACGTAATATAAAAAAAGGTGCAATTCATCGGTGGTAACTGGTAAGCGGAGTAATTCATCGCTACTATCAATGAGAGTTGTTCTAGTTCTGTTTGTACGCAGACGTTACCTTCAAAATGCTCCATGGTCACACGCGCAACAAACAATACATACTTGTGCATCCGACGAAGGTGCTACAAAATTTGTACCTGAAGCCAATCTTAAGCGTGGAGCCCAAACTGGCCAAGCTGGATGCAACCGTGGCAGCGGGCACAGTTTCCGACCGATGTATTTTATTGGCGGCGGGCGGACTGTTCTCGAAAGTGGCCGACCTCTGCACAGACGACCTAAACAAGACAGGATCGTCGGTTAAAATTTGAGATTGCGAGGAACTGTCAAGAGGTACGGGACTTGTGGATGGAGGTGTCACGGATACAGGAGGTTGCTCCAGTGCGCCCAACGGGTCATTTTCTGTGACTAAAGTTCGCGGAGTTGCCCTGCAACAAGAATGTGATGGAATATTTACAGGCACAACCACACAACAATCAAAAACTAACTTTCCAGGCGAACGAAGAGCATTGTCCTCACTCGTACTCTCCCCGTTGTAGCAAAGGCTTCTGGTACAATTAGTCTTTCTGGCATTCTGTTCTAAAATGTCTATTAAATTTGCATCCCCGGCGCTCTCCAATCTGCTCAGTATTCTGTACTCGGACGGACTTTCAGGCGGAGTGAAACTGTAGGTACGAAAGAAATACATATATCGTAAAAATAAAAGAGGCCCCAAAATTAATACAGCAGACGAGAAACAAATACCCAAAACCTACCCCAGTCGCTTGTATTTTTTTTTTATTTTCGTTCCATCAAATTTTTAGTTTGTGCCTACAGGGTGTTCACCTATATGTATTTTGAATTTACTCCGTAACTTCTTTACTTTTAATTTCTCATAGACACGTTACCTAATAAAAGTTTCAACTCTCATCCTGAAGATTTTAAGACATGTACTCACACGGGCACCGGCAGAATTACTTTCATCTTCTACACATTATACTATTAACTAATAAGATATAGTGCATCCTTATAACAAACTATAGATAGGCATATAAAATTAGACAAAAATTTTATTGCCGAGGCTACCACGTGGTATGAAATGTTTAAGACAGATGAAGTGAGTGATGCGGCCTTAAATTAATCCCTTGTTTACGCAGATTTTATTGCTCAAGCCACCCCGTTTTTCCCAGGGGTATGGGCTGGCCTAACTATTCCAGCGCCAACATGTAGCATTGAACGTTCATGTAGTATGTTACAACATGTCAAGGTGTGGAATCGGTCAACGATGGTGACTTTCATAATAAAAATTTTATTTCTTATCTTTTTCTGTGTATTGTCTTTCATGGCAGGAGGGTGCAAGTGCACCCCCTTGCACCCTCCTCCCAGCGCCCATGTATACTCAGAAAAGCAATCCAACATTTAAAATGGTACATATCTGCAGATTAACAAAAATGTTCATTTTCATATTTCATTGTTAATGCGGCAACAATCTTTTATAGGATCTGAAAAGTATACTTCTGTAACGATTAATAATAAAAGGACAAAGTGCGCGAGGATTTTTTTTTCATTCACCGCAAATTATTAAAAAAGCAACACCATTTACGTGTATGAGGGGGTATTGATAACTCGTCATCTCAAGCAGTTTTTCATGCTCAAAATAGGAATTTCCATTCCCGTAGTAAATATTAAATTTCACTTTAAGCAGTTCAAGCAATGCTACGTGAAAAAATTTCAAAGAGAACAACTTGTCCAAAATTTGAGAGTCCATAAGAGTAGCGAGAAACCATTAAGTAACTGCATTTAACATTGAGTACCCGCGTGGTTTAGGATGCTCTTCAAGTTTCCTATTTTACGATGGGTAAAACTCTGAAGTCTTACAACGCCCCACCTTTTCAATTTAGGCACCTTCCTATCATTATAATGAGCTGACTTGGTAATGTTAAAAATAATCTACTCGCGAAATTAGGGGAGTTTTGAAAAAGCATCCCTCGTACATTCAGTGTACCTGTTAATATTTGTGCCACTTTTGTCAGTTCCATCGTCTGCTACACCATCTACAGTTTGACCAAATTCTTCTTCTTCAGCAACATCTGCCGAATCCAACAGATCACCGTTACTGGCAGCAACCGCACCACTGCTGCCCCGGACTATACTCGTCACTTTGGTGCGTAATTTATCCAGCACATTCCACTCCCCCTGGACTGTCTCGTGAGAATCCAAAGAAGAGTGGGAAGCAGCTCTGCCTCCGGCTTCCAATAAACTAGAACCTACCGCACCAAACACAGTCAAATTGGTAAATGAAGCTCGAGATGAGCTTTTACCTCCTTCTGTAGATACAGATAGGCGGCGGGCAGCGCGTTTCTTTGCAGCCCATCGGAAATGCGCCGCTCCCAGCACGACGCATCTCAATTTATTCCAGAGTAACTGGCTGGAGCTTGCGTGAGCCGGCCACTCTGCTTCCAATACACAGCGGTTGTATAGCCTTGACAGAAGAAAAAGCAAATTATAATTACCTCAATCGGGACACTAATAGTCCTACAAATTAATCCAGCTTGGTTAGAAACTTGCAAGTTGACAGAATAAATAACAATTCTCAATGGCAACACTTTCATCTTCCAATTTATTCGTTCTCAAGAGTGATACGTACGGTGAAAACAGCATCGATATAAACTTTTATCTTGTGAAACGTAGAGCTCTTAATAATGAATATTTTGTTCTACAATTCCGACAAACCAAATTATGAAAAAATATGTAAATAATCTGTAGTAATACAATAAGTGGTCTGGAATTGTCAAAAATTTTACGAAAGCTGTTGCGTTGCTTCTGTCAAATTTACACGAGTGGTTAGTAAAAGCAACAGCTTGAGTAAAATATTACCTAAAAATTTCACACCACGAATTTGACAAGATTATTTTTTGAATCGATGCAAGGTAGTTCAAAACGAAATTTTATTTCAATTAATTCACATAGAAAGAAATGTGTTGGGAATATTAATTTGACGTTTGGCAGGTACTAAAGTAACTAGATTATACATTATAAATGCACCTACAAATTCGAAACTCTGGCAACTTATCAACAAGCAAAATTATCGAAAAAAATTACCGAACGTAATCTCCCTAGTGCTTGAATTATTTCCGAAAATTTTTTCGAGGTCTCGAATGTTATGAAAATTATCCCGAGTCGAAGGCGAGGGATAATTTTCTAAGAACATTCGAGACCGAGTATCAGAGAAGAAGTTCAGCATTAAAAATGAAACTTCAGTTTTTGAATCCCGCATCATTATTTGACAGAAAAATTTCCGCTTATTAATTTCGCTCAGGGCACCGTGGAGGATGAAAATTTCCGGAAATTTTTTGCGTCGCCGTGGTAACGAAACCAAAAACAAACTTCTGATTGGCTAAAAAAGCGAGGTGTGAAATTTCCGAAATAATACACGCTTCTAGACCCAAATGCAATGTTCCTATTGGTCAATTTGACGATGAAAAAAATAATCATAGAAACGACACGTGAAATTTGCCTTTTGGCGTATTTTTAGCAGATACTGGAATACTGGAAAACTAATTTGAACCCGCTGTAATATCAACATTAAATTGTAAATAAGCTACATTAAATTTTCTTCGACAATAAACCCATTTCTAAAAATGGGAGTCACCTCCTTCCACTAGCAGATTCTAATGGCCCTCCGATATTCGGTGCAGCCGAGCACATTCAGGCCGTATCTGGCAGACAGATCTGTTTCTCCTCGTGTTTCTCCTACACTGACTGGTGTAGTGGGGGATGGTATCACGCGACCAAGTGCTTATTTTTCTTGAGCGATGTATGTATCACTCTTAATGAGAGTAACAAAAATACTTTAAAATATGCTGGTAACGTTCAGATTTGCTACGCTTCTTGGCATTCAAATAATTAGTTACAGAGCTTGATTAGTTTATGGGACTGTTTATTTATGTATTATGAGACTGTCTAAATATTTAGTTGTTTTGGGTAGATTGAACTTGACAAATTTTGTTTGAAATATTTTTTCGCAAACGTTCCAATTTCCGATATAAGTTTTTACTCTCACTCGACAATTCTACAACCAATTTAATTTTTGCGGGAAATTTGAAGATTTTACTTGAAAGTTTCAAGCATACTTATAGCAAGATAGAAAGGATAAGCAAAAGATCAAAGGCAACAGAATGTAACTCACCCGTAAGTCAGGGCATTGGGCTGTATGCCCGACCGTTTCATGTGCAACAAAAGTTTTACGGCGAGCAGCGGTTTAGAATGTTCTCCGCACAGTTGCATCATCAACCGGTAACAAACTTCGTCACAGGTGAGACGCTGCTGGGTGGCCTTCACCAGCAGTTCGTACGATTGCTGCAGAATAGCCTTTTCCTTGCCTACGTTCAAAGAAAGCAGGCCGGGCAGTGTCATGAAGTACAGCGTGTAGCAGGTGCCGCTCAGACATCGTGCCCACAATTCCGGAGAGCCCGCACACTTGCTGGAAAAAACTCGAGATATTTGTGGTAATTGAAAATGAAGGAACTAACCGTGCCAATTTTTGAGCAGACTTAATTTCGTGCTTTGTTCTGCGCGCCATCGGAGAACCGGGCAAAACATTACTCTCAAATAGTGACTTTGCATAAGTTCTCCTCTTGGGAGCCAACAGGGAGGGATCCAGAGCAAATCGGGAATAAGTGAAATCGCCACCTAAACCGAAAAATCATTGAATGCATATTAAACTGTCGTCATCATTGTACTGATTTGGGAAGGACAGAGCTATGTTCAGATTACTAGATTTATTTCATGTTGTACAATGCGGTCAACGACAATTTTCTCTTGTGTCAAGTAAGAAACCAAGTGACACAATATAAAGCCTCTTTGAAAAACAAAGAAAGGAAACTTGAGTATAAGTAATTTACCCAAATTTCACACAACATCGGATTTTGAATGGAGAAAAACAATGATAAATAATAATAATTCTTCATTTCCTTTTTATGTCACTCGCAGTTGATTTTCCGACCTTATAAAATAAAACTAATTTACAGACAGTTTGTCTGCCATTTAACTTTTTCAGTATCTTGTGCAAAGACTTGGAGAGGGGACTTGGCTATTTACATTTACGACTGAAGCAGCCGGGATACTCGCAGTCTAAGCGTTTGTTTGTGGAAAAAGCGGAACAAAGCAGCCGACCAGTTGTGTAGTGAACAGGTGCCGCCGCGGAAACGGAATATCGTGGAACATTCGCCTGGTCGGTTGTTTGAATAAAATAACAAACAACGCTCCCCGCGACCCGCTGGCCTACGACCGTGTAGGCTTCACAACAAAATCAGCTGTTGCGTAAGAAGGCTGGGTGCCTTCTCCAAGTCTTTGATCCTGTGCGGCTTTCTAAGCTTAGGGTTTTGCGTCATCTTCTTTCAGCCAGTTTCAGACGTACGGGCAAAAGAGACTGCATACTGCATCGCACCACGCATTAACGAAATAACAAATAAATTGCCCGTTTGCATTGCATTATGTACCTGTTGGAGGTTATTGAATTTTTGCGCAGATTAGTGATATTATGAGATATTTTGACTGTTGTTAGTTGAAAGCAGCTGCCGGAGTAAGACCGAAATTCAAAACTCACCCTGGCTCGGAGGTTCTGGAGGCAAAAGAAAAACAGTTCGTTCACTCGTCTGTCCCGTGTCGATGTCTAGCAGTTTAACTTCTCCTTCCTCGGGGCTGAGCCTTTCGGTGCAATCGTCGAAGAATGCCAGGCCCTGATCTCCATCAGCCACAAAGCTCCTCTCTTCGATGAATCGAATAAACATCTGGGTGCGCATCAGCAAACTAAAGAACTTGTGATGCGCTTTGTCTCTGCTCTTTAAAAACTCGTTGAGTTGGAACAATGCTTGCGGATCAGTCGTTCCCACTGTAGGAGCTTTCGTTATGGGCAGCAAATACGAACGATATCCTTTCAGGGTGAGAGCCATGAATTTCAAGAAGGCTTCTTGAATTTCCAACTCTTGAATTTGCTGTGAAAACGAGAAGATCGTTAAGAGGGTTGCAGAGAAAACTGCAAGAAAATAGAGGAGGGGGGGACCCCAAAAATAAGATAATGGAAAAACTTCTGAAGCGGCGAAAAGAAAAAAATGTAATGTACCGGTTATCGTAAACTAATATTAATTAGCTCCCGATGGAAAATTCATCTTAGAGACAAGTACCTCTTTTTTCTTCTGGCGGAACTCTGATTCAAAATCAACTTGTTGATCATGTGTTTCTTGGTTGGCGGGAGCGTTCCTCAATTGGAAGTATAAATATTCCAAAGCTGTCTTCAGGTGCTTCGCAGCTCGTTTTGGCAACAGCTTCACGTTCAACAGCTGCTTTTGAGTTTCCGCCACCTTTAATGAGAAAAATCCGTGAAAACACACTAGAAAAGTTTTAAATGTCAATACTTCAGTTGCATACTTGCAGCATTTTGGCACAGAATAAAGAATATAAACAGAAATGAATCTGTCCCCTTGATTTTAGCTCGCGCATTCTGGTGCGCATCCAGGTCGGCCATGTTGTGGGGATATATTTACATCCGAGTGCACGTGCACGGGGCGATTAGTTGATATTATTTGTGTATAGATTGTGGTTTAACAAAAATATTTGATCGTTGTACAGTGAAAATAGTGAACTGAAATACTGCAAATTGGATATCATGAGCGAAAGACAAAAATATAAAGGTGAACACGTGCGTGCAGCCCTGATTACTACAGTTCCTCGAAACCGTCTTTAAAAGATCAAAAGCGCCGACGTGGAGTTTCATACGCCTGATTTTGGCAAAACATTTATACATATTAGTGTCTTGCTACAGACACTAACGCTGTTAGCTGTGTTAGCTGCTTAAGACTTTTTCTAAATAAATTGATAGAAAAAATTCTCCTGCGATGCGGAATGTTTGGTCAATAGCGAGCAACAGAACTTGTTTTTAGCAGTAAACGAATTAACAACTCGATTTATAATTTTTTCATCCGTCGGTATAATCCGAAATAATAACCAGATAACAGATTCTGCATTGCATGCACCGTGCAAGTATGTTTCTGCCAGAATAGTTTGAGTATCTGATCAGCAGTGGCTACGTTACTGATATGCTGTAGGGGGGAGTTCCCTTAATGCCGGACGGCACCTAATACCGGACATTATTATTATTTCTATAAAAACATAAACAGAGCAGGCGGCTAAGTGCGCGAGGAAACGTTAGAAAACAAAATGATAAATATGCTTGTGTCAAATTGTGTCTAAAAGTCGCACAACGACAAAACGAGCACATTTTGCAGATATCATTTAGAAAACTTGTATCGAATAAGTTTCGAGAAGAATTATTTTGACAGTTTTGAAGCTGATTGACAAGTTTATATATTTTATTAGTTACTGGCAAGTAAGTTTATAAAACTCTTTTACTTAAACTGTATTTCAATTACGTACTTTAAAAAAATTAGTTTCTTCCTTTGACATGTCTTGTCCCCTGTTACCGGACAGAGACAATTCCCCTATATCCGGACAATGGATTTTTTCTTATTTTTGTGGTAGGTTTCGAAGATTGGTGCAGAACGATGAATAAACTCAAAAAAACTTCCTGGAACCACGAAAATTTGAAAATTGCCCTTGACAAAATTCTTTGCGAGGAAATGAGCATAAGAGAAGCATCTTTAAGATATGAAATTCCCAAAAGTACATTGTTCGATAGGATAAAATTGCTTAAAGGAGGCAAAGAAATAACTTTACAATCAAAATTAGGTAGATTTACGAGAACATTCTCTTCGGAATATGAAGAGCACTTAGATTATCATATTAAAGACTTGGCTAATCGATGCATGCCGCTTACCAAAAAAGAATTTTTAAAGCTTGCTTATGACTTGGCAGTGCATCTAAATCTGCCCCACCGCTTTAACACGGAGAAACGGACAGCCGGAAAACATTTTTATTACGATTTTATGGCTAGATACCCTGATCTGAGTCTAAGGAAACCACAATCTACAAGCCTGATGAGAGCTGTAGGATTCAATAAACCACAAGTCGACATATTTTACCAGAACCAAGAAATGCTAATGAAGAAGTTTGAGTTTTCTCCGTGTAATATCTACAACTGCGACGAAACGGGAGTTACCTGCGTACCAAAACATCAAAAAGTCTTGGCTATGAAGAGCGTTCGCCATCAGCTGAGAGGGGCAAAAATATCACAATTTTATTCTGCATGAGTGCTAGAGGGTACTTTATACCTCAATTTTTTGTATTTCCCCGACAGAGGATGAATGAACGTCTCATGATAAACGCACCTCCAGAAAGTGAGGGCGTTGCTCAACCGAAAGGTTGGATGAACGGTGACTTTTTTTTATAAATGGCTCCAACATTTCGTTAAATTTGCTCACCCGTCGAGAGAAACTCCCATCTTGGTCCTCCTAGATGGGCACAGTAGCCACAAAACTTTAGAGGTCATAAATTTTTGCAGAGATTATAACATTCACCTTATTAGTTCACCACCGCACACAACTCACAAACTTCAGCCTCTTGATAGAACATTCATGAAACCTTTTAAGAACTCTTATTATGAGCAATGTAACATGTGGATGAGAGTAAATGCAGGCGCTCGAATAACGGACTATGATATTGCTGGTCTTGTTGCTGAAGCCTTTACAAAAGTAGCTCGTCTGGACATTGCAGTGTCTGGTTTCAAGTGCACGGGCATCTATCCACTTAATAAGAATATATTTTTGGATCGCGAATTCTTGCCCTGTGATGTCACCAACATTCCTCTAGAAAAAACTACAGATATAAAACCAAATGGAGAGTAAATTTTGCCAAATGTTTCCATGAACGAGGTTTCCCAAATTTGCACCTCCAATCGTGCATCTGTTAATTATAAAAGTTTAGACGCAAAGCCGTCTACTAGCACCACAACAGACATTTATAGCTCTATTCTTGAAATATCTCCGCTACCTGATGCTGCAAAGAAACGGGCTGAATCAAGGAAAAGAAAAACTCAACGAAGTGAAATTCTGACTTCTTCTCCATACAAAGTACTACTTGAAGAAAAGGAAAATGTTAAAAATGTTAAAGAAGAAAAAAGAGGTTTCAAATCGAAGACCAAAAAAATTAAAAATCAAGGGAAAACAACAAGAAAGAGATCCTGTGGAGCTGGCGCCCCTGCTCAAGAATTTGTTTGTGTCGTTTGTTTGGAAAACAGCGATGAAGACTGGATACAATGTTGTAATTGTCGCGAATGGGCCCACGAAGCTTGTGCTGATGTTGCGGAATGTTCGGACACTTACGTTTGTGATAGATGTAAGCTATTTTGAACGTAATTCCGTATCTAAAGGTGTGTCCGGTATTAGGTGCCAGTTCTTGTTTACATAAAATTGCTTCTCAATGTTTATAGAGAACTTACAACAATTAGCACGTTGATTTCGATCACTTTACTGTAATAGTTTTAAGCTTAATATTGTTAACTTATGATTATTGTTGAAAAAGAATTGAATAATGAAATATTTTTTTATTGAGTGACAAAACGTCTTCAGCGTCCGGTACTAGGGGAACTCCCCCCTATATATATTAGGTACAAAGAGAAGAGCAAATTTTCTTAGTTTTATAGGAAACAAATTGTTTTAATATTTTCCGTTCTCAGCAAGGGTACTTTTGTTTTTCAATTTATAAGTATGAATTAAAATTTTTCCGGAAATGAATTTTCTATCCCGCATACCAACTTGGCGACCCTGTGAATATCTCTCTTTCAAAATACTGTGGCTGCTGGTTAAAGGTTAATACTAGAAAAATAGCAACTCACCGTTATGATGTTGGTATCCAAATCGATACAACTGACATCCGGCGGGGGGTCGTAGAGATCAAAAAATCGCGAATCCACCCCTATCAAGAATGGAAGGGGGGCGTGCAATACCTCGACCAATTCTAGAGGACACAGAGGTATGTACGGACACTGCCATTTGAAAGGAAATAAGAAAGACGACACAGCCTCGGCCACGGCAGTGAGCGTGTCCGGTCTCAAGGAATGAATCAGAATTTTCTGTTCTGTCAGCGCCAGTAACAGAACTTGCAAACTGTTCTCGGACCCCAGGTTGATGAGAAGCTGACGAAAACCGGCGGCGCTTCTGGGCAACGGCAGATCTTCCGGCTGCATCAAGATCACTCGATCTTCATCATTGGGAGACAGTTGCAGCAGTGTCCTCGGACCAGGAAACGGCACCTCGTCTAAAAGTTGAATTATGTATCGTTCTACGGGAATTGTCTGCGGACTGCCACCGGACACTATTCTCTGAAGAACGAAGGCAACAATTAACAGAAAAGAAAAAATAATGTTTCTACTTACATAAAGAAAATGCAACCACTTCTCGAAAGTATCGGAAAAGGGCCAGTGAGACAGTAAGCAAATACTCTTGTTGGCGTGAAGTTTATTATTACTGTCATCATCATATCCCAGCAATTCCCTTTGTTCCAAAGTAACCTTTTCTTCCGGGTAAAATTCGTAAAAAGTCACGGCCGACCCGTAAACTTTCTGCTTAGCATCGGACACAGTCAGCACAAATGTACTAAACACCGGTTTGGGTTGGGCTGCTTCACTAGGCCACATCTCTAAACTAGCCCCCATCGGTAGACAGAAGAGCGCCACAGAATTGGGGAAGGGAAAACTGGGCACATCTCCCATGGGATATCTGAATTTGTTTTTAAACAAATGTAGGTATGTATATGGGATGACAAAACATATTTATTAAAAAACCTCATAAACCCTTCAAGTACCCCTGTAGGAACAGTGTAAATCATGCTTGCTACATGAAAAGAAACCAAAAAAACTGTTTTCTTTTATTTATACGCTCCGAGAAATTTGCCCAACTACGTTTGAACGTAAACATTATTTTGGCAAGAATCGTAAAGTTGAAAGTGAAATTCTTAACATTACTTAAATAGGATAAAATAACATACCTAGACAATACAGCGGGTTTGTAAGTGAGGAGTTGAGCCCTGTTCATGGACTTTTTATAGCAGAGAAATACATCGCTGCCCGTAATTCCTTTGTTCAAGTTTTTATTGATACAGCAAAAAGCGTGAGGAGGGGACTCTCCTTTACTGGCTATCACTACACAAATGTCAGTTACAACAAGAGCATTTCGGGGCATACTAGGATTCCCACGCCTGTAGGTTAAGTACGTTATCGAGGACGAATTGTTAACATTGGCTACATGTCCCCCGAAACTTTTGTCCACCAATTCTGCATCGGGCATCAACCATTCTTTACCATCGTACATGACTCCTGCAGAACAAGTTAAGCATACAAAGTGTCATGTAACATTTTTAATTTTTTACAGATGGAGGAAAGTTAAAACTGAACAATCAGCTGCGCTCTCCTCCTGGGAACGTGTTCAAGAACAAATGCGGATGATCTTTAAATACATCAGAAACTTACTAATTACATGTATATTTATCTCGACCAAAAAAAAGCGCCTTTTCGATATGAAAATAATTGTGAAGGCAGAGTTTGTACCTAAACGCACTACTGCGAACTCTGATTATTATACAGGACTACTAAAATATTTGTAAAATGATGGATGTTGAAAAAGAATTGAAAAAAGGGTGAATGCTTCAAGTCATGTATCGACCCTATTTGTTGGATAAAAATATTTGCAATTTTCAATGTAAATTCACACGGAAGACCCACCTATATCAACCAGAGGTGGTTTATCTCTACCTCTTCTATAGCAAATATAACATTCTGTGCTTCGCAAACTGCCATGGTTCAGATCTGCACTCAAACCTGTCGGAGTACATTTTATTATTTCATAACCTATGGGTAACTTCTCTCCTTCCAAGGTGGGGAAAAGGACGCCTATGTCTGTAATAGGAGCTTGAGAATGAGTAGATTTTAAGTGAGTACTTTCCGATAAAGTAGTGTCTGCCAATAGTTCCGGGTTGTCTGGTAGACCGGCCACCACAAAATAATCGGCCACTCGCCTGTCATCCATTTCGCAATTTCTAGTTTCACCAAAGTAAACTGCGAAGGCACATTATACTAGAAACTCCCTGGAAGAAAGCACCACCGCCAAGTCAAAAAAAAAACAAAATAAATTGCGTATCCAATTTTTTATACCACTTTCCAAGGAAATGCAAATTTTCGACTGTATAAATGAATCATCGGTAGAATGCAAATCTTTAAAGACAATGTATTCATAAAAACAAAGAGAAATTTTATGTACTAATTGCTTCTGCCACGGCGGACCATGGAAACTTCATCGTTAAAAACCAGCAACAAATATTTAGAGAAATTGACAGTTGTTGTCATTTTAGTTTTAATCCAGCTCACGGATACATGGATACATGGAGGGAAGAAGAGGAGGAATAACAAAGCAGGTGTTCCTGTTACCATTCGGCACCAAAGACAGGGGCGTAACCTAAACTTTTTAGTCCCTTTACGCCGAGAATTGAACGAAAAATCTTAAAATAATATGATTAATTGCGCTATTTCAAACGCTGCTTTCGTTATTTTGAGTTAAGTTACATGAATTCTAAACAGTAACCTAGTTTCATCACTTTGTTTGGCACCAAACATGCTCAAATTTTGGTAACACTCACGTGCACGGCATCGTTGTGTATCCTTACTCTTCCCTCATCTAAGCCCGGATATCTGATTTCTGATATGAGGTAGTGGGTTGCTAGAAGAATTTAGCGAGAAATGCAAAATTGTTGTGGTGTTCGTATTTGTCATTATTTGTTTGACATATGTTTCGGATTGAAATTGAAAGTGTTCTAAAATTACGCCGAATTTGAATAAATTAAACATAATTAATGCGCTATGAATAAGTTAACCCCACACGCCAAAAGACAGTCATCATCATCATAAGGTTCTCAGTCCGAAGACTGGTTGGACGCGTACCTCCATTCTTTTCTATCCTGAGCTAACCTACGCATTTCCCTAAAAGTAGAACATCCTACATCCCTAACTATTTGAGAGCAGTAGTCTAATCTAGGCCTACCCCTACCTCTTTTTATTCCTATCTCTGACTCTAGTATGTCACGAACTATTCCTTCGTGTCTTAGAAGGTGTCCTACCATCCTATCTCTCCTACTCTTTATTGTTTTCCATACCTTTCGCTTTTCCCCAACTCTTTCTAATACTTCCCTATTGCTAACCTTATCTATCCACGGTATCTTCATCATGCGTCTGTAGCACCACATTTCAAACGCTTCTACTCTTTTTCTATCCGCTTCTCCTATTGTCCAAGTTTCGCACCCGTATAATGCCGTACTCCATACATACGACGTTAAGAGTCTCTTCCTAGTCTCTATATTAACCGTTCTCGAGCATAACAGTTGTTTCTTTTTGTTAAACGCAACTCGGCCCTGCGCCATTCTTTGTTTTATATCTTTAGTGCTCCTACCGTCTTGAGTTATTTTACTTCCTAAGTAGCAGAAATCCGCGACCTCCTCTATCTTCTCATTTCCAATTTGTATTTCCATTTTAGTTCTATTTTCACATCCCCTACATACCAAAATTTTAGTTTTCTTTTTATTGATTTTCATGCCGAAGCCCTGTGTCAAAACTGCTTCCATTTCATTCAGAGCCGCTCCTAATTCTTCTTTGCTAGATGCTAACACTGCTATATCATCCGCAAATCTGAGCATGTTAATAGTTTGGCCCTGTACATTGATCCCTGAGGCTGTTCTTTCCTTAACAATATTAATCGCATCTTCGATATATAAGTTGAAAACTAGAGGTGACAATGCACATCCCTGTCTCACTCCCTTCCGGATATCTACTTCCCTTTGTTCCTGCTCACATTCTATAACTGCCTTTTGCTCTTTGTAGAGATTATGTATTATTCTTCTGTCCCTGTATTTCATCCCTACCTTTCTCAGCACTTCGAACATCTTCCCCCATTTTACGTTGTCGAAGGCTTTTTCTAAATCTACAAATCCTATATAGACGCTCTTTCTCTTTTCTATCGTTTTTTCTATAATTACTCGTAAAGCTAGAATGGCCTCGCGCGTTCCTCTATTTCGTCTAAATCCGAACTGATCTTCTCCTAATATTTCTTCCGCCTTTTTCTCCATCCTTCTTTGCACAATTCTAGTTAAGATTTTTGACGCATGGGAAGTTAAACTGATAGTTCTAAAATTTTCGCATCTATCCGCGCCTTTTCTTTTTGGCAAAGCTACTATGATGTTCCGTTTGTAATCTTCTGGAATCTCGCCTGTCAGGTATATGCGACTAACTAGTTTAAATAAACGATCTATTACCTCTTGACCTGCGCACTTTAAGATTTCTGCCTGCAAGCCATCTATACCTGGTGCTTTATTATTCCTTAAACTTTTTAGTGCTATCTCAAACTCTTCTCTCATTATAGAACTCCCTAGGTTATCCCCCTCTACACTGCTTTCGCTTTCTAATATATCTTGCACTTCCTGTCCCGCATATAAGTTTCCTAAATATTCTTTCCACCTATCTGCCTTCTCCCCACTTCCGATTAGGATATCTCCTGCCTCATTTCTAATGTTTTTGGTACTAGATCCAATTTCTCTAAAATTTCTCCTAATTATTTTATATGCTTCATCAGTCTTTCCTACTTCGAATTTATCTTCCACTTCTTTGCATTTATTATTGATCCATTGCTCTTTCGCTTTCCTACATTCCCGAATAATTTCCCACTTGATCGCCTTATATCTTTGTTTCCCTGTTTCATCTAACCTATTTTTATATTTTCGCCTTTCCTCTATTAGACTCACAATATGTTTTGTTATCCAGGGTTTCCTACTTTCATTCTGTTTATGACCCAAAATATCCCTAGCTGAGGAAACTAAACTATTTTTAATGCAATTCCATTCTGCCTCTATGTCCCTAACAATATTTCCACCCGTGCCCTTTAGTGCTTCGTTTGTCTTTTTCTCGAACTTATTGCGCATATCATCATCTTTTAGTTTCTCTGGGTCAAGATACCTTCTTCCGCTTCTTTTTTTCAAAATCTTAAATTTAAGATTGGCTTTCATAACGACTATGTTGTGATCACTATCTATATCTGCTCCTGGATAACTTCTACAATCCCTAGCTTGATTTCTAAATCTTTGCCTAACGAGAATGTAATCTATTTGATATCTCCCTAAGTCTCCTGGCATCTTCCACGTATAGCATCTCCTAACATGATGGTGAAATAGAGTGTTCGCGACCGTTAAGTTATGTTTATCGCAGAACTCTATCAGTCTAACTCCCCTATCGTTCCTATTGCCTAATCCAAAGGGGCCAACTATTCCGCCCTCTCGCCCTGTGCCTACGACTGCATTGAAATCTCCTGTAATTATTAAATTTTCGTGCCCTCTCACAAAATCTAGCACATATTCAATATCACTATAAACTGCCTCTACGGCCTCATCACTGTAGTTAGAAGTGGGCATATATACCTGTATTATTACTGTTTTTACAGGTTTCGAATCTAACCTAACCATAACTACCCTGTCACTTTGCTGTAAGAAATTTTCTACACTCTGCCCTACTTTTTTCCGCATAACAATTCCTACTCCTGAATTTCCTCCTACAGATCCTGTGTGTATTACTCTAAAATCTCCGCTCCAGAAGTCTCCAGCTTCTGGCCATCGCACTTCACTGATACCTACTACGTCTAATGCTAACCTATCCATCTCAATTTTCAAATTCTCTAACTTCCCTCTACTTGTTTCATGCTTCTAACATTCCACGCTCCGACTCGTGAGATGTTACACTTATCATTTCTGATGACATAGTAATTAATCTTCAACTCCTGAGGATGCTGACGTTGTCAGCGAAACACGTGTCGATTTTAATTACTGTGTCACTGTCTTTAAGCGGGTGGGGTTAGCTTATTAAGAATTCATAATGAATTTACGTCAAAGTACCAACTACTGTGTGTATAATTAATGCCGGTTTTATTAATTTTATTCAATTCGTGGTGCTGGTGGAGATACATTTGCTTACAAAAAGCATTATATACGTATTCAGTATACGCTTCATTATACGTATTTAGTATTGAAATTTGAAAGCACTAATGCGTATCCATCGAAAATACAGGATAAGGCTAATACTTTTTTTGCTATTATACTGCCTAAAAAGTTAAAATACTTATTCCAGGGAAAGGGTTCAGGCCACATACTTATAATAAATAATCTACTTATATAGTTCAGGCGTAGATATAGGAAATAGGTTAGGAATCGCCGAATCGGTTGAGCAGTTGATCAATGACAGCCACACAGAGTATCTTTCTATTTGCCGACGGTAACCAATCAACAGCGCGCTTAGTATGGCGGCCTCCGGGCGGCCTCTATACTCCAGTCGCATTTATTTATATCCCAACGAGGTTTTGCCAATGCAACGTATAAGTATTCCATTTTTTTCATTAGTAATCGCGGATTTTCTTTAAAAAGAAACACCTTTCGTGACGCCACTGGGAGACACATGGGAATCAAAATTTTGTAAGTTGCAAAAACTTTTAGAAGAAAAAGTATCCGCCTGGATTCGAACAAAAACTCCCCGCGCGTCTTGAAACTCCCGGTGCGTTTTGGCTATGAGTCAGGCCTGGCGCATGCACAGCATAAAGTTGAACAGTCTATTAAAGAAGCGCATGAAAGTGAAGTGGCCTGCTTGGCAAAACCTAGTTGGGATATAAATAGGTGCACACGGTATACGTACGATGTCCGCTTATGTTTACATCAAAGATGTTCTATTGCTATAGGTACCATGATACACTTTAAATATCGCTGAAAACATGTGTGCGACAAGAAAATATTTTCCGTCTTCGTTTAGAGTACGCAAAAATGGACTTTGCATCTATTTTAAGATAAAAGTCAAATCTATCCAGTGTTGCCAGGTCTACAGTTTTTCCAGTAGTTCTACTGATTTCACTTTTAAGCTTCTGATCGATTGATTTTATTTGGGGTAATTTTATTTTCATTTATTCTACGGATCTAAACTGCGAATGTGAAGTGGATCGTGGATGTATGTACTTGGGCTTCATGATGACAATATGTACAAAAAAGTGACGATCTGTTCCCGTTGACAGATCCCGATTAGAACTTGTTTTATATATTTCTTCTTAGGAAGTATTTTTATGTTATTTTCTGTTTGTTGGTTGATGTGCATTGTGTTTTTTGTTTCGTTATCTGAATAAAAATGTATTTTATGTTACTACATATGTAGATGCACGTCGAAAAAAGAATGTTTTTTCCTGTACATTATACGTTACACAATATACTTACATTATCTATTGAAATCTACTGAAATTTTAAATGGCGGGCTACTGACGAAAACATAAACCTATTCGGGACCTAAGTGCCTCCGTCATACGTCAGATTTTCATTCCAAACAAAACAAAAGCACGTGCCATTTGACGTTTATCGATATTATTTACAACGTCTTAAACTAGTTTTTGCAATATAATTATAGACGTTTTGCAGTGAAAACAGTTTATTTTCAATTTGTGTGTTGGGCTTACGCGTAAAAACTTGAAAACAACTATATGTAATTATAATTATATTTCAGAGGTTAGGTTAAAACGTCAGAAAGCACGTGGCTTTGTTTTGTTTGGAATGAAAATCTGACGTTTGTGACGCGCCACTTATCTCTCGAATTCGGGACCTAAGTGCCTCCGTCATACGTCAGATTTTCATTCCAAACAAAACAAAAGCACGTGCCATTTGACGTTTATCGACATTATTTACAACATCTTAAACTAGTTTTTGCAATATAATTATAGACGTTTTGCAGTGAAAACAGTTTATTTTCAATTTGTGTGTTGGGCTTACGTGGAAAAACTTGAAAACTACTATAATTTTATTTCGGAAGTTAGGTTAAAACGTCAGAAAGCACGTGGCTTTGTTTTGTTTGGAATGAAAATCTGACGTTTGTGACGTGCCACTTATCTCCCGAATTACAAAATAACATTGACCTGGCAACACTGAATCTGTCATTCACTGGATAACCTTCATTTCACAAGTTTCAGAGTTGTCTGTGGTAGTTGTCAAATTGGATACCAGAAAATTAATAAATCTTTTAGGAGAGTGACCCTGGAGTAGGCATGTTGAAAATGATCTTAGAAATATGTAGGTATTTTAAAATAAGTAGGTAGGTACGTACCAGTTGGCTGATATAATATATAATATTTATAATATAAGCAACTCTCGGTACCTAGCTGATGAAGTAAATTATTAAGAGTTAGTATTATAGGTTTTTTTTGTCTTTAATTAAGTGTATCTAAGTGTATTCAAAACTAGATAATTTTGTCAGAATCGATGTGACAATCGCCGGATGTTGGGACGTTTTGGTAGGTGTGTTGAGGAAAGTTACCTGTGAAATCAGACTAGACCTTAATAGTAATGTTGGTCAACGATAGTAGCTCCCGGGTGCATACAATACGCATGCGCACGCATTTTGGAAGTGTAAAAAACTAAAGCTGAGAGAACGCATTTTTGGAACAGACCATTTACTTGCCCTCTCGCACCAGACACACGCATTCTTTGCAAAAAAGATGATGTAAAAACAAGCAAAATATATCAAACCGATGCGGGGTCAGAACTCGTCTAGCTGTAGGAGAACAACACGGCAGTTCTGTACGATACCCGAACACCCACCGAGATCACTCGCAATGTTTCCAATAACGAATTACTTAAACGTCATTTTACTGATTTAGTGTAATGGTCACGCCGCATGCGTATTGTATGCAACCGGGAGCTACTATTAAGGTCTTCTCTCCTGACTAGAGGTTCTCAACAACTGTGTCCACATGCACAGAAGGCGACGAAAATCGGTTCTCGGAATGCCAAACCATTATACATATATGCTAAACCAAGAACATACTGTATGTTTCGTTTATGACAACTAGGTAAAGGTAATCACATTCATACCCATCTGAAAAAAGCTAACTTGAATTCTTAATTTTAGTTTTAGGGTACTTAGGAGGAAAAAAGTAGGACAGAGTGTAAAAAATTTCTTACAGCAAAGTGACAGGGTAGTTATGGTTAGGTTAGATTCGAAACCTGTAAAAACAGTAATAATACAGGTATATATGCCCACTTCTAACTACAGTGACGAGGCCGTAGAGGCAGTTTATAGTGATATTGAATATGTGCTAGATTTTGTGAGAGGGCACGAAAATTTAATAATTACAGGAGATTTCAATGCAGTCGTAGGCACAGGGCGAGAGGGTGGAATAGTTGGCCCCTTTGGATTAGGCAATAGGAACGATAGGGGAGTTAGACTGATAGAGTTCTGCGATAAACATAACTTAACGGTCGCGAACACTCTATTTCACCATCATGTTAGGAGATGCTATACGTGGAAGATGCCAGGAGACTTAGGGAGATATCAAATAGATTACATTCTCGTTAGGCAAAGATTTAGAAATCAAGTTAAGGATTGTAGAAGTTATCCAGGAGCAGATATAGATAGTGATCACAACATAGTCGTTATGAAAGCCAATCTTAAATTTAAGATTTTGAAAAAAAGAAGCGGAAGAAGGTATCTTGACCCAGAGAAACTAAAAGATGATGATATGCGCAATAAGTTCGAGAAAAAGACAAACGAAGCACTAAAGGGCACGGGTGGAAATATTGTTAGGGACATAGAGGCAGAATGGAATTGCATTAAAAATAGTTTAGTTTCCTCAGCTAGGGATATTTTGGGTCATAAACAGAATGAAAGTAGGAAACCCTGGATAACAAAACATATTGTGAGTCTAATAGAGGAAAGGCGAAAATATAAAAATAGGTTAGATGAAACAGGGAAACAAAGATATAAGGCGATCAAGTGGGAAATTATTCGGGAATGTAGGAAAGCGAAAGAGCAATGGATCGATAATAAATGCAAAGAAGTGGAAGATAAATTCGAAGTAGGAAAGACTGATGAAGCATATAAAATAATTAGGAGAAATTTTAGAGAAATTGGATCTAGTACCAAAAACATTAGAAATGAGGCAGGAGATATCCTAATCGGAAGTGGGGAGAAGGCAGATAGGTGGAAAGAATATTTAGGAAACTTATATGCGGGACCGGAAGTGCAAGATATATTAGAAAGCGAAAGCAGTGTAGAGGGGGATAACCTAGGGAGTCCTATAATGAGTTTGAGATAGCACTAAAAAGTTTAAGGAATAATAAAGCACCAGGTATAGATGGCTTGCAGGCAGAAATCTTAAAGTGCGCAGGTCAAGAGGTAATAGATCGTTTATTTAAATTAGTTAGTCGCATATACATGACAGGCGAGATTCCAGAAGATTACAAACGGAACATCATAGTAGCTTTGCCAAAAAGAAAAGGCACGGATAGATGCGAAAATTTTAGAACTATCAGTTTAACTTCCCATGCGTCAAAAATTTTAACTAGAATTGTGCAAAGAAGGATGGAGAAAAAGGCGGAAGAAATATTAGGAGAAGATCAGTTCGGATTTAGACAAAATAGAGGAACGCGCGAGGCCATTCTAGCTTTACGAGTAATTATAGAAAAAACGATAGAAAAGAGAAAGAGCGTCTATATAGGATTTGTAGATTTAGAAAAAGCCTTCGACAACGTAAAATGGGGGAAGATGTTCGAAGTGCTGAGAAAGGTAGGGATGAAATACAGGGACAGAAGAATAATACATAATCTCTACAAAGAGCAAAAGGCAGTTATAGAATGTGAGCAGGAACAAAGGGAAGTAGATATCCGGAAGGGAGTGAGACAGGGATGTGCATTGTCACCTCTAGTTTTCAACTTATATATCGAAGAGGCGATTAATATTGTTAAGGAAAGAACAGCCTCAGGGATCAATGTACAGGGCCAAACTATTAACATGCTCAGATTTGCGGATGATATAGCAGTGTTAGCATCTAGCAAAGAAGAATTAGGAGCGGCTTTGAATGAAATGGAAGCAGTTTTGACACAGGGCTTCGGCATGAAAATCAATAAAAAGAAAACTAAAATTTTGGTATGTAGGGGATGCGAAAATAGAACTAAAATGGAAATACAAATTGGAAATGAGAAGATAGAGGAGGTCGCGGATTTCTGCTACTTAGGAAGTAAAATAACTCAAGACGGTAGGAGCACTAAAGATATAAAACAAAGAATGGTGCAGGGCCGAGTTGCGTTTAACAAAAAGAAACAACTGTTATGCTCGAGAACGGTTAATATAGAGACTAGGAAGAGACTCTTAACGTCGTATGTATGGAGTACGGCATTATACGGGTGCGAAACTTGGACAATAGGAGAAGCGGATAGAAAAAGAGTAGAAGCGTTTGAAATGTGGTGCTACAGACGCATGATGAAGATACCGTGGATAGATAAGGTTAGCAATAGGGAGGTATTAGAAAGAGTTGGGGAAAAGCGAAAGGTATGGAAAACAATAAAGAGTAGGAGAGATAGGATGGTAGGACACCTTCTAAGACACGAAGGAATAGTTCGGGACATACTACAGTCAGAGATAGGAATAAAAAGAGGTAGGGGTAGGCCTAGATTAGACTACTGCTCTCAAATAGTTAGGGATGTAGGATGTTCTACTTTTAGGGAAATGCGTAGGTTAGCTCAGGATAGAAAAGAATGGAGGTACGCGTCCAACCAGTCTTCGGACTGAGAACCTTATGATGAGGAGGTAAGAGATGTGTCGGTAACTCTTTTTTGTCTTTCTGGAATTTGTGGCATTTTAAACGTTTTCTTCAGCACCCAATCTGCACTTTTTGACTTCTTGTAGGAAATTGCAATTATACGTTAGGTACTACAGTGACGACTTCTGTGATTAATTTGTTGCGTTTCGTCCAAAAAAATTCGAAAAAAAATAAAAGGTTTGTGCGGGCATGAAAAAAGACGTTTTTACAGTTGATGTAACGTTTTATTAATATGGAAATATTAGTAATGGGTGTAATATCCAATTGTAAACTGATACAGATTTTCTTGCAGTTTATACATTATTATTAAAAAGGCAAATTAATTAAACTGATATTAATAATCGGTACAATAATTATTAAGAACAAGAAATCGGGTTCCGTAGTAATAACGATTATTTTTTGAGCCACCTTTAAATAACAACTGTTGCGTCATTATCAAAAATGCAAAATCACCTCATATTTTTATCATTTTGCAAAAATGGAACTAGATACATAATAGTGGAGGAAAATTACGGTTCTACAAAAATGAATGGCAAAAATTGTGCGCGGTAAGATAGAGCTGCTTATTGTTCCTGAGATTATGACCACACAGGGTTACCGTCATTCTTTCCTTCGGTGCAAAAGTGACAAATTTCAACAAAATAGAAAGTGTACGTACACACACAACGAAACTTGTGCATTGCAAAGCTAAGTTTACATAGACTGTAGGTTTCCATCCTTTAGTACCAGAATACAATCCCACATACAAAGTAGTTGGCCTAGTGCAATTTTTTTGTCTGAATGAAAATTTGATGCCATAAGCAATAAAAAAGATATTTGGATATTTTGATTCACCAGAAAGGTAAATGTACCGTTCAAGAAGTAAGAATTAACAAATTTGGCTCAATGAGAAAGTAAATAGCCACATTTCTGAAACTGCCTAATCCTGAAATATTTACGGGTCACTGTTTTAGAAGGACGTCTGCCACCATTCTTGTAGACGTGACCCGGCGGTTGGAAATCCACCACCGCGGCCGAATCATATATTGATGATTCGATGGCAAATAAAATCACTGCTGTGGACAACACAAATTTACAATCATGCACTTCTAGAAACGAAAAACATTTCGTTAATGTTAACGATGTGACTTTTAACAAAACTATACACCCCCAAATATTGTATTAAATCACTGCTCAAACGTTACTTTTAATTTCAATTTTCCTTAATTTTTTAAGAGTATAGTATACAACTCGCGCGAAATGTCCCTTTCCCACTCGTAGGCACACGAGTATCATCCGCGCTTGTTATACAATATACTATTTTATCAAAATTAGAAAAATTCTCGTACGAAACACTTTAGTAAATGCAATTATGTGATTTGGCACGTTCTCGATTAATTCGTCCCACAAATATCCCAATTGTTACACAAAATGAGGCATTCTATGGTCGCATAAATAGCTGTTCAATATGTTGCACACTTTGCACACACTATATAAGAAACATTTAAAATTCATCCTTTCTGAATACATTTATATAATACCTGCAACTCAAATATCTTAATAAAATGCCGTATTATTTGACAATCTTTAACTTTGAAACCATATTCGGTCATTTTAAAATCGGTTACTATTTATTTACGAGCGAAGCTTTAAAATGCAACATGAAAGATATTTTTTCATGGTTTAAAACATGCATCAAATTCTCTAGCATTACTAAAAAAAAAAAGAATCAAAAGATCGGAACCTCCCGTAAGATATGTGTTTTTAGAGCACCGCCAACATCAAAAAACTGAATGCCACTGTAACCACTTAAAAAATCGCACGATACCCTGCAGCCATCATTACTTTAACGAACTCTGGTTCGAATAGCAATAGATACTACTCAAGCCAAACCACCGAAGAATATAAAAATTTAAACAAGTACTTGACAGCTGTTCTCTCGAAAGTCATTGAAAAGAGCAGACTCGGCTATTTGCATTTATAACTGAAGTACCTGCCTTAAAGTGGTGAAAACAGGATATTTGTCTGGTCGTTTGCTTCACAAGCAAGCGGGTGTGCATATACAAAAGCCGGGTCTATTCTCTTTAAGCGTGTTTAGTTCTTTCACCAAAAATGGCATTCACTAATAGTGAAGATAGTCATAAATACCCTCAGAGCCTATAATTCGTATATGGGTGAATATTTCAAAACTGTCGATTTTCGCGACCGTTTTCGTGAACGCACAAAAAACTAGCAAATTCTGTCAATTTTGCACTTTTAGGTCTTTTCCAATCATAACCGTAAACATAAACACGAAAAACGGATAATTTTTGTTTGTTTTTTTTTTCAAAAAATCGAACCCACGGTAATGATTTTCCTTATTCCGTCACTTGTAAAACCATAAGACGTCATTGTCGTGGACATATCGTCATTTGCGTATCCACACAAGAACACGAAAATGATGAGAACGGTAATGACGATTTTGAAGTAATAGTCTCTTCAAATTTTTATTGAGGAATTTAATAGAACTTCTTAGTTACCATTTACTTAACAGTCATACTTTGACATACTTTGTGATAATATAATATTTTTTATGTCTGCATACTTGAAATAATACTTAACCCGACAATGACGGAGTTGACGTAACAAGCCGTGTTCGTCTGCTTTCAGAGCAAGTAGTTACCCCTACATTGAACAAATGCTACTGACCGTTACACATACATTGTATTTACATATTAGACGTTCGAAAACTGCCGGAATTTGTCGAATGTGCCGGGTATTTAATAGTAAATTGTGCACATTTTGTGGGAGCACGGTAATGACGCTTATGGGCGTGAACAAACTTTGAGGCAATATTAAGGGAAAAATATACTTATTATATTCAATTTCTTGGTTGCATCGCATTATTTCATATTTTCTCTGCCTGTATTAGACAGGATATTTCAAAATTTAATTGTTAAATGATTGTAAAAAAATAAAATGTCCGTGTACTTCGGATGTGAACAAGGCACGGTAATGATGATTGCCACACAAAATTCAAAATACTCTTTTGGCTATGCTTGTTTTAATTAAAATGAGTATGGAACCAAGTGAGAACAGTTAATTGAATTAAGCAGCAAGTCCTTTTTTTAAAGTGGGATGTTAACTTTTGAAATAACAAACCTGAACAGGCGAATTTACACTTTTGAAATATTCACCCATATTGCACATCACCTAAAGGATGCTATCAATACAGAAAACTACTCCTACAATAATTATTAACGAATTTCCTTCCGTTTTCGCTTATTAATCACCTTACTTTTGACCTAGCGAACTAAAACTTGAATACAGCAACTGGTGATGCAAGTACAGACCAACTACATTTGCATTTGGGCTTGTATAAGTAGATAGGTACCGTATTTTACAGATAGGAGACGATAAAAAGCAAGGTTTGGGGGAAAATTTGATCAAACAAAAAAAGGTATGGTAACCCTCACAAACTGACTTTTCGAAATGGTATCGACTCCGGACTGCAATTTATTATTATTGTCCTGGGCAGGAAAGATGACAAGGCGGAGCTTCTTATACTGGTCACAGAAACTGAGAGACGGACAGCTTCTAATGCATGCAAATATTACTCTGTTCTCTGCTTCATTTTATCTAAAATAACATAAGGAGTGGTAAGAAGCTCACCACCTGTGTAGTAAATGTCCATACAGCGGAAAGAACCTTTCACGTGCAGCTTGGTCCACTGTGATCTTAAATGCCACATGCATGATTTACGACTGTCGGGTCGGCGGATTGCTCCACTTCATGAGCGCACCAGTTTTTTTTTAAATTATATTTATATGTTCATTTCTTGTTTTTGCATGAACATTCCCGAAATAAAACTCCCACACGACGCTCATGATTTAAAAGAACTGGCAGGTCCGTCTTAAGGGACTTCAAACTCTGCCCTGTCTTCTGTCAAGTCCAGCACAATAACCTCTCCAATTGCTATGATGCGGCTTGAAAATACTCAACATTGCTGCTGCTGCTAATTATATATAGGTGTAATATCGATATTTAATATTAAAAATAGTCTATTATTATTATTACATAATATTATTCCCTAAATTTTATATTTACAATAAATCTGAAAAAATCTCGGTGGTGCCTATTTTTTTTCCTCTTAGGATTAGAAGAATGTGAGAATTGAAACAACTTCCTTATTTATTCTAATCAGACTGCAGTTACGAAACTAGAAGAAAAAAAATTAGAGCACCATTTGTCGTTACAGAGAATAAAAAATTGAAAACTTAAACTTCTGTTTATACAAAGCCAATTTCTCCCTCACAGAACAAATTAATGTTAGAGAGGGGGGGGCGAGAGAGTAGTGAACAGAGAGATTGAAAATGAGAGAGACACTGCACAATTAATAGGTCACCACGCACTTTGCAGAAGAAAAATAAAGCAAAGCCACCACTCTTCTTTCGCAACAAGTACCTATATCATTTAAGTAAAAGTAGTCTGTCTGATATTCTCTTAAAGTATACTGCAGCGAAACTTGAATGGAACATGGCCTCGGCCGCCCATGAGTTTGTGAGAACGTTTACCTCTACTCGACTTGTCCTTACGAATTTCTCTCACTAGAGTGTAGAAAGCATCGTCTACTCCCATCCGTGTTTTCGCTGATGTTTCCACAAACGGAATTCCGTACTGCTTGGCCACCTGCGGTGAAAATTATTTACGATTGATTCATATTTGCATTTTTAAGTGTATTTATTAAGTCACCAAACAAAAAAATTGCAGAGCATGGCACTGCAATTTAAAATAAACGGACAATTGGAAAATTGAGAGAAACAACGAACAACCATGAGCACCCTGGCAACCATGAACTATGGCAAAAAAGCTACGAGATGGAATTTGGGACAAATCTGAATGCAACAACGAATTAATTTAAATTGCGACTAATACAAATCTCATATTTCGCACTGTTTCCTGTCACTTGATCGCGCGAAACACAGTCTTTCAGTTTACCACCATTTCTGTTGATTTGTCCCAACAGCGTGGCGAGTTTTGTGAATTCATTAAGTGTTTGTGGGGAAAAAGTTATAGGAGATTTTCCTTATTTTCAGTTCCCCTTGCATCTTTGCAGGTATGTAGTCTCATACCCTCCGCACAGCAATGAAATTTCTTTTTTTTTTTAAATGGAACAACCTATTTGTGTGATGTCAAGTATGCAGGACGATAACGGACTTCTATATGTGATGTATTTGCCAATGAGCGGGGGAGTGCCTTGAGCAGAGCTTATACATATTCCATTTTAACGAATGTCAGAACCAAATTTTTAAACGACACAAACATTTTATTTACAAAGGAATAATACCTCTCTGGCTTGAGCCATGTCGACAGCCCACGCAGACAGGTCGCACTTATTTCCTACGAGAACCATGGGCACCTCCTCGGCATCCTTCACCCTCTTAATTTGTTCTCTGTACGTCCCGATATCTTCAAAACTTTTAGCTGAATTGACAGCAAATACTAACAAGAAACCTTCCCCAGTTCGCATATACTGATCCCTCATGGCACTATATTCCTCTTGGCCAGCGGTATCTAGTATATCGAGCAGACAAGTTTCTCCATCGATTACCACTTGCTTTCTATAGGAATCTTCTATAGTAGGATCGTACTCGTCCACAAAATGATTCTGAATTAGCTGGATCGTTAAAGCAGACTTGCCCACACCTCCTGATCCAACAACTACCAGTTTATATTCGGTCATTTTACGTTTTATGTAGAATGCCGTTTCAGCTGTTCGAGTTTAGTTGACTGGGATATAACGCGATATTTCTTCGGCTAGGCACTTTTTCAATTGCGTGCACTCGCTATCCAAGCATTTTACGGCAATTAAACGACACGCACATTAAAAACAACCAAATTAAGGACATGAATACCACTATAAATTACTTCAATTAATCGGAACGAAGAAAGAACAAACCACAAATTCCTGCAAAACCAACGCACTTTGAAGATCTGTCAAATTGAGAAACTAGGGATGGCAAAGATATATCGATATATTTATATCGTTTTTAATATTTTCAATCTATCGATATATTAATTCGATATACATCACAAAAGTGACTCACCCCAAATGTTTGAGATTTTCATTCCCAACAAAACAAAGCCAAGTAAACCGTAATTTTCTAAAACTATGAAATAATTAATATGGGGTTGTTTTGTTGGGTTTTAAAGGGATGCGGTATGAGAGGTGAAAGTGATTTGGTAAGATTTTTTAGAATTCCAGCTGCACTAAATCATCGTGGAGAATACTTAAATAAGTTGTCAAATAAAAGACATGAAAAGTGTGTAAAAGTTTTGAAAGAAAACCAATTTAAAAATTGGCGAGTATAGACATTTCATTTCTGGTATGATATGAATAAATATGTGCGCATTTATTTATATTCCTACTAGGTTTTGCCAATGCAATGTTTTAGCGTGCTATTATTCCCTTGTTTCTTTAAACAAATACCTTTCGTGACGGGCCACCATACAAAACAGATGGAATGCAAAATTCTGTAAATTACAATAAGCTTTAGACGAAAAAAGATAAAGGGTCCGCTTGGATTCGAACAAAAACTCCCCGAGCGTCTTGAAAGTGCCCGCGCCTTTCAGTATTGCACCAAGCCTGTTGCTTGCATGGCATGAAGTTTAACAGTCTCTTAAACCGCGTGAAAATGGCCTACTTGGCAAAACCTAGCTGGGATATAAATAAACGCATGTGTGCCCAGGGAACAAAACCACAAATGGCGGTCTATCAAAATCAGGCATTCTAGCAGGGCGCAGGGCCTACTACAGTAGGCCCTGATTCTAGAACAGTCTACAGTCATTTTGAACTTTCAAGTTTTTACACGTAAGCGCAACACACAAAACTGCAAAACTTCTATGTATAATAAATTATAGGGAGTGACTACTGAACAGTCCGGTCGCATGCGCATTACAGAATGTAACCTATATTTGGCATTTTGGAAGTGCAAAAAACTAAAGCTGAGAGAACGCTTTTTTAAGATAGACCCTTACTTGCCCTTTCGCACCAGACACACACATTTTTTGGCAAAAAGATGATGTAGAAACAAACAAAAAATAGGAACCCGTGCGGGCGCAGAACTCGTGTAGCCGTAGAACAAAATGGCAGCTTTATATCATACCCGAACACCCACCAGGATTGTTGGCGATGTCTTTTAATAACGAAGTTCTTAAACGTCATTTTACTGATATTGTGTCGACTGTACTGGAACAAAATTTAGAAGTAACCGGCGGACTGTTCAGTAGTCACTACTGAACTGACTACTGAACAGTCCGCCGGTTACTTTTAAATTTTGTTCCAGGACAGTCGATTAACCTTAGAGGCGGGAAGAAGCGGAGGAATAACCATTCGGCACCAAAAAAAGGGGCGTAACCTAAACTTCTTTACGTCTCTTTACGTCTCTTTACGCCGAGAATGGAACGAAAATTCTTAAAATGATATGACTAATTGCACTATTTCAAACGCTGCTTTCGTTATTTTTAGTTAAATTACACGAATTCTAAACAGTAACCTGGTTTCATTACTTTGTTTGGCACCAAACACGCTCAAATTTTGGTAACACTCACGTGCACGGCAAAGGTCGGGCGTTACGTATCCATACTCTTCCCTCATCTAAGTGCACAACAATCAATAATCAAAAAACACATGGATGGGTAATCGTGCAATTTCAAATGAGACAAAGCTTTTTAAAAAATCAATAGAGTGTCGTAAATATAGTATAAAATTTAAGAAGACACTTACATCGTAACCAGCTTACATGTTGCGATCCAAAATCCAGATCCAGTTCCAGGAAGGGGCACTTAATTTTAAATTAAACCGCGATTTCTCTACGCGAAACCGAGCCGTTTGCTTTTCCGAATACCGGATTCACGCACCCACTTTTGATTTTTAAAATATTTGCATTCATTTCATTTAATATTTACCTGTTTTCTCGGCACTAACTGGTAACACACGCTGTACACTTGATATACTTAATTAGTATGAGTGATGATGCCGCAAAAAATATATAATTTTCATATTTTTCATACTAACCCTTTGAGATGGATTAGTTTTTGCACTGGTACATTAATTAGCATGGATCTTTCAAAATAAATTAAGCAAGATTTTAATGGTGGTCCTCGAAATTGTACCGTGACAAAATTGAATTACAATATTGGAAAATTTGTGTTAATAAAAGAAAGAAAAAAATATCCCTGACCTTGCCAGATATGATCTCATTCCCTCCACGAGATACAGCTGTAACAAAAGAAAAAAAATGAAACATATTAAACATTCGATTAGGGGATTAGGGCCGAGATTAGGGCACTCATGGTGTTTCTTAATGTGCGGCGAATTATAAACAGACGCATAAAAAAGCCAATAAAATACAAATTTGCCTAATTCCTAATTTTAAGAATACCTAGCACCCTATGCCTTATCAAAAAGGTAAAATCATTTGCCTACAGGTACTTAATTTTCTGTAAAAACAAAGTTTAGGCATTTTTCTGAGTTTTGGATGGCAAAATAGGGGAAATTCCCTAAAAATGGTATAAAAGTAGGTACAGCAAAAATCCGAATTTTTAAGGGAGTGACTACTGCTCCGGCCGCCGGCCCCCTGAAATTTTATTCCAATACGGACAGACGTTATCGGCTAACGGCTAGTGACGCCAACGGTTTCGGTGGGTGTTCGGATATCGTACAGAACTGCCATTTTGTTCTCCTATGGCTAGACGAGTTCTGACTCCGCAGCGGTTTGATATATTTTGCTTGTTTTTACATAATCTTTTTTCCAAAAAATGCGTGTGCCTGGTACGAGAGGGCAAGAAAGGGCTTTGTTTAAAATGCGTTCTCTCAGCATAATTTTTTTTACGCCTCCAAAATGGAAATTGTGTTGACATTCTGTAATGCGCATGCCCGACCGTGTTCAAACAGAATTTCAGGAGGCCCGCGGCCGGAGCAGTAGTCACTCCCAATTTTTAAGGTGAAATCCAAATAAGTAAACAAATGTGGTTTGTGAACGTGAACATCCTGTATACATCAAAATTCAAAATAATTTTATCAGAAGCTTCGCGGGGTTCTCCTTAATATGCACGTAAAATTTCATATTTGCATCTTGAATAGAACCAGAGATATGATGTATGGACCGACTAAGCACTATTCCCCCACCCTCACCATGTATAAGTAGGTCAAAATTTCTTTTCAGAATTCAGATTCTTGAGCAACAACTTTTCTCTGAATTTATTTAGAACTGAAAAACGCAAACCTTAAAAGACGAGCAAAAAAATTTCAAACTGTGATTTGGTGCAAAGAACATTGAAAATATTTGCTTTGAAAGAACGCGGCATTTTCGAAACAAAAAATGGCCGATGTTAGTAGATAAAAAAAACTTACATCACACCAAGCCGAATCCCTGACTTTTTATATCCAAATTCCACTCCATTTCGGTCACTAAGCACGCACACTGTCCACACTTAAATAATCAATTATTTCGATACGTAATTTCGTTAAAATCTGACATAATTATTCACTTTTCGGAAGAAAACTTCTGTTTATAATTCCGGACTCCGGAGCAAACGGCGATTAATTTGAAAACTTAAATTAATGCACGCAGTACGCAGACGCAAGAATTTAATACGATTGTTCAATTATTTGAACTGTAGTTATTATTTACAACTCACAAAAATTATTAATTATTATCAATGTTATAATTTTATAAACCGCAAAATGCAGACGTCTGCACAGGATCACAGTAGACGATAAACTGTTTCAAATAAATGACGAACGTTTTTGTATAAAAACAATTGAAAGAATTGGTTACCTCACTCACTTTTTTATGCTAAAAGAAAAAGAAATATTTCTGCCAGCAGTCGAGGAATAAAATTTTGATATACCTACCTAATAAACGGAAAAAAAATTTAATAGGCTTTATTATGCCGATTATACCTAGGTACAAGAACACTTCTGGGAAAAAGATTCAGATTTATCATTTATTCCAGGAACTACTTAGGTGTAAAATATGAAATTAGGTTATCAAGTGGTTATAAAATGTTCCCTTTTCGGATATAGATTAATTTAACTTCACATAAAATTCTATATAGACTGAATGGTACACTAAATAAGAGTATTGTTATGTGTCTAGCCCGTGTTTATGTAGGTACCTACATTATACTTTTTGTAAATATGATAGACAAGGTTCTAAAACTGACCCAGCTACCCAGCAATTAAACTTCCAGCCCCTAGTTTAGAAAATCCACAATACATTAAAAGTTTTAAACTGCTTAATAAAAAATAATTGTAGTAAAAATTTCATTACGAAAATCGTAAAAAATGGCTTCCATCAATTTCACAATAGAAAAGCTATTTAAAAAACAAATCATCAAGTTCTCAGTCCGAAGACTGGTTGGACGCTTACCTCCATCCTTTCCTAACCTGAGCTAACCTACGCATTTCCCTAAAAGTAGAACATCCTACATCCTCAACTATTTGAGAGCAGTAGTCTAATCTGGGCCTAACCCTACCTCTGACTCTAGTATGTCACGAACTATTCCTTTGTGCCTCAGAAGGTGTCCTACAATCTTATCTATCCACGGGTATCTTCATCATATGCGTTTATAGCACCACATTTCAAACGCTTATATTCTTTTTCGATTCGCTTCTATTGTCCAAGTTTGGCACCCGTACAATGCCGTTCTCAATACATACATCTCCAAGCGTCTTCCTACATTAAATGTAAATTATATTTCATTATCGTAGATAAAAAATAACTTATTAACAAAATAAATCTTACAAATAGCACACAACTGGCAATTTTTATATTTATATTTAGGATACCTACCTATTTCTAAATTGGAGTAGACGAAATTACAAAACATAGCTACAGGTAGTAAATCATTATGGTAAAGGTGATAAAATTTGAAGTTGTATTATAATGGACCGTACCCCACCCTTACAAGTTTCTGCTCACCTGACTATCTACCTGTTCAGTGCTGATTAATTAACCTAATTAGAGTTTACCTAACTACCTGTCGAAGTGGCCACGTGATCGTGTATTACCTACGTTGTGTATTACCTATGCCATTACAGACCCCATTACTTTGATAAGAAAGAATCACAAAGACACAAATAAAGTTAAGACATCAAGATTTATTCATAGCTTTGGCATAGTATTATTCAATTATCATTAATCATTTTCGTACAAAATCAGATTGATTACCATCTGCAGCCATCATCAATAAAAAGTGTTTAAATATTCTCTATCGAGATGCAAAATGTATTTATTAAAATTTATTACTGACAACAATCAAACAGCTGTCTTTAAAGTTTTGTTTCTTTTTGTTTGGTTTATGGGCGTTTCCTTAAACGGTTATCGCCTTTATAACGAATCAGAGATATAAGTTGGATTTAATCACTAGGATGTTTATTGTAGTGGTAATTCTAGATGGGCGCTCTGGGCTTTCCCACCATCCCGCCTACTGCATGGTTTATTTGGCTAAGGTACCCAGTGGGTTTCTTCTCGAATCTCACATAATAAACACCATACATGATAATAATTATTAATTATGCATTTGTTGAGCTGAGAGACTTGAAGTCAGTAATAAGTGCGACCAAATGGTCAGTTTATTATTACTGTCATCATCATATCCCAGCAATTCCCTTTGTTCCAAAGTAACCTTTTCTTCCGAGTAAAATTCGTAAAAAGTCACGGCCGACCCGTAAACTTTCTGCTTAGCATCGGACACAGTCAGCACAAATGTACTAAACACCGGTTTGGGTTGGGCTGCTTCACTAGGCCACATCTCTAAACTAGCCCCCATCGGTAGACAGAAGAGCGCCACAGAATTGGGGAAGGGAAAACTGGGCACATCTCCCATGGGATATCTGAATTTGTTTTTAAACAAATGTAGGTATGTATATGGGATGACCAAACATATTTATTAAAAAACCTCATAAACCCTTCAAGTACCCTTGTAGGAACACGAAAATTTAATAATTATAGGAGATTTCAATGCAGTCGTAGGCACAGGGCGAGAGGGCGGAATAGTTGGTCCCTTTGGATTAGGCAATAGGAACGATATGGGAGTGAGACTGATAGAGTTCTGCGATAAACATAACTTAACGGTCGCGAACACTCTATTTCACCATCATGTTAGGAGACGCTACACGTGGAATATGCCAGGAGACCTAGGGAGATATCAAATAGATTACATTCTTGTTAGGCAAAGATTTAGAAATCAAGTTAGGGATTGTAGAAGTTATCCAGGAGCAGATATAGATAGTGATCACAATATAGTCGTTATGAAGGCCAATCTTAAATTTAAGATTTTGAAAAAACGAAGCGGAAGAAGGTATCTTGACCCAGAGAAACTAAAAGATGATGATACGCGCGATAAGTTCGAGAAAAAGACAAACGAAGTACTAAAGGGCGCGGGCGAAAATATTGTTAGGGACATAGAGGAAGAATGGAATTGCATTAAAAATAGTTTAGTTTCCTCAGCTAGGGATATTTTGGGTCATAAACAGAATGAAAGTAGGAAACCCTGGATAACAAAACATATTGTGAGTCTAATAGAGGAAAGGCGCAAATATAAAAATAGGTTAGATGAAATAGGGAAACAAAGATATAAGGCGATCAAGTGGGAAATTATTCGGAAATGTAGGAAAGCGAAAGAGCAATGGATCGTTGATAAGTGCAAAGAAGTGGAAAATAAGTTCGAAATAGGAAAGACTGATGAAGCATATAAAATAATTAGGAGAAATTTTAGAGAAATTGGATCTAGTACCAAAAGCATTAGGAATGAGGCAGGAGATATCCTAATCGAAAGCGGGGAGAAGGCAGATAGGTGGAAAGAATATTTAGGAAACTTATATGCGGGACAGGAAGTGCAAGATATATTAGAAAGTGAAAGCAGTGTAGAAGGGGATAACCTAGGGAGTCCTATAATGAGAGAAGAGTTTGAGCTAGCACTAAAAAGTTTAAGGAATAATAAAGCACCAGGTATAGATGGCTTGCAGGCAGAAATCTTAAAGTGCGCAGGTCAAGAGGTAATAGATCGTTTATTTAAATTAGTTAGTCGCATATACCTGACAGGCGAGATTCCAGAGGATTACAAACTGAACATCATGGTAGCTTTGCCCAAAAAGGAAAGGCGCGGATAGATGCGAAAATTTTAGAACTATCAGTTTAACTTCCCATGCGTCAAAAATTTTAACTAGAATTGTACAAAGAAGGATGGAGAAAAAGGCGGAAGAAATATTAGGAGAAGATCAGTTCGGATTTAGACGAAATAGAGGAACGCGCGAGGCCATTCTATCTTTACGAGTAATTATAGAAAAAACGATAGAAAAGAGAAAGAGCGTATATATAGGATTTGTAGATTTAGAAAAAGCCTTCGACAACGTAAAATGGGGGAAGATGTTCGAAGTGCTGAGAAAGGTAGGGATGAAATACAGGGACAGAAGAATAATACATAATCTCTACAAAGAGCAAAAGGCAGTTATAGAATGTGAGCAGGAACGAAGGGAAGTAGATATCCGGAAGGGAGTGAGACAGGGATGTGCATTGTCACCTCTAGTTTTCAACGTATATATCGAAGATGCGATTAATATTGTTAAGGAAAGAACAGCCTCAGGGATCAATGTACAGGGCCAAACTATTAACATGCTCAGATTTGCGGATGATATTGCAGTGTTAGCATCTAGCAAAGAAGAATTAGGAGCGGCTTTGAATGAAATGGAAGCAGTTTTGACACAGGGCTACGGCATGAAAATCAATAAAAAGAAAACTAAAATTTTGGTATGTAGATGGAGTGAAAATAGAACTAAAATTGAAATACAAATAGGAAATGAGAAGATAGAGGAGGTCGCGGATTTCTGCTACTTAGGAAGTAAAATAACCCAAGACGGTAGGAGCACTAAAGATATAAAACAAAGAATGGCGCAGGGACGAGTTGCGTTTAACAAAAAGAAACAACTGTTATGTTCGAGAACGGTTAATATAGAGACTAGGAAGAGACTCTTAAAGTCGTATGTATGGAGTACGGCATTATACGGGTGCGAAACTTGGACAATAGGAGAAGCGGATAGAAAAAGAGTAGAAGCGTTTGAACTGTGGTGTTACAGACGCATGATGAAGATACCGTGGATAGATAAGGTTAGCAATAGGGAAGTATTAGAAAGAGTTGGGGAAAGGCGAAAGGTATGGAAAACAATAAAGAGTAGGATAGGAATAAAAAGAGGTAGGGGTAGGCCTAGATTAGACTACTGCTCTCAAATAGTTAGGGATGTAGGATGTTCTACTTTTAGGGAAATGCGTAGGTTAGCTCAGGATAGAAAAGAATGGAGGTACGCGTCCAACCAGTCTTCGGACTGAGAACCTTATGATGATGATGATTGGTGGAAACTAGCTGAAAGACGCGACTACTTCTCTCGAGGACCAAAACCTTCTGTCCCTTGCCTAACTAACCTTCCCCGCGTCTCCCTACACTGCCGTCTCGAGTCTCCCTCCTCAACCTACTTTTGTTTATGTCTGCAATCCAGTGAACGCAACTTTATAAGTATACAGTCTGTCCCGAAAGTAACCTATTGAAATAAAATACAGATTTTAACGTATAATTACTGGATTTCCTAATAATGGGGATTACAATAACAAAGACTAAAATTAGCTAACTTAATTACTGGAATGTCTTCAGTATTTACCGACGAGATAGCAGAGAATGATTTATATTTTTAAAACAACTAGAACAAGCACTCTCTGAGATCTCACCGCTTGAAGGGAAACCTGTTGTATTTCTTTTATATTTTGGGAAAACCTCTTGGGAAAAACCCATTTATCTTTATTAGGAGAAAACCTTCAAGTGAAGTCATCAGCGTCTAAGAACCTAACCCTTTCCTTGCTTTTGGCTATCTATTTAATGAAACGAACTAGGCAACCCAACATGCATTCCTAAAGCTTGGTTATGCAACCAAACATACACCAGTTGAGTAGACTGCGACCCCTTTCAGTATTACTTTGAAAAAGAAAGTCAACGGAGCAACAGGACCGATTTCACACTAGTCTTACATCAGAACAGGCGTTAGAAATAGGATAGGATACAAAAATAAGACAAAAACATTAAAAAAAAGAAAAAATATTTGAATTACGTTTATTCATATGCCTACGTGTAGGTATAAAAAATGTTTCTGTAAAAAAATAAAAATTTTAAAGTGCTTGTATTAGTCCAGAGGTAGGGAAGAGACAATAATTGAAGATCTAAAGGAATGATCAAGTGATAGTTTTCTGTTGGGGATCGAGGACAGTGAGGGCAGCCCCAACCAAGTGCAGGGAACCCGTGAATAACACATCTTGCGCAGCTCCTGTAGCTGACAACTGATGAATCACTTCTGAAACGGACGACACTACAAACACATTTCTGGAACAACTTGAACCATTTCTTTGATTGAACCATATGGATTTTAGGTTTTTACAACGAATCAAAGCTTCGTTTTCATTTTCTTGAGTATTTAAATTATCTGAAAAATGTCATTGCGATATTCATGTATTCGGGTGGCCCAAGTAAGCCTATTTCTCCATTTATGATTTTATTGTATAGTGTTACATATAAGAGTTTATTTCCGATTTTCTGTTATGGAAAATTGTTTCCACTTATATGGGCTGTTTTGTACAACAACCAAAGTTATTAATTATTCTTTTATAAATTCGTTTTAATTGGTTGTGATAAATACGCTTAAGAGATGTTTTGGTCCAGAGTGCATATTTTTTGATTTTGGTTTGAGATTAATTTGAAAATTTTAACAGATGTAGGTGAATTCTGGAAGTTAAATATCTCGGGATTAAATAAAGCCTCGACAGTGGTATTTATTTTCAGTGATGAAAACTATAGTATTACTAATCCAAGAAATCTGAAATTGCGCAAATCAAAATTCGGTTGGCGTCATGCTGCTGAGCAAATTTTTCTAATAATTTTTAAATTCAATTTTTTCTTTAAATATGTATTCAGAAATACGCCCATGGGAGTCCACTAAAATTTGTAAATTTCAACATGAATGTCAGTACCTGACAACGTCAGTTCAGCACACTCAGTCATCGAATCTGCAAATAGCCACTTGAAAACTGAAATAAGGGGCGACATTCAAAAATTTTAATTTGGATTCATTTCTGGAGGGACCAGAAGTGTTCAAAAATTTTAAATATGTATGTCCAAATAATGCAGATTTACATATTATTGAATTTCTGAAATTTTAAAATTAATCTTTCGATAACAGTAATTTCAGTACAGATGTATAGAATTTGATTTAAACTTTTAAACAGAAATGAGGCTGAAGAAACGGGGCAATCTGAATACTTGAATATAATTTTAAATCTATAGAATTAAAAATAACGAATTATATATTACCTGGCTTAATTGTTGTACTTCTCCCTACATTAGGAGTAAAGAAAACTCTGTCAAAAGTGTACGAGGATAAAATATCCAAAAGCTTTTCCGCATTTCGCGAACCTGTGACATTAAACACGAGAACTTTTTCATTTTTGGAATTTAACGTCTTCTGAGCAAACCACTGTACGCATATTTCCATACTCTCAACAGTATGTGCTCCATCCAGATAATAACTACAAAGCCACACCTTTTTCACACAGAGCTACGGGGTGTATCATTGCAAGTGCTCCTTGAACTACTCGCTCATTTTAAGGAAGGAATTAAATAAGTACACAAAAAAATGACATTTTTTTTGACGGATTCTGAATAAAAAACAAACTTGTAATAAAGTCATACTTTAATACTTTCCAGAGAAAAAATGGTACCTATATCTAAAAAATCTTCACTACTTCTTAGAAGTGATCAACATATAACCGATATTGAATAAAATTTAGAAGAAAACAGGTACGTTCCATTTAACTTCTTGTTGGATTTCTTTAAAAATGCATTCGGTGTTTAAAAGTAGAAAGTGCTCGCAACTCAGATGCTTTTTAGATCAAATGTACCTTGTCCAAAGTTCAAAGCTCTACATTATGGAAATGGATTCAGTATCTTCAGAAAGATGCAGTTATTTTGTAATTGAAATGTTTTTTAATATCATGCAATGAGCGAGTAATTAAGAGCAACACGTGCAACAAAATACTCCGCACTAAAAAATTTATTTGCTTACTCGACATTAGTTTCTCCTTTTATGATTTGAAAACGGCCGGGCCAAGTCCAATCCTTCAAATGTATTTTGTCCTTTTTAAAAACGAATTTTTTATCTAAAAAGGAAGAATCGATCGATGAGTTGGAAATTTTTAGGGCATAAATCGTCACCTCGATCGTTACTTTTCGAAGATTGAATCCAAGCTTCCGCTAATGCGAGTGCCAAATTATAATTCATTTTTAAAACTTGAGCCGGAATACAGTTAAGGTTACAATTATCTGGAAATGCCAACGGCTCGATTACCCGCAGTTTGCACTGCAAAAAAATTGTTTTCTATTACATTGCAATACAAGAGCTGGATATTGCATGGGTTGGTCCCATAAAGCACATAGTGCCTGTAGTATCTATAGTTTAGTATGTCTATAGTAGTGATGTCTGTCAAAAATGTCAGTTAGTTCGTTAGTTGTCAGAATAAAGTAAAACGTAAAAGTTGCAAATAAACGAGTAAATCCACAAAGTTTATTATTAATTACTACAATTGGCGACGAGGAGGTGAAAATAGCCCACATCGACACCATGGATGATATTAGAGCCGTAACAAGTTTTGACATTACGAGCGATATCAGTAATGTTGGTCAAAGATGGAAAAAGTGGGTCAGAGCATTTACCTATTATGTAGATTCAAAAGGAATCACAAAGGAAAGACAAAAGAAGTCTTTATTGTTACATTGTGCTGGGACAACCGTACAAGATATTTTTGAAACACTTTCAGAACCAGTTACTAACGAGGGTGAACAAGAATTGGGCGAGTACGAGAAGGCACTTGTTATGTTAAATGCTCATTTCGAACCATTAATAAACCATACATATGAAAAACATTTGTTTAGACGTATGGAGCAAAAGGAGACAGAAACAGTTGATCAGTTCGCAACAAGATTAAAGCAACAAACTGCTATGTGCAATTTCGGTAACCCGGAAGGTGAAATTTTGGATCAAATAATCGACAAATGTTTATCGACTAAATTGAGATGAAGGTTAATTCAAGAACCGTGTACATTAGTAGCTCTTGATTTTGCAAGAACAATGGAAAGTTGTGAGCGCCAGGTTACGGTGATGGAAGAAAAATCGCAAGAATCAAAGGTAAACAAGGTCTCTGCGAAGAAAGAAGTTATTTGTTACAGATGTGGAGAAAAGGGACACTATAGTGGTTATAAAGATTGTCCAGGAAAGAAAATGACGTGCAAAAAGTGCAAAATAATGGGGCATGCCACGGAAATGTGCAGAACAAAAAGCAAAAAGAAAGACGATAACAGAAGTAAAGTAAAAAGTAAGTTGAGTAATAACAAAAGTTATCATGTTGAAGAAAATACAAGTGGTTCGGAGTCAGAATACGCATTTACAATAAATGCAGTGGGAAAATCAGAAAATGCTATGATTACGGTATTATTAAATGGTATCAAGCTGGATATGATGATAGACTCTGGGGCAAATTGTAACGTTATAGACTTAGAGACATGGAAAATTTTGAAGGCTAATAAAATAAAGTGTGAGGCAACAAAAGTGCAGCAAGAATTAGAAGTATATGGGTCAAATAAAATTAAAGTGATAGGAAAATTCAAGACGAGGGTAGAATATAACAAGAGAGGTACTGATGCAGATATCCTAGTTATAGAAAACCAAGGAATACCAATTTTAGGAAGGAAATCAGCAATGGAATTAGAAATTCTAAAAATTGGTCAAGTAAATTTTGTGGAAAATGAGTTAGTAAGCAAAATAGTAAATAATTTTCCATTAGTTTTTAATAATACAAATACTATTGGGAAATTGAAAAATTTCCAATTAAGGATACCAATTGATGAAAATGTGAGACCAGTAGCACAGCATGCTAGGAGAGTACCATTTAATTTAAGGAAATTGTTTGAAAAGGAACTTGAGGAATTAGAGAAAAATGATATAATAGAAAGAGTGGAAGGTCCAACTCCGTGGGTATCACCAGTTGTCACAATACCTAAGGACAAGGGAGCAAAAGTGAGAATTTGTTTGGATATGAGGGTAGCCAATAAAGCTGTGATCAGAGAACGTTATCAACTACCAACGTTTGAGGAAATTATACAAGAAATGGGAAGTGCAAAAGTGTTTAGCAAAATTGACATAAAGTTAGCCTATCATCAAATTGAATTAGAACCTTCATCAAGAATAATTACAACCTTCAGTACACACAAGGGCCTGTTTCGATATAAGAGATTGAATTTTGGTATCTCATGTGCACCAGAAATGTTTCAAAGAATAATGCATCAGGTGTTTGCGGGATATGAAGGAATGGCAGTATTTATGGATGATATAGTGATATATGGTGAATCCGTAGAACAGCATAATCAGAGGTTGCAGAAAATTTTGAAAAGAATAGAAGAAGTCGGATTTACAATAAATAGACAAAAATGTGAATTTGCTAAGAAGAAAATAAAATTTTTGGGACATGAAATTTCCGCAGAGGGTGTGCAACCAGCGAAAACCAATTTAGAGGTAATTCAGGAGTTTAGGGTGCCCAAAGATGCGGAAGAAGTTAGAAGTTTTTTAGGTTTGGTTAATTTTTGCTCAAATTTCATTCAAAACTTGTCAACAATAAATGAGCCATTGAGGGAACTGACAAGAAAAGGGACAAAATTTCATTGGGGAAAAAAGCAAGAGGATGCTTTCCAAATTTTAAAACAAGAAATTTCCAAGTGCGAAGTTTTAGGAATTTTCCAGAAAGGAGCTCGGACGCAGATTATTACGAATGCCAGCCCGGTAGGTGTCGGGGCGGTGCTTACACAAATTCAGGGAAATACTAAGAGGATTATCTCGTACGCCAGTCGGAGCTTAACAAAAACAGAAAAGAAGTACTCCCAAGTAGAGAAAGAAGCTCTATCAATAGTGTGGGGTGTAGAAAGGTATTATATGTATCTTTTGGGAATGGAATTCGATTTGATTACGGATCATCGACCCCTACAATTCATATTTAGTGAGAAATCGAAACCATCAGCAAGAATCGAAAGGTGGGTGTTAAGACTACAACCATTTAAATATAAAGTTATATACCAGAAAGGAGAGAAAAATATTGCAGATCCTTTGTCACGACTATTAAAAATTGATGAAGTAAAAGGAAGTGATTTCTATGTAAAATGAATAGCAGAAAATTCTACACCAAGAGCATTAACAACAAGAGAAATTGAAGAGGAATCAAGTAAAGATCCGATATTAAAGGAACTGAGAGATACGCTAAGAGATGGAAGGAATTTTGGAGAGAATCTGAAAGAATATGGGAGATTCAAAGAAAAGCTATGTATAGTTGGAAAATTAGTATTACGGGGGACGAGGATTGTTATTCCAGACAGTTTGACGAGAAAAGTTTTAAATATAGGACATGAAGGTCATTTGGGTCAAACATTGATGAAAAGAAATTTGAGGACAAAGGTTTGGTGGCCAAATATGGATGTACAAATAGAGAAACGTTGCAGGACGTGTCACGAATGTCAATTAGTGGCTCAGCCAAATCCTCCAGAACCAATGAAGCGAACAAAATTGCCAGATGAACCTTGGCAACACGTGGCTTTAGACTTTTTGGGACCGTTACCAACAGGTCAGTACATATTATTGATTGTTGACTACTATTCAATATTTATTGAATTTCAATTGATGTCAAGTATAACGACAAATAAAACAATCACCATCTTGAGAAAATGGTTTAGCAGATATGGATTTCCTGAATGCATACATTGTGATAATGGATCACAATTGATTAGTAGAGAATTTGAAGATTTTGCGGCAGAAAGAGGTATATATATTTACCACACAACACCATTGTGGCCCCAAGCTAACGGGGAGATTGAGAGACAAAATTCATCTATTTTAAAAAAATTGAAAATAGCGAATTTAGACGGAAAAAGTATGGAAGAGGAAGTGGAAAAATATCTGATAATGTATCACACTACACCTCATTCAACAACAGGTCAACCTCCTGGTGAACTTTTCTTTTCGCGAATTTTGAAAAATAAAGTACCTAATTTAAATAGAAAAGTAAGATTAGATGAAGAAATTAGAGATCGTGATTCAATGATAAAAGAGAAGGGTAAAATTTACAGTGATAAAAGAAGAAGAGCAAGAAATAGTGATATAAAAGTTGGAGATATAGTGTTAGTGAAGCAAGACAAGAAAAATAAATTAACGCCAACATTTAGCGATGAAAAATTTCAAGTGGTAGAAACTAAAGGAAATGAAATAATAGTTGAATCACCAAGAGGCAAGAGGTTTAGAAGAAATTCGCAATTTGTGAAAAAATATGAAGAACAAGACAACACTGAGGGAAATGAAGATATTACGGAAGGTAACCCGGATATATTAGAAGAGAGAAGTGAAGTAGTGGAAGCAACTGTAGTTCCAAGAGAGGATGAACTCAGAGAGAGAGAGAAAAGAGAACAAAGAAGGCACCAGATTATTTTAAAGGATTATGAAGTGTATTAAAAGTTAATTTTCCTTTTAAATTTTGAAAAGAAGGAAGATATTGTAGTATCTATAGTTTAGTATGTCTATAGTAGTGATGTCTGTCAAAAATGTCAGTTAGTTGTCAGAATAAAGTAAAACGTAAAAGTTGCAAATAAACGAGTAAATCCACAAAGTTTATTATTAATTACTACAGTGCCCGTATACTTAAATATTCTAAAAAACGTTTTAAGAGATTTTCTGATTCAATGCAAAAGATTCACTTACTTAATTTATTATTATGATGTCACTGTTGAATCGGGAATGTTTCGTTGCGTAACAAAAGTTACTTGACATAATCTTTCGAGCGAATTTTGTTTCTCAAGTTATTATCGCAGCAACAATAAAAAACAATCTTTTAAATACGATAAAATTTTAGACTTGCCTGGGTTACTTAGGCTGCTGCTTATCAGTATTTGACATCGTTAACATCATTTAATTAGATCAATTGCATTTTTCTCACTTCTTAATGAAGTTTGAGTTTTGTGTTTTTTTCTGAAATATTCACGGTGAATTGTTGAACGTAATTCGAGAAATAACTTTGGTCACTAAATGTAAAATTTAAAATCTTAAATACAGACCCACGTCTAAAAATTTTTCGACTTATTTGGAGTTACACTATAAAACCCTTAAAATATTTTTCAAAGCCCTGTACAAAAAGATTACATACATTCCTTTCTAGGCTTCGTTTCTTCAAAACCTCCATGGCTTCACTTATCTGAGGCACAGAGAAAGCTAGACATCCTTCTTTCATGATCCCCGCCTTATTCCAAGCTATTGATTCGATTGTATCTCCCAATAGTTCCGTATGATCGTAACCTAGTGGCGTTATACCGACAACAGAAACTTTTCTAAAAATATGGAATAAAGAAATGCCAACAGGGTAATCGCAGAGTACAAAATTACACCTCAAAATATTCGTACAATCAAATTCACCACCAATACCCACTTCTATTATCGCCACATCGACTTTTTCTTCCAAAAACACTTGAAAAGCCATCAGAGTTAAAAATTTGAAATATATGGGCATATCATCGTCGTCACTCTAAGAAAATTGATATAAAAATTCGACTCTTTTGAAGTGTGCCGAAAAACTTACTCGTTGATCGTAAAACTTTTTGTACAATTTCCAAAAGTGGGCGGCAAATTTACTGGCATCTATCGCTCTCCCGTTTATCCTAATGCGTTCTCGAACTTCAATCAAATGGGGAGAAGAAAAAAGACCAGTTCGAAACCCCTTTTGGCGCAAAATATTTTCGCACATGGAACTTGTGGAACCTTTACCTTTCGTGCCGGACACATGAATTACGGAAAGTGAATCGAGTCTCTCCCAACTGATTCCGGTTCTAGATCGAAAATTAATTTTTTTTAATAATAGGAAACATTAGTGTAGAAAATTTCTTACAGCAAAGTGACAGGGTAGTTATGGTTAGGTTAGATTCGAAACCTGTAAAAACAGTAATAATACAGGTGTATATGCCCACTTCTAACTACAGTGATGAGGCCGTAGAGGCAGTTTATAGTGATATTGAATATGTGCTAGATTTTGTGAGAGGGCACGAAAATTTAATAATTACAGGAGATTTCAATGCAGTCGTAGGCACAGGGCGAGAGGGCAGAATAGTTGGCCCCTTTGGATTAGGCAATAGGAACGATAGGGGAGTTAGACTGATAGAGTTCTGCGATAAACATAACTTAACGGTCGCGAACACTCTATTTCACCATCATGTTAGGAGATGCTATACGTGGAAGATGCCAGGAGACTTAGGGAGATATCAAATAGATTACATTCTCGTTAGGCAAAGATTTAGAAATCAAGTTAGGGATTGTAGAAGTTATCCAGGAGCAGATATAGATAGTGATCACAACATAGTCATTATGAAAGCCAATCTTAAATTTAAGATTTTGAAAAAAAGAAGCGGAAGAAGGTATCTTGACCCAGAGAAACTAAAAGATGATGATATGCGCAATAAGTTCGAGAAAAAGACAAACGAAGCACTAAAGGGCACGGGTGGAAATATTGTTAGGGACATAGAGGCAGAATGGAATTGCATTAAAAATAGTTTAGTTTCCTCAGCTAGGGATATTTTGGGTCATAAACAGAATGAAAGTAGGAAACCCTGGATAACAAAACATATTGTGAGTCTAATAGAGGAAAGGCACAAATATAAAAATAGGTTAGATGAAATAGGGAAACAAAGATATAAGGCGATCAAGTGGGAAATTATTCGGAAATGTAGGAAAGCGAAAGAGCAATGGATCGATGATAAGTGCAAAGAAGTGGAAAATAAGTTCGAAATAGGAAAGACTGATGAAGCATATAAAATAATTAGGAGAAATTTTAGAGAAATTGGATCTAGTACCAAAAGCATTAGGAATGAGGCAGGAGATATCCTAATCGAAAGCGGGGAGAAGGCAGATAGGTGGAAAGAATATTTAGGAAACTTATATGCGGGACAGGAAGTGCAAGATATATTAGAAAGTGAAAGCAGTGTAGAAGGGGATAACCTAGGGAGTCCTATAATGAGAGAAGAGTTTGAGCTAGCACTAAAAAGTTTAAGGAATAATAAAGCACCAGGTATAGATGGCTTGCAGGCAGAAATCTTAAAGTGCGCAGGTCAAGAGGTAATAGATCGTTTATTTAAATTAGTTAGTCGCATATACCTGACAGGCGAGATTCCAGAGGATTACAAACTGAACATCATGGTAGCTTTGCCAAAAAGGAAAGGCGCGGATAGATGCGAAAATTTTAGAACTATCAGTTTAACTTCCCATGCGTCAAAAATTTTAACTAGAATTGTGCAAAGAAGGATGGAGAAAAAGGCGGAAGAGATATTAGGAGAAGATCAGTTCGGATTTAGACGAAATAGAGGAACGCGCGAGGCCATTCTAGCTTTACGAGTAATTATAGAAAAAACGATAGAAAAGAGAAAGAGCGTCTATATAGGATTTGTAGATTTAGAAAAAGCCTTCGACAACGTAAAATGGGGGAAGATGTTCGAAGTGCTGAGAAAGGTAGGGATGAAATACAGGGACAGAAGAATAATACATAATCTCTACAAAGAGCAAAAGGCAGTTATAGAATGTGAGCAGGAACAAAGGGAAGTAGATATCCGGAAGGGAGTGAGACAGGGATGTGCATTGTCACCTCTAGTTTTCAACTTATATATCGAAGATGCGATTAATATTGTTAAGGAAAGAACAGCCTCAGGGATCAATGTACAGGGCCAAACTATTAATATGCTCAGATTTGCGGATGATATAGCAGTGTTAGCATCTAGCAAAGAAGAATTAGGAGCGGCTTTGAATGAAATGGAAGCAGTTTTGACACAGGGCTACGGCATGAAAATCAATAAAAAGAAAACTAAAATTTTGGTATGTAGATGGAGTGAAAATAGAACTAAAATTGAAATACAAATAGGAAATGAGAAGATAGAGGAGGTCGCGGATTTCTGCTACTTAGGAAGTAAAATAACCCAAGACGGTAGGAGCACTAAAGATATAAAACAAAGAATGGCGCAGGGCCGAGTTGCGTTTAACAAAAAGAAACAACTGTTATGTTCGAGAACGGTTAATATAGAGACTAGGAAGAGACTCTTAAAGTCGTATGTATGGAGTACGGCATTATACGGGTGCGAAACTTGGACAATAGGAGAAGCGGATAGGAAAAGAGTAGAAGCGTTTGAACTGTGGTGTTACAGACGCATGATGAAGATACCGTGGATAGATAAGGTTAGCAATAGGGAAGTATTAGAAAGAGTTGGGGAAAGGCGAAAGGTATGGAAAACAATAAAGAGTAGGAGAGATAGGATGGTAGGACACCTTCTAAGACACGAAGGAATAGTTCGCGACATACTAGAGGCAGAGATAGGAATAAAAAGAGGTAGGGGTAGGCCTAGATTAGACTACTGCTCTCAAATAGTTAGGGATGTAGGATGTTCTACTTTTAGGGAAATGCGTAGGTTAGCTCAGGATAGAAAAGAATGGAGGTACGCGTCCAACCAGTCTTCGGACTGAGAACCTTATGATGATGATGAGGAAACATTACGAGGATTTGAAATGTGCCGCTACTGATGAATGTTGAAAATACACGGTACAGGTAGATAATGTTATAGCAAGAAAAGAAATAAATGCGAGAGGGAAGGATTAAGTTCGCGCACATTGGAGGCAGAGATGGGAATAAAAAGAGGCAAATAGTTTGGTTTGTAGGATGTACCTACATTGTCCCAGGAGAGGATATGATGGAGGTGTGCCACATCACAGTCTTCGGACTGAAAATCTTATATGTGCTGAAGAAAGCACCTACTTGGTAGTATTATTTACATACCTTTCAAAAAAAATTCTGTGTTTGGAATGATCGACAGTTTTGGGAATGTTCTTCAAGTAACTCGCATTGCTGACCAATTTATTTAGGGCAGTGACAGCACCCTTGAAATTAAGAAAAATGTGTAAGTATAACAGATATTACATAATCTTATATGATAAAATGTAAGTATAAAGCAAACAATGGGGTGTTGCAACAATGAGGTCTTATCTGAAAATATTATTATCTTTACTCTGCGTAAGTACCTCATATCCACTTCCACAAGTTTGCATTAAAGTATAACAATTTGTCAAGTTTGAGAATCTTCTCGTTTGCATCGTGATAACTTTTAACATTAGTTAAGAATAAGATAAATAAGTACCGATAACAAAATTCCGTTGAGTAATTGACGAAAATTTAACCAATTTCGTGACCGTGAATTCTTCAATTAGCTGTTGTAAAAAACTATTAGATGACGAAAACGACTTGCGTAATAATAGCATTCCAATTTTTTCAACTTCTGTATTACTTCACAGATCAGCAAAGCAAAATAAAGCAAACTATTTCTAGGTTAATAAATAACGCGCCTATTTTTCAAATATGCCCGAAAATTTTGGAATTGTTTTTAACATGCTCCATGCTAGCCACCACAAGCAAAAAATGTGGTCGCTCGCAGTTTCGCCTATCGAGGGATCCCTATCATTCCCAAATTTTCAAATTCTATTAGTTCTATATCTGTTCCCCGAGTCCTGAGAGCGCGTCAAAACAAACATAATCGCGTGATCAGCACGTGTCTGTGACGTAGCGCGGTTCTCATTGGTACGTATAACATGGTAACGGTCAGGCGTGGTCGCGACTTCACATGCTTGCAGTATTACGGTGTTTATGGGTCAATCGAGTATTGCTTTCAAACCAAGGGCCGTCATATTTTCTACAGAATTTACATTTAATACTAATTTTACATTGTAATGGAAGTATATTTTTACTATTTCAGGCATACTGATTATTTTTCTATGTTACTTTGCGCGCCGCTTAAGTGAGCTCTTGTGAATTAAGCATATCGCTGTTCACGCACGGATCACGTGTATTTGTTTTGACGCGCTCTCAGGACTCGGGGAACAGACTTTATGTTTTTACTTTTTACGATTTGCAAGTTATGATATCAATCGATCAGTCAATTAGTGACTCATTTGTCATTTCTGACTCACTCATCTTGTTACTTTGTTGATCGAGAAGGACTTCTCAATAAAGTCAGATAGCAGAAAATGCAGGAATGGATAAAGGGCCACCCAGGCAGAAGAAATTGAATTGGCTCCATAAGTATGTCGTCAAACACATTAAGTTTTCATTTTAAAACAAATCATGTTGTTGTCTACGGATTGCGTTTATTAATATCCCAACTAGGTTTTGCCAAATACCCCACTTCCACTTTCACGCTCTTTAATAGTACCATTGAATATGTTATCTACATATTCAATGATAGTACTGTTAAAACTTCATACTAAACGAGCAGCGAGCTTGGCTCAATATTCAATACCAAAATGCGCAGGGAGTTTTTGTTCGAATCCAAACGATTCTTTCTCTTTTTTTCTTCTAAAGTTTGTTGTACGTACAGAATTTTGCATTCTATTTGTGTCCGGTGTCCCGTGACGAATGGTATTTTTTAAAGAAAATCGCGATTACTAATGAAAACGAGGGAATAATAGCAAGTCTACATTGCATTGGCAAAACCTAGTTGGGATATAAATAAGCGATTGCAGCGCATGCGAACTTTCTCTCGCTAAGAGTGGCTACTTATCCATTCTCTGAATTACACTTCTGGCAACACTGTTGGGCTTAAGCATGAACTGTCAAATTTTAAATTTCTATCTTTTTGTTTGATGTTTTTACTTTTTAGTTTGACATTTGCTAGAGGGGTGATGATAAGTCTTGCTGTTGTTGGTGATTAACAATAATTTCTGCAAAACAATTATGCTTTCGTAAGGTCTAATAATTGTGTAGATACCCAATTCTAATTTAATGAAGAATGGAGTTTCTTTGAAGACATTGGCAAAGTTTTTGTGTATTTTTTCGGTGAATTTTAAATTGTTATTCCGAATATTTGTGTTAAAATGACTTACAAGCAAGGCCATGATCTGCAGAGCTCTTTCATGGATGGCATATCGGTGAAAATATCGGAAGAATATAAACCTCCTCCTCGTATAAGCCTGCCTGTCACTTACTCTCAGAGATTGTCTCTAAACAAAAAATTGCAAGATAATATGCCCGAATACAGTTTTGTTTTAGAAAAGAAAGTAAAGGAACAGTTAGAAGCTTTGAAAGCCGCTAGGAGTTTGTTGAAGGAAGAACGTCAAAGCCGTTTGGAAAGGGTTGAAGAAGAGAGGAGAAAAAGGCAGGAATCGAAACAAAAAATTGGAGAAATTAAGGAGTCGGAAGAGAAGTCGAGAGCTGAGCATGTTTACACCTCAAATGCCGCCACTTTATTGCCCACAAATGTCCAAACTTCTTGTAGTAAAATCTTAACTCCGATCCCTTTGAACTCTTTCGTCAATAAGAGTTTTTCGGACGCAGTGGATAAAAGTCCGTTGAATATATCAGATTTCGAAGCGGATACTTCTAGCCCTTTCGACAATATGGAATTGAAATCTATAAACGACATGGAAGAACTGGCGCAAGTCCTAAACAGTGAGGAAAAAGCTTACAATCCTACTTACGCGCAAAATTACTCAAATTACCTCCCCACGCCGCACCAAGACACTCTACATTATAATTCTTACCACATTCCACCTACTACGAGTTCGTACACTTATTCTGACCCACATCCTGGTCCATACAACGGCCTGAACACTTTGAGTTTGTCTCATTCCGCATACTCTACTTATGCCTATCCAAATCAAAATTGCGAGACAACGGCTTCATCCCAGCAATCTTTATCACCAATAGTTAACAGGACAGAAGAAACTATGCGTGTCTACAATAGAATTCCGGAAATTATGAAAGCTTTAGAGGCAGAATTAAACAATTATCAAATAACGGATGATAAGTATAGTAATCATTCTGCAAACTGCGTATCTAGTGGTACGAATACTGTGGAACCGTGTGAAGAAAGGAGCAGTGCGGGTGATCTGGAAAATCCTTTTAATACTCTAACTTCAGAGCTGCAAGAATTATCTAAAGGAATAAGCAGCATGGGGTTTCCTTTACCTAGGGTGGCCAGGGCTTGTAAACTCTTCGGTAGCGACAATAAGAAAGTGAGTATTCGACAATTCGGTTTCGTTACGGCTATCCCAGAAGTAGAATATCATACATTTCCAACTGCTCTCCATCTTTACGACTCAAACTTTAACTTTTTACAATAAAATTTCCATTATTTTGTTAATGTTGAATGTTTTGCAGGTTATCGAACATTTGTTGGCTGTGTCTGAACTGATGGATCTGGGTTTCCCAGAGAAGGAAGTCACAAATGCTTTAGTCCAGTGTAATAACGATAGAGATAAGGCTTTGGACAAGCTTATAGTTTTGTAGCGCATCTTAAATCTCTCATCCATTTGTGGCTGGCGAATGAAAAGTTGGGATTCGCATTTCATTATTTATTGTTTCGATGTATGTGCAGTAGGACCAGCAAGTTCGGACAATGCTTTGTCAGAGAGTAATGTTATTTATAGACCGGCGGTGTGATGGCCAAAAGGCGTCATTTTAAAGAGTAACCCAATATTTAGGTATAATTTTATGGGACCTTTACAGATCTATTTATAGGAAGATTTTGCATCAGAAATGGAAAAGGACGACTCTTTTTTGTGGTCGAGGCCGCCATTACAGCGGAAAAACTAAGAAAAACCACACTTTTTAAGAGCTGTATTTACGTTCCAATATCTTGGTATCTATAAGAGATATTGATCTGAAATTTGCATGGGCCGATAGCTCTTTTAATTTACTACAAAACTGTGCCTTCGAAATCAGCCCGCTTTGATTGTTTATAACAATAACTAAACATTTTCCTCGGAGACGTTCTTTTTCCAAGCATTTCTTCATATTCAAAGCGCTGCAGTTTAACTCCTGTATAAGCTATTACAAAAATTCTTGCACAGAAAACTGGAAAATTTCATATGGATTATCTTCTCTCGATTTTGTATAAACTTATCTTTAACAATAAAGTGGCCAGAATTAATTAACTTCTCCGATGCACCTTTTACGCGCTGCCGCTCTCGATCACCCTCCCGCGCCTCTCTCTCTCCGCTTCCGCTACGTACTGGTGATTTAATACATAGAGGGCCCACTGCACTACGTACCTACAACACGCTTTATCGTTGTTGTTCCAATAACTTTATTTTGGGTGGAATTATAAATAACGTGAATTAATAAGAATGAAAAGCTTTAGTATTTTATTTGAACTTATTCCTGCATATCATCTTGTTCATCAAACAACAATTTATTTTGCACTTACATTCGGAAAAACAAAACATGCCCTCATTTTTGCACGCGCATTTATTGTTATTACAGTTTTTTTCGTTGCAGAAAAGACTGATTATTATTCTAATATCTTGGGGAATTGGGGCCCTTGTGATGACAAATAGTGGGACCAAAATATCATTTTTGCGTATCCAGCCATAATTGCTTGGCTCAAGTTTATCAATTATACCAATGTGGCTCATTATCCAGAGGTATACTTGGTAGTAGATAACGTCTAAAAAGGAAAAATGTGTAAAAATATCTATATGAATGTATACGCATAGTACCTACACAGTTCATTCACCGAATTTAGACCACAATTGAGTAAAACTTTCAACTGATAAAATTATTACAAAGTAGGTAATTATTCAATTATACCAAAGTTTAATTTTAATTTTACATTACCCAGGTCCAAGAACACATCTGTGATAATTTTTACAGTTCAAGTTTTACCCATTCTGTGAATACAGAAGTATACAGATATTTTGTTCAATAACACCACCTACCTCGTACATGTAAATAAAATGAATCCTCAGTAGGAGGAATTTCTTTGGCCGATTTTTTTTGTTTTCTTTGTTAGCTTTAGCCTAATTTTAGGAAAAACTGTCTGTGATGGATTACCAGCTTTTCACGCGATAGCCGGCTGTGACACAAGTTCCTTCTTTAAAATAGGAAAAAAATCAGCTTGGCATATTTATTTTAAAAACTACAACTTAGAATTAGAATGTTTTGGTAAAAGTTCTATAGAACACAGTTTGAATGCAGCAAGAAAGCTTGTATCATACCTATATCGACATGACAAATGCCCAGATCTAAATGAAATTATGCTCAAGCTAACAAAGAAAACAAAAAAATCGACCAAAGAAATTCCTCCTACTGAGGATTCATTTTATTTACATGTACATAGGTAGGTGGTGTTATTAAATAAAATATCTGTATACTTCATTCACAAAATGGGTAAAACTTGAACTGTAAAAATTGTCACAGATGGGTTCTTGGACCTGGGTAATGTAAAATGAATATTAAACTTTGATATAATTGAATAATTACCTACTTTGTGATAATTTTATCAGTTGAAAGTTTTACTCAGTTGTGGTCTAAATTCGGTGAATGAACTGTATACTATGCGTATACATACATATAGATATTTTTACACATTTTTTCTTTTTAGATGTTATCTACTACCAAGTATACCTCTGAATAATGAGTCACATTGGTATAATTGATAAACTTGAACCAAGCAATTATGGCTGGGTACGCAAAAATGATATTTTGGTCCCACAATTTGTCACAAGTGCCCCAATTCCCCAAGATATTAGAACAATAATCAGTCTTTTCTGCAACGAAAAAACTGTAATAACAATAAATGCGCGTGCAAAAATGAGGGCATGTTTTGTTTTTCCGATTGTAAGGGCAAAATAAATTGTTGTTTGATGAACAAGATGATATGCAGGAATAAGTTCAAATAAAAGACTAAAGCTTTTCATTCTTAATTCACGTTATTTATAATTCCACCCAAAATAAAGTTATTGGAACGACGAACAACGATAGGCATGTTGTAGGTACGTAGCGCAGTGGGCCATGTATGTATTAAATCACCAGTACGTAGGCGAAGCAGCGCGGTAGAGGTTAGGGAGGGTGATCGAGAGCGGCAGCGCGTGAAAGGTGCATCGGAGAAGTTAATTAATTCTGGCCACTTTATTGTTAAAGATAAGTGTATACAAAATCGAGAGAAGATAATCCTTATGAAATTTGCCAATTTTCTGTGCAAGAATTTTTTAAATATCTTATACAGGAGTTAAACTGCAGCGCTTTGAATATGAAGAAATGCTTGGGAAAAGAACGCCTCCGAGGAAAATGTTTAGTTATTGTTATAAACAATCAAAGCGGGCTGATTTCGAAGACACAGTTTTGTAGTAAATTAAATGAGCTATCGGCTCATGCAAATTTCAGATCAATACCTCTTATAGATACCAAGATATTGGAGCGTACATACAGCTCTTAAAAAGTGTTGTTTTTCTTAGTTTTTCCGCTGTAATGGCGGTCTCGACCACAAAAAAGAGTCGTCCTTTTCCATTTCTGATGCAAAATCTTCCTATAAATAGATCTGTAAAGGTCCCATAAAATTATGCCGAAATATTGGGTTGATGAACAATTTCCATCCCCGGCCGCCGGTCTATTAGTTGAACAAATTGTAATAACGAACAATAAATTTATTATAGCGACTGTTTGAAATTGATGACTTTATTAGATTTTACAGATCTGGAGTGTCAGTATGAGGCACTGAGCCCCTAGATAATAGTTGCATAGAGGCAGACAAAAATACAAAAATGTATTAAATATTTAAAGTTAATGTAGTTAATATTTTCACTTTTCACTATTTGGTAGAAATCCATGATTAAATAAAAAAAATTGTCTACAATTTTTCTTAAACATTAATTTCTGATGATGGGATCGTTTGTAGATCTTGAAACCGGTTAAATAAAATAATTTGTTATACATATTGGTAGTACGCGAAGTAATTTTTTTTATTTAATTTAAAGTTAAATCTTTGTTAAAGAATAAGTTAATAATTTTTCATACGTTTCAGTTTGGTAGGAAGCGTTTTAAACATGCAAAAATCACGAAAATGTTATTATAACAGACATGTCTCTAGGATGGCACACTGACAATTATTTTGTTTCTGAACAAATTGAAACTCCTTTCCTGTGTGGATTGTAGCGTTCATAACTCCTTTGCGGAAACGCAGCTTATTTCTCTCGCACAAATGTACAAGTTTTAGTGGTCAGATATATACATAATATTGTCTGTAAAATGATTTAGAACTGACAACTCTACCTCGAGAGAATTGCCCGAACTTTCTGTAAATGTAGCCTGTATCCTCTACGTGAGGAACTGGGAAGTTTGTAATAAATGTGTATCTGTGTTATCCGAAGTAAGCTTTGCCTAATTTTATATCACAACTATTGTTAATGATTCCAGTTCCATTATAGAATAAATTTAAATAAAATCTTTCCAAACGTTGGTGTTTTGAAGACAAAAATGATCCTCAGAATCGGCGTTTTTTTGTGGTTTTTGATTTATGTGATCGATTGAATGTAAGTAGTATCTCTGGACATTTTTTGTTATTATGGAGATACAATTAAGGTTAAATGGGCAAAGGTGAATCACGAATCCTGCTATGTAATGAACGTATAACTTGATGGTAAACATGTTTTTCCGTGCACTTTCTTTATTTGTGCTTCGATTTCCAAAATTAAAAAAAAAATATAATCACAATAATGTCGCATAAATATGGCTGCCTTAAAGAAAAAAAAGGTGAAAGTTTTCGTACGGATGCTTTGCCAATGATGTAGTGCGATACAGAACATCCTTTTACATAAGTATTCCAAATTTCAAGTCATTTGAACAAACCATAATAATTGAGTTATCAACAAAAGCAAAAAATTATAATTTTAGCTTTTCATATCTATGCATTTTTTTTTATTTGAAAGGAATTTGAAAATGATCACTATACAGGATGTTGTTAATCTGAAGTATTGAACGAACTTTAAATTTGTAGTAGCCAGTTTTCTTAGATGGAACACCCTGTATATTCACCATCTAAAATAGAATGGTATTCTACTTCAAAAACTATATGCATTCCCCATATCTATCTCTTATCAATTTGTTGTTGCGGTCGATTTTCATATATCGTCGACAATATCACGAAGTGATATAACTCAAAAAAAATGGGAAATTGAGATATGTACGTCACCTACATGCATAAATTGACGTATCTCTATTCCTTATAGTTTTCCTTGTGCAAAAGGCGGACCAACTGACTTATCTCATTCTCATCGAAAGCGCAATTTCACGAATAGACGTAAGCTGAGTTACGTCAGTTTGTAAAATTGTTGAAAAGGTCAAGTCGGGGAACTTTGGGTGGCGCGTCTCGGTTTTTCGAGTTAAGACTTGCACACCCTCGCAACCAAATTCAGCAAACTTATGACAAAAAGCGTAAAATCAGTTGCCCTTTTCTCAGATGGCTGCAGTGGGCAAAATAAAAATTCAATCACAGTTTGCTGGCACCAATAGTTCAAATATTGAAGTGTATTTCTTTGAATCATTTCATACGCAGAATGAGGGGTACTCTGCACACAGTGCAATATCCGCCGCTTTATTAAGTGCAGGTGATATTTTCATTCCTTTGCAGTTGTATTCCATTATCCTTCTTACTAGATGAAGACAACCATCCTCCTGCATCCGCTTCGACGCAATGACTTTTGAGATTTTAAATTGAGTGACTTTATGGAACTGCAGGCGAAAAATAGTAAGCCGATGAGAACTTTTTCAAAACTAATCATCTTCAAGAGGACTGGACTCATTCAATCTAAAACGTCAATCTTTCATTCTACAAGGTCTCCCTTTAGAACCCTTAAACGAAGAACCTAAAGCGATAAGTCTCTATGCAAAGGAGATGCACCTTTAGTAAGAATGGAGGAGTATAGTTTTTATTTGAATATTCCCCGTGAGTAGCGAGATTCACCAAAGACTTACTTACTTATTTTATGTTCTTAATTTTTTAATGTTACTTAATAGGTTTTTGAAATTGTGAAGTTTTTAAGTTTGTTAATTAAGGATTTTTAACAGCTTCAGCTTTTTAATTCATAAACTAATGTATTTTATTGATGACGTAACTCATTTATTTATTAACTCTAGTTTTAATTTCAAAATGCTCTCCTGTAAAAATGGCAAAACTGAGTTTTGTCACTTCGTGTTTGAGTAATTTATTAAACTGGTATAACTGTAATTTCTTACAAATCAAATTGTTAGTTAACAATACTATTTTAATGTTAAAATTCAAAATTCCAAACTATCTTCCCCTTAAAACCAAAATCAACATGTCCGAGCTTTTTGCGTGAAAACGATGTTAAATGGTATAAAATCGCACTTACCGTCTTCAGTGGTCTACCCTGTATAAATCTCTCTCGTGTAACTGCTCTCCGCCAAATTTTATAATTATTTCTCTAGTTTTCCATTTTGTATTTGTTCAATAGCTCGATTTAACTTGTCCTGTGATGGCTCAAGCACCGATTCCCCATCCTCATCCACTATTCACTCTTCTAATTTATTTTATCACTTTAACAAATTAATATACAGCGTGATCATTTAAAATCGAGCCACCTTAATATCTTAGAAACAAATAGAAATGCGTCAAATCACCGAGATACGTAAATTTAGGAATAGAGGTGGACACATTTTGATGTATAGTTGATGTCGGTGAAACCAACCGCCCCAACGCCCAGCCACCCTCAGTGTAAAATCTTAAACAGCACCACATTATTTGTGACACCTCATTACTCATTTTAAAGGAAATCGAATGAGGAATACAGCAGCGATGTTTATTTTTTAATTATTCCTTATCTCAGCCTGCTAGATTTTTTCTTTTGGGGCTATTTTAAATTGGCAGTGTGTCAAACTCGCCCAGAAAATTTAATTGATTTGAGGCGCACAATATCCGAAACATGCCGAAATATTCCCGCCCAAACATTCCTGATTGCAAGAAGGCAATTCAAGAATATAGGCTTTATATTGTCTTGCAAATAACTGGACCCATTTTGAGTATCTAAGATAAATTTTCCTTAAATTATTCTAAAAGTTATATTTTCCTTTTTAAATTCCAAAGCTTCTTAGGCCAGGCAAATTAGGGTTTGAATCGGAACTAATTAACATCATCATAAGGTTCTCAGTCCGAAGACTGGTTGGACGCGTACCTCCATTCTTTTCTATCCTGAGCTAAGCTACGCATTTCCCTAAAAGTAGAACATCCTACATCCCTAACTATTTGAGAGCAGTAGTCTAATCTAGGCCTACCCCTACCTCTTTTTATTCCTATCTCTGACTCTAGTATGTCGCGAACTATTCCTTCGTGTCTTAGAAGGTGTCCTACCATCCTATCTCTCCTACTCTTTATTGTTTTCCATACCTTTCGCCTTTCCCCAACTCTTTCTAATACTTCCCTATTGCTAACCTTATCTATCCACGGTATCTTCATCATGCGTCTGTAACACCACAGTTCAAACGCTTCTACTCTTTTTCTATCCGCTTCTCCTATTGTCCAAGTTTTGCACCCGTATAATGCCGTACTCCATACATACGAATTTAAGAGTCTCTTCCTAGTCTCTATATTAACCGTTCTCGAACATAACAGTTGTTTCTTTTTGTTAAACGCAACTCGGCCCTGCGCCATTCTTTGTTTTATATCTTTAGTGCTCCTACCGTCTTGGGTTATTTTACTTCCTAAGTAGCAGAAATCCGCGACCTCCTCTATCTTCTCATTTCCTATTTGTATTTCAATTTTAGTTCTATTTTCACTCCATCTACATACCAAAATTTTAGTTTTCTTTTTATTGATTTTCATGCCGTAGCCCTGTGTCAAAACTGCTTCCATTTCATTCAAAGCCGCTCCTAATTCTTCTTTGCTAGATGCTAACACTGCTATATCATCCGCAAATCTGAGCATGTTAATAGTTTGGCCCTGTACATTGATCCCTGAGGCTGTTCTTTCCTTAACAATATTAATCGCATCTTCGATATATAAGTTGAAAACTAGAGGTGACAATGCACATCCCTGTCTCACTCCCTTCCGGATATCTACTTCCCTTCGTTCCTGCTCACATTCTATAACTGCCTTTTGCTCTTTGTAGAGATTATGTATTATTCTTCTGTCCCTGTATTTCATCCCTACCTTTCTCAGCACTTCGAACATCTTCCCCCATTTTACGTTGTCGAAGGCTTTTTCTAAATCTACAAATCCTATATATACGCTCTTTCTCTTTTCTATCGTTTTTTCTATAATTACTCGTAAAGCTAGAATGGCCTCGCGCGTTCCTCTACTTCGTCTAAATCCGAACTGATCTTCTCCTAATATTTCTTCCGCCTTTTTCTCCATCCTTCTTTGCACAATTCCAGTTAAAATTTTTGACGCATGGGAAGTTAAACTGATAGTTCTAAAATTTTCGCATCTATCCGCGCCTTTTCTTTTTGGCAAAGCTACTATGATGTTCCGTTTGTAATCTTCTGGAATCTCGCCTGTCAGGTATATGTGACTAACTAATTTAAATAAACGATCTATTACCTCTTGACCTGCGCACTTTAAGATTTCTGCCTGCAAGCCATCTATACCTGGTGCTTTATTATTCCTTAAACTTTTTAGTGCTAGCTCAAACTCTTCTCTCATTATAGGACTCCCTAGGTTATCCCCTTCTACACTGCTTTCACTTTCTAATATATCTTGCACTTCCTGTCCCGCATATAAGTTTCCTAAATATTCTTTCCACCTATCTGCCTTCTCCCCGCTTTCGATTAGGATATCTCCTGCCTCATTCCTAATGCTTTTGGTACTAGATCCAATTTCTCTAAAATTTCTCCTAATTATTTTATATGCTTCATCAGTCTTTCCTATTTCGAACTTATTTTCCACTTCTTTGCACTTATCGTCGATCCATTGCTCTTTCGCTTTCCTACATTTCCGAATAATTTCCCACTTGATCGCCTTATATCTTTGTTTCCCTATTTCATCTAACCTATTTTTATAACTAATTAACCTGAAGCTAATTTTCTCAGGAAATTTAGTTAGTGGTATGAATCTCTTCTGTGAAAAATCCCCAAAAATCCGAGTGTCGGAAGATCCTGAAAATTGCTTAAAATTATTATCATTACAGTTTAACAATTTCGGTGAATCGATGATCATTTCCCTTTTTTCGTTTACGAAGGAATCAAACATCCAAATTTGAAGATACATGATGAAGAATGATAAATACATAAGTGCCATCGCTTACCACAACAATAAATAATTGTATTGTTGTATTCAAGAAAATCAAGTCCCTGGAAGGGGGCAGCAGCTCTTTCAGTAATCATAGTGGCAGAGATCGTGAGGGTTGGTATGGCACTGTGATACACACTACTGCGATGTGGAAGGCAACGGGAAACCACCACATTATTTTATCCCTAGTACAGCGTACTTTAATTTATGATGATGGCACCTTCTGGAGTAAAATATTCCGGAGGTAAAATAGTCCCACATTCGGATCTCCGGGCGGGGACTGCTTCGGGGGGAGTCATCAGAAATGATAAGTGTAACATCTCACGAGTCGGAGCGTGGAATGTTAGAAGCATGAAACAAGTAGGGAAGTTAGAGAATTTGAAAATTGAGATGGATAGGTTAGCATTAGACGTAGTAGGTATCAGTGAAGTGCGATGGCCAGAAGCTGGAGACTTCTGGAGCGGAGATTTTCCAGGAGCAGATATAGATAGTGATCACAACATAGTCGTTATGAAAGCCAATCTTAAATTTAAGATTTTGAAAAAAAGAAGCGGAAGAAGGTATCTTGACCCAGAGAAACTAAAAGATGATGATATGCGCAATAAGTTCGAGAAAAAGACAAACGAAGCACTAAAGGGCACGGGTGGAAATATTGTTAGGGACATAGAGGCAGAATGGAATTGCATTAAAAATAGTTTAGTTTCCTCGGCTAGGGATATTTTGGGTCATAAACAGAATGAAAGTAGGAAACCCTGGATAACAAAACATATTGTGAGTCTAATAGAGGAAAGGCGAAAATATAAAAATAGGTTAGATGAAACAGGGAAACAAAGATATAAGGCGATCAAGTGGGAAATTATTCGGGAATGTAGGAAAGCGAAAGAGCAATGGATCGATAATAAATGCAAAGAAGTGGAAGATAAATTCGAAGTAGGAAAGACTGATGAAGCATATAAAATAATTAGGAGAAATTTTAGAGAAATTGGATCTAGTACCAAAAACATTAGAAATGAGGCAGGAGATATCCTAATCGGAAGTGGGGAGAAGGCAGATAGGTGGAAAGAATATTTAGGAAACTTATATGCGGGACAGGAAGTGCAAGATATATTAGAAAGCGAAAGCAGTGTAGAGGGGGATAACCTAGGGAGTCCTATAATGAGAGAAGAGTTTGAGATAGCACTAAAAAGTTTAAGGAATAATAAAGCACCAGGTATAGATGGCTTGCAGGCAGAAATCTTAAAGTGCGCAGGTCAAGAGGTAATAGATCGTTTATTTAAACTAGTTAGTCGCATATACCTGACAGGCGAGATTCCAGAAGATTACAAACGGAACATCATAGTAGCTTTGCCAAAAAGAAAAGGCGCGGATAGATGCGAAAATTTTAGAACTATCAGTTTAACTTCCCATGCGTCAAAAATTTTAACTAGAATTGTGCAAAGAAGGATGGAGAAAAAGGCGGAAGAAATATTAGGAGAAGATCAGTTCGGATTTAGACGAAATAGAGGAACGCGCGAGGCCATTCTAGCTTTACGAGTAATTATAGAAAAAACGATAGAAAAGAGAAAGAGCGTCTATATAGGATTTGTAGATTTAGAAAAAGCCTTCGACAACGTAAAATGGGGGAAGATGTTCGAAGTGCTGAGAAAGGTAGGGATGAAATACAGGGACAGAAGAATAATACATAATCTCTACAAAGAGCAAAAGGCAGTTATAGAATGTGAGCAGGAACAAAGGGAAGTAGATATCCGGAAGGGAGTGAGACAGGGATGTGCATTGTCACCTCTAGTTTTCAACTTATATATCGAAGATGCGATTAATATTGTTAAGGAAAGAACAGCCTCAGGGATCAATGTACAGGGCCAAACTATTAACATGCTCAGATTTGCGGACGATATAGCAGTGTTAGCATCTAGCAAAGAAGAATTAGGAGCGGCTTTGAATGAAATGGAAGCAGTTTTGACACAGGGCTTCGGCATGAAAATCAATAAAAAGAAAACTAAAATTTTGGTATGTAGGGGATGTGAAAATAGAACTAAAATGGAAATACAAATTGGAAATGAGAAGATAGAGGAGGTCGCGGATTTCTGCTACTTAGGAAGTAAAATAACTCAAGACGGTAGGAGCACTAAAGATATAAAACAAAGAATGGCGCAGGGCCGAGTTGCGTTTAACAAAAAGAAACAACTGTTATGCTCGAGAACGGTTAATATAGAGACTAGGAAGAGACTCTTAACGTCGTATGTATGGAGTACGGCATTATACGGGTGCGAAACTTGGACAATAGGAGAAGCGGATAGAAAAAGAGTAGAAGCGTTTGAAATGTGGTGCTACAGACGCATGATGAAGATACCGTGGATAGATAAGGTTAGCAATAGGGAAGTATTAGAAAGAGTTGGGGAAAAGCGAAAGGTATGGAAAACAATAAAGAGTAGGAGAGATAGGATGGTAGGACACCTTCTAAGACACGAAGGAATAGTTCGTGACATACTAGAGTCAGAGATAGGAATAAAAAGAGGTAGGGGTAGGCCTAGATTAGACTACTGCTCTCAAATAGTTAGGGATGTAGGATGTTCTACTTTTAGGGAAATGCGTAGGTTAGCTCAGGATAGAAAAGAATGGAGGTACGCGTCCAACCAGTCGTCGGACTGAGAACCTTATGATGATTCAAGAAAAATTCAGATTGCTATGGATAGTTGCAGTAGTCATAGTCAATAGAGCAACAACAACTGCTCTACCAAAACCTCGTCGTATTCTTTCCTACTACCTTGTACTTTGTTGTTGATAGTTATCAAACATGACAAGAACATTTTGTCAGTAATGAAATTTTACATGCGTTTCGTACTGAGAGCAAATTTCAGAAAACTGACAAGGCTTTGCCATACAACTATATGCAGCAGATGTCCTCCATCATTCACATATTTTATATTAATTTTGCCAATAATTTCAGGTATTGGACCTATAATTTGGTCGAAAACTTTTAAACGCTATAGAATTTATCAAGTTTTCTTAATTATTCGCCCTGAAACAGTGTCTTTGGGTAAGTTGACATCTCAAATTGGAAACATTATTTTAATTCCTTTTCAAAGGCGTGATATTAACACACAAAATTGTCGATAGCACTGAGCGAATTGAGCAACTGCAGAGACATTGTGCGAAATTTTCAGAGCCCAGATTGTCGGCCGATTTTCAAGGTCTTCCGACACTCGGATTTGTGGGGATTTTTTACAAAACGTTTTACATATACTAAACATCATTTCCCCAAAAAATCAGCTTTAGGTTAATTAGTTCCGATTTCGAACTGTTTTTGTCCTATTTTGCCTGGCCTATCTTCTTTGTATGAAATGTTTATTATCTGAAAAACGTTTTTCTTATTTACAGTAAGGTTAAAATGACTTTATTTTAGTTTTTAAAGCTCAAAATAAGGAATATGTAATTGGAAAATAAATATTGCCGTTATATTCCTCACTCAAGTGATATGATGCCTTTTGAAATTTTAATGTGAGGGTGACTGGAGGCTAGGGGGTAGGTTTTACAGACGTTAACTATACACCAAAATCTGTCTCACACTGTATGTATACCGAATTTTTACACTGTATTTTTATTCAAAATGACGGCAAATATAACTGAACTTCGGCTTACGCGATGTTACGCCACTGGTTTCTAAAGAAAAGATTGAAGTTTTGGATTCTGTGTTCAATTTCAAAGAAAAAAGGTATTCTTGATTTTTTCCGTACAACTGTTAACTTCTGAGTAAAACAGCATTTTGTAATATCAGTCTGAATTTTCGGTTCAAAAAGAATTTTTTCATAAATAATACATTATTCTCGGATATAAAAGTAGTTTTTTTTTTGAAGATAGAGGTCTGCAAGCGACAAATTTTTCGAGAAACTTGAACATTTTTGTTGTGAATCATTTTAGAACATACGTTCATCGATGTTTTCTGCAGTCGAATGTTTTCCGATCGATCATTATGGGAATGCCAAATGCAGTTGTACATGAAATGAAAACACGCAAAAAGAATATGTTCACGAGACGGGAATCAAAAGGAGAAGTTTTATTCACTTAAAGTTTATAATTTGTACATTCTTCAAATATCCCATAAAAATAATCACAAATATTGCAACATAATCTTCCACTTTCTTAAAAAATAAGAAATAAATATACAATAAAATTATCGTACAAAGTACGAATAAATAATGTCCCCGTTATTCACTCAAAAGCACGTTTCTTTAAAATCTTGTAGAAATCATAAATAAATTACAATAATACTAGGCTCTCTGTGTAGCTTCACAGAAGTTGCATGCAAGAACCGAGAACACATACGGCTACGGAATTTCGTAATTAACGAATCCCCGTGTACAAACTCAAAACTGACCTAGTCTCCTTCTGAGATCGAGCTTTACTGAACACATTCCAGAATCGCAAAGTCTCGTCCCCCGCACCAGTCACTATTGCTTCTCCGTCGGGCGACAGGGCTAAATACAACACCCTGTACGAGTGCCCCGTCAGTTTGGCCACCTGAGTCAGACTCGGATACTTCCATACCAAAATCTGATTCTGCGAGTAACCGTGCGTCGACACCAACTCTGAACTGTGCTTCGACCAAGCCAAATTGCACACCTGGGAACCTATCGAACAAATTATTGCCATCACTGAGAGTACGTAAAGACCACTATGACATTTTTAGCAAGAAATTTAAAGCGCAAAACAGCTTGGATTCTGTAACTATAGACAGAGATTTCAATGTACATGTACAAAACTTGTTCTGAGTACTGTTCACGAAAGTTCGTGGTTCTGTTTTAACAATTTCCAAGAAAGGCAAAACTAAAATAATTCAAAGTACCTGTATCAACACACTGCATGGGCTGGCCCGTGAGCGTGTTCCAAAATCGAATGCATCGATCAGCCGTTCCTCCGCCAGAAGCCAGCAACCCGTGATGGTGCGGGGACCAAGCAATTGCTTTCACCGCAGCCAGATGATCCGTGTAAGTCTGCACGGGAGAAAGAGACTGCATGTTCCACACGTACAGCCTGTTATCGTTGCCCCCCGAAGCCAGATATTGGTTATCCGGAGACCATTTTAAGCCACAAACTTCCTGCCTGTGCCCCACCAAACGCCTATCACTTAAACTGGCTGCAAACAAAGGCTTTTATCACTCAAGTACCACACTTGTATGGAAAATTAAATTTTCTGGGAAATCGATAACAAAAAATTTTTCTGTAGGCTGCACACATTTTTGGACATACTTTATACTGAAATGCTTCGAGGACAAGAAAATATGGCAAGCAGACACATAGAAGAAGAAATTGGCAGAGTAGAAAAGCTGTAAAATGGAATATTTTGTATCAGAAAACCAAAAATCAGTTTTGAATACAATCGTTCAACACTGTCATCAATAAAAGTATTATGTTTCTTAGTAAATATTTTGCACATAACAATGGGCAAGAACAAACGAAACCAGTAACAATAAAATGCAATAAAATCATGGGCCACACAGATTCAAGATAAGCAAAGCAACATACCACTTATCACGGAACGATTCAATAATGGCGATTAAATACCTAGATAACTTTCTATTTCACTAGCAAATCTGAACATATACAATATAGATGTACCTTACTAATTATCATGTGTACCCACATATTTTAGAACGAATTTGTAAACGCTAATAGCCCTGCAACGTTTCCATAACTCATTCACATTTCACTATTGCAAAAAATCAAATATTTTACTAAATGAAATTAGAAAGTTCAGGTGCAAATTAAAGAAATTTTTCAGAACAACATAGAACTATTATAATTCTGCATGAACAGTACAAGTTTGGCAAATATGTAGGTACATTAAAAAGTTGTGAAAAAATGTAAATTTTCAGAAAGAACACAAAAATGTTCGAATCACGCGAGACATATTTGGTGGAAACCCCAGCCAAAACGTTTCTTGCAGCGAAAACCAAAAAGTAGCTATGTATACAGGGTGCCCTACATTTGTTTACATATTTGGATTCCCCATAAAATTTCATGGAAGTCGATGTGCTGCACGGTGGGGTTTAGAGTAAGCGATGTCAAGATATGGCCATTTTAGTGCCAGCGCGAACCCAACTTTGTGGAGCTACTGACGTCTGCTGATCAAAGTTACATGACATTTTTTTATTGGACTAGGTTCACAGGATACTCTATTTGTAAAATCCATTAACACTTTTTCTAAAACACTATACACTTCATATTGTTAAGCATATCGTCGCCCTTCTCACGTACTGGCGTAACTGACAATTAGTAAATTTTTCAGAACAAGAAAAAACCTAATTCGCCTACACTTGTAGGACTGCATTAAACACAGTAACGTAACCTACGGGTTGTCTTTTTTTATGTAGATTGGTGGTGCAATTACGCCACTTCTTGAGATATGCATATATGCAACGTAACTCAATTTTCACACAATTGTCAGTTACGCCAGTACGTGAGGAGGGCGACGATATTGTGAAAAATTGAGCTTTTCTCAAAAAATATTAAATGGGACACCCACACCCCGTATATTATTTGCAGATTTCACAACCAGTTTATTAAGCTTTTGATTGGTGCAGATATTGGCAGGTCTCCGACTGATAAAGGCAGAAATAAAGACTGAACCTTAAGAATTGAGATTCTTGCAGTAATTTTGTACCATTTTTGGGGAATTTCCGCTATTTTGCCACCCAAAACTCAGAAAAATGCTTACACTTTGTTTTTACAGAAAATTTAGCGAACAGAGTTTACACTGGCACAAGAAATCTCATTGCAGCATTACTTCTTGAAAGGACTGTTTTCTTCCATATGGCACTCCTCATTTCAAATTACCTGTACCTAGGTCGAGGGGCAAACCGCTGTGGAAGTTTGGTGTACAGGTGTGTGGAAGTTAATGGAAGTTCGTGGAAGTTGGTGGAAGTCAGTGGAAGTGAGTGGAAGTTAGTGGAAGTCAGTGGAAGTTAGTGGAAGTCAGTGGAAGTTAGTGGAAGTCAATGGAAGTTTCTGGGCATTTACGCATGCGCTGTAGTTCTAGATGGTCTGTGTATCGTCGTATTCGTCGAGAGTTGAGTAGTCTAGACTAGTTTTTGGACCTTTGCTTGCATAGTAACGGTACCTAAATTTACATTAGTTTATATTTTCTATACAGATGGGCCAATAGTGCGTAGCCGGTCCATATCTCTGATTCTATTCAAGATATCAACATGAAATTTTACGTGTATGTGGAGAACCCCACACGAAGCTTCTGTTAAACTTATTTTGATGTACACAGGATGTTCACGTGCTAAGTACCAAACCGAAGTTACGTTTTTTAAATGAAATGCCCCACATTTGTTTACATATTTGGATTCTTCATAAAATTTCATGAAAGTTGATATGCTGCACGTTGGAGTTTAAAGCAAGCGATGTTAAGATACAGCCATTATAGTACCAGTGTGAACCCAACTTTGTGGAGCTACTGACGTCTGCCGATCAATGCTACCTAAAATTTTTTTATTGGAATAGGTTCACAGGATACGCTAATTGTAAATAAAATCCATTAATACTTTTATCAAAATACTTATTCAAAATACATATTGTACCGAATGGTCAACTTGCGCAAAATTGAGCTTTTCTCTAAAATGCTATGTGGAACACCCCTGATATTATTTGCAGATTTGATAGCCAGTTTATGAAGCTTTTGATTGATGCATATATTGGCAGGTCTGCGACTGATAATTTAGGCAGAAATAAAGATTGAACCTTAAGAAATTAGATTTTTGCCGTAACTTTGTACCATTTTTGGGGAATTTCCCTGATTTTGCCACCTAAAACTCAGAAGAATGCGTTCACTTTGTTTTTACATCAAATTTAGCGAACAGAGTTTACACTGGCACAAGAAATCTCATTGCAAGATTAGGTACTTCTTGAAAAGACCGCTTTTTTTCTTCCATTGCGCTCCTTATATCAATAATTTATACCTAGGTTTGATAAGTTACCAAGTACACTGGCGAGCATAAAATTAGGGTCACTTTGAAAATTGCCAATTTTTCTAAGAATTCAAAATATTAAATTTAATTAATTCTTGGAGGCAATAACACTTGCATTTCTGAGAACTGTTATAAGCTTTTTGTGGTTTCTTTTGCACAACAAAGATTCAATATTTCCAATTTCTAGGAAATGCTTACAGGTGCGCTACTTGGAAGCTTATTTCTCGGGTCTATTTTTCAATTTCCTTCATTTATTCACTAACTTTCCTGTGTATAACTTGACGGTCGAAAAGTGTAGTCTTCGTTTATTTCCTTATAATGGCTTTAAATCCTGTCACGGCGGCCAGAATTATAGCGCTGCTGCAAGATGGTCGGGGGCAACGTGTAACGGCAAGAACGGTTGGTGTAAGTCTTTCTACAGTTCAGCGGGTATCCCAACGATTTCAGGAAACTGGTAGGCTGACGAGAAGACCAGGATCAGGGAGGAAAAGAACCACCACGCCAAGGGATGACCGTTTTCTTGTGTCCATGGCTTTACGAAATCGGACTGTTACGGCAGTTTCGCTTCGAAATCTCCTCCAAGAAGTCAGAAATGTTAACATTAGCGAATGGACAGCTAGGAGGCGACTTCGTTCTGCTGGATTATCTTGTCGGAGAATGGCTACGGGTCCTCCACTTCTCCGTCGCCATAGAATTGCAAGACTGAACTTTGCTCGAGATCACTTGGGATGGACAAATGACGATTGGGGGAGGTATTATTCTCCGACGAGTGGCGTTTCTGTTTAAATGGGTCGGATGGACGTCGGCGGGTATGGCGAAGACCCGGAGAAAGGTATGCCCAGGCTTGTATTGATGAGCGACTTTCATTTGGTGAAGGCTCAGTTATGGTGTGGGGAGGAATTTCTTCAGACGCACGTACCGAATTAGTGTTTATCGGCAATGGATCCCTAACTGCGCAGGTACGTAACGGAAGTTGTAGAAAATCATGTCATGCCTTTTATGACGGTTCTGGGAGAAAATGCAGCTTTTATGCATGATAACGCTCGACCCCACGTGGCAAGGATTGTTAGCGGTTATTTGGATGAGGTTCAAATTACGCGATTTGATTGGCCAGCACGGAGTCCCGACTTGAACCCTATAGAGCATGTGTGGGATGAGCTAGGACAACGTGTACGAAGTCATACGCCGTCTCCCACCAACGCACAGGATCTTAGGGAGCTCCTACTACAGGAGTGGAATAACATCCCCCAAAATGTGATCCGTAATTTAATTGAGAGCATGCCACGTCGCCTCGAGGCTGTCATAAATGCACGGGGAGGAAACACTCGTTATTAGGGGTCAAAATTTTAACAGTTCCTTGTTTTATTCCAACATTTTTCTCACTACACATTTTTAAGACAATTTTGTTAAAATTTGCTTCTTTACGAATTTTCAACAAAAACATTAGAAAATGAAACGTTTTCTTTTTAAAACATTCCTGTTTAGAGATATGTATACAACGAAATCCATTTACAATAATAAAATATAATAAATAACCAGAAAAGTTGAATTTTTGAAGTGACCCTAATTTTATGCTCGCCAGTGTATTTGAGAATATGACCATGAAGAAACAAACTGGCAATGATTTTTTGTCTCAATGTGAACTCAACTTCCAGAAACAAAATGGAAATCATATTTTGTGTTTTGGATGGTAAAATTTAGGAGAACGGACCTATCAGTCAAATTAATACATTTTAAGGTTGAATTTTCAATTCTACTGAAACCGAGACCGAAACCGTTGAGATCAAGGTTTTTCTAAAAAAATGTTACTTTTTGATAGGTTGGTATCTAAGAAAATCATTGAATTAAAATTTGTAAAATTGTAAACCTCATTTGTTCCAAACATTTTTGCTTTTGAACTGCTAAATGGAGTGGCAAGCAGTTTTAGAACAATCGATTGTTAATTTTTTTGCGATTGTGAGCGGTTAGGCAAAATGCTATTTTATTCAAAACCTAAAGACTTATACGAAAAAATCATTTCTTCGCTTCCAAATTGAACCAGTGACGTAACATAGGTGCCCTACCGTTTTTATTCCGAATGTCAAGCTCTAACGGATTATTCAGTAATATATTAATAGTATACAGGGTGATTCACGGAAACTGTTAGCTATAGATGTTTTCTCATACAATACAGTTACAAATCTAAAAAATCATATTCGGGCGTAAATGCCTAGGAACTTAAAATATTTTAAGTCATGGCCCTTCCGGTCGACTTCCGGTTATACCGGAAATGTTTACTAACTAATTTTTTTTAAATGGAAGCCATATTTTTGACAGCAAATTCCCATTTTGCTTGTTTTTATATTCAAAAAGTCATCCATTCTCGAAATATTAATTATTTTTCGAACTTTTCCGGCTTTGCAAATATATTTTTGCTACGTATTTCAAATTGAATCGTGAATCACCACTTGTACCTTTCCCAGGATGCTTCTAATTTACCCTACAGGGTGTTGTTAATCTGATGTTATGCCAAACAAACTTTAAATTTGTAATAGTCAACTTTCTTAATTTATAGAACATCTTCTATATTATTTCACCACCTGAAACAGAATGGTAGGTATTCTACTTCAAAAAGTACCTATAAGCACTCCCGATATCTACCTTTTATCGATTTGTTATGATCGATTTTGATAAATTGCCTTAAAGATATTTTTAAAAAGTATGAATTTGCCTCTGAATTTAATTCGAATTCAGTCATTTAATAAATATTTACATTATACAGAGACGTTATTTCCATATTCACTTCAGTGAAATTTTTTATCGCCAAACGATTTTTTCCACATTTTTTCTACATTGTTGTCTAATTCGTATTTCGTTAGATTAAATGATTTTTATTAACCTTTTCTTGGTGAAAGGTAGAATACTAAAGAAGGGGAAGTACATGGAAGTCAGTGGAAGTGCGTGGAAGTCAGTGGAAGTCAGTGGAAGTCAGTGGAAGTTAGTGGAAGTCCCATAAAAATGGAAGTTTGGTGTACAAAATTTAGCCTGCGGTTTGCCCCTCGACCTAGGTTTAATAAGTTATCTCGTAAGTTACCACGTATTTAAGAATGTGACCATGAAGAAGCAATCTGGCAATGAATTTTTTTTTGTCTCAATGTGAATCCAATTTCAAGAAACAAAATGGAAAGCGTATTTTGTGTATTGGGTGCTAAAATATAGGAGAACTGAATAAACTACCGGCCAAATTAATACATTTTAAGGTTCAATTTTCAATTCTACCGAAACCTTCAGTCGTGTTACCCACATTTTGGGACCATTAAATTGAGTATGTATACCAAGAAAACACGGCCCGACTACACACTATTAGCCCACTCTGTATATCCATTCTATCAGGGGGGAACTCACTGAAAAAATTTGTACACTGAAATTCCCCTTTCGAGAAAAATTCCCCGAAATACTCTGACATTTGAAATACCCCGAAATTCCTCTGAAAATCCTTGCCCTGTACACTGAAATCCCCAGGGGGAAACTCACTGAAAAAAATTGTACACTGAAATTCCCCTTTCAAGAAAAATTCCCCGAAATTCCCCTGAAAATCCCTGTCTTGCACACTAAAATACACCAGTGATTTCTCCTCGCTTTCTATTATAAATCACAGTGATAAGAATAAAATAATTATACAGTTCCGATAAAAAATAAGACCCCAGTCAAAAATTCAAGAAACAGAAGCGGAGAACTTAAAAACATCTTGCAATATACAGGAGAGATCACAAACTAAACTTACGTGGAGTTCTCGTGTCCCTCTGCAAAATCAGTCGGTCCCTACTTCCTGAACTCAGTACGTCTCCATTCCAAGCCAACGCGCCCACTCTTGCTGAATGACCCTGCAACTTGTTCACCTGCTTGTTCACCGCCACATCCCACACAGTTACATAACCATGATGGGTGCCCACTGCCACGAGATGGCCCCTCTCGCTCCACGCCACTGAAGTAACCGAATTGCCATCACTTGAAAGATCACACAATCGAGTCACCTACATAAAAAAAATTTCCCAAAGTTTTTATTTTTTTTTTGTTCAAAAGATTCCTTACCTGACTAGTACAAGCAGACCAAAGATAAACGCAACTACCGAGGCCGACGCTGAGCACATTTTGGACGGACCAGTCCACCAAATTGAGGTAAAAATCATCCTGAAGTTCTGGGGCGTCTAAAACTTTGAAGGGTATTCTCGAAATTTTCCTAGTGGCTTTGTGGGGCGACCTCAGCAGACGCTGGCTGCTGGTACTCAAGGGAGAAAGGGAATAAGGGCTCGACTGAGACTTCACCGACGTCCTCTCATTCTAGAAAGAAAATTCCGATTGTAAAAAATATCTATTTTCGGGCTCAAAGTTATTTTTTTAAACGGGGTGAAAAACCTGCTGAACTGCAGTTTAACGTGCTCTAGCGAAAAATTCTCATGGCACGGCAAAAAAGTGGAATAATTAGCACACTGTTAAATTACGAAATTCTGCAGCAAGGCACCTACTTATACAAACTATAGAAATCATATTAGTACCTGCGATGGTTCACAAATAATTTAGTCTACAAGCGGGCATTAGGTACATTTCTCTTTGTCAAACGGAAAACTTTTCTTTTAACTTCTGAATTTTTCGTATAATGTGGGTGCATCATTTGGTATTAAAATGAATCACAATGTCAGTATATTACTTAATAAATTACGGACAGGTCAACAGGTCAGTATATTAACAAGACCTCTAAGTGCATCGAAAATACGCCGTACGCAAGTACAGCGCTAGAACGCAGCTTATCGAAACGCTGGTCTAAAAAAGGCAACTTCCACAACAATTGAATAAAAAAACTGCCGCAACAATAATTTTGAATTATTTATTAACCGTCGAATGAATAAAAGAAATCGACGGAAGACGCGGAAAAGGAAATACATACGAGGGTGCATCGACACATTCTTAGCCTACAATTTTCAAATTGAAATATTTATTTTTTATTCTTATAAATCCAACTTGCTACAACTTCTTCATTCATAAATAACCTCGTAAATAACCTACATATGTATCTAAATATCTACTTCTCTATGTTATTGTCCAATTTCTGTAAGCCGTGTGTGCTTCTTTGCTTCTCATATTAATTATGTAATTATGTACACAATAATTACCATTTTTGTCGCTACAGGCGAACCAAGATAGCCTAATTTCTCACATTCTAAAATTATTTTCGACCAAGTATACAGTGTGTACCATTTTTTCCGGACGTCACCAAAAACATTATTTTTCAAATGGAACACTACATACCTTAAAGATATCGAATGAAAACTGAATTTTCCATCTGATGACCTTTAAAAAAATCGGCGCCGGCGTTTGAAAATTTTTATTGTCAAATATCAATAGTACATAACTCTGCAGAGGAAGCAACCCGAGATGATTCAATCCTAAGGGGGCTGTCTCGCTCGCCCATATTGATAATCCCTCAAAACAGGGTGTTTGTTTTTAAGAGATTACACAAACAACTTCCGGAGTTTCTACCTGAAATTTTACACACCTAAACTTCTTCTTGTGCAAATACGCGCTTTGATCTCGTTTTTTTTTGCAATTTTAGAAAAAATATTTTTGCTTACTTAAGAATTTTAAATGCTTTCCTATTTTAAATTGGAAATAAGATGTTTTCCTTCTCAAATTACAAGAAAATTGAGATCATAGTTCATAGCGCATATTTAGACATCAAGACGTTTAAGTATACAAAATTTCAGGTGGAAGGTCACTTAACAATAAAAACCGTATCTGTATTTGTGTGTAATATTAAATTCTCATTAAAATTGTATGCATTTTTCGCAAAAGCATTTCGACAACTTTTTAGGCTTTGAATTTTTTGTGGCAGCCCTGTACAAAAACAAAAGTTTTGTCTGGTTAGGTCTCCAGCGAGGGGTGTATCACTGGCCAAATTGTGTACACTAAAATGCCCCTTTTGCAGCAAATTCCCCTCAATTCCTCAAAATTCCCTTTAATTCCTCTCAGTTCCCTTCAATTCCCCTTAATGCCTTTTAATACCCCTCAATGCCCTTCAATTCTTCTCAATGCCCTTCAATTCCTCTCAATGCCCTTCAATTCCCGTCAATTCCTCAATATTTACATCAATTCCTTTAAATTTTCTTTTACTCGACAGCGATTTTTTCTCTTTCGCCGGTTTCTGCTTGAGAAATACTCGAGGAAATACTCTGTTATTTAAAGGGAGAAAAATTATTAGCTGTTGTGAAGAAACGAAAAAGTTAAAATAAGGTCATAAGCCAATAAAGAATGAACTGAGATCCAGTCAACGCATCAGGAGACATTTAATTTTAGTTTTTATTTCTTAGGAGTGTTGCGCAATTTTTCAGAAGTGTAAAGCAGCTGACAATTTAGATTTTAGATACCTACTTGTTATTTTCTCTAACATGACGATCTTATTATTTTCCTTATTAATACTTTTTCTTTGAAAAATACTTTAGGATATTAGTTGCAAGTACAGCACCTTTATTCCTATATGCCTATTTCACAAGTAGGTATAAAAATGTATACAGGGTGGCCCACTGAAAACAGTACCTAAGTGCGATTTTATACCATTTGGCATCATTTGTATGCAAGAAACTCAGACACGTCGATTTTGGTTGTTAGGGGGACATCTAAATTCGATGTTTTCATTCATGTAACTTCAACCCCCAAGCTGGAGGGGACAGCACCCTTAAATTTTTACATGGAAGGTGGTGTCAAGATGCACACCGTTTGAAAGGCCTTTCAATTCTCTATAACAGTTTTTCATTTTTTGAAATGCATTTTAAATGATATAAAATCGCACTTACTGGTGTAAAGGTGCCTTAATTAATTTTATCTTTAAAGTGCATTTTCTCGGAGGTTAGTGGTCCAATTTTAAAAAATACAAAACTTTTATAAAGAGAATTGAAAGGCATTTCATGCGGTGTGCATCTTGATACCACCTCCCATTCAAAAATTTAAGGGTGCTTTCCCCTTCCGCTTTGGGGTTGAAGTTACATCACTGAAAACATAGAATTCAGATATCCCACTTACACCCAAAATCGACGTGTCCGAGCTTTTTTCGTGAAAATGATACTAAATGGTATAAAATCGCACTTACTCTTTTCAGTGGGCCACCCTGTTTAATAATTGGAGTATAGGTATCCATCTGGGCTTCGCATTTTTTGATTTTGACAGTTTATTGATTTTAGTGGTTTGTCGACAAAAGCATGATTGTGATTAGACAAACGAAATTATTTGATGGACCCAAACGTGTGTTAAATGGAGTATCGTTCCATCTTAGTTCATAGTTTTCTGATTTCCATTGTAGCTCAAATTTTGATTTTAGTCCTTGTTTCAGTTTTCTGCTCATTGTGGCAGTTTCTTTATTAATATTTTTGTCTGGAATAATGACACTTTCAGCTGTTTCCATTTCTACTGGAACCCTGATTTCAGAGATTCTGTCTTTCTCTTTATTATTAACATCTTCGCCTCGTTCTTCTGTCATAGTATTATTGGCTGTTAGTTGCCCTTTCTTGTTGCAATAGATTTCTTATTTCAAATAAAAGGCGTTTGTGGCCATCAACTATTTCAAAGACTGCAGCGCAGCGGTTCTGACGGAGGGTTATGGTATGAAGATCAATAAAAAGAAAACAAAAATTTTGGTGTGCAGGGAAGCGTGAAAATAGGACTAAAACGAAAATACAAATTGGAAACGAGAAGATAGAGGAAGTCTCAGATTTCTGATATTTAAAAAGTCAAATAACTCGCGAGGTAGGAGCTCTAAAGATATAAAACAAAGAATAGCGCAGTGCCGAGTTGCATTTAATAAAAATAAACAACTATTATGCTCGGGAATGATAAATGTAGAAAAGGCTCTTAAAAACGTATGTATGAAGTACGGCATTGTACGGGTGCAAAACTTGGACGATAGGAGAAGTGGATAGGAAAAAATTAGAAACATTTGAAATGTGGTGCTATGATGAAGATACCGTGGATAGATAAGGTTAGCAACAGAGAGGTATTAGAAAGAGTTGCAGAAAAGCAAAATTTATGGAAGACAATAAGGAATAGGAGAGATAGGATGGTAGGACACCTTCTGAGGCACGAAGGCTTAGTTCGTGCCATACTAGAGTCAGAGATAGGAGTAAAAAGAGGTAGGGGTGGGCCCAGATTGGACTATTGCTCCCAAATAGTTAGGGATGTAGGATGTTCAACTTTTGGGGAAATGTGTAGGATGACTACAGGGTGTCTCAATATAAAAGCGGGGTCTCATTTAAAATAACGAAGTTGATATCAACTTCCGGTATAACCGAAAGTGCCGCTATATTGAAAATATTTTTGATAGATGGCGTAGAGCTAGGTCCCAGTGCAAAAATTCATCTCCATCTTTTATTTATTTCTCTTTACTTCTAATAAGCCACGAGCTTGAGACACCCTGTACCTACACATCATAAGCCAGTTAAAATAAAATTTGGGTCCAAGCAAATTTTAATCATGTAAGTACATGATTTTCATGGCATTATGTTGTGAAAAATTACTAAAAAGTATCAAAAATCTACTCCTCCCTACTCTGACAAAAATTTGCCATTTTGTTGGTTTCCAGTATTTCTCGACAACGGTAAAGATCGCTAGCAAATTTAAAATAATGATTTCTAGGCACTTAATATTCACAAGACTCTAGCCGCAGCGGCGCATACTGGCGGATGGCGGACGGCGCACCGGCATACAGGTGCATCGAAAGCGAGGGACTTGTAAACAGGAATGAAAATGTCTCTGGCGTTGATGGCGATGACCTTTCTGACCTTTTGGACCTGACCGATTTTTTTGATCATAAGAAAAAAGCCGAATTACTAGAACCAAACAAACCCACCTCGGCGAGGCACGAACCCCGAGACTTTCACTTTCGTTGAGGACGCATTAACCACATGAGCCACGAAGGTGTTGCCGATCGCATTTAACTAAATAATATTTAAGCAGTCGCTTTGTTGATACATGGTTCTATACCGTGAGCCGGTGCGCCATCCGCCAGTATGCGCTGCTACGGCTAGATCTTTTATAACATTCTTACCATTTCTTCAATGTGATGTCCAAAGCGTTGTGACACATCAAATCACTCTGCTGTTTAAACTCTTCAACGGCCGATTTCATTGAGCGCATGCCCAAATTCTTCTCAATTCCCCTTCAATGCCCCCAAAATTTCTCTCAATTCCCCACAATTCCTCTCAATTCCCTTTCAATACCCCCCAATTCCCTCAATTCCCCTCAATTCACATCAATTCCCTTCAATTCCTACTCAATTCCTTAGTGGTGTACACTAAAATTCCCCAGTGATACACCCCTCGGTCTCCAGAGTAGATGTTCCCCAACACCCAACAGGTTCCACAGAAGAATTCCTTTCTAGCTGAAGTGAGCAATGTAGCATGTAGCAAGAGTATTTATTGGTATGATAAAGGGAAAATGCAATTTTTGTCAGAAAAAAATGCAAATATCTGGAAAATTATTGATTTTAAGTACATACTGAGATCCCTTAACACCGAGCTTAACACAAAATGTAACTTTATCTCGGTACGCTTTGGTGAATCATCCTGCATAAAAGAAAGTATTTTTTTAAATACGTCGTAAGGTCAGCCCTATTCATCACACTTTGACAGGCTCACCCTGTATGTAAATTTAGTGTCGAACTTTGATTCCATAAACAATAAAAAGCATTCGTCATTATCTAATAAAATTCTGACCTACTTATTGATGTAATTAAATACAACAATATTTCCAAGCGTTACTTCTGGTTACTATCCAATAACGAGGAAATTATCTCTCAACAATGCAATAAAATGTGCATTACAAGTCATGTTTGTTTGAACACTCGATGATACATTTCTTTTAATCTCTATTTGTGTAATGTAAATATTATAAGCTATCGAACTAAATAGGTACTAGTCAACGTACGAGAATTTCATAAACGTAAATAATTTATAAGTACTGTTTAAATTGTAAATTTATTTGTCAGTACGTGCCGGCGCTCAATTAGAATATTCGGTCTCCCAGACTTAAAACAAGAGAGTCTACAAGCACGTAAGTAGGTATGTACCTACCAGCTGATCGATCAAAGAATAGCTAGCTGAACATTCAGCATATTTGCACGGAATTTTGCTAATTCGCTGTAAAAGACAACAAAGTTCTAAAATGACGTTTCCGGATCGTTTTCTGCAGAATATAGCAAATAGGATTACATTTCAAATAAAATAACACAAAGGGTCATGGAAACTGAAGCTAACCAAGAGCGTTGATTGTGAAGTCTTTTTTCAATCAACGCCAAGGGTGTTTGGTAACCATCAAAATTTTCCGACTTGATTTAGTTCCAAGTATCCCAGCGGATCAAAATTTTGGAGAGACATATTGGTTCAAGTCTTACCAGCCTTTGAAAGAAAGAAAAACAGGCTTTATGTCAATTAGTTTTCTTACAGCTGTCACTCGTTCATCAGAATGTCAGAAGTTACTAAAATTGAGTAGGTATCGAGCCGTTATCAAATTCTTTGCGCGAGGTTTTTCTCTCGGTGTTTCCCCCCATGGCATCAAAGGTCGGCTGGATGGGGTATAAGGGGAAACATCGCTGTTTTATTCTGTGGTAAAAGATTGGTCAAAACGGTTTCGGATGGGGCAGGCAACCCTTGGAAGATGAAGTGGTGACGGGACGACAATAGTAGTACAGTATAATCTGAGTAATCCGGTGCCCTCCGTTCCGGGGTACCGCCGGATTACCGGAATTACGGGAGAATCTTTATAACATTTTATTTTTTAGGTATAATGTTATGTATTTATTTTAATTAATTGCGCGACCGAATTACAGCACGCCGGGGTAGTGTACGTAAACATTGGACTAGCACCGGAAGAAAAAACGCCGGATTACTGGCAGTGTCGGACTATCGACGGCCGGATTAGTGAGATTATACTGTATATTGCTTTATTGGGAGTAAAAACATCACTTTTTGGTGGCCAATCTGTTGGACGACGTAACCACTTGTGACTTTTTGGCTAAAATACAAATGACGAAGTTGAATCGTCCACCTTATTTACCAGATTTTTTGATGCCTTGTGACCGGCTTGCAATTTTTGGCTATTCTCAAAAATTAACTGGGTTCTAAAAACCATGAGAGCGTCGTTCAAAGCTTATCACCGTTGGTCAAGGGAAGTATTTTGAGGGTGCAATAGTCTTCAGTTTGTAAATAAGGTTTTCATACGTCCGTATTTCGTCTCATAAAAAATAATCGACGTTTTTTGTACTTTACACCATGTACATGTACAATTATTATCCGCAATCAGTAGGTTAGTCAGAAACCACAACGGAGCGGAGGTATGATACCGCGCCACTCCCGTTTTTCTGGGGAAAAATATGCGCTTATTTTAAAAATAATCTAAAATGTTTTAAGAGTTTTCGTTATCTGTAATTAAATTGTTAAAATCAAATATTTGTCTGGCTAGATAACGTGTATTTTTTATCATACACACCATTCCGTAAAAACATCACCGACTGTAACGTAAAATAAACAATATTGCAGGTTGCGAAAAGTGAAATATTGCACTTTGTTCCTGGGATCTGTAATAATTCAGGCAATAACCGATAAAATAAATAACGGGCAAATTTTTACCGGGACAAGACTTTCGAAATAATTCCACTGTTTTGCGTCTGCCAGCTAATGAAACTTGCGCCCATTTTCTAATGGACGATAATTATGGTGCCTATGCAAGGAAATGACTCCTTAATGGGATTTACGCATCGCTATTTAGTACGGTTAAAATGCAATTAAATATGTATGACAGTTTGGTGAAATTATGTCCGAAGGGGCATTTTCAATAGATAAGCGCTGGATAATGAGTCCTTCCCATAAAACTCGCCGCCCTTTCGAATGACAACAAAGCGATCATTTTTACAATTATGTAAATTTATAAAATTAGTAAACAATGAAGAGGTCAACTCCAAATACTTAACTGTTGACTTCTACAACAAAAAAGAACGAACCTCTACGAGAGGCTCTTTTATTTTTAATTCTCCATCATATAAAGTTATTTCCACATACACAGACTGTCCTATTTCTTCTGTAAAAGTTGTTTTTTTGTTTAGACTCGAATAAACTGCATACTTCGTGATTATTTAAAAAAAATTACAGCCTCCACCTGGGGAAAATAACCAAAAAAGCTACCTGGGCCTTAAGGGCTTACATGGGAAAAATAGGAAAAGTGTGGGGGTTAAGGACAGCAATGGTCTTCTGGATATACATCAATGGTAATAATCCTCATGGTGATGAAAGCTGCAAGATTTTCCTGCCTAGGGATTACCTACTCTTGGGAGTTCCTACATTTTTAATTACCAATAGGTACCCGAGCCAATACCTGCCTTATATGTATACGGCGTTTTTCTTAAGCTGCACACCGCTGCACACCTTCTGCAACTTTTGTATGACTGACTCATTGGTGTGAGCATGAGAACATTGCCGATTGAATGGGGCAGTAAAATCGACAACTCTCGGGACAACCACTTTAGGTGAAAATTATTTTAAATGTAGAATAACAAGAAAGAGTAGTCTCTTAGAAGAAAAACTTTAAATCACATAAAACTAAATTCAAAAATGTTTTTGGCCGATTGAAAAAACCTCGGAAAAAACTAAGAAGTTTTGTTTGGAATTACATATACCTAAGTACTAAGTAGGTATAGGTACTTATGTAGGTATGAATTTTTCTAGTGATGTAACAATTTCTTCTTGGCATATCTAGAATACCCTGGCCCTGGATATGTTCCTTGGTATTCAATGCCTAGACCCTAGATTTTGGTACCTCTATTAAAATTCTGTTTTAAACCAATTTATTTTTAAACGATGAAATTCAAACTGCAATTTGTAATAGTCAGTATAAATATAGCGCTTCATTTAAAATAACGAAATTGCTTACTATATTCCCCACTATTCTAATTGAAGATAGAAGAACCATGATATGTTATAGGTACAACAGTTAATTACACCATACGAAAACAAATTACTCACCTTTACAGGAGTGCCATACTTAAACAAATTCTTATTCTTAACCGGTGTAAGAGCCTGTCGTTCATCACACTGAGATTTAACGTCTTCGATATTCTCTCCCAAAATTTCATTCCTCAATAAACAATTATACACCGAACTATCCCTCGCACTTTCACCCGATTCTCTCGTCTTCTTCCCGCTCTGCACCCCTTTTGAACACTCCGGCATCATGGCAAAATTTGTTTCCCAATTATTATTCGTTCGGCTGGGTATAAACCTGTCATAATTCATACGAGCACCTGGTTCGTTGTAAACTTTCACATGAAACAAATTTCTGGCTACCGACAACTTTCTTTCTTGAAGGATGTGATGTTCATCTTCGGAATACATCGTACAAATATATAAATATATTTATTTTATCAGTAGCATAAGTACAGACTTGACAAAATACTGTCAAGGTTTAAAAATACACGCAAATGGGATCAGTTTTTGTTTCATAAATGAAATGCCTTCTGCCAAACAGAAACATACTACATACGCATAGTTCCACTTTTTAATGTCAAACCATGGTTAATGCTGAAGCGTTTATCACAAACAACGCACACCGAAACGCAGCAGAAGCACAAATTACAACTGCAATTAGAATAGGAATTATGAAATAATCGGAATATAATAAACATAAGTCAGAAAACTCCCCTTCCCTTGACAGGACATTTAAAGATCTTTAAGACCAATCAAATCAAAGCGTCATTCAAAGGATGACAGTTCGGAGTTCCCAAGGACGTTAAAATGCAGGGATACAACCTATGCGGTTCTCAATATCAATGAAATGGTCGCCATATTTATACGCTCCACTTTTGTTTTCTTCTGGAAAGTTGTGTCTTAATGTCAACTTTTATTCTCTTAAACGTTATTAACTTTTTCGCTTTATTCCCTTACTGCTTATTATTATTGGCACAGTGTTCGGTGTTGGCTGTTATTATAAAATCACAAATAGTAGTGGCCGCCATGTTAAGCTCATTTTTAGTTAATTGTCAAGGTCTAGTGAGAGTTGCTAAAATTATTGTGCTGTTCGTGTTTGTCATTTGTTTGACGTATGATGTTTTGGACAGAAAATTTTCTAATATTCAACCCAGTGGGTCTGCATTACGCTCCGAAAGCGTACCAGGCATTAATAGACAGATGTATTCAAAATCTGCATAAGTCGCAACCGTCCACCGAACGTACCTACTTGCGCAATGCGCATGCTTGCAATAAGCTAATAAAATTTCTCGCTGTCAACACAAACGGCGGCGGTGTGAACAAGAAGAACAGCTGACATACCCCTCCCCTAACATTTTGAGGTGAACTCGCATTCAGATTTGGTAATATGGAGTTTGCGCATTTAATCAGCTTCAGTGGACGGTGCAGAAGATACTATTTCTATCGCCCTTTCTCTGTCACGCTTTTTGCACATGCAAGGAATGGGGAGTTGTTTGAATTAATGTAATAGGTATATGTATTCAACCGTATTTTAATAAATTAAACATTATGTAATAATCGGGGGTTTTATACAATTCGTGGTGCTGGTGAAAATACATTTGATTACAAAAGGCATAGGCGGTGGTTAGGGAAGTGTTCACATAATTGTTTAGTAGTGCCCTATAAAAAAGTTGCAGTGCAGGAACATGAAATGCACAATCTTATCTTAAAAGAATGAAATGGTTTAATTGAATAAGCTGATTAATTGGTTTGGTTGCTGCAAGTAATAATTCTGCTTTTAAATTTATTTCTATAATTCAATGCCTGGCGGGATATTTGCCCGAGGAGTAGTTGTTCGAACGGTCCAGTACCACTCATTACCACGCAATGTGTATCGTTCGAAAACACAGGCCAATAGGTACTTTCTTTGCTATTATACTACTGCTTAAAAGCTACGAAGCTAGGGTTAAAATATTTGTTTGCGGGTCGGGCGTACGGCGTAGTTATAGAAAATAGATTAGGAATCGGTTGAGTAGTTGACCAACGAAAGCCGTTAACTTACTATTGGCTGACGGTAACCAATCAAGAGCGGGCTTAACGTGGCGATCATTTTCTGATGCTAAATGTTATCTGTATATTTTTGAATCTGTGCTTGCACGCGAGTGTTACCAAAATTTTAGCAGATTTGGTGCCAAACAAAATGGTGAAACCAGGTTACTGTTTAGAATTCATGTAATTCAACTCAAAATAATAAAAGTAGCATTTGCAATAATGCATTTAGTTGTATCCTTTTATAACTTTTCGCACAAATTTCGGCGTAGAGACTAAGAAATTTAGGTTAGGCCCCTTTCTTTGGTGCCAAATGGTAACATGACATCATTGGGTAACACAAACATCTACTTTGTTACTCCTCTTCTTCTCTCCTTTAATGTGTCAACTACTAACGAAATGACAGCTCTTAACAAATTTTTGACAATTAGAAGAACTTCCAAATAAAATAAAATTCCAAAAGTGGAAGAAAATTTAAATTGTGGGCCGAATGTATGTTTTAAACCCAGTTCGTTTATTTGTGAACATACGTAGGAATAGTTATATTACTATTTCCTTATATAGGTGAAAATTAGAGAGAAAATTTACAAGGGAAGTAATTGGACATCTTTTTCCAGTATTGGCAAAGTTTATTGCAAAGAACAGAGTTTAGCGAAAAATATGGAGAAAAAATTGTTTACGGGCACCAAGCGAGTGGAGAATATAATTAAATCTGCGGAAGACAAGAGGAGCTATAGGGGTTTGGAATTGGAAAATTATATGAAAGTGCTCTTGATAAGTGATCCGTTGACTGACAAGTCTGCAGCAGCTTTAGACGTTAATATTGGTCAATAGAGCATACATTGTTAGTGTCGTTTTCCTTAGCAATGTGTTTTTCCAGGATTTTTAAATGACCCGAACGAGCTACCTGGCTTAGCCCATTTTTGCGAACACATGTTGTTCCTTGGAACTGAGAAGTATCCCAACGAAAATGATTATAATAAATTCCTTAGCGAACATGGGGGCAGCAGTAACGCAACTACATTTCCCGATCATACAACTTTTTTCTTCGACATCCTCCCTGATCAACTATTCAACGCTTTGGATAGGTTAGCAAATATGATCTTGTCATTGTATGTGTTATTTTTCCCCAAGAGAATCTTATCTCATTATACCTACTCACTTTATAATTTTCCACTTGTTTTATATTGGAATAAAAGTTTCTAACATTTCTCCATTTAGGTTTTCCCAGTTTTTTATTGCGCCATTATTCACCGAGAGCATGACCGAAAGGGAAATCAACGCTGTAAATTCTGAGCATAACAAGAATCTGCAGAGCGACGTTTGGCGAATGGATCAGTTGGACAAACACACTGCCAATTCTGACCATCCTTATCATAAATTTGGTTCAGGTTTGTGTAATTGAGTGTGAATATACTCTTGGGAAACCAGAGGAATTGTTTTAGGGAATAAAGAAACTTTGTCTGTTGTTCCAAAAGAAAAAGGAATTAATGTTAGGGACGAGTTGCTTAAATTTCACGGAGAATGGTACTCTGCGAACATTATGGGTCTAGTCATTTTGGGAAAAGGTAAATTGTATGTATATGCTGAGGTGTGTAAATTTTCACCATTCCGAATATTGATTCATTGCTGATTCGCACGTTTTTCTTGTAGATTTTGAACATTTCAAATTTTTTCCTTAGTATGAACTGGATTGCTTTTCAGATGGAAAATCCGATAAAATATTCAAATGCTAAAATTGATACTTTTTATTAACAAAACAATTTTTTATAATGGTAATAAATTTGAAGGGAAAACTATGTTTACAGAATGTCTAGATGAATTAGAAGAGATTGCGGTAAAACTATTTTCTAAAGTAAAGAACAGAGATGTGGAAGCTCCTAGATGGGAAGAACATCCATACAAAGGGGACAACTTGGGAACCCGAGCTTATATTGTTCCAGTGAAAGATATTCGAAGCGTTAATATAATATTTCCCTCCCCAGATCTCCACGAGTATTACAAATCGGGGGTAAGTTTGACTTTTGATGCCTTCTGTTTAGCATACCATTATGGAAAAACCTTCAATAAATTTAAACTTTAGCACAATTTATGTCCACAAGAAAACTATTTCAGATAATACACTGGCGAGCATAAAATTAGGGTCACTTTGAAAATTGCCAATTTTTCTAGAAATTCAAAATATTAAATTTAATTAATTCTTGAAGGCTATAACACTTGCATTTCTGAGAACTGTTATAAGCTTTTTGTGGTTTCTTTTGCACAACAAAGATTCAATATTTCCGATTTCTAGGAAATGCTTGCAGGTGCGCTACTTGGAAGCTTATTTCTCGGCGTCTATTTTTCAATTTCCTTCGTTTATTCACTAACTTTCCTGTGTATAACTTGACGGTCGAAAAGTGTAGTCTTTGTTTATTTCCTTATAATGGCTTTAAATCCTGTCATGGCGGCCAGAATTATAGCGCTGTTGCAAGATGGTCGAGGGCAACGTGTAACGGCAAGAACGGTTGGTGTAAGTCTTTCTACAGTTCAGCGGGTATCCCAACGATTTCAGGAAACTGATAGGCTGACGAGAAGACCAGGATAAGGGCGGAAAAGAACCACCACGCCAAGGGATGACCGTTTTCTTGTGTCCACGGCTTTACGGAATCAGACCGCTACGGCAGTTTCGCTTCGAAATCTCCAAGAAGTCAGAAATGTTAACATTAGCGAATGGACAGCTAGGAGGCCACTTCGTTCTGCTGGATTATCTTGTCGGAGAATGGCTATGGGTCCTCCACTTCTCTGTCACCATAGAATTGCAAGACTGAACTTCACACTTGGGATGGACAAATGACGATTGGGGGATGGTATTATTCTCAGACGAGTCCCGTTTCTGTTTAAATGGGTCGGATGGACGTCGGCGGGTATGGCGAAGACCCGGAGAAAGATATGCCCAGGCTTGTATTGATGAGCGACTTCCATTTGGTGGAGGCTCAGTTATGGTGTGGGGAGGAATTTCTTCAGACGTGCGTACCGAATTAGTGTTTATCGGCAATGGATCCCTAACTGCGCATAGGTACGTAACGGAAGTTGTAGAAAATCATGTCATGCCTTTTCTGACGGTTCTGGGAGAAAATGCAACTTTTATGCATGATAACGCTCGACCCCACGTGGCAAGGATTGTTAGCGGTTATTTGGATGAGGTTCAAATTACGCGATTTGATTGACCAGCACGGAGTCCCGACTTGAACCCCAAAGAGCATGTATGGGATAAGCTAGGACAACGTGTACGAAGTCATACGCCGTCTCCCACCAACGCACAGGATCTTAGGGAGCTCCCACTACAGGAGTGGAATAACATCCCCCAAAATGTGATCCGTAATTTAATTGAGAGCATGCCACGTCGCCTCCAGGCTGTCATAAATGCACGGGGAGGAACCACTCGTTATTAGGGGTCAAAATTTTAACAGTTCCTTGTTTTATTCCAACATTTTTCTCACTACACATTTTTAAGACAATTTTGTTAAAATTTGCTTCTTTACGAATTTTCAATAAAAACATTAGAAAATGAAACGTTTTCTTTTTAAAACATTCCTGTTTAGAGATATTTATACAACGAAATCCATTTACAATAATAAGATACAATAACTAACCAGAAAAGTTGAATTTTTGAAGTTACCCTAATTTTATGCTCGCCAGTGTAGTTTACCTATGTGGAAAACTCCTATTAGTGTTAGCGGTTAACAAAAAAAACCCTACAAATTGTGTTAAAAGCATAAAACTTGGTCGGCAGCTTAAATAGGTCAGATTTTGCCTGAAGTATTCTAAAAAATAGCCCTAAAGAGCAGCTCAGGGGCGGAATATATTCCAAGGGGCTTGAATTTCAAAAATAATTAAATAATAACCAATGTGGGCAAGTAATATGTCATTTTATAATGATTTGATATTGCTGAAGTCAATTTAAACCATATTTGTTTTATAACTATAAAATTTTCTAAATGGCGGCCAAATTTCCAATTTTAATTCAAAATTTTGTTAAATTCGCTAATATTAAAAAAAATTGTAAAATATATAACATTTTTATTTAAATTGCAATCTCTTAACCTGTTCTAATGATATTTTTTGGTATCCCCAAAAATTCCAAAATGGTTGTGATTTTTGAAAGTAAAATTTATTTACAGTAAGTATACCTTGTTGGATATGGATGGACAAACTGAGGGTATTAGAGACTTTTTATTTTTTGTTTCTCTTTTTATTTAACATTTGTTTTTGAAGATAACTATACATACAGGGTGTGTCACGACGAGTTCCTGTTAGACGTTTGTGGAGAAGCGCTCACAATAGAATTCTGAAAATTTGTAATATCACGTTTTCAAATAATGTTCTCTATTCAATGAAAATAATGACAACTTAATGCAACTTCCGCTTATACCGGAAGTGGCACCTAACTTCCTTATTTTAAACAGAACTACCTAACTTTTTTACACTTTCGGGTTCTCCGTAAAATTTTAGATGGGCTTTATGTAACATAAATAACCTCTAAATGTCAAAATTTCCAAGATATACGCGAGTTTTAAAATTTTTTTACAGTTGCAGGGTACTCTTTGGCGTCTGTGACAAAAGAAACAAATTCAAATCGAAACAACTGCTGGCGGTAGCATTAATGACAAAGGTCTAACTTAAAGTTCAGTGTACTCAAAGTTTGAAAATACTGCGCACAGTGATTAGGATGCGACATTAAACTGCGAAATCAAAATATTGCCAGAACTCAACAAAATTAAATGGAACGCCCCCCTTTTCATGCACTTTTTGGATTCTACAGAAAATTTTAGTGCATAAAAAGGTTGAGTTCTGGCAATATTTTGATTTCTCAGTTTAATGTCGCATCCTAATCACTGTGCGCAGTATTTTCAAACTTTGAGTACCCTGAACTTTAAGTTAGACCTTTGTCATTAATGCTACCGCCGGCAGTTGTTTCGATTTGAATTTGTTTCTTTTGCCGCAGACGCCAGAGTACCCTGCAACTGTAAAAAAATTTTAAAACTCGCGTATATCTTGGAAATTTTACATTTAGAAGTTGTTACATAAAGTTCATCTAAAATTTTATGGAGAACCCGAAAGTGTAACAAAGTTAGGTACCTAGTTCTGTTTAAAATAAGGAAGTTAGGTGCCACTTCCGGTATAAGCGGAAGTTGGATTCATTATTTTCATTGAATAGAGAATGTTTGAAAACGTGATATTACAAATTTTCAGAATTCCATTGTGAGCGCTTCTCCACAAACGTCTAAAAGGAACTCGTCGTGACACACCCTATATGTATGTATAGTTATCTTTAAAAACAAATTGTTGACATGTTAAAGAAAAAGAGAAACAAAAAATAAAATGTCTATAATACCCTCAGTTCGTCCATCCATATCCAACAAGGTATACTGAAAATAAATTTTACTTTCAAAAATTGCAACCATTTTGAAATTTTTAATGATACCAAAAAATATCATTAGAACAGGTTAAGAGATTGCATTTTAAATAAAAATGTTATATATCTTACAATGTTTTAAATATTAGCGAATTTAACAAAATTTTAATTTAAAATTGGAAATTTGGCTGTCATTTTGAAAATTTTATAGTTATAAAACAAATAAGGTTTAAATTGACTTCATAGTAGGAGAGCCCGCTGCAAAATTATGCACCCATCTGTTAACGAAATGAAATGTGCGGCAAAGGCATGTAAAAACACCATACTCAACGGATCGGCACCCGTGCCGGTCACCATTTGGTGCAAAAAGGTAAAAACAATGGCACTTCCGGTACGGAAATTTGCTGAAAATTGCGCGATTTGTTAACGAGATGAAAGTTGTGCCATCTTGTAGCCTGCGATTAATTGAATTGAAATCGGTACCCGTGCCATCTTTTACCCTAGTACAAGTCCCCGGCACAGCGACATTCTTGCAGCCCGTAACTCGGACAAATTCCCGTCATGTGTTAACGACTTGCAATAAAGTTCAATGGAAAGGGCATTATGTTTCTTTTACGAATATCCGAACGTGCCGCGATTCAAAGCAGTCTAAGAAGGTGGCACGGCCCGATTCATAACGCGCTACGCGGCGTCAAAATGTCACTTTTTAATCAATTCCAATGGTCGCGCAACATGTCGAATATTAAATGTTTTTTGTGTGGTGCACAATTGACATCTGTCACTGTGACACCTGTTAATGGTGATGGTAACTAAGACATGATACAAAGAACTAACTAAGTAACTACAGTCCTTCTTTTTAACTTGATCCTTAGGTCATCAACGTAATGTGTAAGTTACTCCGCGCGGGCAGCTGTAATAGTGCATGTTGAAAAGAGACACTTTCGAAAAGAATGTCTGGAATGCCGGTATGGCGATTTGCATTGTGCAAAAAGGACGGTACATAAAAGTAGCCGCTGAATTGCATGCCGGCTTACGTTCTTTTCAGCGTTCGGACTGCTGGACTGAGTGACATTAGGATCAAGTTAAAAAAGGACTGTATAGGGAGCAAGTAACTAGGTAAACTTTCGCTATTAAATCATGTTGCAAATGCAACGAGTGGCACTTTTGCTGAATTTCGGGCCTATACTACGAACATAAAAACATTTCCAATATTCCAATGTTAAAAACTCGCGCGCGCCGACTGCCGAATTCCCTGAAAATGGCACCGCGTGGCGCGTTATAAATCGGGCCGTGCCACCTACTTAGACTGCTTTGAATTGCGGCACGCTTGGATATTCGTAAAAGGGACATAATGCTCTTTCCATTGAACTATATTTCAACTCGTTAACACATGACGGGAATTTGTCCGAGTTACGGGCTGCAAAAATGTCGCCGTGCCAAGGATTTGTACTAGGGTAAAAGATGGCACGGGTACCGATTTCAATTCAATTAATCGCAGGCTACAAGATGGCACAACTTTCATCTTGTTAACAAATCGCGCAATTTTCCGCAAATTTCCGTGCCGGAAGTGCCATTGTTTTTACCTTTTTGCACCAAATGGTGACCGGCACGGGTGCCGATCCGTTGAGTACGATGTTTTTACATGCCTTTGCCGCACATTCCATTTCGTTAACAGATGGGTGCATAATTTTGCAGCGGGCTCTCGGACTATCAGTGATATCAAATCAATATAAAATGACATATTACTTGCCCACATTGGTTATTATTTAATTATTTTTGAAATTCAAGCCCCTTGGAATATATTCCGCCCCTGAGGGGTATTTTTTAGGGTACTTCAGGCAAAATCTCTTAATTTGACCTATTTAAGCTGCCGACCAAGTTTCATGCTTTTAACACAATTTGCAGGGTTTTGGGCAGAATTGTCGTTAATCACTAAGACTATATTATTTTGTCTATTTCTGAAGTTTATCAATTAAAAATGGATCAACTGGTATATTAAAGTGCATTTTGTGCTCCACCCTTGCCACGAAATCTTTATAAACAATTCATTTAATAAATTATATTCTTTCCTCAGTATTTTTTGCAGAAAATTATTCGGCAACTTTACAGCTAAACCTTCTCGGCAGCATTGATAACATTTGTCTTTAAGTAACTTTGTACATATTGTTTTACTGGAGGATCAAGGGCTTCAGGGTTTCAGCCTTTGATACTCTTGGCTGGCAGTTATAGGGGAGATATTTTCGACAACCAGTAGATTCGCAGAAACATTCAATTTTTTCCTCAGATTCGGAGAAACTATCAAAGCCCAATGAACCATCTCCGTAATCAAAAGTCAACTCCGTATTACTCGGAATGTCACAAATAGCAAAAATACATAATTTCGGCACCGAACTTTTAACTCTCACTGGTATCAATTTACAGTTAGGCTCGCAGCTATGATTAACATATCTTCCAATGTTCCCAAAGATGGAAGGATCGATGAAAGTTTTGTTTATTGTGTGGCCGCAACGTTCCGTTAAACATAAAACATAGTTTGGTAATTTGAGAACAGCGTTGCTTTTGTATCTCAGATTCGCTTCCTGCTCCGAGAGAACTTCGCCGGCGTATTCGCACACAAAATTGCCGCATAATATCGGTTTCTCTGTAATCAAACCGAGTCCTTTTGACGCAGCGCACTGGATGATCTTTAAATGATTTCTCGGACCCAATTGAACGAGTCTGTTTCCGCAAAAGTTTCCTTCACACTTACAATAAGAATTACATTCATACGCCGGTTTATTAGAATTCATTTCTACCGCAGCATACATTTCTGTTCTTGATTTATGATCAGGAGTGATGTAGAGTAATCCACTCTCCTTTAAACACTTGCAATGTGCTGGTTCGCAAATCTTCTCGCATTCGCAACAATTTAATAACTCGTGACTGAAAATTTCTTCCGTGTCAACTGTACAAATATTTTCTGTCGTGTAATAAATTGTGTTGTCCAAATGGAAATATTCGTCGGCGAATTCAAGCATATCGCTTTTCTTCACTAATGTGATTGAGGTTATAGGAATTTTGATTTGACATTTGACGTTCGTTTAAGAGGCACTGGCTCAAATTCCGGCAATCGGGAATGTTTGATGCTAAAAATCCTGAAAACAATGGGGACAAAAAGTTGTGACGTAATTTTTATTCTAGTCAAGGTCAAATCCTTTATAATAATAATAATATTAATTTCTGGATCGTGACTGAGCTTTAAATATCCATTGAGCTTGCACATAGGTGTTGGGGCAACAAATTAATAGTGTAATAAATATTTCTTTTACATATTTGATCTTTATTGTATAAAAATTCAGTAATTTCAAATTTTTTAAAACAATACTGCTAAACAAATGTAATTTTTCATGCAGAAATGATCCGTCATAGTCACTATATATTGTGTGATCTGAACTGAAATCCGTAACATTAATTTATTTTCTTTTGGTATAAAACTTTGGCCTCACCGCGATTGTGACCCCTTACAATCACTATAATTAATGTGGGAAGTAAAGTGAACGAATTTCCAGCCAGGCCATTACATAAGTCACCTAATGGGCCACGAGGGTCCGGGCAGTATTTTATCTGTATTAAAAGCGAGGGGCTGGTCGAATAATTTGGTGGCTGGAAACCGCCCCGCGCCCAGAGGTTTAGGCTTTTTTGGGGTGTCTGTGGACTTGACGGAGGAGGGAATGAATCACATCGACGATATCGTCCGACTTATTTTTCAAGTAAAAGTATTTCAGGTTTAGTTTGAACGTTTGATGGCAATTTGAAAAACTTTGCAGCACTTGAATTTGCTGAAGAAAGAAGGGCCTTTGAAGTGGGTGCAAGATGAGCAACGAGATATTTACGCGATGACTTTTAGGTTTAAGGATAAAGAGTCGCCTAGATCTTACGTTTCTAGCATTGTTCACAATATGCACGTGAGGAATATTAGGTTTGTAACGTGCGAGAAAAAGGAAAATTTGTTTTCTTTTAGGAGTTTCCTTTAGAAGAAGTTTTAAGTGGCAATTATTTATTGTCTGACTGGAGACCCGATATAGTAGAAAATTTATTCGAGAATTTTGTTCCCGAGAATGTCAGGTAATTTTACTTAAATTTTGTCCGCCGGCGAATTTGTCTTATTATAATTTTATAGAGTTGCTGTTATTGCGAAAAAGTTTGAATCTATAGCAAACGATAAGGAACCATGGTATGGGACGCAATATAAAATGGAAAAACTTCCCCAAGAAATTTTGAAAGTAAAAAAAAATTGTTTTTTCCTTAGCTCGAAATCATGTTTTTTCTTGCAGAGTTGGAAAGATGCGGGTCTTTGCGAATCGTTAAGAATGCCCGATAAAAATGAATTTATCCCTTCGGACTTTTCCATTTATCCTCTAGACAAAGATGTACGTGTTGAGGTGAGTGAATAATTTTGTGCCGGGAGTAACTTAAATTTCTTGTTAAGAGCACCGAATATCCGCAAATAATTCAAGATACAGCCCTAACGAGAGTGTGGTTCAAACAGGATGACAAGTTCTTGTTACCCAAAGCGAATCTTATATTTGATTTTGTAAGGTACGCATATAAAACATAGGCTATGAGAATTTGTAAGTTCGGTAAAATTGCTTTAGAAAAATTTGCTCTGATCCAAGATTAAGCCGACATTTGACAATTAATTAGAATAGAATTTAGCGACTTTGCCGAACTGAAAGAGAAATTTTGCTGTTGCATTTCGAATGTCAGACAGACTGTTATCATCTGGTAATTTTTAGTCCTTTGGCATACTTGGATCCTTTAAATTGCAATTTGACCCACATGTTTGTGCAATTATTCCGAGATTCCCTGAACGAGTACGCGTATTCGGCAGAATTGGCCGGTCTCAAATGGGATCTCACAAACACCAAGTACGGTTTAATCGTGAGTCTACATTTTAAAATTTTCGGCACAAGTTTGCTTAAGTTCCCGTTTCAGTTGACCATTGAAGGTTTTAATGACAAGCAGCACATTTTCTTGGACAAAGTGATGGAGAAATTGGTGAATTTCAAAGTGGACCCCAAGAGATTCGAAATTTATAAAGAAAATGTAAGTGTTGCGTAAAAAATTTCTTTTCTCGAAGTAGACATTTTTCGTGAAATGTAAAGTCTCTCAGCAAATATTTTGTCTCGTTTTTTTCTTTATGATTTCTTGTTTCATTTCGAAAGTACAGCTGCATTTCAAGCAGTATACAATTTAATTAGATGTTGCGAACAAAGAAAAAGTGACTGCAATAGTATTGATAGAAATATTTTGAAAATTTGGTTTGAATGGAATTAGCGAGCACAGTAAAGCGGATGTTTATTTATAAACTGTATTGTCCCTAGCGATGTTGTGTGGTTGATTTGATTGTTTCCCTTTCAAGTACATAAGAGCCCTTAAAAACTTTGCTGCGGAACAGCCGTATCAACATGCCGTGTACAATTTAGCGGTGCTGTTGACCGAGCATTCTTGGATCAAGGAAGAACTGTTGAGTGCCACCGAAAGTAACTATGCGAGCGTCCGCATTTTCTGTTTGTAATTTACGAATTTCCAGAATTGAGTATCGAGCAACTAGAATCTTTCATTCCACAGGTGCTCTCCAAAATGCACGTAGAATGTTTAATACATGGCAACGCGAACAAGGAGAAAGCCAAGGAAGTGGTATACTTGGTGGAATCGCATCTCTTAAACTCTGTAAGCGATTCTTTCTTTTTCTTGTACGATTTTTCTGAAAAATAAGTGCCGAAGGTGAACGTGTGTCCTTTACTGCCGCGTCAGTTGCTGTTGAACAGAGAACTCAAGTTGGAAGCGGGTTCTAATTACTTGTACGAAGTTAAGAATAAAATTCACAAGACGTCTTGTATTGAACTGTATTATCAATGCGGTTTACAAAGCAAGGAGAATAACATGATGCTCGAATTGATTGCGCAAATTGTCCAAGAGCCGTGCTTCAATATTCTCCGGACTCAGGTTGGTTATTTAATTACTCTCGCAGACAAAATTAACCCACCGTTCAACTACTTTGCGATAAAAATATATTGGTGTATTAATTTTGTACAGAAGTGTATTTAAGTTCCTTTTAGAAATGTTTCGTTTTCCCCTTTAGGAACAACTAGGTTACATAGTTTTTAGTGGAATAAGACGATCGAATGGTGTTCAAGGTTTGAGGGTGATTGTCCAGTCGGACAGACATCCCAGATATTTAGACTCGAGGATAGAAAACTTTTTAACGAACATGCGGAAAGAAATTAGCGATATGTCCGAAGAGGAATTCGAAAGGCACAAAGAAGCTTTGGCTGCCCAAAGATTAGAAAAGCCTAAGCAACTGAGCGTGCAGACGCAGATGTATTGGTCAGAGATTACAAAGCAACAGTATCACTTTGACAGGGCCAATGTCGAAGTTGCTTTCCTCCGGACTCTCACAAAAAGAGACATCCTCAAATTTTACAACGTAATAATTAAATTCTCGATTTTGTTCGTTTTTGATTTTGAATTACGTTACTGTTCTGTAGGAAATGTTGGTGGAGATGAGGAAGAAGATCGGTGTTCATGTGGTGTCCGAAACGGGAGAGGCGACTAACGAAATTGGTGAAGAGGAGGATGTGGAAAAGGAGGGCCACTGTGTGGTTATCGATGATGTGACAGTATTTAAGAGTATGCACGAGATGCATCCTCTTGTTCAGCCATATATTAATATACCCCGGAAGGGGAATAGGTGTAAACTTTGATCGATTGTAGGGAAAAAGTGTTTTATTATTCACAAATAAAGTTGTTTTTTTTAAGGTGGCAAAATGATTTACTTACCTCATTTCGCACTCTTTATGCAGGGATTTTCGGAAGTTTTCATATGACAACCTTAGAATCTTAGTATGTGTATTACACTTTTACATGGATCAATCCAGTGGCGGCTCGCCCGATGATGCAGGTGAAGAGTTGCTTCACCTAAAATTTCCGAATTAACTTTTCTTTTCTCTAAATTGTTTTTAATTTTTTAGTCAAATATTACTTTGATCTCAAACTTAATTCCTCTTATACAGGGCGTTACAAATTTTAGGTCCATAAATTTAAGTGGTGATTGTAGACATCAACATTTTATGAAAAAAGCTTCTGATAAACGTGGGTCCGGAAATTCATAATAAAGGAGGTAATTGCCATAGAATGTTGTTTTAAATTTTTTTAAATAAAATTTTTATCATTCAAGAATTTTATTAAAAATAGTGAAAAGCGCATTTTTATGAAAAATTCACAGATTTCGCAATCCTTGCAACCATCGGGACATTGGAAATGATGACACCATACATAAAACATAATTAGCTTTTTATCGTGGGAAAAATAGTGTACATAACTCGATAGAAAGTGTATTTCCTTTAAACTCGCGTAATTTCTTTTCAGCACTCGGCTACGCCTCGTGCATAAAATTTCACGCTCTTATGAAATTTGTCACTTTCTACGACTGCATATAAACAAACTTGTAGAGCACAAAATTTACTAAACAAAAGTCCGCGGGAGGATGTAAGTACCTCCAATAGCATAGGCCATAGGAGATCCGGGTGTCCAAAGTTGTGCGAATAAATCGTACAAACATTTGGGTGCCTGTAACTCCTGAACTATTGGAGGTACTTACACCCTCTCGCGGACTTTCTTTTAGTAAATTTTGCGCTCTACAAAAATGTTTACGTGCAATTTTCTTTTATCTTGCACGGTTTTAGCAGCGTTCGTGGTGAAACCGGCAGCGGATCTGATTCTGGAACTAAAATAATTATTTTCCAGCTCAACTCAGCGAAATTGAGATACCTTATATTATCAGAATATAAAACGAATCATAAGAAGCATTTTTAGTATTGAAACGTTTTTTCTAACTCTACAAATAAAAGCGTTACAGGCGAAAAACCCAATAAATTGCTTTACGTGACGTAGCGACACCGCTGTCTTTTGGCCTTGAACGAAAACTCGTAACTGGACCCCCATATATACGAACATAAACATTTCCAATGTTAAAAAGTCCTTGTCAGATCTTGATAGGACACAGCGTTTTCAAGAAAAAACGAAAATATTGATCAGAAAGAACATTGCTGAATATAGAGGATTTTCGTAAAAATTATTTCGTGTTTTCCAATTCCAGTGTTAGTTATACTATTTTATCGCAGATTTCTTGCTACAAGAACTTGGCGTTACAAGCAGCGCCTTATAATTAACACCAAGAAAGAAACTCTACAATAAGAAAGTCTTTGACGAAGATTAAAAACAGAAGAATGTGAAATGTTTCAGTCAGAAATTTCAAAATTGTTCAAATTAATTTTTGCCTCTTCAACAAAGATTTTTTAGGTTACTCTAAAAACATTGGACAGAAACCAAAAAGTAGGGACTTACACATTTGATGTTGATAGCTAAAAGCAAAGAATGGGTTAGGTACTGCTGATGACTTCACTCGGGACTTCACTTGAAGGTTTTCTCCTAACAAAGATAAATGGGTTTTTCCCAAAATAAAGGTTGTCTCGCTAATTTTGACGCATTTTAACACATTATATCTACCAAACCGCCTGAGATATTGGTGTGCGCTTGTCACCAATGAGTTTTGTATGACTTCCAAGTTTTTTTCACTACTTTGAAAATATTTTACTACTCCCAGTTCATAAGGACCAGAAAAAGTCACTTTTCATATTATTGCAATTGCAATTTTTTTAAAAGTAGGACAGAGTGTAGAAAATTTCTTACAGCAAAGTGACAGGGTAGTTATGGTTAGGTTAGATTCGAAACCTGTAAAAACAGTAATAATACAGGTATATATGCCCACTTCTAACTACAGTGATGAGGCCGTAGAGGCAGTTTATAGTGATATTGAATATGTGCTAGATTTTGTGAGAGGGCACGAAAATTTAATAATTACAGGAGATTTCAATGCAGTCGTAGGCACAGGGCGAGAGGGCGGAATAGTTGGCCCCTTTGGATTAGGCAATAGGAACGATAGGGGAGTTAGACTGATAGAGTTCTGCGATAAACATAACTTAACGGTCGCGAACACTCTATTTCACCATCATGTTAGGAGATGCTATACGTGGAAGATGCCAGGAGACTTAGGGAGATATCAAATAGATTGCATTCTCGTTAGGCAAAGATTTAGAAATCAAGTTAGGGATTGTAGAAGTTATCCAGGAGCAGATATAGATAGTGATCACAACATAGTCGTTATGAAAGCCAATCTTAAATTTAAGATTTTGAAAAAAAGAAGCGGAAGAAGGTATCTTGACCCAGAGAAACTAAAAGATGATGATATGCGCAATAAGTTCGAGAAAAAGACAAACGAAGCACTAAAGGGCACGGGTGGAAATATTGTTAGGGACATAGAGGCAGAATGGAATTGCATTAAAAATAGTTTAGTTTCCTCAGCTAGGGATATTTTGGGTCATAAACAGAATGAAAGTAGGAAACCCTGGATAACAAAACATATTGTGAGTCTAATAGAGGAAAGGCGAAAATATAAAAATAGGTTAGATGAAACAGGGAAACAAAGATATAAGGCGATCAAGTGGGAAATTATTCGGGAATGTAGGAAAGCGAAAGAGCAATGGATCGATAATAAATGCAAAGAAGTGGAAGATAAATTCGAAGTAGGAAAGACTGATGAAGCATATAAAATAATTAGGAGAAATTTTAGAGAAATTGGATCTAGTACCAAAAACATTAGAAATGAGGCAGGAGATATCCTAATCGGAAGTGGGGAGAAGGCAGATAGGTGGAAAGAATATTTAGGAAACTTATATGCGGGACAGGAAGTGCAAGATATATTAGAAAGCGAAAGCAGTGTAGAGGGGGATAACCTAGGGCGTCCTATAATGAGAGAAGAGTTTGAGCTAGCACTAAAAAGTTTAAGGAATAATAAAGCGCCAGGTATAGATGGCTTGCAGGCAGAAATCTTAAAGTGCGCAGGTCAAGAGGTAATAGATCGTTTATTTAAACTAGTTAGTCGCATATACCTGACAGGCTAGATTCCAGAAGATTACAAACGGAACATCATAGTAGCTTTGCCAAAAAGAAAAGGCGCGGATAGATGCGAAAATTTTAGAACTATCAGTTTAACTTCCCATGCGTCAAAAATTTTAACTAGAATTGTGCAAAGAAGGATGGAGAAAAAGGCGGAAGAAATATTAGGAGAAGATCAGTTCGGATTTAGACGAAATAGAGGAACGCGCGAGGCCATTCTAGCTTTACCAGTAACTATAGAAAAAACGATAGAAAAGAGAAAGAGCGTCTATATAGGATTTGTAGATTTAGAAAAAGCCTTCGACAACGTAAAATGGGGGAAGATGTTCGAAGTGCTGAGAAAGGTAGGGATGAAATACAGGGACAGAAGAATAATACATAATCTCTACAAAGAGCAAAAGGCAGTTATAGAATGTGAGCAGGAACAAAGGGAAGTAGATATCCGGAAGGGAGTGAGACAGGGATGTGCATTGTCACCTCTAGTTTTCAACTTATATATCGAAGATGCGATTAATATTGTTAAGGAAAGAATAGCCTCAGGGATCAATGTACAGGGCCAAACTATTAACATGCTCAGATTCGCGGATGATATAGCAGTGTTAGCATCTAGCAAAGAAGAATTAGGAGCGGCTTTGAATGAAATGGAAGCAGTTTTGACACAGGGCTTCGGCATGAAAATCAATAAAAAGAAAACTAAAATTTTGGTATGTAGGGGATGCGAAAATAGAACTAAAATGGAAATACAAATTGGAAATGAGAAGATAGAGGAGGTCGCGGATTTCTGCTACTTAGGAAGTAAAATAACTCAAGACGGTAGGAGCACTAAAGATATAAAACAAAGAATGGCGCAGGGCCGAGTTGCGTTTAACAAAAAGAAACAACTGTTATGCTCGAGAACGGTTAATATAGAGACTAGGAAGAGACTCTTAATGTCGTATGTATGGAGTACGGCATTATACGGGTGCGAAACTTGGACAATAGGAGAAGCGGATAGAAAAAGAGTAGAAGCGTTTGAAATGTGGTGCTACAGACGCATGATGAAGATACCGTGGATAGTTAAGGTTAGCAATAGGGAAGTATTAGAAAGAGTTGGGGAAAGGCGAAAGGTATGGAAAACAATAAAGAGTAGGAGAGATAGGATGGTAGGATGGTAGGACACCTTCTAAGACACGAAGGAATAGTTCGCGACATACTAGAGTCAGAGATAGGAATAAAAAGAGGTAGGGGTAGGCCTAGATTAGACTACTGCTCTCAAATAGTTAGGGATGTAGGATGTTCTACTTTTAGGGAAATGCGTAGGTTAGCTCAGGATAGAAAAGAATGGAGGTACGCGTCCAACCAGTCTTCGGACTGAGAACCTTATGATGATGATGAATTTTTTTAATGGGACACCCTGTACATAATTAAATGCTCAAAAAGTCGCATCTTTTAGCTATCCAACCGTATGCTAGATTTGATCATCGGTAAGCTGAGATTTTAGATTTCAAAAAAAAACTGCAGAATCGAACAAATCCTTGTACAAAATTTGTTGTAGATAGTTGTTAATTTTATTGTTTTCAGTTTTAAAATTACGTATAACTTTATAAAATTGTTTAAATTTATTTCAAATAATCCAAATGTAAGCAGACGTTTCACAGATTGTTGAATCGTTTATTGCAATAAATCACAGCGCACTTGAAATTTTCTGCTTCTACAAAGATTTTGTTCGATTCTGCAGTTTTTTGAAATCCAAAATCTCAGCTATCCCCTTACCGATGATCAAATCTAGCATACCGTAGGATAGCTAAAAGATGCGACTTTGTTAACATTTAATTATATACAGGTTGTCCCATTAAAATAATTGCAATTGCAGTAATATGAAAAGCGACTTTTTCTGGTCCTTATGAACTGGTAGTAAAATATTTTCAAAGAAGTCAGAAAAAAACTTGAAGTCATACAAAACTCATTGGTGAAAACCGCACACCAATATCTCAAGCGGTTCGGTAGATATAAGGTGTTAAAATGTGTCAAAATATAGTGAGACATCCTGTATAAGAGAAATACAAAAGGTTTTCCCTTTGAGTGGTCGGATCTCAGGGAGTGCTTGTTCTAGTTGTTTTATTATGTAAATTATTCTCCACTATCTTATTAGCAAATGCTGAATTTTCATCATTAATTAAGTTAGCTAAATTTAGTCTTTGTTATTGTAATCCCCATTATTAAGATATCCAGTAATCATACTCTAGAATCTCTACTTTATTTCACTAAATTACTTTTGGGGGAAACTGTATTCAAAACAGTTCCACAAGTAAGACGGCTCATTGGAATATAGACTAATATAAACAAAAGTAGGTTCAGAAGGTCACGCTCCAGAAAAGGGAACACAACTGATCATTTCTTATGAAAGTAATGGGGTTTGTAATGGCATAGGTAATACACAACGTAGGTAATACACGATCACGTGGTTACTTCGACAGGTATATACGCAAATTTTAGTTAGGTTAATTAATCAGCGCTGAGCAAGTAGATAGACAGGTGAGCAGTAATTCTTGAAAGGGTGGGGTAGGGTCCGTTACACAATATTTAACGTTTTTACTCTTAACTTAAAATGCCAAAGACAGATTTGATGAAATTGCATTACAGCTACACTCATATTACATTGGAAATAACTGGTTTGGGAGAACAATTTGTGCTATCTTGTGTGTATCGCTCATCTGGTAGGTCTCGGTCTGATTTCCTGGAATTTTTGGAGTATTGGTGTGGGGAAATGGTCGAGAAAAATCGGAAGTGTTGGTTTGTTGGAGATTTTAATATTGATTGGCTTTCTGAGGATTTCTACGCTGTTAAACTCAGAAAATGTGTCGAGAGTGTTGGGTTGATACAGTTGACAGAGGATTATACTCATGTTATGCCGCTGAGCAGGACATTAATAGACTTGGTATTGTCAAATGACTGGAATACCCAGGTACAAGTGTGTGATTCACCAAAGATTTCTAGTCATAGACTGCTGAAATTTTTAATTGAAGAGCCAGCGATAATAGAATACAAGCTAATTAGGAAAAAAATACAAAATTATTACAGCTGTGGTATGGAGCTACTGTCAAAGGAGCCTGTTGTGGATTATAGAGTAAGGGATTTGAATGAGCGAACTTGCGGTTTTGTTGAAAATTTAACCAAGGTTATAGACGAGGTATGTCCAGTGACAAGAATTGTGGTGAGAAATAATAAGTCATGGTTCAGTGAAATTGTAAGAGAAGCGATAAGAAGTCTAGATAAAGCTTACCAACGTTTTATAATTGTAAATACTTGGGAATGTTGGGAGCAGTACAAGATAGCCAGGAATTTGGTAGTGAGAACCATAAGAGATCAGAAGCTTCTATATTATGAAAATAAGATTGATGGAGCTAAGCATGATTCAAAGGTAATGTGGCGGACATTGAAGGGTTTACTATCATGTAGAGACAAAAGAATTATTAAGATGGTCGAGTTTGATGGAAGGGAAATATCAGAGGAAAAAGAGATGGCAGATGAATTCAATAAAAAATATTTTGTGGAGAGTGTGTTGAATATAATTAACACTATACCTGTTAGGAATGATTTACTGATGATAGCAGAGTTGAGTAGCGTAATGGACAGTTTTAAGTTGGTGGATGAACATAAACTTCGGGATATCATGATGAGTTTGAAGAAAAAAGGTAGTCCTGATGATATAACAATCGATTTTGTTTTGGAGGTTTTTAGGATGTTGTGGAGGCCTGTTATGAATATAATAAACACATCATTGCAGGAAGGTGTTTGCCCTGCAATTTTTAAGTTGGCTGTTGTAGTTCCGATTAAGAAGATACAAAGAGCACTAAAGAGTGAAGATTACCGACCTGTAAATACGTTAGCAGCTTTAGACAAAATATTGGAGAAAATTGTACACACAGTGGATGGATCAAGAACTTTGACGTAAATTCACTATGAATTCTTAATAAGTAACCCCACACGCCAAAAGACAGTGACACAGTAATTAAACTCGACACGTGTTTCGCTGACAACGTCAGCATCTTCAGGAGTAGAAGATAATCTAAATTCTAAACTTAAATTACGTTGCTAAAAATATCCAACCCCCACTCACCCACCCTCCACTACTGAAGTGAAAAGGATCGATAAACCTATAGGGTTTCTCAGAACTAATTTGAACATGAGAGCAATAAAATTGTATTCTTAAGTGAAAGGGATCAATAACCTATAGGGTTTCTTAAAACTATTAGAGCAATAAAATTCGGGTCTGGAGGGTAAATATTTATGGCAAGACTTAATCTATCTACCTGATAAATCTATACAGGGTTGAGTTCGGAATCGGACCATAGTTACTGTTAAGACAACTACGTTTATTTTTATATATCTCTATACTTTCCAATGCGTTTAAATCAAATTTATTATTTCCTGGTTTTAAGAGTTTGAGATTATTGCTATTGAATTTATGGCCCGTTTCCAACGCGTGTGACGTCATGCTAGACTTATCAGTGCGGCCGTATTTGTAATGAGCTTGATGCTCCTTAAAGCGAGTTAAAATAGACCGAGTTGACTGCCCGATATATTTTTTGTCGCAATTTCCGCATGCTATTTCGTAAATTCCCGCTTTATCTTTCGCATTTCCTAGTAGATTTTGTAAATTGTTGCTCGAAGTGTGAACCACTTTGAAGCCCGCTTTCCCGAAAATAGTATTCATAACTCTAGTTATTTGCGGTACGTATGGTATTTTTATAAATTTAGTAATTTTATTATCCCAATTTAAAGTGGTGGAATTTACTTTTTGCGCTGTACATTAATGATATCGGTTCTATTTTTGAGTATTGCAAATATCATTGTTTTGCGGATGATACAGTTATGTACATTGGAGGCGATGATATCGCTGAATTAATAAGGATGGTCAATGAAGATCTGAAGGGTGTTTCTAGCTGGTTGGAAGTGAACAAATTAAAACTTAATTTGAAGAAAACGAAAGGGATGTGTTTTAGTGCTCCCCATGTTTATACTGAACTTCGATGCAGTGGAGGTAGTGAACGTGGAAGGGATTGCAGCTGAAATTGTAGAAGAACTTAGGTATTTGGGAGTCGTGATTGATAGACAGTTGAAGTTCAATAGTCATGTTGATTATGTGTGCAAGAAGATGGCAATGAAGATCGGTGTTATCTCTAGGGTATCAAAGTATCTGTCCAGTTATGCGAGGAGAACTGTGTACAACACAATTTTGTTGCCATATGTTTACTGCTGTGGGTCTGTGCTATATATGGCTCAAAAGGGTGCAATTGACAAGTTACAGAGACTGCAAAATCGTGCAATGCGTGTAATATTAAGGTGTTCTAGATACACAACAGTGGATGTTATGTTGAAGCGGTTGAATTGGTTAGGTATTGCTAATTATTTGGAATTTCAGTGTTTTGTTTTTATTTATAAATTGAGTAATGGCCTTTTGCCTAGTTATTTTGATAAATATAGAATTTTATTTTCGGATGTACATGGTTATGATACCAGGGGAAGAGACAATTTATTTGTAGGTACTGTTAAGACGAGGATGGCATTCGATTCAGTTTTTATTAAGGGTATAATAGGGTATAACAGTTTAAGCAGAGAAATTAAGGGTAGTAAAACTGTGGGTACTTTTAAGAGGAGGCTGCGAGATAATTATAATTGTAACGTTTGAATAGGTGGCACATGTAGATAAATACTTATGATTTGTTTTTAGATTTTGTTCTATGCATTAGCTATATTTATGCTAAATAAATGAATTATTATTATTATTATTATATTCCATCACCTCAAAAATCTTGTTCTGCGATCCTCAGAGAGGATCAATTTCAAGAAGTACGAAGACATCTTCATTTGCTCCCCGAAAGTTCTTCAAGGTTGGCAAAAGCAGAAATGAACCTTAGAAATAATATAAAAATTAAGATCTGCACTTACCAGTAATCTTAATTCTCCCGCCACGTACTTCCAAATTGGGTCGTGTACAATTTAACTTTTCTAGGAATTAAAGTGATTAAACGGAGTTAACGCGAAAGAGAAAGACTACAAGGCGTGGTAATTTCTTTATTATTTCCAAACATATTAAAAAATAAAACCCGCTTCACATACAACAGAATAACAGAGGGATGTTTCTCTTCTTCTTCTTCATGGTGTGTGTGTTTGTGATATGAATGATAGACGATATAATATTGTACACTGGGACATATGTAGATGTATAATTAATAGTTACAAACATGTGTAATGTGTCACTCGGTATTTTACAAATATTCACCCAACTACTAACTTCTCTACACAAAATATATCTCGCTCAATCGCAAAACACAAACTCCAAGTATGCAAAAACAACAAAGAAAACAAGAGAAAACAAAAATAACACACGGGAGGAGGGAAAAATGTAAAAATGTACATCGACAATAATAATAATAATTAGGTGTACGTTGTAGAAGTAGTTACATTGTAAAAGGTACGTCATCTTGGAACAGTCTATTGTTTGGCACATCGGTAGGATAGGAAAACGGACACACCTCAAACAGCAACTTCTCCATTATTTCGCCATTTCAGATTGCCGCTCTCCGTTTGGAACAAAATTAAACAAACACAAAGAAACTAGAACGTCTGTAGGCAAATGCGGTTGCTGCTGTGTTGTCAGTAAATTAAAAAACCATCGGGAACACTGCAACAATTTCAAATTTTACACAAGTCGAACTTCATTTAAATTACATAAAAGAGACCCGACGTGCCGAGCAGAAAGTCTGTTGCGACTGAATTTTTTTTTGTTTCGAATTAAAGAAATTTGAAAAAGCCACACATAGGATTCAATTTCAATCTTTCAACTAGGCGCTGAAAGGCTGAAACGAACTGATATTCCTAACTTAAAGAACGGCTAGTAACTTATTAGATTACTAGTGCTGTTTTTCGATTAAAACCAAGAAGTATCGACCTACCCTTAATAATTAAAGAAATTGTTAGATTTCAAAAGGGGCCACGACGCAATATTTATTCAGTAAACATCAAAATTTAAAAACCTTTTACTTCTGAAAATCGATTCATCAATTTTTGAGAAAATCGATTTCGGAAAAAATCGAATAATCGACGATAGAGAGAAATCGATTTTGAAGGCCGATTTTAGAATCGACTTCGGAATTGACTTTTAAGTCTATTTCAGAATCGATTTTTAAAGTCAATTTCGGAATCGATTTTTAAAATCGTTTTTAGATCAAATCGATTTTAGAATCGGTTTCTATAGTCTATGTTAAAATGGGCCTTAAAATTTGGTTTGAAAATCTATTTTGGAAATAAAGTTACCACGACAAGAGTGGCAGTATGCGGTAGCAGGGTGTCCAGTAAACTACAAATCTAATTTCCTTGGAAAGAAACTGATCTCATCCAATTTATTTAGTACATATACAGGATGTCCCAGATAAGCCTCGACAACATTGCAAAAAATAAGCTATTTAATGACATAAAAATCCAATATGGCGTCCATAAGAAAAAATAAACCTGATGATGACTGCAAGTGTATGAAACGTCGGAGACAATTTTGGAGTACTGTGAAATGTGCGGGTTAAACAACCATTTAAACCTGTTTCTAAAAATCATTAAAATGTTAATAAATAACGAAGTTATTAACAAAAAACCAAATTGAAAATTTTTCCTTTTTTTTCAAATATCTAGGAAACCAACAGAGCGAAGTCAATTTTTGTGAAGGCATATTAAGGAGATCCAAATTGCAAAACTTTTTCCCCATTTAAACGTGTGCCTATCTTTAAAGATAAGTGAGATAGCAATGCTGTCGAGGCTTATCTGGGACACCCTGTATATGCTTCCTTAAGAAAGTTATGGACCTTTGAAGAGTGAAGAACAATTTTTTTTATTCAATATTTTCTTTATTTCTAGTGTACTTTCCGTATATTCCAGTTCACCGTCCACCTCTTTGAGCGTCCGATTGTATATTCAGTTTTACTTAATGGCGCAGCTGAACTCCGCGACGTTGCCATTTAAATATTCACCAGTTATTAAACTTAAGCTCATCGATTGGCTTAAGTAAAGTGAGAGGTTGAATCTTCGGCGCTTTCATACGGATGATCGCTGGAGAAGCAAGATAAAGATATCTAGGGATATGAACAATTGTTGTGGAAGCCGTCGAAGATTCTAATCCAGAATGCCAACGCAGGTAAGTATAATTAACTTTTTTGTCTACTCCTCTGCGAAGTGGTGCCAATGATAGGACAATTGGAACTCGCAAAAGTAAGTAAAACAAGACTTCTTCTACTTTGGATAAAAACGAAAAATGTATTTCTTAAATGCTTTTTGGCCACACATTTTCTATTTCAGGTTTCTTAGATTTTTCCCGTAGGGTAAACCCAGTGCGTTATTCGTTTAATGTGACTAATAATCTGCAGGAAAAGATAAGTGTTAAAATAAATAAGAGGCGGGGAAGAGGTGGTGAAGATCATATTAATAGGAGGCCATTTCAATACAAGAACAGGTGAAAGAGGAGGAATGATGGCAACAGTTGACGAAGAGGAAGAAACAGCAAGGAAATCCAAGAAAAACATAAACAAAGACGGAAAGTTAGTGCTGGAATTAGTGGAAGAGGAAGGTTGGGGAATAATGAATGGAATGAACAGAGGAGATATGGAGGGAAAATTTATTATGTGGGAGGAAGAGGAACCTCTGTAACTGATTATGTCATTGGAAATATGGAAGCTTGGTAAAGATAGTCTGAAGGTGGGAGACAGGGTGGACTCGGACCACTGTCCGACACTTGCAGAACTAAAAGAAGAATGCAACATGGCAAAAAGAAAAAAAATGAGATCAAGAGGAAAAAGCAGTGATAGGTTGGTCGGAGGAATGATTAGAGGAGTACAAGAAGAACATCAGAGGAAAAGAAGTCAGAGAAGAAAATACAGATGAGGTGGTGAAGGAGATAGAACAGATAATAAGGGGAGCACCAAGATTGAAAGCTATCCAAAAGGCTGTAAGGGTGGAGGAAGGACAAATAAGTGGTGGGACAAGGAGTGGGGAGATATAGAGAAGTAAGGAAAGCAATGAGATGTCGAAGAGGAGATGAGCCTGGAAGAGTATAGGTAGGTCAGAAAAAAATGCCTACAAGAACTTATGCCGAAAGAAATGGAAGGGGCAAGTATCAAGCTATTGCAAAAAATAGGAAAAGTGAAGTCAGAAAAAGAAGTATGGAATATAATAAGTAGAGAGAGGAAACGAGGAAGAGAGATAGATGAAAGAATTACAATGGGTGATTGGAAGAGGCACTTTATACAAGTACTGGGGGGCAGAGGGCGAGAGAGAAAATTATGAGAATGACGTGAACGAAGAAACAAATAAAGAGGTACAAGTAGAGACAATAAACTGGAGGAAGTCGGAGACGTGGTAAACAGATTGAAAGAGCAAGGAGTGGTTGAATCGAGAACTTCGACGTAAATTCACTATGAATTCTTAATAAGTTAACCCCACACGCCAAAATACAGTGACACAGTAATTAAACTCGACACGTGTTTCGCTGACAACGTCAGCATCCTTAGAAGTTGAATATTAATCCTTACTGTCATAAATTCATAAATTGAAATGGGGAAAAGCTGCAGGAGTGGACAAACTACAAAATGAAGTAAGGACACATGAAGTTGAGGAAACACTGGAGATGATAAGGAAGATATGCAGTGGAGTATGGGAATGTGAAGGGAGGGACTGATACTGCCAATAAGAAAGAAAGAAGATGGAAGGGAAATGGCAGATTACGGAGGAGTGAGACTGACGCCAACATATACAAAAAATATGCACCAGTACTGGCAAATATACTGGAAGAAAAGTTAGAGGAGAAGAATATAATACCAGAAGGTCAATCAGGATTCAGGAAAGGGAGAGGTACGATTGAAAATATTTACGCACTGAATCGTGTAATAGGGATAGAAACAAAAAGAGGAGGAGAAATAATGGGAAGGAAAAACAGATTACAGAGGAGTGACACTGATACTAACAGCGTACAAAATATATGGCTCAGTACTGGCAAATAGACTGGAAGAAGAGTTAGAGGAGAATAATATAATACCAGAACGACAAATAGGATTAGGAAGAGAAGAGATACGATTGAAAATATTTATACACTGTAATAGGGAGAGAAACGAAAAGGAAGGGAGGGAATAATGACATACTTAGTGGATCTGACGGTAGCATTTGACAAAATTAACAGGAAAAAAATTGTTGGAGAGAAAGAAAGTAATTAAGAGGGAATACAGAGCAAGAAACATAGTAAGGGTGGGAGGACGGCTAAGTGAAGTATTTTGGACGGATAGATAGAGGAGTCAGAGAGGGGTGTCCCTTGAGCTCATATTTATTGAACATTTTGCTGTCATATTTAGAAGAGGTAATGAGGAGCAGACGGGAGGAGTGATAATAGGGAAAAAGGAATATTGGGCACCAGCATATGCGGATGATATAGTCCTCTTGGCAAAGGAAGAGAAAGAACTCAATTAGATGCTGATAAGAATGGAATGTTTGGAGAGGAAAGAACTAGCATTGAACACGGAGAAGACTAAATTATGAGATTCAGGAAGAAGTCGCATAGAGAATTGGAAGTGGGAAGAGTTGGAAGAAATGAGAGTTTAAATACCTTGGATTCACCTTACAAAGTGGGCGACAAAAGAAACATGTAAGAGATGTAGCAAGAAAGACAACAATAGCGATGGTAGGCATGGGGATTGGGAAAGAGGAATGTTTGAGGGACTGGAAGAGAATAGTATAGTGGATTGACGCATTAGTGAGGACCGTAGGAATGTATGGAGCGGAAATTTGGGGGTGAGGAGGGAGAGAGAGAGAGAGAGAGAGAGAAAAAATTGAGTGGCTCCATGAGAAGTACATAAAGATCGACACTGGGTTTAGATTGGATAACGACAGGATACATGATAAGAGAGGAGACAAACAGAGATAAATTGAGAATCAGGGCAGGAACGAGAACGATGAAATACGAAGAAAAGTTAAGGTGGGTGCTGTAACGAGTTAGCCAGGCAGTGTTAGGAAGAGGTACAGAAGAGAGGAAATGAAAGATCGAAATGGGAAGAGAAGCAAGAAAATTTTTACCAGGAGCGAGGCTAGACATCAGCAGAAATGGGGAACTTTAGAACATCAGGATGGAACATAGTGAGAGAGGTAGAGGAGAGAGACAGGCAAATAGAAGAACAGGATAGAGAAGAGAAGACGATCAAGATACAACAATAAATACAAAGCGATAAAAGCAGAGGGACTGCCAGGATATTTACAAAGAAGCGGAAGGGAGGAGAGGATAATAAGGGTGGCGAGGTTTAGGCTGGGAAATGAGATGAGAATAAAGGAAGAATAGAAACTGTTTGGTTTGTTTGCACACAGCAACTGCATATCATGATTTCACTTTTGTTGGAGCTCATCAGTATGGAGCAGCTATGTACAAACAAACCAAACCAGCATCTATTCTTAAATCCGAGCGGTAAGCAAGAGCCAACTCTTAATACATTACTATTCAAAGTCGAAGAGCAAAAATATACATTCTACCCGGATTTGATCCAACAACTATTTCCCGGGCAAATACCTCGACAGGCATTGAATTTGTTCTCTAATTCAATGCCTGTCGGGGCACTTGCCCGGGAAATAATAATTGTTGGAGTAAATCCGGGTCGAATATCTATATACTATGAATTCTTAATAAGTTAACCCCACACGCCAAAAGACAGTGACACAGTAATTAAACTCGACACGTGTTTCGCTGACAACGTCAGCATCTTCAGGAGTAGAAGATAATCTAAATTCTAAACTTAAATTACGTTGCTAAAAATATCCAACCCCCACTCACCCACCCTCCACTACTGAAGTGAAAAGGATCGATAAACCTATAGGGTTTCTCAGAACTAATTTGAACATGAGAGCAATAAAATTGTATTCTTAAGTGAAAGGGATCAATAACCTATAGGGATTCTTAAAACTATTAGAGCAATAAAATTCGGGTCTGGAGGGTAAATATTTATGGCAAGACTTAATCTATCTACCTGATAAATCTATACAGGGTTGAGTTCGGAATCGGACCATAGTTACTGTTAAGACAACTACGTTTATTTTTATATATCTCTATACTTTCCAATGCGTTTAAATCAAATTTATTATTTCCTGGTTTTAAGAGTTTGAGATTATTGCTATTGAATTTATGGCCCGTTTCCAACGCGTGTGACGCCATGCTAGACTTATCAGTGCGGCCGTATTTGTAATGAGCTTGATGCTCCTTAAAGCGAGTTAAAATAGACCGAGTTGACTGCCCGATATATTTTTTGTCGCAATTTCCGCATGCTATTTCGTAAATTCCCGCTTTATCTTTCGCATTTCCTAGTAGATTTTGTAAATTGTTGCTCGAAGTGTGAACCACTTTGAAGCCCGCTTTCCCGAAAATAGTATTCATAACTCTAGTTATTTGCGGTACGTATGGTATTTTTATAAATTTAGTAATTTTATTATCCCAATTTAAAGTGGTGGAATTTACTTTTTGCGCTGTACATTAATGATATCGGTTCTATTTTTGAGTATTGCAAATATCATTGTTTTGCGGATGATACAGTTATGTACATTGGAGGCGATGATATCGCTGAATTAATAAGGATGGTCAATGAAGATCTGAAGGGTGTTTCTAGCTGGTTGGAAGTGAACAAATTAAAACTTAATTTGAAGAAAACGAAAGGGATGTGTTTTAGTGCTCCCCATGTTTATACTGAACTTCGATGCAGTGGAGGTAGTGAACGTGGAAGGGATTGCAGCTGAAATTGTAGAAGAACTTAGGTATTTGGGAGTCGTGATTGATAGACAGTTGAAGTTCAATAGTCATGTTGATTATGTGTGCAAGAAGATGGCAATGAAGATCGGTGTTATCTCTAGGGTATCAAAGTATCTGTCCAGTTATGCGAGGAGAACTGTGTACAACACAATTTTGTTGCCATATGTTTACTGCTGTGGGTCTGTGCTATATATGGCTCAAAAGGGTGCAATTGACAAGTTACAGAGACTGCAAAATCGTGCAATGCGTGTAATATTAAGGTGTTCTAGATACACAACAGTGGATGTTATGTTGAAGCGGTTGAATTGGTTAGGTATTGCTAATTATTTGGAATTTCAGTGTTTTGTTTTTATTTATAAATTGAGTAATGGCCTTTTGCCTAGTTATTTTGATAAATATAGAATTTTATTTTCGGATGTACATGGTTATGATACCAGGGGAAGAGACAATTTATTTGTAGGTACTGTTAAGACGAGGATGGCATTCGATTCAGTTTTTATTAAGGGTATAATACGGTATAACAGTTTAAGCAGAGAAATTAAGGGTAGTAAAACTGTGGGTACTTTTAAGAGGAGGCTGCGAGATAATTATAATTGTAACGTTTGAATAGGTGGCACATGTAGATAAATACTTATGATTTGTTTTTAGATTTTGTTCTATGCATTAGCTATATTTATGCTAAATAAATAAATGAATTATTATTATTATTATTATATTCCATCACCTCAAAAATCTTGTTCTGCGATCCTCAGAGAGGATCAATTTCAAGAAGTACGAAGACATCTTCATTTGCTCCCCGAAAGTTCTTCAAGGTTGGCAAAAGCAGAAATGAACCTTAGAAATAATATAAAAATTAAGATCTGCACTTACCAGTAATCTTAATTCTCCCGCCACGTACTTCCAAATTGGGTCGTGTACAATTTAACTTTTCTAGGAATTAAAGTGATTAAACGGAGTTAACGCGAAAGAGAAAGACTACAAGGCGTGGTAATTTCTTTATTATTTCCAAACATATTAAAAAATAAAACCCGCTTCACATACAACAGAATAACAGAGGGGATGTTTCTCTTCTTCTTCTTCTTCATGGTGTGTGTGTTTGTGATATGAATGATAGACGATATAATATTGTACACTGGGACATATGTAGATGTATAATTTAATAGTTACAAACATGTGTAGTGTGTGACTCGGTATTTTACAAATATTCACCCAACTACTAACTCCTCTACGCAAAATATATCTCGCTCGATCGCAAAACACAAACTCCAAGTATGCAAAAACAACAAAGAAAACGAGAGAAAACAAAAATAACACACGGGAGGAGGGAAAAATGTAAAAATGTACATCGACAATAATAATAATAATTAGGTGTACGTTGTAGAAGTAGTTACATTGTAAAAGGTACGTCATCTTGGAACAGTCTATTGTTTGGCACATCGGTAGGATAGGAAAACGGACACACCTCAAACAGCAACTTCTCCATTATTTCGCCATTTCAGATTGCCGCTCTCCGTTTGGAACAAAATTAAACAAACACAAAGAAACTAGAACGTCTGTAGGCAAATGCGGTTGCTGCTGTGTTGTCGGTAAATTAAAAAACCATCGGGAACACTGCAACAATTTCAAATTTTACACAAGTCGAACTTCATTTAAATTACATAAAAGAGACCCGACGTGCCGAGCAGAAAGTCTGTTGCGACTGAATTTTTTTTGTTTCGAATTAAAGAAATTTGAAAAAGCCACACATAGGATTCAATTTCAATCTTTCAACTAGGCGCTGAAAGGCTGAAACGAACTGATATTCCTAACTTAAAGAACGGCTAGTAACCTATTAGATTACTAGCGCTGTTTTTCGATTAAAACCAAGAAGTATCGACCTACCCTTAATAATTAAAGAAACTGTTAGATTTCAAAAGGGGCCACAACGCAATATTTATTCAGTAAACATCAAAATTTAAAAACCTTTTACTTCTGAAAATCGATTCATCAATTTTTGAGAAAATCGATTTCGGAAAAAATCGAATAATCGATGATAGAGAGAAATCGATTTTGAAGGCCGATTTTAGAATCGACTTCGGAATTGACTTTTAAAGTCTATTTCAGAATCGGTTTTTAAAGCCAATTTCGGAATCGATTTTTAAAATAGTTTTTAGATCAAATCGATTTTAGAATCGGTTTCTATAGTCTATGTTAAAATGGGCCTTAAAATTTGGTTTGAAAATAAAGTTACCACGACAAGAGTGGCAGTATGCGGTAGCAGGGTGTCCAGTAAACTACAGATCTAATTTCCTTGGAAAGAAACTGATCTCATCCAATTTATTTAGTACATATACAGGATGTCCCAGATAAGCCCCGACAACATTGCAAAAAATAAGCTATTTAATGACATAAAAATCCAATATGGCGTCCATAAGAAAAAATAAACCTGATGATGACTGCAAGTGTATGAAACGTCGGAGACAATTTTGGAGTACTGAGAAATGTGCGGGTTAAACAACCATTTAAACCTGTTTCTAAAAATCATTAAAATGTTAATAAACAACGAAGTTATTAACAAAAAACCAAATTGAAAATTTTTCCTTTTTTTCAAATATCTAGGAAACCAACAGAGCGAAGTCAATTTTTGTGAAGGCATATTAAGGAGATCCAAATTGCAAAACTTTTTCCCCATTTAAACGTGTGCCTATCTTTGAAGATAAGTGAGATAGCAATGCTGTCGAGGCTTATCTGGGACACCCTGTATATGCTTCCTTAAGAAAGTTATGGACCTTTGAAGAGTGAAGAACAATTTTTTTTATTCAATATTTTCTTTATTTCTAGTGTACTTTTGCAGTTATTTTAGTGAAACTTGGTATAGGAAGGTTTTTTGTGTAGCTGAACAATATACAGTTATTCTCGAGTAAAACTCTAAATAAAACTTTTATTCAAGTTCAAAGCAACCCGAAACGACGGAAACTTTGGTTTGACGTGGCGAGAGGAGATCACAAGCGTCCCAAAACTAGCAGCGTTTTCATCTGTGAGGACCATTTTGATGTAAATATATATATACATCTCTCTATCATTGCCGCGTCCTTTCACTACATCCCCAATCCCACGTCCACGCGAACTAATGGTGTATATTCAATTTTAAAGAAGGATAGAGAGTCACCTGCCACTGGAGAAAAGGAAAACCGCGAAAGATATTTCAAAATCTGTCATATAACGGAAAGTTTACTATTCATGTAGTAAGGCGTCCTTTTATGAGTAGGGTTTTAAGGCGCCCTCCGTATATTCCAGTTCACCGTCCACCTCTTTGAGCGTCCGATTGTATATTCAGTTTTACTTAATGGCGCAGCTGAACTCCGCGACGTTGCCATTTAAATATTCACCAGTTATTAAACTTAAGCTCATCGATTGGGTTAAGTAAAGTGAGAGGTTGAATCTTCGGCGCTTTCATACGGATGATCGCTGGAGAAGCAAGATAAAGATATCTAGGGATATGAACAATTGTTGTGGAAGCCGTCGAAGATTCTAATCCAGAATGCCAACGCAGGTAAGTATAATTAACTTTTTTGTCTACTCCTCTGCGAAGTGGTGCCAATGATAGGACAATTGGAACTCGCAAAAGTAAGTAAAACAAGACTTCTTCTACTTTGGATAAAAACGAAAAATGTATTTCTTAAATGCTTTTTGGCCACACATTTTCTATTTCAGGTTTCTTAGATTTTTCCCGTAGGGTAAACCCAGTGCGTTATTCGTTTAATGTGACTAATAATCTGCAGGAAAAGATAAGTGTTAAAATAAATAAGAGGCGGGGAAGAGGTGGTGAAGATCATATTAATAGGAGGCCATTTCAATACAAGAACAGGTGAAAGAGGAGGAATGATGGCAACAGTTGACGAAGAGGAAGAAACAGCAAGGAAATCCAAGAAAAACATAAACAAAGACGGAAAGTTAGTGCTGGAATTAGTGGAAGAGGAAGGTTGGGGAATAATGAATGGAATGAACAGAGGAGATATGGAGGGAAAATTTATTATGTGGGAGGAAGAGGAACCTCTGTAACTGATTATGTCATTGGAAATATGGAAGCTTGGTAAAGATAGTCTGAAGGTGGGAGACAGGGTGGACTCGGACCACTGTCCAACAATTGCAGAACTAAAAGAAGAATGCAACATGGCAAAAAGAAAAAAAATGAGATCAAGAGGAAAAAGCAGTGATAGGTTGGTCGGAGGAATGATTAGAGGAGTACAAGAAGAACATCAGAGGAAAAGAAGTCAGAGAAGAAAATACAGATGAGGTGGTGAAGGAGATAGAACAGATAATAAGGGGAGCACCAAGATTGAAAGCTATCCAAAAGGCTGTAAGGGTGGAGGAAGGACAAATAAGTGGTGGGACAAGGAGTGGGGAGATATAGAGAAGTAAGGAAAGCAATGAGATGTCGAAGAGGAGATGAGCCTGGAAGAGTATAGGTAGGTCAGAAAAAAATGCCTACAAGAACTTATGCCGAAAGAAATGGAAGGGGCAAGTATCAAGCTATTGCAAAAAATAGGAAAAGTGAAGTCAGAAAAAGAAGTATGGAATATAATAAGTAGAGAGAGGAAACGAGGAAGAGAGATAGATGAAAGAATTACAATGGGTGATTGGAAGAGGCACTTTATACAAGTACTGGGGGGCAGAGGGCGAGAGAGAAAATTATGAGAATGACGTGAACGAAGAAACAAATAAAGAGGTACAAGTAGAGACAATAAACTGGAGGAAGTCGGAGACGTGGTAAACAGATTGAAAGAGCAAGGAGTGGTTGAATCGAGAACTTCGACGTAAATTCACTATGAATTCTTAATAAGTTAACCCCACACGCCAAAATACAGTGACACAGTAATTAAACTCGATACGTGTTTCGCTGACAACGTCAGCATCCTTAGAAGTTGAATATTAATCCTTACTGTCATAAATTCATAAATTGAAATGGGGAAAAGCTGCAGGAGTGGACAAACTACAAAATGAAGTAAGGACACATGAAGTTGAGGAAACACTGGAGATGATAAGGAAGATATGCAGTGGAGTATGGGAATGTGAAGGGAGGGACTGATACTGCCAATAAGAAAGAAAGAAGATGGAAGGGAAATGGCAGATTACGGAGGAGTGAGACTGACACCAACATATACAAAAAATATGCACCAGTACTGGCAAATATACTGGAAGAAAAGTTAGAGGAGAAGAATATAATACCAGAAGGTCAATCAGGATTCAGGAAAGGGAGAGGTACGATTGAAAATATTTACGCACTGAATCGTGTAATAGGGATAGAAACAAAAAGAGGAGGAGAAATAATGGGAAGGAAAAACAGATTACAGAGGAGTGACACTGATACTAACAGCGTACAAAATATATGGCTCAGTACTGGCAAATAGACTGGAAGAAGAGTTAGAGGAGAATAATATAATACCAGAACGACAAATAGGATTAGGAAGAGAAGAGATACGATTGAAAATATTTATACACTATAATAGGGAGAGAAACGAAAAGGAAGGGAGGGAATAATGACATACTTAGTGGATCTGACGGTAGCATTTGACAAAATTAACAGGAAAAAAATTGTTGGAGAGAAAGAAAGTAATTAAGAGGGAATACAGAGCAAGAAACATAGTAAGGGTGGGAGGACGGCTAAGTGAAGTATTTTGGACGGATAGATAGAGGAGTCAGAGAGGGGTGTCCCTTGAGCTCATATTTATTGAACATTTTGCTGTCATATTTAGAAGAGGTAATGAGGAGCAGACGGGAGGAGTGATAATAGGGAAAAAGGAATATTGGGCACCAGCATATGCGGATGATATAGTCCTCTTGGCAAAGGAAGAGAAAGAAATCAATTAGATGCTGATAAGAATGGAATGTTTGGAGAGGAAATAACTAGCATTGAACACGGAGAAGACTAAATTATGAGATTCAGGAAGAAGTCGCATAGAGAATTGGAAGTGGGAAGAGTTGGAAGAAATGAGAGTTTAAATACCTTGGATTCACCTTACAAAGTGGGCGACAAAAGAAACATGTAAGAGATGTAGCAAGAAAGACAACAATAGCGATGGTAGGCATGGGGATTGGGAAAGAGGAATGTTTGAGGGACTGGAAGAGAATAGTATAGTGGATTGACGCATTAGTGAGGACCGTAGGAATGTATGGAGCGGAAATTTGGGGGTGAGGAGGGAGAGAGAGAGAGAGAGAGAGAGAAAAAATTGAGTGGCTCCATGAGAAGTACATAAAGATCGACACTGGGTTTAGATTGGATAACGACAGGATACATGATAAGAGAGGAGACAAACAGAGATAAATTGAGAATCAGGGCAGGAACGAGAACGATGAAATACGAAGAAAAGTTAAGGTGGGTGCTGTAACGAGTTAGCCAGGCAGTGTTAGGAAGAGGTACGGAAGAGAGGAAATGAAAGATCGAAATGGGAAGAGAAGCAAGAAAATTTTTACCAGGAGCGAGGCTAGACATCAGCAGAAGTGGGGAACTTTAGAACATCAGGATGGAACATAGTGAGAGAGGTAGAGGAGAGAGGCAGGCAAATAGAAGAACAGGATAGAGAAGAGAAGACGATCAAGATACAACAATAAATACAAAGCGATAAAAGCAGAGGGACTGCCAGGATATTTACAAAGAAGCGGAAGGGAGGAGAGGATAATAAGGGTGGCGAGGTTTAGGCTGGGAAATGAGATGAGAATAAAGGAAGAATAGAAACTGTTTGGTTTGTTTGCACACAGCAACTGCATATCATGATTTCACTTTTGTTGGAGCTCATCAGTATGGAGCAGCTATGTACAAACAAACCAAACCAGCATCTATTCTTAAATCCGAGCGGTAAGCAAGAGCCAACTCTTAATACATTACTATTCAAAGTCGAAGAGCAAAAATATACATTCTACCCGGATTTGCTCCAACAACTATTTCCCGGGCAAATACCTCGACAGGCATTGAATTTGTTCTCTAATTCAATGCCTGTCGGGGCACTTGCCCGGGAAATAATAATTGTTGGAGTAAATCCGGGTCGAATATCTATATAATGAGATGAGAGATGGAAGGCATTGGAAAAGCGAAGACAGAAGAATGTGTAGGGTATGCGAGGCGGAGGAGACATGGGAACATGTGTTAGAGAGGTGCTGGTGGAGAGAGAACACCGAAGAAGTGAGAGTGGAGATGATACTGGAGGAAAGCGGAAGAGGGGAGAAATTGATGGAAATAATACCTAGGGGAAGGAAGGAGAGGGAGGGTGAATTACACACGAATGGGAATTGAGATATGCTGAAATGAATTGTGAGAATAATTTTATTTTACTTTTATTTGTTCCATTTATTTATTTATTTTAAATTGTAATCTAAAATGGGAAGCAATAAATTCATTATTTATTTATTTATTTTAAATTGTAATCCCAAATGGGAAGCAATAAATTCATTATTTAATATTAGATTTACATATTTCTGAAATTTAGTTGCGCGCGGCTGAGGCAAGATTATTAAAAGACTTTTTCCACCAGCTCCTCATAGACAGATGAAAAAAGAATAAAGACCCTGTTGCCACTCTCTTCGGTAGCAGTAACCACCATTTCGTGAAAGTAAGCATACAAATCGGACGCAGAATACGCGGAAGCATAAATTATATATACGGAACCGTGTATATAGAAAAATTCCGCAGCGCCTCGCAGCGGAAATTTTATGAACTTCATTATACTGGTCAGTTTTATCATACCGACAATTTGACGTCCATCTGATTTTGCTTCTGAAGGCTGCTACCCCTCCCCGTCAACGTTTACAATGGTCGGGCGATCCTGCGTCCGTATATGGACGCAGAATTACGGTGGGCGCAGGATTGCATGTAATTGCACAATATAGGGACGCACGATTGTATGGAGAACAAATATACCTATTTACGTAAAAATTATATAAGTACTACATACACCATACAGGATGTTTCTCTTAAGATTGATTCTTCCATAGCTCCTTTTTATTCTTTGTAGAAAAGAAAATTGTATAAAAACCTTCATATATTTTTTACGAATATTACTTTAAAATTATTTTCACTTATACATGCTGTCCCATTTCTTTTGTACAACATATATAGCAAGATTAAATTGCTTGGTTTGAGTGTGTAGGGGAGAGCACCGCACTGATGAGTCCCAGAAGGACGAAACCAGCTGGTCTGCGGTTTTCCATACACATTCAAAACAAACAAACACCTTACTTTGTTTTTAATGGAACAACACATATTGCCTTGTTGAATTGAAGGCCCACTTTGTTAACCGTACATTGGGTCTAACTCCCACCGTTTTGATGTTATTAGTCGTTAAGTATCTCCATTCTTCAAATTTTATTAATTATAATTTAGAAACAGCATGAGAAATTGAAAAATAACTTACATATATGTCCCTAGCCTAGTTTTTAACCCTTTATTTAGCTGAATCGGAAAACGCTGTTAATTTGAACTGACCTGATTGGTATTTTTTTGTAATTTTTGATCAATCATCTTGCAATAAACGACAAAAAGTGGGTTTGTTTGTTTGTTGCAGCTGTGGAAGGTGAATAGTATTTCAATTGGTATGGGCTTAAATTAAAACATTTTTATTATAATTTATTCATACAGAGAAGTTAAAGAAAATCATCGAAGAAAATGGTCTATGGCAAAAAGTAGATTTCACGAATATTATGGTGGATAGTAGGATGATCATTGATTTGATCATTACCAATGCAGAGGAGACTGTTGTTAATGTTACTGACATGACAAAAGTTTCCAGTCATAGGACGTTAACGTTTGACATGGAATGTGGTAGAGATGTTCGGTTTAAGTCAGTGAGGTGCAAAATTGATAATCTTGAAGAAGCGAGACTTAAATTTTCAAAAGTACGATTAGACTATAATATGCGAGACATTAATTTGAAAGCAGATCAATTGATTAAAAGTATACAAAAAGTTTATGAGTTGTGTCCTGTAAAGAGAGTTAAATTGAGAAGAAATTGTTCATGGTTTGGTGATTCAGTGAAAGAAGCAGTAGAACTGAAGGATGTGGAATATCAGCGTTACTTGATGACGGGGGAGCAACAGTACTGGATGAGTTATAGGGATGCAAGAAATAAGGCAGTAAGCACAATCAGATGTGAAAAGAGGCGATATCTAGAAGAAAAGATAGACGCAGTTAAACATGACCCTAAGAGGATGTGGAACACACTAAAGGAGTTAATAGCTGATAAGTCTGAAGATTGCAAGAAGATTGAGTTTGAGGGCATGATGATATATGATCCTAGTGAAATAGCGGAGTTATTTAATAACTATTTTGTAAATAGTATCGACCAAATAGCCATGTGCAATACGTACGAACATTATGAACATTGAAGCTACGATGCCAAGTTTTAAATTGTTGGATAGAGTTGCTCTTAGGAATGTTGTCTTTAATATGAAGTGTAAAAGCAGCCCTGATGATGTCAGTATTACGTTAATAAAGACCTTTTTTGATGAATTGAGTGATCCACTTTTGCATTTTATAAACTCGTCGTTAGAGGTTGGGCTTGTGCCTGATTCGTGGAAAATATCGACTGTGGTTCCCATTAGGAAAGTAGCAAGATCAGTAAAGTGCGAAGACTAGCGGCCCGTAAATATGCTACCAGCTATCGAGAAAATTCTTGAAAAGGTTGTTTATACGCAAATCTTGCAACACATAGAGGACAACAGTATTCTTTCAGAGTATCAATCGAGGTTTCGTGCTGGATATAGCACTGAAACAGAGTTACAATATGTAATAAATGAATGGAAGAAAGATAGAGAAGATGGAAAAATGGTAGTAGCGGTGTTTCTGGATCTTAAGAGAGCCTTTGAAACTGTTGATAGTGAGATTTTGCTAAGTAAACTTTTTAGTTATGGATTCAGGGCAACGGTGTGGAACTGGTTTAGGAGCTACCTTTTGAACAGACGCCGGGTGACTAGGATAGGAGAATCAACTTCTGGGCAAAATGAAGTCATGTGTGGAGTGCCTCAAGGGAGTGTATTGGGACCTTTGTTGTTTGCTTTGTATTTGAATGATATCACTTTAGTGTTAAGGAATTGTGACTGTCGTATGTTTGCAGATGATACTGTTATTTATAATCGAGGATGTGACCCAGCTGATTTGATGCGGAATGTTAATGAAGACCTTCTAGCGGTGAGTGCCTGGTTGAGAAATAATAAGTTGAAGCTAAATGTAGCAAAGACAGTAGGAATGTGTTTCGCCTCATCTAGCCAATATGGTGTGGTCTCTGAGTTAAAATTACAAGTGAATTTAGATGACCAACAAGTGACTTTCGTTGATAGCACGAAATATCTTGGTGTGCTATTAGGTAGAAAGTTGACATTTTCTGGTCACGTGAGCTATGTTTGCAAGAAGATTTCAAGAAGACTAGGAGTGTTATCGAGGCTCTCAAGTTGCCTGTCAAGGTTTGCTAGAGTGACAATGTTTAATACGATGATATTGCCTTATTTTCACTATTGTAGTACTGTTCTGTACATGATTAATTAAGGTGATATGGATCGTTTACAAAAACTACAAAACAGAGCAATGCGAATTATTCTGCAGTGTTCTCGCTACACCTCAGTGAGTGTTATGCTTAAGAGAATGAATTGAATGAAGGTTGAGGCGTTTGTAGAATATAAAAGTTTAGTTTTCTTGTATAAGGTGATAAGTGGGTACTTGCCATCGTATATAGAGTTAAGTGTGTGGATGTCCATGATTACTTCACAAGGAAGAGAAATGATATGTATGTGAACCCAGTTAATAAGGAGAATACTTTTAAGTCCATATTTAAGAAAGGGTTAATCAAATTTAACAGTTTGGATGTAGATATTAGGAGTTGTACCAGCATCGGTAATTTTTGTTTTAGGCTGAAAAGGTACTATATGGAAAGCTGATGGTTACATGTATACATGATTTCTGTTACATAAATGTTTTTTTTTGTTGTTCTATTAAGTATTTATGTTCAAATGTAAATAGCACTATTTGTTGCTAAATAAAAGCTCATTCTATTCTATTAAAAATAATTTATTTAAAAAGACCTAACCATCTATTTTGAAAATCGGTTTTTAAGTCAACTTTAAAAATCAATTAATCGGTTTTCGATTTTTCCCAAAATCGTGATTAATCGAAAATCAATTTTTGCTGTCAGCACACCCGTGAAATTATAGCAACATAGCTACAAGCATAGCACACGGGTGAATGCAATTGTCAACTTTCGGGCAATGTGTCCTTTTCTTAAGAATTCGTGGGAAAACAAGTATTCGCATTCTCCTCACCTGTATATGTTGTAGGCTTGTTCTTCACATGTTACTTTCCTTAATAGGACTGAGCGGTGTGTCGTTCTCTATCCTGAATCCCAAAGAAGACTGGAATCTACTCAGCAGCATGACTCTTTCCATTACGCAAGAAGCCGACAATCTAGCTTCCGCATCATGATCCCAGCATTCCTCCACCGTATCGCACATTGCCGCCAAGCCCGGATGACCCTTCCAACTCTCCTGAATCGCCGGTCTCACTTTATTCTGAACCACACTCTCCTGCATGTCCTCCAGAGTAGGATGCTGTCCCACCTCCTCTTCGAAAGGTAACCTGTACTCCGGTATCAGACCCTCTTGTTCCGTACATCGCGACACGAGCTCCCAAAGAACTAAACCGCAGGCGTACATGTCAATTCTCAGAAATGAATCGGGCGTGAAGTTGATGGCTCCCTCTAAAACTTCCGGGGCCATGTACCTGCGAAAAACAAACAAACCAAAATTCGAACATTCGGGTGTTCTATTTGCGCGACAAACCTTCTGGTGCCGACTTGTCCGTGAGTGTCCCCGCAAGACTTCCCAGAAACAAACATGAGGGCCAGACCGAAATCAGCGATGCACGCAGACATGTCGTTTTTCAAGAGGACATTTTTGCTTTTGAAATCCCTGTGCGCTATGGCCGGTTTTATTGGGTCCGCAGGGGACTTTCCATGAATAGCTTCGTGTAAATGCATCAAACCTATCAGAGTAAAAAAGGGGAAGAATCAAACTACGGCACGCCTTAGATGATATAATAATGTACTTCCGAGAATCCTGATCATATCTACATAAAATTACATATCAGCATTGAAGTACTGATAAAATTACAAAGCGAGCAGTGGAAAAAACTTTCGTTGAACTTCCCATAGCACATAGTGTTAAAAAATTTAAAAAATTAAGGTGTAAGCATTTAAAAAAATTTGTGGAAACATCAAAAATGAACTGACTGACCTCTGGCCATTGTTTCAGCGACATGACAAAGTTCATTCCACGTAAGGGTGTGCGCTTTCAAGTAATCGCACAGTGATCCCTTCTCGTGATAGGCGGTGATCAACCAGAACTCCGCCTGCAGATTATCCCCTCGTTTTTCCACACCGATGTACTGCAGAATGTTCGGGTGATCCATATACGGTAACTTAAAAATCTCCTGTTCCGTCAACCACGACTGTTTATCTTGAATGGGAAAAATCTTGACGGCGACTTGATCGGTTTTGAACTGGGCTTTCCAGACGGCACCAAATCGACCTCGAGCTTTGATTTCCACCAGCTGAATAGGGCGCAAACCCAAATAAGGAGACGGTGGAGATACAGGATGAGGATCCATAGTGGGAAGCTGCAAATCACGACAAGAACAATCGATAAACGCGATTATAAAGAATTTTCACGTGTACTTACGCCCCACTAATAACGGAAGCAAAAAAATTAAAACAATGGATTAATAAAAAACGTCATTAAATAAAGAAAGAAGAGAAAAAAAACGTACCTCGTGAAATTTGTGTCGTCTGTATAAATAACAAAGTCCGCAGATTAATAAAGTTCCCGTTATAACGCCCACTGAAACTATTATCAATATGCATTTGACTGTCTGATCAGGTTCTTCTTTTGGTACAACGGCTGTAAGTTTACAAGAAAATGACAGTAAGTTACTTGGACCCGGAAATCTCCATGCTATTATGCCTTTATTACACATTTTACAGGAAAATGGAAGCTTCGTTTAATCTATGAAGCCAATTTTATTTGTTTCATGAAAAATACATCCATTATCTACCTGAGGGCCAATATTCTGTAGTGATAAGTGATGGAGAATTAAGAATAAAGGTGTGAGGGCATGTTACACTTTTTCCTTAAAATGCGCAATAATTTTAGTTCAACTACTTCCCATACTCTTCAAGGAGTCAGTGGAAAAACATATCTAGTTAACTGCAATTTTTATCAGACATTCAGATAAATTGATGTTGGATGCAGGTATTGTTCCAGTTGAAAAAGACTTCGAATTTTGTGTATCTGGACTCAGACATAGGACTACAAAATACGTTATTTGTATTTGTGTTCACAAATCTACTACAGGTGATCAGGATCTGTCATCCTTCTTGGTGGTCTTGGTGGAGATTTCAATGTAAATTTTGCAAACAAAAATTGACATAATATTCAATTAACTCAATTACTAGATAGGCAAGGTCTTGAATCTCATGTTAGTAGCTAGGCTAGGGTGGGCGCCATTTCTAAATCATCATCATCATAAGGTTCTCAGTCCGAAGACTGGTTGGACGCGTACCTCCATTCTTTTCTATCCTGAGCTAACCTACGCATTTCCCTAAAAGTAGAACATCCTACATCCTTAACTATTTGAGAGCAGTAATCTAATCTAGGCCTACCCCTACCTCTTTTTATTCCTATCTCTGACTCTAGTATGTCGCGAACTATTCCTTCGTGTCTTAGAAGGTGTCCTACCATCCTATCTCTCCTACTCTTTATTGTTTTCCATACCTTTCGCCTTTCCCCAACTCTTTCTAATACTTCCCTATTGCTAACCTTATCTATCCACGGTATCTTCATCATGCGTCTGTAACACCACAGTTCAAACGCTTCTACTCTTTTCCTATCCGCTTCTCCTATTGTCCAAGTTTCGCACCCGTATAATGCCGTACTCCATACATACGACTTTAAGAGTCTCTTCCTAGTCTCTATATTAACCGTTCTCGAACATAACAGTTGTTTCTTTTTGTTAAACGCAACTCGGCCCTGCGCTATTCTTTGTTTTATATCTTTAGTGCTCCTACCGTCTTGGGTTATTTTACTTCCTAAGTAGCAGAAATCCGCGACCTCCTCTATCTTCTCATTTCCTATTTGTATTTCAATTTTAGTTCTATTTTCACTCCATCTACATACCAAAATTTTAGTTTTCTTTTTATTGATTTTCATGCCGTAGCCCTGTGTCAAAACTGCTTCCATTTCATTCAAAGCCGCTCCTAATTCTTCTTTGCTAGATGCTAACACTGCTATATCATCCGCAAATCTGAGCATATTAATAGTTTGGCCCTGTACATTGATCCCTGAGGCTGTTCTTTCCTTAACAATATTAATCGCAACTTCGATATATAAGTTGAAAACTAGAGGTGACAATGCACATCCCTGTCTCACTCCCTTCCGGATATCTACTTCCCTTCGTTCCTGCTCACATTCTATAACTGCCTTTTGCTCTTTGTAGAGATTATGTATTATTCTTCTGTCCCTGTATTTCATCCCTACCTTTCTCAGCACTTCGAACATCTTCCCCCATTTTACGTTGTCGAAGGCTTTTTCTAAATCTACAAATCCTATATATACGCTCTTTCTCTTTTCTATCGTTTTTTCTATAATTACTCATAAAGCTAGAATGGCCTCGCGCGTTCCTCTATTTCGTCTAAATCCGAACTGATCTTCTCCTAATATTTCTTCCGCCTTTTTCTCCATCCTTCTTTGCACAATTCTAGTTAAAATTTTTGACGCATGGGAAGTTAAACTGATAGTTCTAAAATTTTCGCATCTATCCGCGCCTTTTCTTTTTGGCAAAGCTACTATGATGTTCCGTTTGTAATCTTCTGGAATCTCGCCTGTCAGGTATATGTGACTAACTAATTTAAATAAACGATCCATTACCTCTTGACCTGCGCACTTTAAGATTTCTGCCTGCAAGCCATCTATACCTGGTGCTTTATTATTCCTTAAACTTTTTAGTGCTAGCTCAAACTCTTCTCTCATTATAGGACTCCCTAGGTTATCCCCTTCTACACTGCTTTCACTTTCTAATATATCTTGCACTTCCTGTCCCGCATATAAGTTTCCTAAATATTCTTTCCACCTATCTGCCTTCTCCCCGCTTTCGATTAGGATATCTCCTGCCTCATTCCTAATGCTTTTGGTACTAGATCCAATTTCTCTAAAATTTCTCCTAATTATTTTATATGCTTCATCAGTCTTTCCTATTTCGAACTTATTTTCCACTTCTTTGCACTTATCGTCGATCCATTGCTCTTTCGCTTTCCTACATTTCCGAATAATTTCCCACTTGATCGCCTTATATCTTTGTTTCCCTATTTCATCTAACCTATTTTTATATTTTCGCCTTTCCTCTATTAGACTCACAATATGTTTTGTTATCCAGGGTTTCCTACTTTCATTCTGTTTATGACCCCAAAATATCCCTAGCTGAGGAAACTAAACTATTTTTAATGCAATTCCATTCTTCCTCTATGTCCCTAACAATATTTTCGCCCGCGCCCTTTAGTACCTCGTTTGTCTTTTTCTCGAACTTATCGCGCGTATCATCATCTTTTAGTTTCTCTGGGTCAAGATACCTTCTTCCGCTTCGTTTTTTCAAAATCTTAAATTTAAGATTGGCCTTCATAACGATCACTATCTATATCTGCTCCTGGATAACTTCTACAATCCCTAACTTGATTTCTAAATCTTTGCCTAACAAGAATGTAATCTATTTGATATCTCCCTAGGTCTCCTGGCATCTTCCACGTGTAGCGTCTCCTAACATGATGGTGAAATAGAGTGTTCGCGACCGTTAAGTTATGTTTATCGCAGAACTCTATCAGTCTCACTCCCCTATCGTTCCTATTGCCTAATCCAAAGGGACCAACTATTCCGCCCTCTCGCACTGTGCCTACGACTGCATTGAAATCTCCTATAATTATTAAATTTTCGTGTCCTCTCACAAAATCATAATTAATTAATATTTTTACCAATATTAACAACACATTAAAAAACGTTTGTTTAGAAATGATGTAATAAATGCATGATCTGAGTCACAGCTGCTTCTCTTGGGACTTAAAAGAGTCCAACTAGTTCCGATATATAAAAAGAGAGCAGTCGGACTAATTGTAGTCCCCGTTGTAGACTTATATCATTGCTGTCAGCATTTTCAAAGGTCTTGGAGAGAGCAATTTACACAGGACTGCTGGCAGTTTTGAGGTGCTATAATATATTAAGTCACCAGAAATTTGGTTTTAGCCTAGGTAAGTCCACAGAAATGGTAATTTTACTACACAAATGAGATGGCCAAAAATAGCAAAGTGGCTGGTCTCTTGTATTTCGAGGGTCTTTGACAATGTACATGGTCTTTTATACATAAACCGAAGGATAAACTTGCTAACTACGAAATTAGACAGGCATGTGCCTCTTGACTTAAATCATATCTGTCAAATATACAACAAACTGTCTGTATTACCTGCGAAAGTGTACAATATTACTCTAAAACAACTAGTAAGGGACAAGGGGTTCCTCAGGGTTCTATATTGGGACCGATTCTGTTTCTGCCGTATGCGAAGAGTGTTGGTGACATGGTCAGCTCGGAACTTGTTTGCCAGCATACTGATGATACATCTATAATGTTAATGTATACTATACTTGTGGGACTGTCCCAGAGATGCTCCAGTGCAGCAGAAAAAAATCAAAACTGGTGCTCTAAGGCCCGATTTTCAAAGAATCCAACACCGGCTTCGTTGCTATAATACCGGCTTTCTGATTGGCTGTATCATAGCATCGAAGCCGGTGTCAGACTTAATCCGGTGTGGATTTCTTTGAAAAACCGGGCCTAAGGGTTATAATTATCATCGCAGACATTGTGAGTGATGTTTCTTTTAAAAAATACTATAAATTGTTTCTTTGCGTTTAAACGGTTGAATGTTGAATCCCTACAGGAAATTATTATTAAATAAACACACGGAATCAGACCATCCTGACTTCCCAATCATGATTCATTATTTGTGGTGTCCACGGACTCATTTGGATGCACAGTTTTTTCAAAGAAACCAACACCGGATTAGTCTGACACTGGCTTCGTTGCTATGATACCGGTTCTCTGATTGGTTGTATCATAGCAACAAAGCCGGTGTCAGACTTAATCCGGTGTTGGATTCTTTGAAAAACCGGGCCTTAGAGTAATATCTGAATAAACATACCGTTAACCCGTGGTGGTTCCGTCGGTGCGGGATGAAAAGTGAAATTCTGGTTGCACATATTTCCCTCGCAACAGCAGAACATGAATCCTTTCTTCGGCAGAGCCGAAGCCACACATTGAGTCTTATTATAACACTCTTCATTATTCAAAAAACATCCCTACGAAAAAATAACACGTAAACATCTCCATGACCCACATAAAAATCGACCTCACCTTCAAAGAAATGTTTGGTTTTCCTTCGGTATCCTTCGACCACAAAACAAAACAATGATTTCTCTTCCCGTCTGTGACTGCTTCACACTTTTCCTTCTCGTTACATCCTTGATTCCTTCCGTTCTCTCTAGATTCGTTGCACATGGTTTGATTGTAAAATTCGCAATGGGTAGTCACTTCGTGGGATACATTGTCGGCAACTGAAGCTACACACAGTCCAGGCTCTGAGAAAACCCATGTATATACTCACTTCTCAAAGTTTAAAGTTAAACAATGACTAATGAAACAAAAACATTTACTTGGCCAGAGTAGGCCGATTATTCAATTCAAGAATGTTAAGGAAAACACTTAGGTCCGGTTTTTCAAGGAAACCAACACCGGATTAAGTCTGACACCGGCTTCGTTGCTATGATACAACTAATCAGAAAGCCGGTATCATAGCAACGAAGCCAGTGTCAGACTTAATCCGGTTTTTCAAAGAAACCAACACCGGATTAAGTGTGACACTGGCTTCGTTGCTATGATACCAGCTTTCTGATTGGTTGTATCATAGCAACGAAACCGGTGTCAGACTTAATCCGGTGTTGGTTTCTTTGAAAAACCAGGCCTTAGTCTAACAACCTCTCTGTTTCAGTAGTCTGCGTTCAGTCCACAACTTACCTTTCCATGCGATCAAAGAAAGTATACACAAAAGGTGAATTTGGATACTGCTCATCATACCAAATTTGTCGAATCAAATGTTTTTGTTTACACACAATTTTGGTCTTGCGCTAAATATTTATTATTTCATTCCTATCACTAATACTGCACGACATCGAGCACACACTTAAGATTAGGTAGGTACATTTCTTAACTTGTCCCCATCTTGGAAATGCCAACTTGATTGTACACTTCCTTCACCAAAACATAACCACAAATAAGAACAAGAACGATACAATTATTATATAATTTTAACACCGACGACTTTTTTTCTACTACAATTCCCTACGTATACACCTTATATTCTTAAATTTACAAATAAATCGCACGCTAGCATTGGCAGCGTCCCACATATTTTTAGTTTTTTTCATCCGACACCATACACGCCAATTTCACATTTTTGTTACACGGGCACTCGCACACTCATTCAGAAAGTCTATCGGCAAAAAATTGCGACAGAAAACTCGGGTATTAGTGTTATTTAAACTTGACAAATATGCAATGATAACAAACAACCTCCAAGATAAAAACATGAATACAACATGGCCACCGGAACGGTACAAGCTAAGACAATCACAATTTGTTTGGCAATGAAGTGTGATAAAGAAGTAAAATAAAAAGTTTGTCTGTGCTAAAATATAATAATTTTTTCATGAAGTTAATTTTACCAAAAACATCTACAGTAATAGATTTTTATCAGATTTGTTTTATTGTAATAACTGATGTAAAAGCGCCATTTGATATTATATAAATACGTTTATATTTTGTGAAAAACAACACAACGTCATAAATCCTCAAGAACACACCGCAATTACAGTTCACTTTATTATTACCTGCAGAAGTTACGCAATCTGTAGGTAGATGGGACAAGTGTCTGTCTAAAAAGACTAACTTCTTTGATCATTTATTTTTTTATTATAAGTATTGTGGGTACAAGACTATAAACTAAAAATTGAAAATTCGCACGTGGGGTATTCTAAATCGCAATCATGTTCTTCATTTGCTGCAAAATCGTATTCGTCTTCGTTTCCATATCCGTCGTGAGGTTTTGGCCTAAAATAATTAAATATAGTATCAATAAAGCTAAGTACACACGCAGTTACTTTTGCGTCTACAGACGGAGTGTATAGCAACAAAAGTGTCTATATACGTACTTTGTGCGTCAGATAGTAATAAAAATCTTTCAGTAAAAAGTTTAATGATTGATATTTAAATATTTCGATACCTACTTGAAAACTGTTTTCAATATTTCTTCTAGGAAAGAACCTTTCGTTTTGGGAGCTTTGGTAACTTCACATATGGACTTCAATAAACAAGCTTTTCCGTCCTTCTTCTGCCTACAATTTTCGTAAAATTAACGCTTCGAAAACGGCACATAAATAAAGAAATGTTTACGCTTTGAACAATTTTTCAATTTTTCCAAAAAGTTCTCTTCTGGTTCTTCTATGAATCTGATGGAATACTGGGTCGAAATAAGTGGTGATGGGCACATTTTCATGCTGAAAATTCGAGTTACTCGCGCCGAAGCTGTCGTAATAATTTTTCTTTTTGGCTGGAGTTTGCAAATTGCTGTTTATTGTATGGTATATGACCGGCGGATATTTACTATAGTTTGGGGTGTTTTTTAACTTATTTATTTTTGGTGGCCTCTTCGGCTTTTTCGTCGTATCCACGGTATCGATTCTGTGGAGTGCATCAGCTTCTTTCCGAAAGGGAACGAATGGATCGTGAGGCAGTTCCCAAGCTAAAGCTGCAGTCGAACCGAATACGAAGATCTGACCCATACCAACAGACGGATATGTCAAGCAGAACACTAAAAAATATTTTATAGTATACGGGGCTTTGAAAATTATCTCAGTATTTTTGCTACGTTTTTTCTATTCTAGGGAATCAAGTTCACATTATGAGTCTGTTTGAAATATTTAATTTGCGGACATGATTAAGACTTTCCTTTATGTTTATAAATGCATAGAAATAGTAGATTTACAAACCTAATTGCAACGAACTGCCTTCCGGGAAAATCAGATACCTCCTCTTTCTGGACAAAGCTCTCGACTTCTTATTCATTTGCGTCGCAATATCTGACTGCAGACTGGTCATCACTACCTTCATTAACGATATAATTATACACAAGTATAATAAAATATTAATCCCCATTTTAACGAGAAATTTTAGAGGAACAAATTCACTGCCGTGTTCAGGTACATGCGAAGGAAAATATTACTTATTTTTTGTGAACCTACAAAGTGATAATTTGTTTAACCGTTGCAATCGAAACGGTACTAAGTTTGTTGTACCGGTAACGATTAGGTAACATATATCTTTATGTTTTCTGTGGATTGCTGATAATTGGTGATTTACTACAAATCCATTGACCCAATTCCACAAGTTACCTACTTCTCAAATAGCCGCAGTTTCGTCTCTTGTACGAAGCATGATTAGATGATTTCTATAAATTTGTTCGAGACATTCCATTTTTATATGAATTAATGATATCCTTTAATTTTCTTTTGTAAAACGATTCAGTTCTTGGAATTAATGTTAGAATTGAAATATGTACTCTAAGTTATATACAATTTGTAACTTGATATCACCCCCATTTTTTCTTTCAAACAAGCAAGCACTTGGGTCTAATATTTCGAATAGTATTGTTTGCTAGAACAGGCAGTACCCTTATACTAGTGATAATTAGTAAAGGAATCTACATGACGCCGAAGAATGCTTACAATTCCTAAATAATGCTTGCAAAATAATTTCCTTTATTATTAATTAATAGTTTTTATATTATGGTGGCATTGCTGACCAGATTATTTAAAAATCAATCTGTTGTTTGACTGACCGATTAGCAGACTTAAAAGCAAATTTGTGTAAACAGAATTCTTCCTCGAAACGTGTCGTATAAGCATACCAAAAAAAAAATTCAACGTTTTCTTCTAAAAAGAAGTTGTGTCGTTGTGCAATTCAGTCTAGATATGTACCGTTATTAATATTTAGCTTTGATTAGCATATTTGGTTCTGGACGTTGAAGATGTTCAAATATATTCATTACAAGTCACGCATTATTCCACGATGGAACATATAATAAAAATTTTTATACTGACTTGTTTGATTTCTATTGTAAATGTTACAATTTCTAGTAGTGACAAACGCCTCTTATCTAGACGTAAAAGGTATCTAGTTTTTCCAGAAGGTGCCAGTTTTTCTGTAAGTACTTATATAAGATCTTTATGAATACGCATTTATGAAATATCAATCTTCAGATCGCGATATGTATGACGGCGATCACTATAATAGGTACTACACTTTGGACTGAAGGTTTGAATTGGGGTGTAGCATACGATTTACCAAATGACACTTCTTTGCACAAAGAATACAAGATGTATTTCAATCCCAAACACATGATGCAGAGGAGACACAGGCGAGATCTGTATGGAAAAATGGAGTTAATATTGAATAGGTATGTATAATCTTAAAGTTTTTAGTCTCAAAATCTCCATCCTATTTTATCCCGATCTAATTTACACATCTCCTCAAAATTTTGCTTTTTCAGTATGGGTTATGATGGGCGTACGTGCATATACAGAGCTTTATGTGAGGCATCTCGTAGATTTCCTCCAAAAGGCGACAATTTAATGGAAGAAATGATTAGGACTGTATTCAAGTACGATGTTTACGTAATTTGATTTATTAAACAGTACTTATTTGCGACTGTTTATTTTAGGTTTCCTCTACAGAAAATAAGAAATTCTGAACCAGAAGAACATAGATTGTATCACTGGGCTTCACGCAGAGGCAAAGATGTTGATGATGAAGATTGTTCGGATATGTTCGCTTGTCCAATCTCTTTAATTGACATGGCCTTGGGTTACTACTCTAATTTGGATTCAAATCAAAATTATCCCGGTTTTCCAGTTGAAACTTGATGCTATTGTATATTTTATAAAACTATCCACTTTAGAAATGTTTTCCATCTACTGAGGGTTGTTCTTTTATTTTGTTTTATTATTGAAATAAAAATAAAATCTAGCAAAGGGTTAATATTTTTGTTCTGCTACCGTGAACCTCTATCCCAAAGGACTTGTACCTTGACGCAGTTCTAGTAATACTGGGACGGGTGGGATGGCTTGCGCGCTTCAATGATACATATAAAGAGCCGAACCATAGGTTTAACCATATTGGAGGGGTTTTTATTTGAGAAGCCAGACTAAATCAAGTCCCTGGAAGGGGGCAGCAGCTCTTTCAGTAATCATAGTGGCAGAGATCGTGAGGGTTGGTATGGCACTGTGATACACACTACTGCGATGTGGAAGGCAACGGGAAACCACCACATTATTTTATCCCTAGTACAGCGTACTTTAATTTATGATGATGGCACCTTCTGGAGTAAAATATTCCGGAGGTAAAATAGTCCCACATTCGGATCTCCGGGCGGGGACTGCTTCGGGGGGAGTCATCAGAAATGATAAGTGTAACATCTCACGAGTCAAAGAGTGGAATGTTAGAAGCATGAAACAAGTAGGGAAGTTAGAGAATTTGAAAATTGAGATGGATAGGTTAGCATTAGACGTAGTAGGTATCAGTGAAGTGCGATGGCCAGAAGCTGGAGACTTCTGGAGCGGAGATTTTAGAGTAATACACACAGGATCTGTAGGAGGAAATTCGGGAGTAGGAATTGTTATGCGGAAAAAAGTAGGACAGAGTGTAGAAAATTTCTTACAGCAAAGTGACAGGGTAGTTATGGTTAGGTTAGATCCGAAACCTGTAAAAACAGTAATAATACAGGTATATATGCCCACTTCTAACTACAGTGATGAGGCCGTAGAGGCAGTTTATAGTGATATTGAATATGTGCTAGATTTTGTGAGAGGGCACGAAAATTTAATAATTACAGGAGATTTCAATGCAGTCGTAGGCACAGGGCGAGAGGGCGGAATAGTTGGCCCCTTTGGATTAGGCAATAGGAACGATAGGGGAGTTAGACTGATAGAGTTCTGCGATAAACATAACTTAACGGTCGCGAACACTCTATTTCACCATCATGTTAGGAGATGCTATACGTGGAAGATGCCAGGAGACTTAGGGAGATATCAAATAGATTACATTCTCGTTAGGCAAAGATTTAGAAATCAAGTTAGGGATTGTAGAAGTTATCCAGGAGCAGATATAGATAGTGATCACAACATAGTCGTTATGAAAGCCAATCTTAAATTTAAGATTTTGAAAAAAAGAAGCGGAGAAGGTATCTTGACCCAGAGAAACTAAAAGATGATGATATGCGCAATAAGTTCGAGAAAAAGACAAACGAAGCACTAAAGGGCACGGGTGGAAATATTGTTAGGGACATAGAGGCAGAATGGAATTGCATTAAAAATAGTTTAGTTTCCTCAGCTAGGGATATTTTGGGTCATAAACAGAATGAAAGTAGGAAACCCTGGATAACAAAACATTGTGAGTCTAATAGAGGAAAGGCGAAAATATAAAAATAGGTTAGATGAAACAAGGAAACAAAGATATAAGGCGATCAAGTGGGAAATTATTCGGGAATGCAGGAAAGCGAAAGAGCAATGGATCGATAATAAATGCAAAGAAGTGGAAGATAAATTCGAAGTAGGAAAGACTGATGAAGCATATAAAATAATTAGGAGAAATTTTAGAGAAATTGGATCTAGTACCAAAAACATTAGAAATGAGGCAGGAGATATCCTAATCGGAAGTGGGGAGAAGGCAGATAGGTGGAAAGAATATTTAGGAAACTTATATGCGGGACAGGAAGTGCAAGATATATTAGAAAGCGAAAGCAGTGTAGAGGGGGATAACCTAGGGAGTCCTATAATGAGAGAAGAGTTTGAGATAGCACTAAAAAGTTTAAGGAATAATAAAGCACCAGGTATAGATGGCTTGCAGGCAGAAATCTTAAAGTGCGCAGGTCAAGAGGTAATAGATCGTTTATTTAAACTAGTTAGTCGCATATACCTGACAGGCGAGATTCCAGAAGATTACAAACGGAACATCATAGTAGCTTTGCCAAAAAGAAAAGGTGCGGATAGATGCGAAAATTTTAGAACTATCAGTTTAACTTCCCATGCGTCAAAAATTTTAACTAGAATTGTGCAAAGAAGGATGGAGAAAAAGGCGGAAGAAATATTAGGAGAAGATCAGTTCGGATTTAGACGAAATAGAGGAACGCGCGAGGCCATTCTAGCTTTACGAGTAATTATAGAAAAAACGATAGAAAAGAGAAAGAGCGTCTATATAGGATTTGTAGATTTAGAAAAAGCCTTCGACAATGTAAAATGGGGGAAGATGTTCGAAGTGCTGAGAAAGGTAGGGATGAAATACAGGGACAGAAGAATAATACATAATCTCTACAAAGAGCAAAAGGCAGTTATAGAATGTGAGCAGGAACAAAGGGAAGTAGATATCCGGAAGGGAGTGAGACAGGGATGTGCATTGTCACCTTTAGTTTTCAACTTATATATCGAAGATGCGATTAATATTGTTAAGGAAAGAACAGCCTCAGGGATCAATGTACAGGGCCAAACTATTAACGTGCTCAGATTTGCGGATGATATAGCAGTGTTGGCATCTAGCAAAGAAGAATTAGGAGCGGCTTTGAATGAAATGGAAGCAGTTTTGACACAGGGCTTCGGCATGAAAATCAATAAAAAGAAAACTAAAATTTTGGTATGTAGGGGATGTGAAAATAGAACTAAAATGGAAACACAAATTGGAAATGAGAAGATAGAGGAGGTCGCGGATTTCTGCTACTTAGGAAGTAAAATAACTCAAGATAGAAAAGAATGGAGGTACGCGTTCAACCAGTCTTCGGACTGAGAACCTTATGATGATGACCGTGAACCTAAAAATATTCTACTGGTTTATAACTGATATTGTTTAAGATTTTCTGAAAAATCTGATATTTTTAGAGTCTGATAAAAAGTTTCATTATCAAATGAACTTTTATAATTCGTCTTAGACCTAAAATGGTCATAGTTCATGGCTTCCAAAGGATCGAACGATACCAATAATACGTAATTTTCTTTTTGAATATCATGAAATTCAGACTGAAGTTGCTTCACTATTTTATATGGAACACCCAACATTTTTGAACTTGTCACCACTGGTATATAACAACAAATCAGTCAAATCTTAGTTTGAGAAAAAAAATAATTTCATTTGTTGTCTCATTAGCAATCTTTCATTTGACTAAGATGACATCCTAGGCAGAAGCAAATGCAAAGTAAATTTCAGATGAGCACACTATCAAAATTAATTCGGAACACTTTTTTTCATTTTATATTAAGTGTGTAGTTGTAGTATTTCTCACAACATATTGATTGTTGGTTAAAATAATTCATTGTTTGACTGTCTGATTAGCAGGCTTAGGTAAATGCTCTCAAAAAGTGTGTCGTTATCCTGGTTAGCATAATAATTAAAACTTCAACGTTTTCCTGTAAAAAGAAGTTGTTCTTTACGCAATTCACTCTAGATATCTTTACCGTTACTAATATTTAGCATATTTGGATTTTGACGCAGAAGATGCTCAAATATGTTCATTGCAAGTCGCACGCTATTCCACAATGAGGCATATCATAAAAATTTGTATAGTGACTTCTCTTATTTGTATTGTAAAAGTTACAATTTCGAGCAGCGACAACCATCCATTATCTAGACGTAAGAGGTATCTACTTTTTCCAGAGGGTGCCAGTTTCTCAGTAAGTAGGTTTTTAAGTATCACCACGAATTTGTAGAAAATAATTATACCTCCAGGTCGCGGTATGCATGACAGCGATTTCCATAGACGGTCTCGCAATCTTTACCGAAGGTGTAAATTGGGGTATAGCCTACGATCTGCCTAATGATACCACTTTACATAAAGAATACAAGAAATATTTCAAACCTAAGTTCATGTTGCAGAGGCGACATAGGCGAGATCTATATGGAAAAATGGAGCTATTGATGAACACGTAAGTTATTTAATAATTTCCCTGGTCCCTAATACCCAGTATAGATAATATTATAGGTACTTTGTTAATTTACCGGCTTTCAAGGCACCAGTTTGTTTCTTTTTCTTACTAGGGTTGGGCGAGATCGAGATCTCGGCGAGAGTTGGCCCACTCTCGTCTCGATCTCGAAAATTCTCGAACCTCTTCGGTCTCGTCTTGATCTCGAATAACTCTCGACTGCGAAAATCTCGTCTCGCCTCGAGACTCTCGGTTCTCGATCTCGAATTTATTAAGAGGTAGGTGGTATCCTTTGTACTTTGGAAGCCAAGTACCATACGGTCCAATTTCGCCTGCGATAAGGGGGTGGTGTATCGCACGACGCGGCACCAGCAGTTTTCGTGTCAGAACCGCATTCAGAACAGTTTGTTTGGGCTCGGGAACGTTTTTAGAACGCAGAATATTGAAATAAAAAATGTCTAGAATACAAATACATATTCAAAACATTTTTTAACAGAACGTCTTATCCAATCAAAATACCACCCTCCTAATTATGAATTGAAGAACATTTTTGGGCCTAATGACGCAGATCTGTTCTTATTAAGTGAACCACAGGTTGCAACAAAATACTTACCTTTTCTTTTTCGCGATTGAACGATTGAATATTGTGTTAAGTTTGGATTTTAAAATAAGATACCTTTGTAAGAGTTTCTATAAGCGGATGCAGTTTTAAAAATTAAAAAATAAAAGCCCTTACCACAATATTATTTCACAAAATTTAGTTGTACTAAATAAGCATTTCGCCAGCAAAGATGCCAAAATACGTATTTAGTACAGCTACACAATCTCGTAGCTCGTAGACTACTGATGATGGCACCTTAGCTGCTGAAATACGTATTTAGTACACTTCAATGTCCTGAAATATTGTGGCAAGGGTTTTTATTTGTCCATCTCTATTAGTAAAACCACACGCGATCCGTAAATATTGGATTAAGTTTTGTTTTTTGAGTTGTTCTGTAATGTATTGTTTTTGCACTGAAATGTATGTATTGTACATATATAATAATAATAATAATAATAATAAAGGCCTTTATTCTAAAACTGTAACATGTAACAAAAACAAAATTTATGCCAGCAGTGGAATCTTAAGTTCAGGATGCAGTAAGACTGCCCCTGATCTTCCACTGGGACCTTAAACTACGAAAATCTAAAAATACATGAAGTATGCACATGATGAATGTGAAACCGCACTATCAAACTCCGTAGGCACGACGAGGATCGCCCAACTGAAATTCAAAAATTAAATTACGTAGTTTGTTTTTAAACGCAATTAAAGACAGACTCTTAAGTGAGTCATCAATGCTGTTATAAACTGCTGAGAGCCGATATCCAAAGCTCCTTCTGAACAGCGAAGAACGGTGTAAAGGTGGAGTGATGCGACCCCTAAATCTAACATTTAAATTGTGGACGTGGTCCCTAAAGACAATCTTCCGATAAAGAAACCTCGGACTCTTTTCGACGATAATCTTATGGTAAAAACACGCGGATAATAAGAACCTACGATTAAACATGTTAAGCCATTCAACTCTTTTGATCATGTGAGAGACCCTATCGTACTTACGAATACCAAAAATAAGACGCAAACAGGAGTTCTGAACCCATTGTATCCGCCTGGCAGAATCCTGAGTAATGAAAGATCCATAAATCTGACAACAAAAGTTAAAATGACATAGGACAAGACTATCACAAAGCAAAGTTTTAGTGTCAACGTTCAGATAATGCCTATGAGGGAAAATTAATTTTAAGTTCATGTAAGCTGAATGTTAGAATGTTAGAAGCATGTTAGAATGTTAGAATGTTAGAAGCATGAAACAAGTAGGAAAGTTAGAGAATTTGAAAATTGAGATGGATAGGTTAGCATTAGACGTAGTAGGTATTAGTGAAGTGCGATGGCCAGAAGCCGGAGACTTCTAGAGCGGAGATTTCAGAGTAATACACACAGGATCTGTAGGAGGAAATTCGGGAGTAGGAATTGTTATGCGGAAAAAAGTAGGGCAGAGTGTAGAAAATTTCTTACAGCAAAGTGACAGGGTAGTTATGGTTAAGTTAGATTCGAAACCTGTAAAAACAGTAATAATACAGGTATATATGCCCACTTCTAACTACAGTGATGAGGTCGTAGAGGCAATTTATAGTGATATTGAACATGTGCTAGATTTTGTGAGAGGACACGAAAATTTAATAATTATAGGAGATTTCAATGCAGTCGTAGGCACAGGGCGAGAGGGCGGAATAGTTGGTCCCTTTGGATTAGGCAATAGGAACGATAGGGGAGTGAGACTGATAGAGTTCTGCGATAAACATAACTTAACGGTCGCGAACACTCTATTTCACCATCATGTTAGGAGACGCTACACGTGGAAGATGCCAGGAGACCTAGGGAGATATCAAATAGATTACATTCTTGTTAGGCAAAGATTTAGAAATCAAGTTAGGGATTGTAGAAGTTATCTAGGAGCAGATATAGATAGTGATCACAATATAGTCGTTATGAAGGCCAATCTTAAATTTAAGATTTTGAAAAAACGAAGCGGAAGAAGGTATCTTGACCCAGAGAAACTAAAAGATGATGATACGCGCGATAAGTTCGAGAAAAAGACAAACGAAGTACTAAAGGGCGCGGGCGAAAATATTGTTAGGGACATAGAGGAAGAATGGAATTGCATTAAAAATAGTTTAGTTTCCTCAGCTAGGGATATTTTGGGTCATAAACAGAATAAAAGTAGGAAACCCTGGATAACAAAACATATTGTGAGTCTAATAGAGGACAGGCGCAAATATAAAAATAGGTTAGATGAAATAGGGAAACAAAGATATAAGGCGATCAAGTGGGAAATTATTCGGAAATGTAGGAAAGCGAAAGAGCAATGGATCGATGATAAGTGCAAAGAAGTGGAAAATAAGTTCGAAATAGGAAAGACTGATGAAGCATATAAAATAATTAGGAGAAATTTTAGAGAAATTGGATCTAGTACCAAAAGCATTAGGAATGAGGCAGGAGATATCCTAATCGAAAGCGGGGAGAAGGCAGATAGGTGGAAAGAATATTTAGGAAACTTATATGCGGGATAGGAAGTGCAAGATATATTAGAAAGTGAAAGCAGTGTAGAAGGGGATAACCTAGGGAGTCCTATAATGAGAGAAGAGTTTGAGCTTTTAAGGAACAATAAAGCACCAGGTATAGATGGCTTGCAGGCAGAAATCTTAAAGTGCGCAGGTCAAGAGGTAATAGATCGTTTATTTAAATTAGTTAGTCGCATATACCTGACAGGCGAGATTCCAGAGGATTACAAACTGAACATCATGGTAGCTTTGCCAAAAAGGAAAGGCGCGGATAGATGCGAAAATTTTAGAACTATCAGTTTAACTTCCCATGCGTCAAAAATTTTAACTAGAATTGTGCAAAGAAGGATGGAGAAAAAGGCGGAAGAAATATTAGGAGAAGATCAGTTCGGATTTAGACGAAATAGAGGAACGCGCGAGGCCATTCTAGCTTTACGAGTAATAATTATAGAAAAAACGATAGAAAAGAGAAAGAGCGTATATATAGGATTTGTAGATTTAGAAAAAGCCTTCGACAACGTAAAATGGGGGAAGATGTTCGAAGTGCTGAGAAAGGTAGGGATGAAATACAGGGACAGAAGAATAATACATAATCTCTACAAAGAGCAAAAGGCAGTTATAGAATGTGAGCAGGAACGAAGGGAAGTAGATATCCGGAAGGGAGTGAGACAGGGATGTGCATTGTCACCTCTAGTTTTCAACTTATATATCGAAGATGCGATTAATATTGTTAAGGAAAGAACAGCCTCAGGGATCAGTGTACAGGGCCAAACTATTAACATGCTCAGATTTGCGGATGATATAGCAGTGTTAGCATCTAGCAAAGAAGAATTAGGAGCGGCTTTGAATGAAATGGAAGCAGTTTTGACACAGGGCTACGGCATGAAAATCAATAAAAAGAAAACTAAAATTTTGGTATGTAGATGGAGTGAAAATAGAACTAAAATTGAAATACAAATAGGAAATGAGAAGATAGAGGAGGTCGCGGATTTCTGCTACTTAGGAAGTAAAATAACCCAAGACGGTAGGAGCACTAAAGATATAAAACAAAGAATGGCGCAGGGACGAGTTGCGTTTAACAAAAAGAAACAACTGTTATGTTCGAGAACGGTTAATATAGAGACTAGGAAGAAACTCTTAAAGTCGTATGTATGGAGTACGGACTGAGAACCTTATGATGATGATGAAGCTGACTGGATGTATTTGTTGACTTGCGCAGTAAATTGAAATTTGTTATCCATAATCAACCCTAAATTTCTAGCTTCATCTTTAATAGGAATTAAGCGGTTATTTATATATAATTTAATGTAATCTTTTAAAAATGTTACTTTGTTTTTATTGCCAAATAAAAGAGCAACAGTCTTGGAAGGATTAATGAAAAGAGAATGCTTACTTGAGATTGTGAAGATTGTATTGAGAAATGAGTTTACTTCGTTAACTGCAAACAAAAAGTTATCCGGGCGAAAGGAGAAGTAAACCTGGGTGTCATCAGCATAAGAGACAATGTTTAAGTTATTATTGAAAAATTTGTGAAGCTGAGATGTATAAATAATAAATAGAATAGGACCCAGTATGGAACCCTGGGGAACACCACTTGGCACAGACCTAAGTCGCGAGAAAGTATCGTTCAAAAGGACACGCTGGGAACGATTTGACAAATAACTAGCTATGAGCAACGCAGCGGAAGATTCCAAACCGATGTAGACAAGTATATCAATCAACAGAGAGTGACAGATCGTATCAAACGCTTTACTAAAATCAAGCAAAGTTAGAACTGTTATTAGACCACGGTCAGTAGCTGAAATTATATCATCGGTAACCTGCATCAGAGCAGTGGCGCAACTGTGACCCGGCCTGAAGCCATGTTGACAATCGGGAATAATATTATAACGATCTAGATGTAACCGAAGTTGCGATTCAATAACACGTTCCAAAATTTTGGATAGGACTGGAAGAACACAGATTGGCCGCAAGTCATTATTCACCTTTGGGTCGCGAACCTTTGGCAAAGGAATCACAATTCCAGATTTCCATGCAAAAGGGAAGATAGAGTCGGCAATGCAAGCGTTGATGATATGAGTAAGATAAGGCAAGAGTAATGGACAACAAAGCTTAATAACTGACAGGGAAATACCATCAGACCCACAAGCATCACAAGCTAAACTGCAAATAATGTTCCACACTCTGGTGCACTCAACCACCTCAAATCTCATAAGCTGCATGTTTTCGGTAAATAATTTGTCCTTATAGTAATCAAAAGATGACACACTATCAGGAACACTGTCAAGGAAGTAATTATTCAGAGCATCAGGGTCAGAAAAATGGCCAAGAGAAACCGACGAACCCCCATTAATACCCAAAGATTTTAACTCCCTCCACATTTTACCAGAGTTCCCAGCACCGCGACTGATGTGTTGAAAATAAGCTCGTTTTTCGATCTTAATTGACTGTGTTGCAAAATTACGTAAAAGTTTGTAATACTCCCAATGATGAAGAAGGCGGGTGCGCTTGAATTTAGACATTGCAGAATCTCTAAGTCTCATTAACAGCCTAATGTTATCTGTAATCCATGGACATTTCTTCTTAGTAATTTTGATTCTTTTAATAGGAGCATGCTTGTCCAATACTGCAATATCTTGTTTAAATAAACGTTTCTTGTGTTTTAGTGACTGAAATACGCAATGATTAAGTAAAACTGAGTTATCAAGGGAAAAACTTCACAATTATATTTTACAAAATCTAACAAAATGACACTTACCTATTTGCATCCGTTGGAAATTTTTCGCACTGTTTCTACATTATTTTTATCAATTTATTATTTTCCAAAAAGTATTTTTGTTGTGATATTAACGAGGATATTAATTATGCAGTTACTACGATTTTATTTTAAGTTTATTTTCTAGAAGCTCTTTTATTTTGCTTTAAAAAATAAATATAATTTTCTCACATAACGGTTTAGTTTAGTATTATTAATTATCACCTATTATTCTTGACAAAAATACAGAAAAATAACATTGATCAAAAAAATAATGTCGAGAAATCGAGACTCTCGACGATTTCTCGAGCGACAGTCTCGATCTCGTGCAATTGACTCTCGGTCTTGATCTCGATTTCATTGGACAGTTCTCGTCTCGGTCTCGCACCCGAGATTTTCATTCACTCTCGATCTCGGCGAGAATCGAGACGAGAAATGCACAACCCTACTTCTTACATATTTATCTTTTCCAGTATGGGTTATGATGGACGTACTTGCATATACCGAGCCTTATGTGAAGCATCTCGCAGATTTGCTCCAAGAGGCGACAACCTAATTGAAGAAATTATCAGGATCGTATTCAAGTACGATGTTTACGAAATATAATTTATTAAACATTTTTTGTTTACTACTGAATATTTTAGATTTCCACTACAGAAAATAAGAAATTCCGAACCAGAAGAGCATAGACTGTACCACTGGGCTTCACGCAGAGGCAGAGACATCGACGATCAAGAATGTTCAGATATGTTTCCTTGCCCAATCTCTTTGATTGACATGGCATTAGGTTACTATTCGGATCTGAATTCCGATGAAAATTATGCTGCTTTTCCATTCGCAGCTTGATTCGTTTGCATCGTAAATAATAAAATTTATAATTTCCCATAAATGAGCGATTTTTTTCATGATTTGATAGTGTTATTAACATTTGTCGGTACAATTCACCCAGCGAATCACGATTTCAGTATTACGTCACGTCGTTTGGGACAACTTTTGTCTCATCATCATCATCATAAGGTTCTCAGTCCGAAGACTGGTTGGATGCGTACCTACACCTTTTTCTATCCTGAGCTAACCTACGCATTTCCCTAAAAGTAGAATATCCTACATCCCTAACTATTTGAGAGCAGTAGTCTAATCTAGGCCTGCACCTACCTCTTTTTATTCCTATCTTTGACTCTAGTATGTCGCGAACTATTCCTTCGTGTCTTAGAAGGTGTCCTACCATCCTATCTCTCTTCCATACCTTTCGCTTTTCCCCAACTCTTTCTAATACTTCCCTATTACTAACCTTATCTATCCACGGTATTTTCATCATGCGCCTGTAACACCACATTTCAAACGCTTCTACTCTTTTTCGATCCGCTTCCCCTATTGTCCAAGTTTCGCACCCGTATAATGCCGTACTCCATACATACGACTTTAAGAGTCTCTTCCTAGTCTCAATATTAACCGTTCTCGAACATAACAGTTGTTTCTTTCTGTTAAACTCAACTCGGCCCTGCGCTATTCTTTGTTTTATATCTTTAGTGCTCCTACCGTCTTGAGTTATTTTACTTCCTAAATAGCAGAAATCCGCGACCTCCTCTATCTTCTCATTTCCTATTTGTATGTCAATTTTAGTTCTATTTTCACATCCCCTACATACCAAAATTTTAGTTTTATTTTTATTGACTTTCATGCCATAGCCCTGTGTCAAAACTGCTTCCATTTCATTCAAAGCCGCTCCTAATTCTTCTTTGCTAGATGCTAACACTGCTATATCATCCGCAAATCTGAGCATGTTAATAGTTTGACCCTGTACGTTAATCCCTGAGGCTGTTCTGTCCTTAACAATATTAATAGCATCTTCGATATACAGGGTGAGTCATTAAGGCGAAATCGGCCGATAACAAGAGTACAGTTCAAAATGGAAGAAACTTTTTCAAATAAAAGTTTTTCAAAAACAAGTGCTTAATGAGATAAAAATATTTTCAAATATGGCGGACTTCCGGTTATACCGGAAATGGACACTAACTATGTTATTTTAAATGGAACACCCTGTATTCGTTTGCATTTTTGGATTTCGCATGAAAAATAAATGTCAGTTTGTTAATCAAACATTGGGTCTAAGTCGAACCGCTATGGAGTTTTTAATTTTAATTTTGACGTTTGCAGTAGTTGGCGCCATTTTGAATATCTTCGAAACGAAAGCACTTAGAGGAATGCGGTTTCGACAGTTCGTCTCTGGAAGTAACAGCCTATTAGACACAAGTATAACATGGAATCATAACTTTTTAATTAAATGAAATTTATCCATGCCAATATTTACTAATTCAAACAGGAATAACTCTTTTTTTTTAAATGGAATGCTACATTGGTTCTCACCTCATAAGACGCAACATTACATTTCCTTTCTGACGACGAATGGTTGTTGGCATCTGTCACCAGCAGTTTTTAAGAAATTTGCGTTTTTCTGGAAATTTTAAATAATATCGTGTTATTGCGTTAACAATAGTTGGCGTTCAGCGATTTTGTTTTGTTTTGCCAACGAAATGTCATTTCTATTAAATTATTGTTAAGTAAGAGTGCAATTTGAGTTCAATTAGTGAGAGTATTGATTTCAATTTTAATAAATATCACAATTAAGAAAACTGAAAATGTACACTCAAGAAGAATTAATTGCTATGGTGTATTCCTTGGGTGAAGCAGAAGGAAATTCGTTACTTGCCTCAAGAATGTATGCGCAACGTTTTCCCGAGCATAGACATCCAAATATAACGGCATTCGCAAAATTAAAAGAGAGGTTTGAACGAACTGGTTGTGTGGGATACGAGAAGAAAGAACGTGTAAAATCAGTGACACACTAGGAAAATTAAGTTTTAGTAGCTGCTACTGTTGTCCGAGATCCTCATTTAAGTACCAGAGAAATTAGTCACGAGTTAGAAATAAGCCAAACTTCTCTATCTCGAATACTGCGCAAAAATAAATTTCACCCGCACCACGTTCAGTTGGTTCAGGAACTAGATCAAAATGACTTCAACAATCGGTTGCAGTTTTGTGAGTGGGCTTTACGTAAACTTCAGGAGCGAAATGACTTTTTCGATCATGTTCTCTTTACGGACGCAGCTTCGTTTCATAAGAACGGTTTTGTTTCAAGATACAACTGCCATTATTACAGTACTGACAATCCCCATTGGATAAGGCCATTGGATCATCAACATAGGTGGTCTTTGAATGTATGGGGTGGCATAATTGGACGACACGTAATTGGACCACATTTTTTCGATGGAAATTTGAACGGTAATAGCTACCTACAATTTTTACAAAACGATTTGCCAGAAATGTTAGACAATTTACCACTTGCTGCAATACAACAGATGTGGTATCAACAAGATGGAGCGCCTGCACATTACGGGAGGAATTTAAGGGAGCACTTGACTGCAGCATTTCCAAACACATGGATAGGAAGAGGAGGTCCGACACCTTGGCCAGCGCGATCTCCAGACCTAACAAAACTTGACTTTTTCTTGTGGGGGTACGTAAAGCAGTTAGTTTACAGGGAACCTCCAACTATTCGAGAAAATATGATGGAACGAGTTCGCCATGCATTTCAAAGTATCAATGAAGATATGTTGATAAAAAATGTGAACAATTCTTTGTTGAAACGATTGCGTGTTTGTTATCGTGAGGATGGCGGTTATGTCGAACATTTAATCTAATTACATTAATTTATTTTTGTTGCTGTTATTATCTAATGATCTTTGAAGTTCTGGAAATAGTATAGAAGATTTGGAACGAACATCTTGTAAGACAAAACAAAACAATATCGCCAAACGTCAACCATTGTTAATGCATAAACATGATATTATTTAAAATTTCCAGAAAAACGCAAATTTCTTAAAAACTGCTGGTGACAGATGCCAACAACCATACATCATCAGAAAGGAAATTTAATTTTGCGTCTTATGAGGTGAGAATCAATGTAGCATTCCATTTAAAAAAAAAGAGTTATTCCTGTTTGAATTAGTAAATATTGGCATGGATAAATTTCATTTAATTAAAAAGTTATGATTCCATGTTATACTTGTGTGAGATAGGCCGTTACTTCCAGAGACGAACTGTCGAAACCGCATTCCTCTAAGTGCTTTCGTTTCGAAGATATTCAAAATGGCGCCAACTACTGCAAACGTCAAAATTTTCAAAAAAAATTAAAAAACTCCATAGCGGTTCGACTGAGACCCAATGTTTGATTAACAAACTGACATTTATTTTTCATGAGAAATCCAAAAATGCAAACGAATACAGGGTGTTCCATTTAAAATAACACAGTTAGTGTCCATTTCCGGTATAACCGGAAGTCCGCCATATTTGAAAATATTTTTATCTCATTAAGCACTTATTTTTAAAAAAGCTTTTATTTGAAAAAGTTTCTCCCATTTTGAGCTGTACTCTTGTTATAGGCCGATTTCGCCTTAGTGACTCACCCTGTATAAGTTGAAAACTAGAGGTGACAATGCACATCCCTGTCTCGCTCCCTTCCGGATATCTACTTCCCTTCGTTCCTGCTCACATTCTATAACTGCCTTTTGCTCTTTGTAGAGATTATGTATTATTCTTCTGTCCCTATATTTCATCCCTACTTTTCTCAGCACTTCGAACATCTTCCCCCATTTTACGTTGTCGAAGGCCTTTTCTAAATCTACAAATCCTATATAGACGCTCTTTCTCTTTTCTATCGTTTTTTCTATAATTACTCGTAAAGCTAGAATGGCCTGGCGCGTTCCTCTGTTTCGTCTAAATCCGAACTGATCTTCTCCTAATATTTTTTCCGCCTTTTTCTCCATCCTTCTTTGCACAATTCTAGTTAAAATTTTTGACGAATGGGAAGTTAAACTGATGGTTCTGAAATTTTCGCACCTATCCGCGCCTTTCCTTTTTGGCAAAGCTACCATGATGTTCCGTTTGTAATCCTCTGGAATCTCGCCTGTCAGGTATATGCGACTAACTAATTTAAATAAACGATCTATTACCTCTTGACCTGCGCACTTTAAGATTTCTGCCTGCAAGCCATCTATACCTGGCGCTTTATTATTCCTTAAACTTTTTAGTGCTAGCTCAAACTTTTGTCTAAATTACGTTAAATCAAACATTTGATTAGGTATTTATTTAAAAACATTATTTATTAAATACAACACTACATTTTAATAAAATATCGATAAACTGGAAGATAGACTTGTCTAAGATAAGAAAATGTACCCTGTGGAAAACAGGCATTTAAGGAATCATAATAAAAATGGCAGCATTATTAAATAAGATACAAATTTTGGTAGGTCAGTTCCCAGTGAAGTTCCGAGGTTTCAGACCTTCTGTCTCCTTTTCTGGAATGGGTATACATACATACTTGTGCACGGGCAACAAATAAATTAGTTAAAATTTCCTAATAGTGCAGGCGCTGGAAGTAGTTGAGTATGCAAAATGTGAGGACCGCATTTGATCAATGGATATTAGCTGAGAATAGCTCAAAGATTAATAATCCGGATCTTGCCGGTCCATTTTTTGGTCCAATTTTTTTTTATCCCCCCTCTTATTTATAAAGGAGATCGATGGCGTACATGCTATGGAGTCATTTTAACTATTATTTTACTCATAACTTATAGTTTTCTTTTATGATGAAAGTGAAGATAGGTTGTTAAATGAAATAAAGAAACAAAAATTATAATAATAAAAAGCATTTATTATTAATAAGAAAAATATATAACAGGAAACAGCGAATTGAAATAGAAGTATATGAAAGAAAGACAAATCATTACCTAGTCATTTTTATTTAGACGATCAAGACAATCATTATTAATTTATACATTTACACAACGAAATACAAGGTGATTCTGACTTTTCGCAACTGCAAGACATTGTTCGACAATTGGGCGTACATTTACAGGGCTGATCAATGACTCTGGTAATCACCAAATGAATACATCTGTATCAGCACTGAGAATAATAACATGAGTAGATTGAATTCTTACTGCATGAAATATGTGACAAAACATCCTCGAATCAGTTTCTAAGTGGTTTGATTTCAATTCAAGCAGGTACCTCACTAAATGAAGACCCTTGTAACTTGAAACATTTTGTTGGATCATCGATTCCTCCACAAATGTACCTACATGTTTTGTTGAATGACTTGAAATGATGATATTTTTAATAATTTGGCCTTTACTCCGAAAACTTGACTCTAAAAATTTTATTGAAACCATCAACAATATAAATTTTTGGAGTTTTTAAATCTATAATGCCTTGCTGAGAGTTCGTACCACAGTTATGATTGTTTTGAATTTCAAGGGCGAGTTGGTGATTTCCTGTAAAATCAGTCATTGTCAAAGAGATACTTGCAGTAGGTAGTCTAATATTTCATACGATGTGTGTCAAATCCACGTTGAGAAGCCACCATGAATGATTTTTGGAAAATTGTTATATTTGTATACTACCAGTAGATTAGGCAGTAAAATACAAAGTTTGAAAGCTGCATCGGAGGATTTTATACAAGCAGCCCTTGTATCTTTGGGAAACCTTGACCTAAATGCTTAACAATTAAAACAGTTAGAAACAATTTGCACATATGTTTAAAAAAATTAGCTGCTGATGAACTACGATATAAACTGATTTCCCAAAACATAGGTTTCGGTTTCAATTTAATGAAAGTGATATGCACATCAGATGCTTTGCATTTGCATTTGTTAAGGGCTACAGTACAAACATTTATTTGGAAAAATGCTCATCAAATACAATTAGAGCCCATTTATTACTCTTTATTTGGCTATGAAGAGCACAATGGTGACTTACGTCCACGACAAATGACAAAGCCGCCTTTACCAGAGTCATTGATCAGCCCTGTAAATGTACGTCCAATTGTCGAACAACGTCTTGCAGTTGCAAAAAGTCAGAATCACCTTGTATTCCGTTGTGTAAATGTATAAATAATGATTGTCTAAATAAAAATGACTAATTATTTGTCTTGCTTTCATATATTTCTATTTCAATTCGCTGTTTCCTGTTATATATTTTTCTTATTAATAATATAAATGTTTTTTATTATTATAATTTTTGTTTTTTTTATTTCATTTAACAACCTATCATCACTTTCATCATGAAAGAAAACTATAAATTATGACTAAAATAATCGTTAAAATGACTCCATAGCATGTACTCCATCGATCTCCTTTATAAATAAGAGGAGGGGGGATTAAAAAAAATTGGACCACAAAATGGGCCGGCAAGATCCGGATTATTAATCTTTGAGCTATTCTCAGCTAATATCCATTGATAAAATGCGGTCCTCACATTTTGCACACTCAACTACTTCCAGCGCCCGGTCTATAAGATGCCTATAGGAAGTTCTGAATTTTGATTCTTTTGTTCCTTCAATGTAGTAAATAAGTTGGGAATCATTTTAGAAAACAATAAATTGCAGGAAGACCTCAATTTCCTTAGAATTTCTTAAAGAGACTGATAAAATAATCAAATTTATGGTCCTTTGTACATCATCTTATCCTGAACGTCTTGTAAACATTTGGTGTTAACAAAATAAGTCTGTTTCTAAAATCATTTATAAAGAATACTATTTAAGTTTTGAATTAATTTCAACTTTGAAAAAACACAACAATATTCTATTTATGTGTATAATGATTATCATCGTCATCAACTGCTCTAAAGTTGATTTTCAGCATCTGGTCACCAGGAAACAACAATTTGGCCCAGAAATGAAATTGTTAGAGTAGCCCAAAACGGAACCCTTAAAATTAGCAACGTTCAAAATATCCTTTCCTTCTTGGAGCAAGTATATTGAGCTTGTTTTTACAATTCTTCCGGCACCATTTTAAGTAACGCCATTTTCTTCTTGGCTACTTTCGATATCAAAATATCGATAGGTTTTGTTGTGTCGTACAAGGAAGGTGCCTTCAGTATAATAAGGGCTGTACCCACGGCACAAGCCAGGGTGAATATCCATAAAAATAATCTGTCCAGTACCATAGCCACGTATTTCCAATCTTCTTCTACCTAAAACGGACCGCAGTTCATATATCGGGTGAGCCATAAAAAACGAATATAGTCGTAGGACAGATTGTGTAAAAGGAAATTTTCTAGTCGAGATGTATTTAAGACAAAAAAATTGGTTCAACTGCAGTGTAAGTGGAGAAACATGTTACCTGTATATAGCTCTGGAAAAACCAATGAAATAACTTACATTCTCGAATGCATCCTTATTTTTGACATGCTGCGCGATGAATTTCGAATCTTGTATAGCTTTCTCCATGTCCTGCATTTCCATCTTTTCAAACGTAGGACTCGTATCTCTGGTACCATCCAAAGTATTCGTTCTGCAGCTGGCCGGGCTGTATAATTCTTCGTCTCCCCCAGGTAAGGGCATAGCGGAGAAATGGGATTCCCCAAAACATGAACTCAGTCCCCCCGAAGCCGCCACTTCGAATCTCGAAGTGGGTAAACCTAAATCGAAACTATCGAAAGAACTTTTGTCGAACGGCCTGCATTTATCCATCATGGGCATGTGGATTATATCGGTTAAAAGACTGTCTTGACCTTTGTTGTCGTCGTCCTCGTCTTTTTTCGGCCGCTCGATGAACAAGAACTTTGGGAGTATTCCAATGAATAAATATCTCACCCAAGGTGCCAGTTTGTGAGTTACGGGCGATCTGAAGTTGACGTTCAATACGGCTATTGTGGTGACTACGGACAGAGTGCAAAGTAACATGGTGAAAAGCAAATATTTCCCTAGCAGAGGCACTGTTATGGAAGTAGGAGGAATAATCTCGACGAGCAACAAAAAGAACACGGTCAAAGAGAGCAAAATCGAAATACACAGAGAAACTTTTTCTCCGGAATCCGACGGCAAATAAAAAACCAATATAGAAAGAAACGATATTCCCACGCAAGGTATGATCAAATTAACCGTGTAAAACAGAGTTTTCCTTCTGAGCGTAATGTTGAAAATTATATCGGGATACGGTTCCTCGCAGCAGCTGTAAAACTTTTCGTTTCGCACCGCGGGCACCTTCATTATGTCCCACTCTACTGATATGTAATAGTCCTGCAGATCTATGCCGACGTCTATATTGTTGGAGTCTTGAATTTGGTAGAGATGCCTCAAGTCGACCTGAAGAAAAAAATGTAATTTATATACTGGCGCATCCGCCATTTTTGTGTTTCCCACAGGCGACATTTCCGCTTCTAGTATACGCAATTAAATGTGTGAAACAATCAAGTGTTTTTGTTTATCTCTAATTATTATGAAACACCCTGAAAATACTCAAGAAGCTGTGAAACACTCAGTTAAAATTTTAGTTGAATGTTGCTCACCGTGTAACCGTCGTAAGTCCACGATCCGAACTTCATGAAGCAAGTTTGTTCATCGAACGGAAAGTACTCGACATCAATATCACAGAATGACTTGTATATGGCGGGCGGCTTCCAAACGACTTTCCCCGTGTGGTGAAGAATCGCTTTCGTCATTATCGTTACCTCGTAATTCCCATCCGCGCTACGTAAAGCGACAGATTAATAAATATTTACCCCAAGTAGCGTAGTTACTTACTTGTTGTACAGCACGATATCTGGAAGCCATATATGTTCGGAAGGAACGTGTAAAATTTCCACCCCTCCGTAATCGTCCGGATTCCACTTGAGCTTGTAGTCATTCCATTCCTGCAACAGATTATATAAGATTCCGAAGAGACGGATGTAAAGTGGGCACCAAAGGAACCGAAGATTTAATCCGATAGGTAAAGTGGGCATCTGCCGAAATGATACGTGCTAAATTATAGGTAATGTGGCAGTGCTGGAGATAATGCAAAAATAGTATTGATGGCTTTTTAATTTTTTATTCAAAATATTCGTAATGTAGATAGGTACTTACATTAAAATAAGTAATTATAATTAATATGATTGTTGCCGAATAATTTGAAATTCATTTTACAAGGTGTACTTTTGTTAATAGTTAATACGATTATAACTTTTTTAGTCTTTTAAAATCAAATTTTCCTCGAAGATAGAACACATTCGTTCTGTTTTCGATTATAATTGTCCTGTGTCATCATCATAAGGTTCTCAGTCCGAAGACTGGTTGGACGCGTACCTCCATTCTTTTCTATCCTGAGCTAACCTACGCATTTCCCTAAAAGTAGAACATCCTACATCCCTAACTATTTGAGAGCAGTAGTCTAATCTAGGCCTACCCCTACCTCTTTTTATTCCTATCTCTGCCTCTAGTATGTCGCGAACTATTCCTTCGTGTCTTAGAAGGTGTCCTACCATCCTATCTCTCCTACTCTTTATTGTTTTCCATACCTTTCGCCTTTCCCCAACTCTTTCTAATACTTCCCTATTGCTAACCTTATCTATCCACGGTATCTTCATCATGCGTCTGTAACACCACAGTTCAAACGCTTCTACTCTTTTTCTATCCGCTTCTCCTATTGTCCAAGTTTCGCACCCGTATAATGCCGTACTCCATACATACGACTTTAAGAGTCTCTTCCTAGTCTCTATATTAACCGTTCTCGAACATAACAGTTGTTTCTTTTTGTTAAACGCAACTCGTCCCTGCGCCATTCTTTGTGTTATATCTTTAGTGCTCCTACCGTCTTGGGTTATTTTACTTCCTAAGTAGCAGAAATCCGCGACCTCCTCTATCTTCTCATTTCCTATTCGTATTTCAATTTTAGTTCTATTTTCACTCCATCTACATACCAAAATTTTAGTTTTCTTTTTATTGATTTTCATGCCGTAGCCCTGTGTCAAAACTGCTTCCATTTCATTCAAAGCCGCTCCTAATTCTTCTTTGCTAGATGCTAACACTGCTATATCATCCGCAAATCTGAGCATGTTAATAGTTTGGCCCTGTACATTGATCCCTGAGGCTGTTCTTTCCTTAACAATATTAATCGCATCTTCGATATATAAGTTGAAAACTAGAGGTGACAATGCACATCCCTGTCTCACTCCTTTCCGGATATCTACTTCCCTTCGTTCCTGCTCACATTCTATAACTGCCTTTTGCTCTTTGTAGAGATTATGCATTATTCTTCTGTCCCTGTATTTCATCCCTACCTTTCTCAGCACTTCGAACATCTTCCCCCATTTTACGTTGTCGAAGGCTTTTTCTAAATCTACAAATCCTATATATACGCTCTTTCTCTTTTCTATCGTTTTTTCTATAATTACTCGTAAAGCTAGAATGGCCTCACGCGTTCCTCTATTTCGTCTAAATCCGAACTGATCTTCTCCTAATATTTCTTCCGCCTTTTTCTCCATCCTTCTTTGCACAATTCTAGTTAAAATTTTTGACGCATGGGAAGTTAAACTGATAGTTCTAAAATTTTCGCATCTATCCGCGCCTTTCCTTTTTGGCAAAGCTACCATGATGTTCAGTTTGTAATCCTCTGGAATCTCGCCTGTCAGGTATATGCGACTAACCAATTTAAATAAACGATCTATTACCTCTTGACCTGCGCACTTTAAGATTTCTGCCTGCAAGCCATCTATACCTGGTGCTTTATTTATTGTCCTGTGTATCAGCGAAAAATTGATTTTCAGAGACAAAGGATTCGTAATTCTGAATAGCAATTAGTCGAAAGTGTTAGAAACTTTAAAATGTATTTGTTGAATTCACAGAGTTTACTTTGTCATAGAGACGAAATTGAGAGTTTTGTGAATTCTCAGCAACCATTGATTGTTTGTTTGACTGAGACTCGTGTTACGTCTGATGTTGACGATTTCGAGGTTTCTTTTCGGGATTACTCTGTTGAGAGAGTGGACTCTGAGAGTAGATTTACGGGAGGAATTTTTTTTCTATGTGCGATCCGACATTAAATTTAAGAAAATCTATTCTCATGTTATAAATAAAAATGTTTGGTTCTTGGTTATTAGGGTAACAGTCAGTGGGAGAAAGTTTGTTGTTGCTGGTCTTTATCACTCTCCGAATGAGTCTCATGCTATTTTTTTGGATTTCTTTAAGAACTGGCTTGAACGGAATATGTTAAACATTGATTGCTCACTGACTGTTGTTGGGGATTTTAACATAAATTGGAATTCTGACGGAACATTCAAGAGTCGATTAAAGAGATGTTGTAGTGATTTTGGTTTAAAACAGATTGTTAATTCGCCAACGCATGTATATAGTAATGGCAGCTCTGTGATTGACTTAGTTTTTACAAATAATCAAGATTTAAATGTGACAGTTCTAGATCAACCTAACATAACTGATCACTGTATCGTGCAGATAGAAGCTACGGGAGATAAAGCACCAAACAAAATTGTAATTAGGACTAAAAATTATGATGGTAAAGCATTTAAAGATGAGTTAAGTAATTTCAGACTGGGTTACACATTAGTTGACTTGAATCAGAGATACAATGAATTGCATGATGGTCTCTTAAAAATTATAAATCAGTTTATGCCTAAAAGAGAAATAATTCCTAAGCATCCGGATAAATTGTGGTTCAACCAAAACGTACTAGAAGCAATTAGGTACAGGGATCATTTGTATGGTCAGTTTAAAGTGAGTCAAAATATTTTGGACTGGAACAGATACAAGGAGAGCAGAAATGTTGTTGTAAAGGTTGTCAGACACGAAAAGTGTAGGTTCTATGAAGAAAAAATAGACAGTTGCAGAAATGATTCAAAGAAGATGTGGATGTCTCTTAAGACTCTTATTTCGAGTAAATGTCGAGAACAGATTAAGGAAGTCCAGTTTGATGACGTATTTTATACCGATAAAAATATAATAAGTGAAAAATTTAATAAATACTTTATAGAGAGCATTGATAATATAATAGGTAGCATTCCACTAAACAAAAAAACTATTGAAATTTTGCATGTGGCTGATAAAAAAATGTACGATTTTACTTTATTAACAAAAGATGATTTGGAAACAATAATTCTAAACATGTCTAATAAGAACAGTCCAGATGAAGTAGATTTGTTTATTTATAGAGATCACTTTGACAGTCTATGGCAACCACTTCTGAATATAGTTAATACTTCTTTGGAGAAAGGTATAGTTCCCGATTCACTTAAGGTTTCTACGGTAGTTCCTATTCGTAAGGTTCCTAAGTCTAGCGTGGCTGAAGATTATCGCCCGATAAATGTATTGCCAGCTTTTGATAAAATTTTGGAAAGGGTAGTGTATATCCAGTTTATTGATTATATTGATCGTGAGGGCATTCTAAATAAATTTCAATCGGGTTTCAGGAAAGGTTTTAGTTGCGAGAGTGCTCTACAGTATATAATTAACGAATGGAAAGAATCTAATGATAAGGGAAAAATTACAGGAGTTATTTTTTTGGATTTGAAGCGTGCTTTCGAAACTGTTGATAGAAGTAGATTACTTTCCAAACTGAGTAAATATGGTTTTGGTGGAACTGTTCTTCGGTGGTTTCAAAGCTACCTCACAGGAATAAACAAAAAGTCCGGTTGGGAAACACTGTATCGAATGAGAGGGAAAGTGCCGTGGGTGTACCCCAGGGTAGTATACTGGGACCGGTTTTGTTTCTCTTATATATTAACGAAGTGTCTGACATAATTTATTACTGTAAATATCACTTTTTTGCAGATGATGCAATTTTGTACACGGAGGAAAATGAACCTACTTTATTAGTTGATAGATTAAATGCAGACTTGGGTAACATCACGGACTGGTTGGAACAAAATAAGCTTAAATTAAATGTTAATAAAGCGAAAAGCATGATAATTACAAATCGGAAAAATGTGACTAATTTTAAAAACAATAATTTTCGGTTTAAAGTTAGAGGTGTCGAATTGGAAATTCTTACAGAAGTCAAGTACTTGGGTGTCATTATTGATAACAGATTGAAATTTAAGGAACATGTCGGTTACATCTGCAAAAAAGTTGCAAAAAAGATCGGAGTTTTGAGACGAGTCAATTGGTTTCTGTCTGTAAATACTAGAAAGCTAGTTTTTAATTCTATTATATTGCCTCATTTTACTTATTGCAGCACTATATTATATATGGCTAATAAAGGTGACTTAGAAAGACTTCAAATTCTGCAAAATAGAGCTATGAGGGCTATACTCAAGTGTAACATGTATACGCCAGTTTGTGAAATGTTGAAAACTTTAAGTTGGTTAAGTGTAGATTTGTTTTTGTTGTATAACGTGCTTGTTCTTGTTCGCAGGATCTCTACTGATTTAGTACCTAATTATTTGAGTGGTATTCTAACTAAGTTTGAGGATGTACATAAATATGAAACAAGGGGTAGGGAAAACTTTGTGGTCAAAATGGCCAGAAAATCGTCTACTCAGTCTTCCGTCTTTTATAGGGGGGCAGTTGAATATAATAAGTTGAACATGGAATTAAGGAATTTAAATTTAACTTCTTTTAGAAGGCATCTCAAGTTGTTCTTGTTGAATTCTTAGGTAGGTGTGTGTTATTATGTATTATAAGTTGTGAAACTATACCTATGGTAATATTTTTTATTTTTTATTGTCTGTTTGTTGATGATTGATTCAGATTGGGTTCTTGTGTTATTTTCTATATTTGTTTGTATAGCTATGAGCTAAATAAAATATCTATCTATCTATCTATCTACTTATGGCCAAAAACCATACACACCCTTCAAATGTGAAGTTATCTGTCGTACCAAAATTTAAATGGAAAAGTTTGATCAAATTTAAGATTTTAATTTCGGATTTGAACTTTTTGGGCAATTCTGGACAACTTTTATTCGTAAAATATTCCCATAAAAGAAAGCCTAATGTTTGTCTCTAGTAAACAATCTTCGTATTTGTCAACCTCTGCGTTATTTGGCGTATCGATGGACAAATAAAATGCAAAACAAACACCAACAGCTTCGTCCGAATGCAAATATGTTAATCCAATTATTTAAATGTTAGGGTGTAGTGTTCAGAAATCTCTCAAGTCAGCATAGAAAATAATTTTGTGTACGTTTCTCTGCCTTTATCCCCCAAAAGATAAAATGTCATAAAAATAAATGTACTCGTCCATGTATAAGTAGTGCAACTCAGACAATTTCTGAATATTCTGTTTCACAGGTAAACACTATAATATTGCCATTCGAACTGTTTATGAACCAAAAACTGTCGGCCTATCTTGCTTTTACGCAAGAAACAGAGCATTTTAGGTACTGGTCGTTGATAAATATTTCTTCTGGAATTGTATAAATTTCTTCTAATAATTTAGGTCTGTTGTAGTGATGATAGCAACATTTTTGAAAGATTTTCGATAACGAAAACTTATCGACCACTAACAAATCTTTTCCTGGATACCTTTCAAAATTATTTGTAATAGAACAGTAAATTCTTGTAAGAAATAAGTACCCTCATTAAGAAATACACGGTGTCCCAACGAAAACTTGTACCCCCGTAAAACTCGGCAAAATAAACGTTTTGACAAAAATCCAAAAACACGGCGATTTTTATATCAAAGGGGACCAATTTTTATGCAATAATCATTCTTGCAACTCTAGCCCTGTGCGGGGGTAGCGACCTCCCAAAATTTTTAAATGGGACGGGGGGTCAAATGATCCCTACTTTGGAAGGGTTTTTCATTACTTACACAATCGTATTTGTTTTATTCAATTCGATCAATTTGTTACCGAGAAATTGCTTCTTGAAGTTTCCAAGTTAAAAAATTAATAAAAGCACAAAAAAGTTTAAACTATCGAATGTATTGCTCGAAATGACCTTCACCAATAATTGTCATACAATAATACGTTCTGGATTCAAATCCAGATCTTACATTTCTCAAGACCTCCGGAGTTATTAGCCGGCATTCTTCTTTGGAACAAACCATTTTGATTTAGTCAACAAACACGATTTTATACTGTGGCGAATAAGTTTATTTTGACATTATTTTGTTCTGATGTTCTTTTGTTCTTACTTTTTATTCTTATTAGTTTACTTGATTTTGTTACTTTTCCATTCTAATACATTCGATAGTTTAAACCTTTTTGTGCTTTATTAATTTTTTAACTTGGAAACTTCAAGAAGCAATTTCTCGGTAACAAATTGATCGAATTGAATAAAACAAATACGGTTGTAAGACCCTTCCAAAGTAGGGATCATTTGACCCCCTGTCCCATTTAAAATTGGGGGGGGGGGTCGCTACCCCCCGCACAGGGCTAGAGTTGCAAGAATGATTATTGCATAAAAATTGGTCCCCTTTGATATAAAAATCGACGTGTTTTTGTATTTTTGTCAAAACGTTTATTTTGCCGAGTTTTGCGGGGGCACAAGTTTTCGTTGGGACATCGTGTATAACAATAAAACATCTTATATTAATTATTTGTAATTTAGAAGAATTTTATGAACAGTTATCTGTCCGGTGCCTACTTTAACTTTACATATCGGATTATCGGACCGTAATTTCATAGCCGGTAAAAGCTCATAAACAGTGCCCCCTTTACAGCCGCTGTCCTTCCAAAGTTAAATAGGTCTGCTCAAATTTACCTGTTCCACCCAAACGTTTGTAGTCATAATCTGATTCTTCAAATTCTAAAAAGGAAAACAAGGTACATATTTTATTATTCCCAGGTTTACCAAAAAGTCCTCACCATAAGTGAATTTCTCATGTGTAAATTGACTTAGAAAAATATACATATATGTATACCGGGTGTTTCAGGTTTAACTAGAATAACTTCAGGAATAGATAGAACTGCCGAACCAAAATAATGAGAGTTTCTATAATAAAGAATAATCGGGAAACGCTTCCCTTCCAAGAAAAATTGCACCAAAGTTTGAGTTCAAAATCAATTTTTTATGAATATTTCGGAAACGGTTAAAGTCACAATCTTCATTTTTTGAGTGCTTTTATGGTTGATCAAAGGCAATATTTAGGGATGTAAATTCAACGATTTTGACAACGGATTCATAAATTTTTGGGAGGTTCTCGATATTCTTACTTTAAGCCTGAATCACCCTATATAATGAGCAACGATTTGCGTCTGTACAAGTTAAGCAGAATCAACTATCATCTGTTTTAAATCAAGTATCGTATTCGTCAGCGGCAGAATTTTGAATTGAAACTCAAAAAAGACGACCGTCGATTTTACTTTTCTTGTATTAAAAATATTCTGATGTAAATTGCCTAAATAAAAATTTTCCTGAATCTTAAACAGATGAAATTCGCTTACGGTAAACTCTGTATATCAAATTTTGCCTATTACCACATCTATAAGTTGTGAAAGTCTCAACCCCATCTTAACAGTGAGTCGATCTGAGTTGTTGCCCACTGGCCGAATGAGTCTGTTGTAGTTTGACAGCAGATCATCGTATAATCTTTTGGCATCCGGATTGGCCAAAATCTGATGAAAATCTCCAAACAGAAGCCAAGCCAAACCGAGCAATAGCTCCATGTTACCACTCTGAAAAAGTATAAAAAATTACCAACATTGAAATTTTAGGGAGAAGTATTTCACTTAAACCAGGAGAAAAGGTGTTTTGCTACAATTATTTTCAATCCAGTCAGGAAAAACAAGACATTCAAATTTCTCTGTTATGTTAATATTACTTTATGAATCATTACTGTGATTTCGTGTTTGCCATAAAAAGTTTCATAGGTGTTGCAAGGAGTACTAGTTCGGAAATTTTCTTAAGGCCGATTTGTACACTCTACGTGGTTCGTGGTAACCCCTCAAAAGTAACCTGTGATGTCTGTATCTCTTTGATTGTTTTAGATAATAATTATTAAAATAACTGGTCTGCAAAGTATACTTCGTTGAGACTCTTGCTGTTGGAAAGGTCCATATATGAACATTTCAAATTTGCAAATACATTAAACTGTTAATTATACTCCCAAATAACTAGCAAACGAACTGCCAGTACGTTTTAGGACTTTTTATTATAGCAATCTTTGTAATGTAAGTATGAGAAATACTTTAATTTGTTGACCAATATTGAAGTAACAATTAACAAAATGTCCCAAATCAAATTCAACGCTAGCAAACGGTTAAGATAAATCACGATATTGTGAATTTTAAAAAAGATACTGGTATAAACTGTTTAAACCGCGGCAGCACATAACATACAAGGAAGAAATATTTTGAATAGATAAAATACAGAGCGCTATTTTGGAAATTCTTATTTATTCATTAGGTACTTAAATGAAACTGAAATGTAACATCTTGAAGGAATTCACAAAAAATTCTTATAAAACTATTTAAAGTTGAAATAAAACTCTCATGAAGCTTTGGGAGGAGCAATTGGCGTTTAATTTGTTAGGTACTTGAAAAGTTTAGCATTTTGGTTTTGGCAGCACTGCCTTTTGAATTTGCAGTTGTTATTGTAGCATAAATACTCCTGTCTCGTAAAACTCATCCTCATTTTGTGATGTACTCGTGCTTGCTCCCTAGCTCCGAAGTACTTTAAAATAATAGTAGCTTATCTAGGTAAAGTACTACTGCGTTCACATTGCACGCGTGTATATTTTAATTTTATTCAATTTAGTGATACGATCCATTTCATCCGCCTGGTAAGCTGGAAGGATAATAAATTGAAGTAACAGCGTGTGGGAGGAAGAGATCGAAAATATTCGAAAATTTCAGTGTACTTGTTACCACGTGTCGCACACCCTATTTAGCAGTAAGTCCTTTCCAATTTTTCTTTATTTGTCTTATCGTTGGGTATTGCTTTCTATTTGCACTTTTAGTGGTCAATATACAAATTGTGCAGCAGTTGTTTGTTTTTGATTTGTATTCATTTTCACGATCATGTCTACTGAAGATATTACTATTAGCCTTGAACATAAAATAAATAAATTAATTACATTTTTTACTCCAATTCAAAATGCATCTCCCCCAGATAAAAAACTTGACAAAAAAACTATATTAGATCTTCATCTTCGTGTGGACAATTTATTGGAAGCATTTGAGCCTAATCTTGTGAAGGTTCGGCCAGAAACAGGTGGTGGTGATGACTTGAAATCTAATGAGGTTGATTTATCGAATATTAAACCACCTACATTCAACGGCAAGTGCAACGATTGGCCCGAATTTAAAGCAACTTTCGAGTCTCAAATACACTGAAACTCTCAAATAAGTAATTTTCAAAAGTTTCTTTATTTGCGATTAGGAGGCGATGCTCGAAGAATCATTAAATCCTTAGAATTTTCGGTAGAAAATTATTCCAGGGCGTGGCAACTCTTGTGCAAACGTTTTGATAATTCTGAACAATCGCAACTCGTCTATGAGCACATAAAGGTATTACTTACAATGCGAGACGTGAATCTGAGAGATCCATTAAATTTACACCGATTTATTGATGACATCAGAGTTCATTTAAATGCACTAGAAGCTTTAAAGAAACCTGCAGAATCTTTTTGGGATGTGATATTAATTGTTATGATTACTGTAAAGTTCGATGACCAAACAAGGAAAGAGTGGGAAATTTACAAATTCCAACACACATTTCCTACAATTTACGACTTACTCAACTTTTTAGGTTTAACACCAAAGCCAGAGCCTAGGCCAGAAATTATTTATAATTGGAAGTACTTGAAACGGTAGTTCTTGTTTTAATCATAGTTGACTATAGGATTTGACTTTGGAAAAATTGACACAGCATGTTTGTTCTTGAATCCTATATTTGGAAAATTCCGGAAATGACTGATACGATGCGTTTTCAAATTTTAAAAATCTTTGAAAGAAAGCAAATAGGGAAGGACCAGTTCTAGAGTTGACACCGTGTACACAATAATATCGAAACTCTGAGAAAGTGATATCTCTACAAAAACATCTGTAAAAAGCGGCCAGTTATTTGCTTCATTAAAAAAAGATAAAATCATTAAAAAATTAAACTTTTTGCGATTGGAAACTTATAACCTTTCCTACGGGGATAATTTTGTTGGGATTCAATTAACAAATAAACCAGTATTCTAATTACACTAAAGAACAATTAAAGTTAGTTTTGATTATCCAATTTCATTTTCTAACTCCAGTTGGACATGACTAGTCAGTAGGTATCTTTATTTTGCTGTGTCTGCTTTAAAGTTATATACAAATTACTACAGTAATTGTTCTTCTTTATGATAGGCAACTGACCTTCCCCGAAGAGAAGTCCTTATTTGAATACAAAATGCTGTATTTTTTCTCTTCTTACCTGTTGAAAAGTTAGCATTCCTATTTTACTAAGAGAAAAGCAACAGCCCGTCACGCTCTTACCATAATTATTGCTGTAACTGGGTAGAGATAAAGAAGAGCTGTTCTCCCTACGTTTAATGGTTTCAAACGGGTTTTAATTTTTGTAATTTTTTTCTGAACCACTCTAGTGCAGATAGAGGCAATACTTTATTTTAGGCCTTTCCATCCTCCATCCTAGAATCCTGATAACCTCGAGCCGTTAATCCGTTCTCACCTTTCACTTAGAAAGTCGTCGCGTCGAAGACAACGCCTGATGCTATATTATACCATATACCTGCCCGCCGACTTTTGATATAGAAAATACTTCAATATAGTGGAATGTTTTTGGAATTGCTGGTCCAACGAGTAGGTATCTGCGGTGTTCAGGAAGGCAATAAATGGAAAAACCGGAAAAAAACGTTCACGCAAAACGTTCACCCAAAGGACTTGTACCTTGACGCAGTTCTAGTAATACTGGGACGGGTGGGATGGCTTGCGCGCTTCAATGATCTAAAGAGCCGAACCATAGGTTTAACCATATTGGAGGGGTTTTTATTTGAGAAGCCAGACTAAATCAAGTCCCTGAAAGGGGGCAGCAGCTCTTTCAGTAATCATAGTGGCAGAGATCGTGAGGGTCGGTATGGCACTGTGATACACACTACTGCGATGTGGAAGGCAACGGGAAACCACCACATTATTCTATCCCTGGTACAGCGTACTTCGAATTTATGATGATGGCACCTTCTGGAGTAAAATATTCCGGAGGTAAAATAGTCCCACATTCGGATCTCCGGGCGGGGACTGCTTCGGGGGGAGCCATCAGAAATGATAAGTGTAACATCACACGAGTCGGAGCGTGGAATGTTAGAAGCATGAAACAAGTAGGAAAGTTAGAGAATTTGAAAATTGAGATGGATAGGTTAGCATTAGACGTAGTAGGTATTAGTGAAGTGCGATGGCCAGAAGCCGGAGACTTCTGGAGCGGAGATTTTAGAGTAATACACACAGGATCTGCAGGAGGAAATTCGGGAGTAGGAATTGTTATGCGGAAAAAAGTAGGGCAGAGTGTAGAAAATTTCTTACAGCAAAGTGACAGGGTAGTTATGGTTAGATTAGATTCGAAACCTGTAAAAACAGTAATAATACAGGTATATATGCCCACTTCTAACTACAGTGATGAGGTCGTAGAGGCAGTTTATAGTGATATTGAACATGTGCTAGATTTTGTGAGAGGACACGAAAATTTAATAATTATAGGAGATTTCAATGCAGTCGTAGGCACAGTGCGAGAGGGCGGAATAGTTAGTCCCTTTGGATTAGGCAATAGGAACGATAGGGGAGTGAGACTGATAGAGTTCTGCGATAAACATAACTTAACGGTCGCGAACACTCTATTTCACCATCATGTTAGGAGACGCTACACGTGGAAGATGCCAGGAGACCTAGGGAGATATCAAATAGATTACATTCTTGTTAGGCAAAGATTTAGAAATCAAGTTAGGGATTGTAGAAGTTATCCAGGAGCAGATATAGATAGTGATCACAATATAGTCGTTATGAAGGCCAATCTTAAATTTAAGATTTTGAAAAAACGAAGCGGAAGAAGGTATCTTGACCCAGAGAAACTAAAAGATGATGATACGCGCGATAAGTTCGAGAAAAAGACAAACGAGGTACTAAAGGGCGCGGGCGAAAATATTGTTAGGGACATAGAGAAAGAATGGAATTGCATTAAAAATAGTTTAGTTTCCTCAGCTAGGGATATTTTGGGTCATAAACAGAATGAAAGTAGGAAACCCTGGATAACAAAACATATTGTGAGTCTAATAGACGAAAGGCGCAAATATAAAAATAGGTTAGATGAAATAGGGAAACAAAGATATAAGGCGATCAAGTGGGAAATTATTCGGAAATGTAGGAAAGCGAAAGAGCAATGGATCGACGATAAGTGCAAAGAAGTGGAAAATAAGTTCGAAATAGGAAAGACTGATGAAGCATATAAAATAATTAGGAGAAATTTTAGAGAAATTGGATCTAGTACCAAAAGCATTAGGAATGAGGCAGGAGATATCCTAATCGAAAGCGGGGAGAAGGCAGATAGGTGGAAAGAATATTTAGGAAACTTATATGCGGGACAGGAAGTGCAAGATATATTAGAAAGTGAAAGCAGTGTAGAAGGGGATAACCTAGGGAGTCCTATAATGAGAGAAGAGTTTGAGCTAGCACTAAAAAGTTTAAGGAATAATAAAGCACCAGGTATAGATGGCTTGCAGGCAGAAATCTTAAAGTGCGCAGGTCAAGAGGTAATAGATCGTTTATTTAAATTAGTTAGTCACATATACCTGACAGGCGAGATTCCAGAAGATTACAAACGGAACATCATAGTAGCTTTGCCAAAAAGGAAAGGCGCGGATAGATGCGAAAATTTTAGAACTATCAGTTTAACTTCCCATGCGTCAAAAATTTTAACTAGAATTGTGCAAAGAAGGATGGAGAAAAAGGTGGAAGAAATATTAGGAGAAGATCAGTTCGGATTTAGACGAAATAGAGGAACGCGCGAGGCCATTCTAGCTTTACGAGTAATTATAGAAAAAACGATAGAAAAGAGAAAGAGCGTATATATAGGATTTGTAGATTTAGAAAAAGCCTTCGACAACGTAAAATGGGGGAAGATGTTCGAAGTGCTGAGAAAGGTAGGGATGAAATACAGGGACAGAAGAATAATACATAATCTCTACAAAGAGCAAAAGGCAGTTATAGAATGTGAGCAGGAACGAAGGGAAGTAGATATCCGGAAGGGAGTGAGACAGGGATGTGCATTGTCACCTCTAATTTTCAACTTATATATCGAAGATGCGATTAATATTGTTAAGGAAAGAACAGCCTCAGGGATCAATGTACAGGGCCAAACTATTAACATGCTCAGATTTGCGGATGATATAGCAGTGTTAGCATCTAGCAAAGAAGAATTAGGAGCGGCTTTGAATGAAATGGAAGCAGTTTTGACACAGGGCTACGGCATGAAAATCAATAAAAAGAAAACTAAAATTTTGGTATGTAGATGGAGTGAAAATAGAACTAAAATTGAAATACAAATAGGAAATGAGAAGATAGAGGAGGTCGCGGATTTCTGCTACTTAGGAAGTAAAATAACCCAAGACGGTAGGAGCACTAAAGATATAAGACAAAGAATGGCGCAGGGCCGAGTTGCGTTTAACAAAAAGAAACAACTGTTATGTTCGAGAACGGTTAATATAGAGACTAGGAAGAGACTCTTAAAGTCGTATGTATGGAGTACGGCATTATACGGGTGCGAAACTTGGACAATAGGAGAAGCGGATAGAAAAAGATTAGAAGCGTTTGAACTGTGGTGTTACAGACGCATGATGAAGATACCGTGGATAGATAAGGTTAGCAATAGGGAAGTATTAGAAAGAGTTGGGGAAAGGCGAAAGGTATGGAAAACAATAAAGAGTAGGAGAGATAGGATGGTAGGACACCTTCTAAGACACGAAGGAATAGTTCGCGACATACTAGAGTCAGAGATAGGAATAAAAAGAGGTAGGGGTAGGCCTAGATTAGACTACTGCTCTCAAATAGTTAGGGATGTAGGATGTTCTACTTTTAGGGAAATGCGTAGGTTAGCTCAGGATAGAAAAGAATGGAGGTACGCATCCAACCAGTCTTCGGACTGAGAACCTTATGATGATGATGATGCAACGAAATTAATTTATGGTGTGGATTAAACAAATTTATCCACTGGATGCTGGGTTCTGGGATGAGTACAGGAAACTCAGTGTGACGAAGAAACTTCAGCGCGCATCGTGTTTTCTAGATACTTTTCAGTACTTTAATATGTTCATTATCACATTATTTGTGTATATTTATTTCCTATTCATATTTTCATTGTATTTCATGATAATTGCAACCATTAGTTTTAGTTTGTTCTCTGTATTTATTAATAAGACGTTGAATAAGTTTTGTTTTGAACTCGAACTGCCCTGTAGCACATTAAAGTACTATATAGTTGTTCAGTCTATGCTTTTCTTTGAATTTTACTTTTAAATACACTTCTATGATTCCTATAAATTAAACACCTATTTTTTACAAGCTCTGCAATGGGACACCCTCCATTATTATCCAAGTAGTTAACACAATTTTTTCTGCGTGATATGGTACTGAAAAAATGTAGTTTTGTTAGATTTTTGCTATTAATTTTTAACAAAATATTATTTTCTGAAAAGAATATCGAGTGACATGGTTTTGACAATTAAATAATTTTAATTTTGTCCAGACATGGCAATGATTACCATCAAAGATCATTCAGTAATAATTATTGAATTGTTATTGCAAAAATGTTCTATGGGGATTCAAGTTTACATAGTGTATGAAACTTATTTTCTAAGAATTTAACAATAGGCCTGCTCCACCCGCATCAACTGTTCAAAATATTAGTACAAAATTGTCAATACAAATCACAATAATAGGAAGTGAGCGAATATCGCTTAGCAGCGCCTCAATGTGGCGAATTTATAAATGTTTGGTTGTAATTCAGTTGACATCTGTCATTTTAAATTTTCCGCGTATCTAGGCAGTGAATATTATTGGTGTTAAATTGAATCAACCTGTAAAAAATATAAATGTCAACAAAAATTTGACAGCTCAATACCACCAGAACTTTAAATGGTAGCGCTAAATTAACTGAATATGAAAGAGTATTTCTGGTGGTAAAATGTGTCTGGTAGTCAGTTGGAGTACACAATACACTCAAGCAGGACTCCCCGAGACCGCAGAAAAAACGGTAGGAAATTTTATTCCAAGTTTATTACATAATACATACTCAAATACAGGGTGATTCATAACTAGTGTAAAACATTTCCAGGGCTAATAGAGGACGTCAAAATAATAAGAAAAAATCAATGAACGTATGTACTAAAATTATTCCCAACAAAAATACAAGGTGTTCAAGTTTCTCGAAAAAAACTGACTATTTTTAATATTTCCGAAACTAAGAAAGCTATTGAATTACAGTTTTAGGGACAATTTTTCGCTTGCAGACCTCTATCATTAAAAAAATAATTACCTCTATAATTTATTTTTTATGAACAATTTTTTAACCGAAAATTCAGATTTTGATGTTTTTACAAAATGCTGTTTTACTCGGAAGATAACAGTTGTACGGAAAAAAACAAGAATACCTTTTTTCTTTGAAATTGAACGCAGAATTCAAAACTTCAATCTTTTCTTTAGAAACCAATGGCGTAACATCGTGTAAGCCAAAGGAAAGGGCTCTCCAGCTTATAGCGGCGCCACTGGTGACAGTAGAAAAGTAAATATTTTTAGGACGATAGAGGTTCACAAAGGACAATAGCCCTCAAAATATGAATTCAATAGCTTCAGTAGATTCGGAGATATTAAAAATAATAATTTTTTTCGAGAATTTTCTACACCCTGTATCTTTGTTGGGAGCGATTTTAGGACATATGTTCATGAAATATTTTTTCTTGTTTTAACTTCCTCTATCACCTCTCGAATTTTTTTACACTCGTTACGAATCACCCTGTATAAAATCAAATAGGCACTGAATTTTCCACCCGGTCGGGAAGTAGAAACCTACTTGCAAACTTTTTAAATGTACTTGTATCAGAAAAATTTGTATGTTGTATCTTACCTGGCTTAAAAGTTTTTCCAGGAAAATGTTCTGCTACCTCCCGCCCGATTTATGATTTCGGAATTGGGTTACTGGTCTACTGAGACTACTCTTAAAATTTTTAGTCGAGGAGTCTGCTGTCAAAATTTCCCTGTCGAAATTGAGCACCCCTTGATTTATCTTTAAGAATAGCCAAAGAATCTTTATATGGGAGCAAGAAAACTGAATCTGCAAAAGTGAACGCCCACTTCCGCTATTTTCTCCCAATCTCAAAAATTCAAAAAGATGCATAACATTCAGCTCTTACCTGTTACATTATAATATATCGAAGCGAAATAAATGGGGCGCAGCGAGAGAATATCAATGTCCATGTCAAAACAGATTTATAAGTGTTCGTCACTGAGTTTATGCGGATCCGTGCGCGGAATGAGAAGTGATCCTCCCTTAACACAGCATCCCTAGCTACTGGGTTGCAGTATCCCTTAGTGTGTTCTTCTTTGGTCTGGCATCGGAGGTGCGCGAATTTTCCCGAAAAGCACCAGTCAATACCGGAGATTCGCGTGCTCTATTCCGAGGGCGGGCCCTACTACTGTATGTGTACCATGAAAGGGATCGAGAGATAATGAATGGTTTACTAACTGACGAGTCAACTCTGTTGATATTTATTAAACACTATATATAGTATCTCTTTGGTTGCATGCAGTTAAATTAATTCATTTTTCAATATGAACGTTCCCAGGTAACCCTTTTATAAAACGTTGTCGTCAATTCTTGATGCAAAATGGAGAGGAGGCTTAGGGGTCTCGAATATTTAAATTGGAGAAGATGATTATTTCTTGAACTGGTAGTACTAATGAACGGTACAATAATTTTGGATAAACAGAATTTAAGAAGCAAAAATTGACAATAAGCACACGCAATAATTTAAAGAAATCTTCTCGAATGCAACCAAAAACAACTCGATATCTAACAGTTTTTCAGATACAACAATTTTTATTAAAATGGCGGAGGCGCCAGAGTAATAATTCAACGTCTCCATACAGGTCAAATTACATAGTTTTGATTTTTCATGGAACAGCCGGCATTCCATTTCATTTTCGAGTTGATTGATCGATTTTACTATGAAGTTGTTCAAGATAATAATTGTATAAACTTCATATTTTTTGAGTTACTGACATTCTTCTGCAAATTTTAATTTGAAAATTAAATGGTTTCGTATTGTGATGCAGTGATATTTTGATGGAATGAAAGCAATGTATAGGAATAACTGTTGGCATAATAAAAACACAGAAATATTATACAAATGTTATATTGACAAGACTAAATTATAAGACTTCAAAACATGGTACCCTTCTCATCATCATAAGGTTCTCAGTCCGAAGACTGGTTGGACGCGTACCTCCATTCTTTTCTATCCTGAGCTAACCTACGCATTTCCCTAAAAGTAGAACATCCTACATCCCTAACTATTTGAGAGCAGTAGTCTAATCTAGGCCTACCCCTACCTCTTTTTATTCCTATCTCTGACTCTAGTATGTCACGAACTATTCCTTCGTGTCTTAGAAGGTGTCCTACCATCCTATCTCTCCTACTCTTTATTGTTTTCCATACCTTTCGCTTTTCCCCAACTATTTCTAATACTTCCCTATTGCTAACCTTATCTATCCACGGTATCTTCATCATGCGTCTGTAGCACCACATTTCAAACGCTTCTACTCTTTTTCTATCCGCTTCTCCTATTGTCCAAGTTTCGCACCCGTATAATGCCGTACTCCATACATACGACGTTAAGAGTCTCTTCCTAGTCTCTATATTAACCGTTCTCGAGCATAACAGTTGTTTCTTTTTGTTAAACGCAACTCGGCCCTGCGCCATTCTTTGTTTTATATCTTTAGTGCTCCTACCGTCTTGAGTTATTTTACTTCCTAAGTAGCAGAAATCCGCGACCTCCTCTATCTTCTCATTTCCAATTTGTATTTCCATTTTAGTTCTATTTTCACATCCCCTACATACCAAAATTTTAGTTTTCTTTTTATTGATTTTCATGCCGAAGCCCTGTATCAAAACTGCTTCCATTTCATTCAAAGCCGCTCCTAATTCTTCTTTGCTAGATGCTAACACTGCTATATCATCCGCAAATCTGAGCATGTTAATAGTTTGGCCCTGTACATTGATCCCTGAGGCTGTTCTTTCCTTAACAATATTAATCGCATCTTCGATATATAAGTTGAAAACTAGAGGTGACAATGCACATCCCTGTCTCACTCCCTTCCGGATATCTACTTCCCTTTGTTCCTGCTCACATTCTATAACTGCCTTTTGCTCTTTGTAGAGATTATGTATTATTCTTCTGTCCCTGTATTTCATCCCTACCTTTCTCAGCACTTCGAACATCTTCCCCCATTTTACGTTGTCGAAGGCTTTTTCTAAATCTACAAATCCTATATAGACGCTCTTTCTCTTTTCTATCGTTTTTTCTATAATTACTCGTAAAGCTAGAATGGCCTCGCGCGTTCCTCTATTTCGTCTAAATCCGAACTGATCTTCTCCTAATATTTCTTCCGCCTTTTTCTCCATCCTTCTTTGCACAATTCTAGTTAAAATTTTTGACGCATGGGAAGTTAAACTGATAGTTCTAAAATTTTCGCATCTATCCGCGCCTTTTCTTTTTGGCAAAGCTACTATGATGTTCCGTTTGTAATCTTCTGGAATCTCGCCTGTCAGGTATATGCGACTAACTAATTTAAATAAACGATCTATTACCTCTTGACCTGCGCACTTTAAGATTTCTGCCTGCAAGCCATCTATACCTGGTGCTTTATTATTCCTTAAACTTTTTAGTGCTATCTCAAACTCTTCTCTCATTATAGGACTCCCTAGGTTATCCCCCTCTGCACTGCTTTCGCTTTCTAATATATCTTGCACTTCCTGTCCCGCATATAAGTTTCCTAAATATTCTTTCCACCTATCTGCCTTCTCTCCACTTCCGATTAGGATATCTCCTGCCTCATTTCTAATGTTTTTGGTACTAGATCCAATTTCTCTAAAATTTCTCCTGATTATTTTATATGCTTCATCAGTCTTTCCTACTTCGAACTTATCTTCCACTTCTTTGCATTTATTATCGATCCATTGCTCTTTCGCTTTCCTACATTTCCGAATAATTTCCCACTTGATCGCCTTATATTTTTGTTTCCCTATTTCATCTAACCTATTTTTATATTTTCGCCTTTCCTCTATTAGACTCACAATATGTTTTGTTATCCAGGGTTTCCTACTTTCATTCTGTTTATGACCCAAAATATCCCTAGCTGAGGAAACTAAACTATTTTTAATGCAATTCCATTCTGCGTCTATGTCCCTAACAATATTTCCACCCGTGCCCTTTAGTGCTTCGTTTGTCTTTTTCTCGAACTTATTGCGCATATCATCATCTTTTAGTTTCTCTGGGTCAAGATACCTTCTTCCGCTTCTTTTTTTCAAAATCTTAAATTTAAGATTGGCTTTCATAACGACTATGTTGTGATCACTATCTATATCTGCTCCTGGATAACTTCTACAATCCCTAACTTGATTTCTATATCTTTGCCTAACGAGAATGTAATCTATTTGATATCTCCCTAAGTCTCCTGGCATCTTCCACGTATAGCATCTCCTAACATGATGGTGAAATAGAGTGTTCGCGACCGTTAAGTTATGTTTATCGCAGAACTCTATCAGTCTAACTCCCCTATCGTTCCTATTGCCTAATCCAAAGGGGCCAACTATTCCGCCCTCTCGCCCTGTGCCTACGACTGCATTGAAATCTCCTGTAATTATTAAATTTTCGTGTCCTCTCACAAAATCTAGCACATATTCAATATCACTATACACTGCCTCTACGGCCTCATCACTGTAGTTAGAAGTGGGCATATATACCTGTATTATTACTGTTTTTACAGGTTTCGAATCTAACCTAACCATAACTACCCTGTCACTTTGCTGTAAGAAATTTTCTACACTCTGTCCTACTTTTTTCCGCATAACAATTCCTACTCCCGAATTTCCTCCTACAGATCCTGTGTGTATTACTCTAAAATCTCCGCTCCAGAAGTCTCCAGCTTCTGGCCATCGCACTTCACTGATACCTACTACGTCTAATGCTAACCTATCCATCTCAATTTTCAAATTCTCTAACTTCCCTACTTGTTTCATGCTTCTAACATTCCACGCTCCGACTCGTGAGATGTTACACTTATCATTTCTGATGACTCCCCCCGAAGCAGTCCCCGCCCGGAGATCCGAATGTGGGACTATTTTACCTCCGGAATATTTTACTCCAGAAAGTGCCATAATCATAAATTCGAAGTACGCTGTACCAGGGATATAATAATGTGGTGGTTTCCCGTTGCCTTCCACATCGCAGTAGTGTGTATCACAGTGCCATACCGACCCTCACGATCTCTGCCACTATGATTACTGAAATAGCTGCTGCCCCCTTTCAGGGACTTGATTTAGTCTGGCTTCTCAAATAAAAACCCCTCCAATATGGTTAAACCTATGGTTCGGCTCTTTAGATCATTGAAGCGCGCAAGCCATCCCACCCGTCCCAGTATTACTAGAACTGCGTCAAGGTACAAGTCCTTGGGTATAATAGCATATACCAAAAATTATCATATAAAAAAGATATGAAATTTTATCGTATAACTTACGTGTAGGAAATGTTCTGAAAAAATTGCCAGTATTTTATCAAAAAACATTATACATGTAGAATTTCAACTTTCAAATATTTTATCTCATATTTTGTTTAATGCAAAAGATAACACTAATAAATTTTGTAGAACAGGTATATACCAACTAAAATGCTCTGATTGTAACAATATTTATATTGGTCAAACTGGTAGGCCTATTCATATAAGATTACAATGAACATTTAAGATCATTTTTTATCCTGTACGGTTCTAGTTAAAATTTGTGGGTACACGGATATTCCAACAATTGTGTACATACCTATTTAACTGAATATGGGAAATGGGCTATCTAATTACAGAACCAATGTTTATAAAACACTCGATCTCAAATTTTTATTCCTCCTACATAATTGTTAAGACAAATACAATAACAGCAAAATCTAATCTTTGAATAAATTAAGAACAACAGCCCAATTTTTAAACTTATTGTTCAGTATTCCTCCAAAGACGCACAATTAAACAGAAATGTGGAAATATTGCTTAACATTTTTCCTTGTTTTAAATTTAGTAAATTCTCAAGGTTTAAGGAGGAGCAAGCGGGCTTTTTTAGTGTGGCCGGAAGGATTCAGTAGAGTTACGGTATAGTAAATATGGCAAAGTGATTTTGTTATTTTTACTGTATTTTTTTGAAGTTTCTCTGTGGTTTTGGTATACCAGTTGACTTAGAAGACGAGACCGTACTGGTATCGTCTGTGGCTAAAGCTAATTACAGAGTGCCCACGAATTCTTCAGTTTACACTAGTCCAAACGTGGTCTACTCAAAAAGAAAGAAAAGATCCATCTCCAGATGGGACATATACGGACTGATAGCAGAATTAGCTCAAAAGTAAGTGGCATGATAGGAGATGCATTCATTTTTTAGTATTAACGTTTCCTAATATTTCTCAGTTATGGTTTCGGAGGAAGAGGTTGTATTCTGAGGGCTATATGCGAGATTGCAGCCACAAAACTTGACAGAAAAGGCGGACTGATGAACGAAATAGTGCACGCACTCTTTACGTGAGCTAGGTTAAATATACAGAGTGCCATCAAAGGCATTGTCTCCGGTGTCTCCTTTCCTCAGTTTCTTTTTTCACTTTGCATGTTTTCCATTTTTCTTTCATTAGTGTCAGGCAAAAAGGTGGCCATATATGGAAAACTATTTCATAGAATTTTTGTTACAAAATTCTTGCAACAAGAAAGTTATCTGCAATTATAAACATTTTTGAAATTCTAAAATTACCCAAGTTAACTGCTTCTTAAAATATCTAAAATAACTTTGACTCGATATATTGCTTTTTTAGTCCAACAACGACTTTTGAAGAGCTGAATCACCACACGGACAACGAATATTATGCAGCCCAAAATATCGGAGAAACGGACAGATACTGCACCAGATTTTCTTCAGACTGCCCCATCAGTTTCATGGAAATGTTCAGCAGAATCCTGTGAGGGACGAAAAGAAACAAAACTGGACTAGCATTATATTTATTGACATATTCGCAAAATAAAAGAGATTGATGACTGTAAATATTTACAAAATAAATTTAGTGTATAGTCCCATTAAGTTGGTATTACATTCCGGAAACAATCGTTCGCAGCTGTCGCCCGCTCTTCCCCGTTTCTCCGCGGAGTGATATTCAGTATTCGAGTAGCTGTCAAAAGTGTCCGTCGTAGATGAGGGTCTGCAAAATTGGCAATTTATTGAAAAGAAACATTAGTATAGGACATCAAAGTTTAGGTCGTACGTCAAGAACACGTTCCCTATCTCTGCCAGCAAACCTGATTTACTGTCTAGTGGAATGGACGCCGTTTCGCAAATAATTCGCAACATGCAAGCTTTCCCGTCCCCGTAACTAGACCTGGAATAAGAATTTTCGTAATTTGGATGCAGGAAAAAATATATCATCCGCGTTATTTAGTCCTCAGAGACTAGCATATTATTCTACGATCGATAGAATTAAATAAATAAAGTTCTGTAAGCTACACGTAAAAAACTTTTTTGTTTTTCGCCCATAATAGTAGAGTTAACGTGAAAGTTTATCTTGATGTTCGCTGTACATTGAAAGGTAAAAATGTATCAAGTACGTTTTCGGATGTTATTTGGGGTGCATAATTACCCCCTAAATTCGTCTGGCGATATCGATGTCCAAGACACCCCCAGGGGGCAAAAACTGAAAAAACGAGGAATTTAGAATATTTCATTTGCTATCCGGCCGTAAAAAAGTTTTTCTGTTCCGTCAAGTAATAAGCGAGTTATAACTAATTTCCGTTCAACGTTTAACATTAGATGAACAGAAGAATATTTACTAAAATCGCTTGTAGTACCATTATTATTCGTATTTCGATTTCTGACAAAACTGAAAAATTTCTAAAACGCGATAACTTTTTAACGACACAAGATATCGAAAAAATTCAAAAAGTAAATGTTGCAGTCTGATACTTTTGCAAAGCAATGGTTGTTGAAATTTTGAAATCGAACAATAAATAAGGAAGATATTGCCAATTTACTCCAGGGATGTAAAGGTCGCCGCCGGGAAGCGCGCTCTGTCTCTACTTTCGCCCGTTTCCCATCTCATTCTGACGGGCTCCTCCGTGCCCCACCATGGCCCGCAAGCCTCCTAGTATCGTACTCGCCCATACCCGGTGCCGGCATTGTTTGTATTGGTGAATGGTGAATAATAATTAATAATCAATTATCAATAATTATTTTCGAGCAATTTTCGTGAATTTGGCATCAGAATGGAGAGTTCTTCAAGTGTTACAACAGACGATGAACTATTACATAAATTTAAGTTAAAAACAAAACAATTAACGCGTGATGATAACAAATGTGTAATATGCAAAAAAGGTGAAAAACTGGAGGAATTTACTCTAAAAACTATGGAAACCTTTAACAGGTCAATGAAAATGAGACTTGATGTGCAAACTTACAATAAAGACCTAAGGGTGCTTAATGATAAAATAAAAATTAAATAATTCGTGTAAGTTAAGGTGGCACAGAAACTGTTACTCCTCGTTTACAAGCTTGAAAAACATTTCCACGACAATGAAATTAAAAGCACAAAGTAGTCAATGTATAGGAAATGAAGATGTAACCGAAAGCAAGACAGAAAGAAAGCCAATAAATTGCGATACCACAAACCTAATTTTAATATCAATTTATGTGTTTTCTGTCAAAAATTGAAGAAGGGTAAATCTGTGAGCCAGGTGTTGACAACTAATTTCAGTAATAAACTTCACGACATAGCTACCGGCAATTATATATAACCTTTTTGAAAATTAACACATTAGATTTAATTGATGCTGAAGTCAAATACCATAGTAATTGTTTCGCGGTAGAGTGGAAAATAAAGTAGCAAATCTGAATCTAATGTAGCTTCTATGGACGACTGTGCAAGTCAAAACGATAAAGGGAGCGAGACCTTGCAAAAAATTGTTGCGGAAATAAAGCAAAGCATATCCAAAGGAAAAGTAAATAATTCCGCTGATTCCTTAATCATTCAACTTCGTTATAAGTATTATTTTGTAATTTTGGTTACATTCAAGTACCCTCATTACTTTTATAAGATTCGACAAAATCGACATCCTCCTTAAAACAAATTTTCAGTTTCATTAGGAAATACTGCGGATTCAAGCTACCACCCATTAGCGCATATCGGTCGTAAACTGCAGCGAAATTACATGCTTTTCCTTTGGATATGCCGTGCTTTATTTCCGCAATAACTTTTTGCCAGGTCTGGTCTAACTCCCTTTATCGTTTTGACTTGCACAGTCACCCATAGAAGCTACATTAGATTCAGATTTGCTACTATATTTTTTCCACTCTACCGAGAAACAATTACTATGGTAGGTATTTGACTTCAGCATCGATTAAATCTAATGTGTTAATTTTTTAAAAAGGTTATAATTAACGGTAGCTATATCGTGAAGTTTATTACTGAAATTAGTTGTCAACACCTGGCTCACAGATTTACCCTTCTTCAATTTTTGACAGAAAACCCATAAATTGATATTAAAATTCGGTTTGTGGTATCCCAATTTGTTGGCTTTCTTTCTGTCTTGCTTTCGATTACATCTTCATTTCCTATACATTGACTACTTTGTGCTTTTAATTTCGTTGCCGTGAAAATGTTTTTCAGGCTTGTAAACGAGGAGTAACAGTTTATGTGCCACCTTAACTTACACGAATTATTTATTTTTTATTTTATCACTAAGCACCCTCAGGTCTTTATTAAGTTTGCACATCAAGTCTCATTTTCATTGACCTGTTAATGGTTTCCATAGTTTTTAGAGTAGATTCCTCCAGTTTTCCGCCTTTTTTGCATATTACACATTTGTTATCATCACGCGTTAATTGTTTTGTTTTTAACTTAAATTTATGTAATAGTTCATCGTCTGTTGTAACACATGAAGAACTCTCCATTCTGATGCCAAATTCACGAAAATTGCACGAAAATAATTGATAATTGATTATTAATTATTATTCACCATTCACCAATACAAACAATGCCGGCGCCGGGTATGGGCGAGTACGATACTAGAGGCTTGCGGGCCATGGTGGGGCACGGAGGAGCCCGTCAGAATGAGATGGGAAACGGGCGAAAGTAGAGACAGAGCGCGCGCTTCCCGGCGGCGACCTTTACATCCCTGGTGTAAATTGGCAATATCTTCCTTATTTATTGTTCGATTTCAAAATTTCAAAAACCATTGCTTTGCAAAAGTATCAAACTGCAACATTTACTTTTTGAATTTTTTCGATATCTTGTGTCGTTAAAAAGTTATCGCGCTTTAGAAATTTTTCAGTTTTGTCAGATATCGAAATACGAATAATAATGGAACTACAAGCGATTTTAGTAAATATTCTTCTGTTCATCTAATGTTAAACTTTGATCGGAAATTAGTTATAACTCGCTTATAACTTGACGGAATAGAAAAACTTTTTTACTGCTGGATAGCAAATGAAATATTCTAAATATCTAGTTTTTTCAGTTTTTACCCCCTGGGGGTGTGTTGGACATCGATATCGCCAGACGAATTTAGGGGGTCGTTATGCACCCCAAATAGCAACCGAAAACGTACTTGATACATTTTTACCTTTAAATGTACAGCGAACATGATTTCTAGAAGAGTTTTTCAAGCACGCGAACTCTACTATAATTGATAGATCATATTTAGGTGTATATCTTTTAAAATAAGTGAAATTTCGATTGTGATGCTTATGCCTGAAATTTAGTCTGCCCGTATATTCCAAAGTAGTATATATTTTCTGTTTTAATAGCTAATGAATTGTTTCGTCAATATTTATCTCACCTGTCCAAGTAATTTTCAACCGCTGAATATAAGGACCATCTTGAAGTGGACCGTTTTTTTCGGGCGTAATCAATAGAAGGCATCGTGTAATCGGTGGCGTTGGTAGGTAATAGATAAAAAGATTTTATAACAGCTCCCAAAGTTATACTTTGATCATCGACTTCACTAGCTATACCTATTCCAGCAACCAGCTTGAAAAATTGATTTCATTAACTAGACAAGGAAAATTTATTATTTTATTTACCTGGCACCAGTTGATTCCTGGCAAAGGCCACACTAGGAAACGTTTTTGTCTGGATAGTACGGGTGATTTGCATTTTACATATTCGATGAGAGAGAACACGACAAAATAATTTATAAAACTGTGGATGCGCATTTTGTTAACTGATAACGAATATACGTTTGATCTTTCGAAATGGCCATCGACCGATATACTTACCCTATGTTAATCAACAACAAAAATATTTGAATGAGAGTGTATTTTACACTTATTATTAAATATGTCAAATATTTACGATAGTAATTTACTGTACAAGTCAATTAGGTTCACGTCGCATTCGTGGAACATCGTGTCGCACCTGCCTGTCGCCTTACCAAGTCTTTCAGCTGAGTGGTACACTCTCTTGTCGCTGTCTTCTGCAGCATCACCGGTAGTAGAAGGTCTATAAGTTGATTTTTATTAATTATATTTTATTTATCAATCACTTTTGCAGTTCTTACACGAAAAATGCATGGGCTATTTCAGCTAAGATTCCTGATTTCCGATCGAAAGGATTTGAAGATGCTTCACATATGGTTCTGAGCAAACAAGACTTTCCATCTCCCAAACCATAACTGAAATAATGCAAAATTTTTAATTTCCAAATTTTACTAAAACATTTTTTTTCTGTAGCGAAAAGCATAATTCAAGAAATTCTGCTATAGTAGGCAGCTAGGCACTACTTTATGATAGAAATAGAGTTAGGTAGGTACCCAGAACCCTGAGGTACGCCACAGTTTGCAACACCTAATTTTTTGCAAATTAATTGTGGTAACAATCACGTTGAATCACCCTGTATACGACAAACTGAAGCAGCTGGAAAGAAAATATGAATCCTTTTTGAAAATGCATCACTTTCTACTTCCCTCTGAGCCCTACAGTTCGAGAAACTGGAAAATATTTAGAATTTACCTCTCAATGTAGTCCTCTAAAGCGGAATAAAGCTCCCACCTGGTAGGGACGTATCTCTTTTTTCTGTTAAACCCAGTGGGTGCAGTTGTAATATAGCTAGCGTTCTCTGGTAATCTATAAAAGGCTTTCACTACCGAGCCAAGAGCCACGTTGTGACGTTTAACTTCAAAGGGTATTCCTACTCCGACTACAATCTAAAATATACCAGCAGAACTTTCTGCCTGTTCACTCAGAAAGAAAATAAGTTTTATACCACAATCCAGTTCAAATATCCTCTTTGCCAAATTAGAAAACGTTTCTGACGAGATAATTTTTCACTCGCGTCGCTTTTTAAAAGAAAGAAGCCCACGATGAGGAACAGAAAATTTCGCGACATTTTCAACAACATTTTCGGAGCGAATGAGTGGTTTTAGCATAAAATAATTTTTGGTGCAAAATAAATAAATTCGAACTTATTACAGACGGTTTGTTAATTATTGTAACAGTTCATTAAAGCGAAGATGCTTTTAGAGCAGAATTGTCAGTTGAGGACCCAACAATAGACTTCGTTATCGTATATTATTGTTAATTATTCTATACGGATAAAACTGGAACACTACTTCTTGTAATACGTACTTACATCTGTTAGAAAATAGGTATTGGCAAATTCAGACATTTTAAAAATATTATTGGTACTACCTTTCGAATATATTTTCAAGCAGGCTGTAAAATTGCCATCGCGATGCGGAGCGTTTCTTTCTGACGTAATTTACAGTGGGATTCGTGTAAATACTTGAATTCTCTTGTAGTCTGTAGAAAGCTTTTATAACAGAGCCCACGTTGATGTTCTGATCTTTGACTTCCAATGGAAAGCCAACTCCTGCCTCTATCTGTAACGTTGTTAACAAAAACTTGATAAAATGTTGAATCATTCAGAAAATTCAGATTACACACCAAAACCCAATTCAGATACCCTCTTTGCCAGACCAGGAGAGCCCTTTTATCTCTAGATAAAAGCGTACCGCCATTTCCTGCCATTATGAACGCAGCAGGTATAAGAATCAAGAACAAATATTTTACACTTGTTTCTTCAAACATTGTTTTCATTACAATAAGATTGTCACACCACAGTCCATTGTTTTAGTTCTATTCCGTTATTATATTTTAGCAAATTCACGTGTATTATTATTTCTTCATCTCATATTAAATTCTGTTTAGACTATTTATCTCTGAGTTTGGGGATATGGTCGCATCAAATAAAATACAATTTACCTACTTTAAAATATATTATTATCCATATCAGAATACACAGAATAAGGGCACTGTAACACATGATAATCACAGTTGTTCCAAATGGAGTTCAGGTAGTCGGATTCCAGTCCTGGGGTGCTGAAGTAATTAATAAGTTTAAAAAACACAATTATACTCAAGTAAATGAGCTTAAGAGGTAAGCGCGATGTTTTATTCCTAAGTAATTCATTTTACTTACTTCGAAATGATTTCGCCCATTTTGCAAAACATACCACAGTTTTCGGAAATATTTATTTTCAAAACGGCTTCACATAGATATCTCAAGATGCAAGAATACCCCAGTTGGGCTTTACTGAAACCCGTTCATTTAGTTGCTTCGTCTTCGAATTATAAAATTTTAAAACTTACTGGTTGGAAATTGACTGGAAGTCTTCATGAACATCTCTCTTGAAAAATTTATACCTTTTCTGCAATGTTTCTGGCAGATCGTAGTTTATTCTGAAACCCCACGCGTGGGCAAAAATGGGGTTGTTTGGCACGTAATTGTTTTTCCCATTAAGTCTAAACTGAATTTGTGAAAATCAATCAAAAATGTTTTTTGCACTAAAAGATAAAAGAACTTACAAAAAATTTACTATTTTTAGAAAATAGCACTTTTCTTTTCACTCTATGGCAGGTTACCATACAATCTACTGCGATCAAAATAATGGTAGCTAAAATAATAATACTCTTTAGTTTAACAGAAAAGTATAACGACTCTTTTAGGCGCACTGCCATTTTTTAATATGATTGCATAAGTAGAGGACGTTCAGAAAGCTTAAAAGAGGTTACTGGATTGGTACAGTAATACAAATAACATTGACGAATAAATATTTACTACTTGCGGTCGCATTGCACTAATTTGTTTTCAAATAATGAACTGGAGCAGGACATAAACGTATGCGATATTCAGATTGTCAACATTATTTTGCAAATTATTATATAGACTTCTAACTTATTCTTGAAAAATAGCGCCTACATCCTAATTTCTCGCTTTTGCTGTAGCCAATTGCCCATCCAGGCTGAATCCCCTTTTGGTATAGAACTGTGTCGTCTATTTCATTCTGTTTCTGAAACGCTCTAGAGCTACATCCACCTCTTTCCTCAAATAAAAATAAGTCTGAAAGCACGTAAATTTTGTTCTAGTGCAGGGATGGGGAGGGCTGGATTCAAATCTTTCGTGTAAGCCAAGAGTACATCGATTCATCCTTGTAGGCTGTAGCTTTCTCCCTAAAATTTATTTGCTAGATAGGTATGCATTGAAGAAATACAGATAAACTCGTAAAACTGTATAAACCTAGAACATCCTGTTTTCCGTAATCAACTGATTGGATTTTCCGCCTCATTTAGCAGAATTTCCTACTGCCAGTTTATCGGACTCCAGATAATTTCCTGTATGATGATCGCTCTTCCAAAACAAGTTACGAATAACATTCCACGCAAAAGAAACTGTTACAGTTACGTTCTTTCGTTGTTTATTTTTCTGTATTTGTGATGCTAGTGTACGACGGAAAATAAATACTAAATAAATACCTAGGACAATGGGGTGTTAAATAAGTGGCAAACTAAGTATTGACTACCACAAGTGTCCTTTAGCATTCAGTCTCATACGTCCGTAACCTTTTAATATGCTCGTGATAGTTTGTTTAATGTTTTTTGCTTTTAATTCGGGGGCCTCTTCAAACAATGGGGTGACTTCGATTGCCGAAAACAATGTTTTGTTATCTCGCAGTAAGAGATACTTGAAATTTCCAAAGGGCAGTAATTTTGTGGTAAGTTATAAATATTTTCTGCACCAAAAAATATTTATTTGAACAGCTTTTTCTGTTTTTCTTAATTACTAAACGCTTTAATTTTGTCCTCTTCACTCACACCTATTTTAAATTTTAAAACGGGGTTGAAATATTCAGAAATGTATCAGGAACGCAGGAGTTGCCAGGAAGTATTTCAGCCCCTATTCATGTAGATTAGCTCCAAGGAGAGGGTGAAAGGTGGGATCACAGTTGAGCTGCGCCAAGATAAATACCTACTTCTGTAATATTTTTCCAGATTACATTTTCTTTGACAAAACCTCTTAATAGACCTCAGCCGCGAGGGTACAACGCCTTAGCTGAATGCGATGTTCCATTTCCACTACCAGAAGAACCATGGAAACTTTTAAAACCTAATGTAAATAGAAGAGTTATTCATTATAGGCAAAAACGCGAAATTCTTAAGCAAATTCAACGTGCTTTAGGAAGGTAGAAAATCGTAGAAACAACAAAAGGGCATATTTAATTTAAAATAATCAATTCTAGTGTTGGATTAGATGCAGATTACTGTTTGAAGCGGTTGATATGCGATGCTAGAGATTTTTCGCAAGGAAATGGAACAAAATCTTTTTTAATTCATGTCATCGACGCAATTTTTGGGTAAGTTGCCAAATAGACACAAAAGGGTACACTACAGAGTTTAAAATATACATATGCCACTGAATTTTTTGATATAATTTTGCAGACAACAAGATGGTGACGAGGAAGAAGGTCCAAACTGCGAAGATAACGTAATTTTCAAGAATTGTGAACAGTCTGTGTTTAACTACATGATTGGAAGTTTTTTGAGTTAGAATATTTTGATTTCATAGAAAAATGTACCTGTCTATAATAAAAAGATACGCTTCATGTTTTTTTTCAATTTCATAACGTTTAAAAAAATCAATGATTTATGAGAAAATTTGTTTGTTCATAAATATTCATAAGGTCGTACCCAGATTCTAAATATTGGGTAAACTGCTAAATGTGATATATAAATTGTCGAGCCAGAACGACATGTCTTTGTTTTTATGATGTTGATAATTAATTTACTGTTACTGTCTGCAGTTCTTGTAACTGGTTCAGAATACACGAAGATTTTAAATCGAGATCGCCTGTTATCGCGCAAGAAAAGATATTTAAATTTCCCAGCTGGCAGTAATTTTGGGGTATGAAAAAATTCAATTCTAAACATAGGTATATCAAAAGAATTTTTTTTAGATATCTATGGTGATATCAAAAGCTCTTTTGCAAGTTCAACCGAGAGGCTGGGTTTTAGCAATAGAATGTGACGTACCATTTCCTTTACCAAGTGATACTAGGATGCTCTTGAATACTAAAAAATTACATTACAGACAGCGACGAGAAATGTTTAGTCAGATAGAAGACGCCCTGAAAAGGTGATGATGAAATTGTTTAATATTTTTTAGCGGAAGAAATTACATCGAAGTACTTACGTTTTAGTGGCGGTGTTCCCCAAGCAAGTTCTTGTGTATCCCGTCTGATTTGTGAAGCTCAAGGATACGTTTCGAGAGTAAAAACTAAATCATTTATCAAAGATGTACTTGAGGCAATATTCGTGTAAGTTATTGCATTCCCCGATTGCAGACAATTTCCTATACTCAAAATACTTACCTACCTATAAATTTTTTAGGGATAAGGACAAGCAGGAAGAAAAAACAAATTGTGATGGCACAGTTTTTCAAGATTGCCCTCTGCCACTTTTCAAATACGTAATGGGAAGTTTTTCCAAATAAAGCCCCCATAAACTACGATCTACTTTAATTCTAAACATCTACAGTTAATACAAAAATAAAATATACAACGAAATCAGTCTCATCTTTTATACAAATACCAACTATTATCTAAAAATTTGATATTAAGAGATATTAGTTGTAAACATTTATAAGATACAAAGGTACGTATCTCGAATACTTGGGTTTTTCTGTTAGTTCATCGATCTTCTATACAAAGTGGCAGGGCACTGCAGAGTTGATATTCCGCAGGTCTAGTAGAAATATCGCAGAATCGATCCGGCAGTGCCATCTCATTGCCATCTACGCACATTACACTGCGATGGCGCATCTGTTTCTTGCCCTGAAGTGAACAATATTATACCTACGTTTTCGTTGCAAATTTAGAGTTTAAACAATAAATAATAATATCATTTTCAATCATTATTTACTAAGGCGATGTAGGAACCTACAAATCGTAGTGGTGGGTTTAAGCTTTTTATTGTAGATGTCGCCATAGTTAAGTTATCAGTAAAAATATAGATTAATGAAATTTCCATTGTATTTCTAAAGTGGGAAGGGATTGTCTCAGAAAAGTCAACTGAGCGAGAAAATATGAACGTGTCACAGATTTAATATGCGATTTTAAAAAAAATGTTACGAAATTCCCGGAATCCTGCACCTCCACCAAAATTTTAGTTTGGATTTTTTTATTCATAGTTCCTAAGCGGGAAAGAAACTAGGAGATATATTATTAGAAAAGGAAATCAGTGTAGAGGGGAATAACCTAGGCTGTCCTATAAGGGAAGAGTTTGAGCTAGTATTACAATGTTTAACAAACGATAAAGCACCAGGTGTAGACGGATTGTAAACAGAAATTTTAAAATGTACAGGTCAAGAGGTAAGATTGATACCATATATATGGTATCAATTACAATTCTGTTATGATTTAGAACAGTCAAGTTTTTTTCTTAAATTCTGTTTGTTCTTGAATTTATAATTTCTGTTGGTTTAGGTTATGAACCGTTCATTCAATATTTTCTATCCTGTTGCAATATTCGGACTTCAAATTGCGTATCACTAAAAAATAAAAAGTTTGGAAGCTGGAAAGCCAACGGCCCGGCGAAAAAAATGTGAATCTATTTAGACACTAAATTTGTGTTGATTGATTTGTTTACCTCTCCAAAATTGGATTTGTATTAAATACAAAGCCAATTTTATTGTACCGGGTGTACAAATAAGAAAGGTCGGCGGTCGTATATCCGTAACCGTTTGCCCTAGAACTTTCTAGTAGAGTCAACGTGAAAGTTTATCTTGATGTTCGCTGTACATTGAAAGGTAAAAATGTATCCAGTACGTTTTCGGATGCTATTTGGGGTGTATAACGACCCCCTAAATTCGTCTGGCGATATCGATGTCCAACACACCCCCAGGGGGTAAAAACTGAAAAAACGAGGAATTTAGAATATTTGATTTGCTATCCGGCAGTAAAAAAGTTTTTCTGTTCCGTCAAGTAATAAGGGAGTAATAACTAATTTCCGTCCAAAGTTTAACATTAGACGAACGGAAGAATATTTACTAAAATCGCTTGTAGCTCCATTATTATTCGTGTTTCGATTTCTGACAAAATTGAGAAATGCGTGCACCGCTATAACTTTTTAACGACACAAGATATCGAAAAAATTCAAAAAGTAAATGTTGTAGTCTGATGCTTTTGCCAGGCAAGGGTTTTTGAAATTTTGAAATCGAACAATAAATAAGGCAGATATTGCCAATTTACTCCAGGGATGTAAAAGCCGCCGCCGCGAAGCGCGCACTCTGTCTCTACTTTCGCCCGTTTCCCATCTCGTTCTGACGGACTCCTCCGTACCCCACCATGGCCCGCAAGCCTCGTAGTATCGTACTCGCCCATACCCGGCTATGTCGAGAAGTTTATTACTGAAATTCGTTGTCGACACCTGGCTCACAGATTTACCCTTCTTCAATTTTTGGCAGGAAACACATAAATTGATATTAAAATTCGGCTTGTGGTATCGCAATTTATTGGCTTTCTGTCTGTCATTGTTTCGGTTACCTACCTACATCTTTATTTCCTATACTCTTTGCTTTTAATTTTTCATTGCCGTGGAAATGTTTTTCACGCTTGTAAACGAGGAGTAACAGTTCCTGTGCCGCACCTTAACTTAACGAATTATTTATTTTATCACTAAGCACTCTCAGGTCTTTATTGTAAGTTTGCACATCAAGTCTCATTTTCACCGATCTTTTAATGGTTTTCATAGTTTTTAGAGTAGATTCCTCCAGTTTTCCGCCTTTTTTGCATATTGCTCATTTGATATCATCACGCCTTAATTGTTTTGTTTTTATCTTAAATTTATGTAATAGTTCATCGTCTGTTTAACACTTGAAGATGCCAAATTCACGAAAATGAAAATAGCACGAAATTAATTGATAATTAATTAATCACCATTCCCCAATACAAGCAATGCAGACGCCGGGTATGGGCGAGTACGATACTACGAGGCTTGCGGGCCATGGTGGGGCACGGAGGAGTCCGTCAGAATGAGATGGGAAACGGGCGAAAGTAGAGACAGAGTGCGCGCTTCGCGGCGGCGGCTTTTACATCCCTGGAGTAAATTGGCAATATCTTCCTTATTTATTGTTCGATTTCAAAATTTCAAAAACCCTTGCCTTGCAAAAGCATCAGACTACAACATTTACTTTTTGAATTTTTTCGATATCTTGTGTCGTTAAAAAGTTATCGCGGTGTAGGCATTTCTCAATTTTGTCAGAAATCGAAACACGAATAATAATGGAGCTACAAGCGATTTTAGTAAATATTCTTCCGTTCGTCTAATGTTAAACTTTGGACGGAAATTAGTTATTACTCCCTTATTACTTGACGGAACAGAAAAACTTTTTTACTGCCGTATAGAAAATCAAATATTCTAAATTCCTCGTTTTTTCAGTTTTTACCCCCTGGGGGTGTGTTGGACATCGATATCGCCAGACGAATTTAGGGGGTCGTTATATACCCCAAATAGCATCCGAAAACGTACTCGATACATTTTTACCTTTCAAAATTGGCCACGAGAAATTGCTGGAAATTATTTTTAAGTTCGTCGATTGGCCGCTAGGTGGCGTAAGGGCTACACCAAAGGAGAAAAACAATTTTTTCCCTGAAAAATCACCAATAAATGGTTATCAAAAATAATTTTGTTCAATTCTACTGAAAATTCTGAATAGCTTTCGTTTAGGATTTTTTGCTCTAGCTCGTCAAATAGAGATGGCATGGGCGGACAAACATTGAGATGAAAGAATGCTTCTAACTCCGGTTTGGCTCAACGGAATTGGACAAACTTGTTCTATCAGACGAAAGTTGAATAAAGTCATTTCGAATTTCGTGGCCACCGGTAGAGGGCGCGATTTTACATTCAAAGCTATTTTCGCGTTTATCTTGAAAAATTCAAATGGAATAATATAGTTTTTTTAATACTGCTAAAAAGAGGCGAAAATTATAAGAAAAATGGCGCAAGCCGCATGGTGATATCTTTTTTAGAACCGAAGATATAAATGAAGGAATATTGAGTATGGCTGCTCCATTAACTTGAACAGAAATTTTGAGTGCAAAAATCAAGTAGGCTTCGGTATGACCCATTTTCATTTCGAACAATACAAAACTACGAGAAAAATATTATTACTTTGTTATTAAAAATAATAAAGAAAAATATTAAAATGTTTCTTTATTATAATACACAAGTTGAAAAAAATAATGAGTAGGCTTATAATTTTCACCTCTTTTTAGCAGTATTAAAAAAACTATATTATTCCATTTGAATTTTTCAAGATAAACGCGAAAATAGCTTTGAATGTAAAATCGCGCCCTCTACCGGTGGCCACGAAATTCGAAATAACTTTATTTAACTTTCGTTTGATAGAACAAGTAAAGCTCTTCTCAAGAAGCTCAAGTTTGTCCAATTCCGTTGAGCCAAACCGGAGTTAGAAGCATTCCTTCATCTCAATGTTTGTCCGCCCATGCCATCTCTATTTGATGAGCTAGAGCAAAAAATCCTAAACGAAAGTTATTCAGAATTTTCAGTAGAATCCAACAAAATTATTTAACTCTTTATTGGTGATTTTTCAGGGAAGTAATTATTTTTCTCCTTTGGTGTAGCCCTTACGTCCCCTAGCGGCTAATTTACGAACTTAAAAATAATTTCCAGCAATTTCTCGTGGCCAATTTTATCTTAAATATTTTTTTCCGAAAGTTACGGATATACGGCCGCCGACCTTTCTTATTTGTACCCCCGGAACATAAAAACCAGTCATAATTATGTATGAAAATATTTTCTTTGACAAAGGGTTTCCAAATATAAATTTTTAATAAAATGTAGTTTCCATTTCAAAAAACAAGTTTAGGCCAAGCTTCCGCTATAAGAAAAAAGTTAATTTGGACATACCTTTGTGGCGCATGTGACAGGACAAGACTGCCAGGGCCCAAACCACCAATGAGAAGGACACTTGTCAATATTGCATGTCCTAGTCACGTGTTCCGGTTCTTTTTCCGGATCGCACATCGCTTCATCGACAATGGTCGAAGTGCCGTCAATAACCGAAGGCATCGTAGCAACGACAGATTCTTGGCACAACGGACCTCGATGTTGGACGCCTCCACCGCAGGTAGCAGAGCACTGAGACCACTCGCTCAGAATCCACGTGTATTTGAACTTTTTTGGACTTTCTTGTTTGGACATGGTAAACTGATATTTAATACCGGGATTGTGAATTTTACCTCGAAAGATCACCTTCAGGAAATAAACAAAACGAGAATTTGTTGGAGTCAAGAATTAGGGTGGAATAAAGCTTACATAAATTACGAGCGGTTCCCTTATGGGCCCGGGAATATGTATTTTCTCTGTTTCGTTGTCCCTTTCGTACAAAGCCTGAGCCCCTGCGATCGTATATTCGCCGGGCAAAGTGATTTGCCTAAAAACGCCACTATTCCCGCAAACCAAACATATATAAGTGGAATTTAAATATATAACTTACCGCTTTCCGTTAAGATAAAACTTTTTCGAGACCGCGCTTCCGATGCTAATATAATTTTCGGTGTATCCCAACTCCTCTATGCGTATACCGCGGGACCCCTTAGGAATTACAATCATTTCGCGGTACCCAGCGCCCAGACTCTGCTTTTTGTAAACGCCTTCGATTTTGTCGCATTTTGTGCCGTCTCCTTGGCATATGCCGCAATCGTCTTCTCCGGCACTCGAGTCCACCACCCAATCGCACCCTACTTTCTATTAAAACAATTATATTAAATAAATTAATAGATTTTTCTAAATGGCGAAGCAAGTTTAGGTGAGAAAGTCTCCTCATTTAGGAAAAATAAATTTGCCTGAACCGAGAATATCTAAAATTCATAGGCAAAATTATTGCAAGCTATAACTTTAACGAAAGATAGAGACCATAAATTATGTAAGACGTGAAAGAATTTTGTTGAAAAGTCGCATACCACAAAGAAACCTCTAGTGCACCTGTGATTATTGCGTGTTACTTACTCTGCAAATTCCGGTAATACAGACATCCCTGGCGCCCACGTTGCAGGGAGTGCCGTCGAGAGCATGCTCACCCCACGGAACTATTAATGTATCATTCGTATCGGTACAGTATAATTCACAAGGCTCATCTGTAATTTATTTGTAAAATATTCTGTTAATACACATTTTAAATTGTTGTAGTCAAAATGTAAGGGTGCAGTGGAGAGTTGGCAGCAAAAATATTTCCCTAAAAGTAGAACATCCTACATCCCTAACTATTTGAGAGCAGTAGTCTAATCTAGGCCTACCCCTACCTCTTTTTATTCCTATCTCTGACTCTAGTATGTCGCGAACTATTCCTTCGTGTCTTAGAAGGTGTCCTACCATCCTATCTCTCCTACTCTTTATTGTCTTCCATACCTTTCGCTTTTCCCCAACTCTTTCTAATACTCCCCTTTTCCTAACCTTATCTATCCACGGTATCTTACGCCTGTAACACCACATTTCAAACGCTTCTACTCTTTTTCTATCCGCTTCTCCTATTGTCCAAGTTTCGCACCCGCATAATGCCGTACTCCATACATACGACTTTAAGAGTCTCTTCCTAGTCTCTATATTAACCGTTCTCGAACATAACAGTTGTTTCTTTTTGTTAAACGCAACTCGTCCCTGCGCCATTCTTTGTTTTATATCTTTAGTGCTCCTACCGTCTTGGGTTATTTTACTTCCTAAGTAGCAGAAATCCGCGACCTCCTCTATCTTCTCATTTCCTATTTGTATTTCAATTTTAGTTCTATTTTCACTCCATCTACATACCAAAATTTTAGTTTTCTTTTTATTGATTTTCATGCCGTAGCCCTGTGTCAAAACTGCTTCCATTTCATTCAAAGCCGCTCCTAATTCTTCTTTGCTAGATGCTAGCACTGCTATATCATCCGCAAATCTGAGCATGTTAATAGTTTGGCCCTGTACATTGATCCCTGAGGCTGTTCTTTCCTTAACAATATTAATCGCATCTTCGATATATAAGTTGAAAACTAGAGGTGACAATGCACATCCCTGTCTCACTCCCTTCCGGATATCTACTTCCCTTCGTTCCTGCTCACATTCTATAACTGCCTTTTGCTCTTTGTAGAGATTATGTATTATTCTTCTGTCCCTGTATTTCATCCCTACCTTTCTCAGCACTTCGAACATCTTCCCCCATTTTACGTTGTCGAAGGCTTTTTCTAAATCTACAAATCCTATATATACGCTCTTTCTCTTTTCTATCGTTTTTTCTATAATTACTCGTAAAGCTAGAATGGCCTCGCGCGTTCCTCTATTTCGTCTAAATCCGAACTGATCTTCTCCTAATATTTCTTCCGCCTTTTTCTCCATCCTTCTTTGCACAATTCTAGTTAAAATTTTTGACGCATGGGAAGTTAAACTGATAGTTCTAAAATTTTCGCATCTATCCGCGCCTTTCCTTTTTGGCAAAGCTACCATGATGTTCAGTTTGTAATCCTCTGGAATCTCGCCTGTCAGGTATATGCGACTAACTAATTTAAATAAACGATCTATTACCTCTTGACCTGCGCACTTTAAGATTTCTGCCTGCAAGCCATCTATACCTGGTGCTTTATTATTCCTTAAACTTTTTAGTGCTAGCTCAAACTCTTCTCTCATTATAGGACTCCCTAGGTTATCCCCTTCTACACTGCTTTCACTTTCTAATATATCTTGCACTTCCTGTCCCGCATATAAGTTTCCTAAATATTCTTTCCACCTATCTGCCTTCTCCCCGCTTTCGATTAGGATATCTCCTGCCTCATTCCTAATGCTTTTGGTACTAGATCCAATTTCTCTAAAATTTCTCCTAATTATTTTATATGCTTCATCAGTCTTTCCTATTTCGAACTTATTTTCCACTTCTTTGCACTTATCATCGATCCATTGCTCTTTCGCTTTCCTACATTTCCGAATAATTTCCCACTTGATCGCCTTATATCTTTGTTTCCCTATTTCATCTAACCTATTTTTATATTTGCGCCTTTCCTCTATTAGACTCACAATATGTTTTGTTATCCAGGGTTTCCTACTTTCATTCTGTTTATGACCCAAAATATCCCTAGCTGAGGAAACTAAACTATTTTTAATGCAATTCCATTCTTCCTCTATGTCCCTAACAATATTTTCGCCCGCGCCCTTTAGTACTTCGTTTGTCTTTTTCTCGAACTTATCGCGCGTATCATCATCTTTTAGTTTCTCTGGGTCAAGATACCTTCTTCCGCTTCGTTTTTTCAAAATCTTAAATTTAAGATTGGCCTTCATAACGACTATATTGTGATCACTATCTATATCTGCTCCTGGATAACTTCTACAATCCCTAACTTGATTTCTAAATCTTTGCCTAACAAGAATGTAATCTATTTGATATCTCCCTAGGTCTCCTGGCATCTTCCACGTGTAGCGTCTCCTAAGATGATGGTGAAATAGAGTGTTCGCGACCGTTAAGTTATGTTTATCGCAGAACTCTATCAGTCTCACTCCCCTATCGTTCCTATTGCCTAATCCAAAGGGACCAACTATTCCGCCCTCTCGCCCTGTGCCTACGACTGCATTGAAATCTCCTATAATTATTAAATTTTCGTGTCCTCTCACAAAATCTAGCACATGTTCAATATCACTATAAACTGCCTCTACGACCTCATCACTGTAGTTAGAAGTGGGCATATATACCTGTATTATTACTGTTTTTACAGGTTTCGAATCTAACCTAACCATAACTACCCTGTCACTTTGCTGTAAGAAATTTTCTACACTCTGCCCTACTTTTTTCCGCATAACAATTCCTACTCCCGAATTTCCTCCTACAGATCCTGTGTGTATTACTCTAAAATCTCCGCTCCAGAAGTCTCCGGCTTCTGGCCATCGCACTTCACTAATACCTACTACGTCTAATGCTAACCTATCCATCTCAATTTTCAAATTCTCTAACTTTCCTACTTGTTTCATGCTTCTAACATTCCACGCTCCGACTCGTGAGATGTTACACTTATCATTTCTGATGACTCCCCCCGAAGCAGTCCCCGCCCGGAGATCCGAATGTGGGACTATTTTACCTCCGGAATATTTTACTCCAGAAAGTGCCATCATCATAAATTCGAAGTACGCTGTACCAGGGATAGAATAATGTGGTGGTTTCCTGTTGCCTTCCACATCGCAGTAGCGTGTATCACAGTGCCATACCGACCCTCACGATCTCTGCCACTATGATTACTGAAAGAGCTGCTGCCCCCTTTCAGGGACTTGATTTAGTCTGGCTTCTCAAATAAAAACCCCTCCAATATGGTTAAACCTATGGTTCGGCTCTTTATATGTATCATTGAAGCGCGCAAGCCATCCCACCCGTCCCAGTATTACTAGAACTGCGTTAAGGTACAAGTCCTTAGGTACTTAGGTACTTAGGTATTTAGGTACTTAGGTATTTAAAAAAATCATCTCATTTATGGCCGTTGAAGAAGAGAAGACTTGCGGTTACTCATAAAAAACAAAAATGTACTCGCTGTTCCCGTCATTAATGCAATATTTGTGGTGTATTGGAAATGCAACTGAAAGTGTAGACCGGCACCCCGAAAGTTTAAACCTCTCCGGGGCATTTCCCCCTAGTTTCGCTCGCAGTTTAAAGTACATAGGAAGTTGAAGGGGTCGTCAGGTACGGCTTGAAACAGAAACAAAATGCGGGATAATAACCTTTATCGAAATACGGTAGCCAGGAATAGAAGTTCCCCTCGTACGAGCGATTATCGTAAGCGGAACACTGAACGGCTCTGAACGTGGGCTGATCTTCAGGACAGGGGTCCGTGTTACACATACGGTAGCGCCTTCTTTCGCCCACGCAGAAACGGCCTCCAGCGGCGGGCTTCGGGTGGTCGCACTCCCGCTCCATGATCGACACGCCGGCACCGCAACTGCGAGAACATTCAGTCCAAGAGCTCCACTCGCCCCAGCCGCCGTCGATAGCCACGGGCGGCTCCATTATTGGCACGCACTTCTGCTCGAAACACCACTGAAAATATTCACATTTACATTCTGCCTACGATTTAGAAGAAAGAGAGAGAGAGAGAGAGAGAAAGAGAGCATTTAACAAACACACTCCTTTTTTATTTCATCCTAGGTGCATCTACCAACGAAGGAACAATCATATTCTACATGCTCATAGCTTTTATAGCGCTGAAGAAAAATATTTGACATTTTAACCGAAGAATTGCTGACGCAACAAAATTATGGTACTGGCAACTAAATAGTTTAAAACGTGTTGTGTAAAATTTTGTACATTGTTATCTTGTTGTTTGGTAATGTTTTTATAAAATTTGGTGAGGAGAACAGGAATAAGAATTAGCAACAGATTTTGTTGGGTCTACAATAATAGTTTGCAAATTTCAACAAACAAATCTTTATATCTTGTTTGAGCATACAGGACTTACTTTGTTGGAGTGACAAGAAATTACTGTTAGATACAAACTGAATTTAGGAGAGATAACTCATTTTGATGGGTACCAGAAAATGTAATTCCCGAGAATTATGATACTCTCTGGTAATAAATAGAGGATTTCCTTCTTTAGCTACATTACTTGCAGAGTACTTGGTAGAAACAACACGATGTCTTGTTGTTGCCGCAACACAAACGGACTTATATAATAATTATGACCCCCATATTTAATTTGTCCTGAATTGAAAACAGAAACTTTATAATAAATAAATATAATATACATTTTGTCAAATCGACGTTTCGGCCCCATTCAGGAACTTTCTCAAGAGTCATTAGGTATGATTGGGCACTGCTGCTAGTAATGGAAGAAATACATTTGTTTAAAACTTTGAAATATGTAGTCGTACGAGTAAGTTCAATAAATTCTATCTGATGTAAAATTCATTGTTGCCTACGATGTTGGATAAAAGTTTTGATAGTTTATGAAATACAAGAAACAATTGGTCTAAGAGAAATACCAATTTTATGTAATTTTCGGAGGCGATGTGTGCGAGGAAGTAGAGAGTTTTGAATTTTAAGTTTGTTACTGAGGTTGTTACTGAGGTTGGTATGTAAACCAAACCGGTAAGTAATCTCTTGATAAAAGTTTATTCGTTGATTTGGTCCATATAGAATTTCTATTGTCAGTATTATTATTATTTATATAAAAATATTTAAATTCCTCTCTGTTATAAAATAAACCCAAATGTTATTCATATGCTCCTGTCTCGTTTAAGTATACTAACGAAGTTCTCCACTTCTTGTAGGAATTTTTTGGGCATGCAGCGAAATTTTTGATTAGATTGTGCTCGATAACGGTGCCTCCTATCAAAACGAAACAGGAGCACATTTTTTTTGCAAATTTTTATGGAAAAATTGAAAATGACATGCTCCGCCACCCCCAGATTTGAGACGCCCTTGTTGAATTTTAAAAATTATGTTTACACCAAAAGATTCAGCATTTGGTACTTACACGTTCCATCAAATTTCATAATTTTAACTGCGAACTTGTTTCGAAGATACTTAGAAGAAAACGTCTTCGGGCCTTCTCTTTTAGAAAGCTATAGCTCCCTTGCGAAGCATATTTCGGTATACGCTTATAGGAATTTCTTGTCTTAATTTTTGACCACTGAACACACTGGTCAAATATTGCACGCTAATTTCGGGCCACCCTGTATAGTTATGTCTTTGTAAATAATTTTTATTGTTTAAATTCTTTACAAATAATTTTATAATTTTTATTTATACTTAATAAATCTTGACGAAGGCCCTAAACGGAACCGAAACGTAGATTTTACAAAGTGTATATTATATTTATTGTCTATGCTAGCATTTCGCAAAATTATGTAAAAACCTGGCACAAATTGGATAATATGTAATTGAAAACTGAAAATTTTCCACGCGAGTATAATAAAAGTATACTTGCAAATATACACAATGAATAGTAAACGCAAACAGAGTAAACTTGTTAGAAAACAGGAATATAATGTGAAAGAGTAGAGGCTATTTGTCACTGATACAAGAAATTTTTGCTAGAACAACAAAAGTATTACGATTCTGCTATAGCAACACATAAAATTTCTGGATTTTGATAATTGTATTCCGGTAATTTTATTTACTTTGAGAGAGCAGTAAACCAAATTGTTTTACTCCCATTTTCGATTCCGCGCAACTGCAGTTCTCTCAAAACTGAACAATAAACGTGCAAAACGTGAACAATTTATTTTAATGGGTTTCTTCCCAATTGGGACTTACCATGTGCTTCCCACAATGCGTTCCCGGTGCTGCGGGCCTTAGTTGTGTTATGCAACTGTTATTTACATTGCACCAGAGTCTGGAACAAATCTCGTCGAGGGGGGTACAAACTTCTGCGTCGGAGCCGAACTGCAGTTTGCACTGGTAATCAGCGTTATACATCGCACCCGGAGGAAGCTCCGGGTATTCATAATCCTCGATATCTAGGGGCTCATCTTGGAGGCAATTTCCCTGACCTTGACTGCACAAAATATAAACTATTTAGTAATACACAAACATTGTTTAGGGATACGCAATAAGCTCACAATATAAAAGGATTGAAAAAAAATACAAATACTCACTCGAGGAAGTGTGTAATGTCCCGTCTGCTGCATCGGGACCAACTCACGCCGACCGTGTCAGCCTCGAAACTCGGGGTCATTATGTGGAGAGTATTGCCTACCTTGCCTTTACAACCTATACGGTCAGTATCGTGGTACATTCCGAAGCTGAAAACGATCCAAAAGCTCGCATTGTAAAAAGCTTTTAATACACAATAAAATTTTCAATGCAATACCAAATTGCGAAGATTCGCTGTGAGTTTCTTAACAGTAGGTATTTTTTTTAACTTAACCGGAAAGAGCAGACTAAAGGCAACATGGTACCTACAGGTAACTCACAATACGCAACAGCTCCAGAAGAACTCGTTGAGCATAAGTATTTCTTAAGCGAACTTTATACTAAAACAAATGGCTACTCAGTTTACTTACTTATGGCCCATTTCGTGTGCTATGGTATGCGCCAGAGTGATCCCATTGTCTTCATTTACACTGCAACTCTTCTCTGATTTGCACATGCCTCCCACGTGAGCGACGCCTAGGGTATTGCAGGGCGCATTGTGCCTGGCACATATGTCCTTTCTAGTAACAAGTATCGCTACATCGTGATGATGAGGGTGGGAATCATCAGAGGGATTCAAACCTTTCTGCCATTTGCAAAAGTTTTTCAGAGTAGCGTCAGCGTTCGTTGTTACGTTCAGTTCTGGTTCTGACAGGGGATCGTCTATTAAAATTATTTTTACCACTACTACGTTGATGTAGTTCCCTATACTAGGGTCCATGTATAACGATGATACCTTAAATCAAACACATTCGAGTTTGCATACAATCGCTGACGGGCAAGAAGTGGGACACCCACAATTTATTTACAGATAGTTTGATGTTTAACAACTTTTGAATCATCCAATCGATTTTGACAATGTTTGCTGCTTTAAAGGGCAAATGCACAAAAGTTTGATTTTTTGTGGGATAATTTTATTTTTACGGGAACGTATCTATTGAAAAATTATCCTGTGATTAATATCATCATCATAAGGTTCTCAGTCCGAAGACTGGTTGGACGCGTACCTCCATTCTTTTCTATCCTGAGCTAACCTACGCATTTCCCTAAAAGTAGAACATCCTACATCCCTAACTATTTGAGAGCAGTAGTCTAATCTAGGCCTACCCCTACCTCTTTTTATTCCTATCTCTGACTCTAGTATTTTTAGTAATATTTGTGAAATTTATGGCAAATGAAACACTATGTAAAAAATGTTATCGACGTTAAGAAAAAGTTTTGTCACTTTTATACATTTTGTAAACTTTTAAATATATAATCTTGACAAAGCCTCCAACCAGAGGCGAAACGTCGATAACATTTTTTACATAGTGTTTCATTTGCCATAAATTTCACAAATATTACTAAAATTATTAAAAAAATGGCACAAATAATTATACAATTTGACTCTAGTATGTCGCGAACTATTCCTTCGTGTCTTAGAAGGTGTCCTACCATCCTATCTCTCCTACTCTTTATTGTTTTCCATACCTTTCGCCTTTCCCCAACTCTTTCTAATACTTCCCTATTGCTAACCTTATCTATCCACGGTATCTTCATCATGCGTCTGTAACACCACAGTTCAAACGCTTCTACTCTTTTTCTATCCGCTTCTCCTATTGTCCAAGTTTCGCACCCGTATAATGCCGTACTCCATACATACGACTTTAAGAGTCTCTTCCTAGTCTCTATATTAACCGTTCTCGAACATAACAGTTGTTTCTTTTTGTTAAACGCAACTCGGCCCTGCGCCATTCTTTGTTTTATATCTTTACTGCTCCTACCGTCTTGGGTTATTTTACTTCCTAAGTAGCAGAAATCCGCGACCTCCTCTATCTTCTCATTTCCTATTTGTATTTCAATTTTAGTTCTATTTTCACTCCATCTACATACCAAAATTTTAGTTTTCTTTTTATTGATTTTCATGCCGTAGCCCTGTGTCAAAACTGCTTCCATTTCATTCAAAGCCGCTCCTAATTCTTCTTTGCTAGATGCTAACACTGCTATATTATCTGCAAATCTGAGCATATTAATAGTTTGGCCCTGTACATTGATCCCTGAGGCTGTTCTTTCCTTAACAATATTAATCGCATCTTCGATATATAAGTTGAAAACTAGAGGTGACAATGCACATCCCTGTCTCGCTCCCTTCCGGATATCTACTTCCCTTAGTTCCTGCTCACATTCTATAACTGCCTTTTGCTCTTTGTAGAGATTATGTATTATTCTTCTGTCCCTATATTTCATCCCTACCTTTCTCAGCACTTCGAACATCTTCCCCCATTTTACGTTGTCGAAGGCTTTTTCTAAATCTAAAAATCCTATTTATACGCTCTTTCTCTTTTCTATCGTTTTTTCTATAATTACTCGTAAAGCTAGAATGGCCTCGCGCGTTCCTCTATTTCGTCTAAATCCGAACTGATCTTCTCCTAATATTTCTTCCGCCTTTTTCTCCATCCTTCTTTGCACAATTCTAGTTAAAATTTTTGACGCATGGGAAGTTAAACTGATAGTTCTAAAATTTTCGCATCTATCCAGGCCTTTCCTTTTTGGCAAAGCTACTATGATGTTCCGTTTGTAATCTTCTGGAATCTCGCCTGTCAGGTATATGTGACTAACTAATTTAAATAAACGATCCATTACCTCTTGACCTGCGCACTTTAAGATTTCTGCCTGCAAGCCATCTATACCTGGTGCTTTATTATTCCTTAAACTTTTTAGTGCTAGCTCAAACTCTTCTCTCATTATAGGACTCCCTAGGTTATCCCCTTCTACACTGCTTTCACTTTCTAATATATCTTGCACTTCCTGTCCCGCATATAAGTTTCCTAAATATTCTTTCCACCTATCTGCCTTCTCCCCGCTTTCGATTAGGATATCTCCTGCCTCATTCCTAATGCTTTTGGTACTAGATCCAATTTCTCTAAAATTTCTCCTAATTATTTTACATGCTTCATCAGTCTTTCCTATTTCGAACTTATTTTCCACTTCTTTGCACTTATCGTCGATCCATTGCTCTTTCGCTTTCCTACATTTCCGAATAATTTCCCACTTGATCGCCTTATATCTTTGTTTCCCTATTTCATCTAACCTATTTTTATATTTGCGCCTTTCCTCTATTAGACTCACAATATGTTTTGTTATCCAGGGTTTCCTACTTTCATTCTGTTTATGACCCAAAATATCCCTAGCTGAGGAAACTAAACTATTTTTAATGCAATTCCATTCTTCCTCTATGTCCCTAACAATATTTTCGCCCGCGCCCTTTAGTACCTCGTTTGTCTTTTTCTCGAACTTATCGCGCGTATCATCATCTTTTAGTTTCTCTGGGTCAAGATACCTTCTTCCGCTTCGTTTTTTCAAAATCTTAAATTTAAGATTGGCCTTCATAACGATCACTATCTATATCTGCTCCTGGATAACTTCTACAATCCCTAACTTGATTTCTAAATCTTTGCCTAACAAGAATGTAATCTATTTGATATCTCCCTAGGTCTCCTGGCATCTTCCACGTGTAGCGTCTCCTAACATGATGGTGAAATAGAGTGTTCGCGACCGTTAAGTTATGTTTATCGCAGAACTCTATCAGTCTCACTCCCCTATCGTTCCTATTGCCTAATCCAAAGGGACCAACTATTCCGCCCTCTCGCACTGTGCCTACGACTGCATTGAAATCTCCTATAATTATTAAATTTTCGTGTCCTCTCACAAAATCTAGCACATGTTCAATATCACTATAAACTGCCTCTACGACCTCATCACTGTAGTTAGAAGTGGGCATATATACCTGTATTATTACTGTTTTTACAGGTTTCGAATCTAACCTAACCATAACTACCCTGTCACTTTGCTGTAAGAAATTTTCTACACTCTGCCCTACTTTTTTCCGCATAACAATTCCTACTCCCGAATTTCCTCCTACAGATCCTGTGTGTATTACTCTAAAATCTCCGCTCCAGAAGTCTCCGGCTTCTGGCCATCGCACTTCACTAATACCTACTACGTCTAATGCTAACCTATCCATCTTAATTTTCAAATTCTCTAACTTTCCTACTTGTTTCATGCTTCTAACATTCCACGCTCCGACTCGTGTGATGTTACACTTATCATTTCTGATGACTCCCCCCCGAAGCAGTCCCCGCCCGGAGATCCGAATGTGGGACTATTTTACCTCCGGAATATTTTACTCCAGAAGCTGCCATCATCATAAATTCGAAGTACGCTGTACCAGGGATAGAATAATGTGGTGGTTTCCCGTTGCCTTCCACATCGCAGTAGTGTGTATCACAGTGCCATACCGACCCTCACGATCTCTGCCACTATGATTACTGAAAGAGCTGCTGCCCCCTTTCAGGGACTTGATTTAGTCTGGCTTCTCAAATAAAAACCCCTCCAATATGGTTAAACCTATGGTTCGGCTCTTTATATCATTGAAGCGCGCAAGCCATCCCACCCGTCCCAGTATTACTAGAACTGCGTCAAGGTACAAGTCCTTTGGGTATATATAAGAATTTAATAGAATAATTTATTGCAATCACCTTAGAGCGCCATTATAATTTTGTGTGAGAACTTTTGGGTACGTGGCAAAAATACAAGTCATCTAAATCGATCGAAATTCAAAGTTATTGAACTTCTAGGTAGATATAAAAGTAAAACCCAATTCTTCTGACTTACCATATTCATAATGGTGAGCAAATACATTTCGACATCTCCGTCTTCGTGAAACTCGATGGTCGAAGAGTCCGCTACTAAAAGGGTCTCAACATGCTGGGGTTTGCTAACCGAACGCTTCTCTCGTTTGTTCACCCGCTTGTATTTGTGCTTCTTGCGTTCGTAATGACTCATTGTTGAAATGGAAATTTTAGGTTTGTGTTTGCTGAGTTTCTCTTGAACGCGAATTTTACCCAGCTGACGTTGCCAAGCTATCCTGAATGTTTGGGAAGCGTTATACAAAGTGCACATTTGAAAACTTCCCGCCCCCAATAAGTCGAAGTTAAAGGCTTTGATAAGGAAATCGCTGACGAGTATGCATAACTCATTTTGTTGACGTATTTTGTTTCAGCGAATTCTTTAAGAAACCTGATGAATTATTGCGGGCGACAAGTTTTTAAATGACTCACTCGGACATTCTCTTGGGTTCCTTAGTACCGCAATTTTTCGAATCTCTTCTTTTCCTTCTCTTTTTCTTGCGTTTATGAGGAGAAGAATAAACAGCAGATCGCTTGTAAATCAAGTGTTTGTGACCTGGATCCACTTTTTTCAAAGGGTGATGCGCCGGTTCTATCCAATACTTACCTTCTTCAGTGTGAACCATTCCTACCTTCAAATTTCACGTTAGCAAATAAATTAACAAACAAATTCAGACTTACCAGACCGTTGCAAGTAGAAATGGCAACTTTATAATTAATTTTTCCGTTCACGACCCCGCGGAAATGACAGTTTTTCCATTCGTCTTTGATCCTGTGCCTCGTATGCAACTCTTTTTTATGTCTTTCAATTACAGTACCGGCCAAGAAAAAGCTCTTTATCGGCTTTAAAGTCATAAAGTGTTCTTTATTGTTAATGGTAATGTTATAAAATACGCGATCCCCATTATGGAAATGAGTTAAATTGTGAGAAAAATATTTCGCTGTTTCCGTCACTTTCACTGGAATTACTTCTTCGGCCTCAGTCAATTCGTTGGTGTAAAGTCCTGCAAAAAATAAACGTTTCAACGTTTTGCCTCGGTGAATTGCGGCTTTGATGTTTTAAGAGTTATGACAAAATGCTTTATACAAAAGTTACTTCGATTCAAGTTCTGCATTTCCCAAAATTATTTTCAAATCTACAGGGTTGGTACTATTCGAGGGACAGTGTGAAGCTTTGCTTTCTGAAATGAAACGCAATACTTTTGGATAGATTTTTGAAGTCTGCGTTAAATTTTACGGCAATTTTATTGTAAACACCGAGTTGAAAAGTTGAAATCTTAATATCAATAGAGAAATTTCCATTTTTACCAAAATTTTTAACAGATGCAAGGTAATTTTAATAAATTTGTATCTCTGATGTTTGCATAAAAGCGCTTTAACTCAAATTTTAATACTAACGCAACCAGAGTATGTTGCAGCTAAATCAATGCCAATTTTTTTATAATGCTATACATGGTGCTTAAATTTGGGTATAAACTTTTGACAGCTTTGTGATTTATTATGAAAGATCTCACAATAATAAATAAACCCAGAATAGATTAAACACTTGAGCTAATAAACATTTTGCGTACGTATTGCAACTTGTAAAAATGTTATTAACAGCAAAAAGTCATCCCAATATCTTATACATAGCTAATATTGTATTAGTAGTGTTGATATTTTTTGCATTGTTTTGGTTGTGTTACTTTACTTTGCCTATTTGTTTAATTTTCTACGGTTTTGTAAAATGAAATTATTTCCTGGGACATTACATTTTTTATTCGCCACATTTTATTCCACGTCTAATTTATACCGTGTGACAAACTTCCATTTGTACATGGGGAAATAACATGGACAATTACATTTTTGGGGATTCCTGCTCCCCATGTGTAGTTACATTGGTGGTAAAGGTAGCAATCGAAAGACTATTTTTTTCTGCGTATGAGGATATCAAAAACTCTGCAATTTTCCAATTTATTAAAGCATTAAAAGCAAAGTCCCTGAAAGGGGGCAGCAGCTCTTTCAGTAATCATAGTGGCAGAGATCGTGAGGGTCGGTATGGCACTGTGATACACACTACTGCGATGTGGAAGGCAACGGGAAACCACCACATTATTCTATCCCTAGTACAGCGTACTTCGAATTTATGATGATGGCACCTTCTGGAGTAAAATATTCCGGAGGTAAAATAGTCCCACATTCGGATCTCCGGGCGGGGACTGCTTCGGGGGGAGTCATCAGAAATGATAAGTGTAACATCTCACGAGTCGGAGCGTGGAATGTTACAAGTAGGAAAGTTAGAGAATTTGAAAATTGAGATGGATAGGTTACCATTAGACGTAGTAGGTATTAGTGAAGTGCGATGGCCAGAAGCCGGAGACTTCTGGAGCGGAGATAATACACACAGGATCTGTAGGAGGAAATTCGGGAGTAGGAATTGTTATGCGGAAAAAAGTAGGGCAGAGTGTAGAAAATTTCTTACAGCAAAGTGATAGGGTAGTTATGGTTAGGTTAGATTCGAAACCTGTAAAAACAGTAATAATACAGGTATATATGCCCACTTCTAACTACAGTGATGAGGTCGTAGAGGCAGTTTATAGTGATATTGAACATGTGCTAGATTTTGTGAGAGGACACGAAAATTTAATAATTATAGGAGATTTCAATGCAGTCGTAGGCACAGGGCGAGAGGGCGGAATAGTTGGTCCCTTTGGATTAGGCAATAGGAACGATAGGGGAGTTAGACTGATAGAGTTCTGCGATAAACATAACTTAACGGTCGCGAACACTCTATTTCACCATCATGTTAGGAGACGCTACACGTGGAAGATGCCAGGAGACCTAGGGAGATATCAAATAGATTACATTCTTGTTAGGCAAAGATTTAGAAATCAAGTTCGGGATTGTAGAAGTTATCCAGGAGCAGATATAGATAGTGATCACAACATAGTCGTTATGAAAGCCAATCTTAAATTTAAGATTTTGAAAAAACGAAGCGGAAGAAGGTATCTTGACCCAGAGAAACTAAAAGATGAGGATACGCGCGATAAGTTCAAGAAAAAGACAAACGAAGTACTAAAGGGCGCGGGTGAAAATATTGTTAGGGACATAGAGGCAGAATGGAATTGCATTAAAAATAGTTTAGTTTCCTCAGCTAGGGATATTTTGGGCCATAAACAGAATGAAAGTAGGAAACCCTGGATAACAAAACATATTGTGAGTCTAATAGAGGAAAGGCGAAAATATAAAAATAGGTTAGATGAAATAGGGAAACAAAGATATAAGGCGATCAAGTGGGAAATTATTCGGAAATGTAGGAAAGCGAAAGAGCAATGGATCGACGATAAGTGCAAAGAAGTGGAAGATAAGTTGGAAGTAGGAAAGACTGATGAAGCATATAAAATAATTAGGAGAAATTTTAGAGAAATTGGATCTAGTACCAAAAATATTAGGAATGAGGCAGGAGATATCCTAATCGAAAGCGGTGAGAAGGCAGATAGGTGGAAAGAATATTTAGGAAACTTATATGCGGGACCAGAAGTGCAAGATATATTAGAAAGCGAAAGCAGTGTAGAGGGGGATAACCTAGGGAATCCTATAATGAGAGAAGAGTTTGAGCTAGCACTAAAAAGTTTAAGGAATAATAAAGCACCAGGTATAGATGGCTTGCAGGCAGAAATCTTAAAGTGCGCAGGTCAAGAGGTAATAGACCGTTTATTTAAATTAGTTAGTCGCATATACCTGATAGGCGAGATTCCAGAGGATTACAAACGGAACATCATGGTAGCTTTGCCAAAAAGGAAAGGCGCGGATAGGTGCAACAATTTCAGAACTATCAGTTTAACTTCCCATGCGTCAAAAATTTTAACTAGAATTGTGCAAAAAAGGATGGAGAAAAAGGCGGGAGAAATATTAGGAGAAGATCAGTTCGGATTTAGACGAAATAGAGGAACGCGCGAGGCTATTCTAGCTTTACGAGTAATTATAGAAAAAACGATAGAAAAGAGAAAGAGCGTCTATATAGGATTTGTAGATTTAGAAAAAGCCTTCGACAACGTAAAATGGGGGAAGATGTTCGAAGTGCTGAGAAAGGTAGGGATGAAATATAGGGACAGAAGAATAATACATAATCTCTACAAAGAGCAAAAAGCAGTTATAGAATGTGAGCAGGAACGAAGGGAAGTAGATATCCGGAAGGGAGTGAGACAGGGATGTGCACTGTCACCTCTAGTTTTCAACTTATACATCGAAGATGCGATTAATATTGTTAAGGACAGAACAGCCTCAGGGATTAATGTACAAGGTCAAACTATTAACATGCTCAGATTTGCGGATGATATAGCAGTGTTAGCATCTAGCAAAGAAGAATTAGGAGCGGCTTTGAATGAAATGGAAGCAGTTTTGACACAGGGCTACGGCATGAAAATCAATAAAAAGAAAACTAAAATTTTGGTATGTAGGGGATGCGAAAAAAATAGGTTAGATGAAACAGGGAAACAAAGATATAAGGCGATCAAGTGGGAAATTATTCGGGAATGTAGGAAAGCGAAAGAGCAATGGATCGATAATAAATGCAAAGAAGTGGAAGATAAATTCGAAGTAGGAAAGACTGATGAAGCATATAAAATAATTAGGAGAAATTTTAGAGAAATTGGATCTAGTACCAAAAACATTAGAAATGAGGCAGGAGATATCCTAATCGGAAGTGGGGAGAAGGCAGATAGGTGGAAAGAATATTTAGGAAACTTATATGCGGGACAGGAAGTGCAAGATATATTAGAAAGCGAAAGCAGTGTAGAGGGGGATAACCTAGGGCGTCCTATAATGAGAGAAGAGTTTGAGCTAGCACTAAAAAGTTTAAGGAATAATAAAGCGCCAGGTATAGATGGCTTGCAGGCAGAAATCTTAAAGTGCGCAGGTCAAGAGGTAATAGATCGTTTATTTAAACTAGTTAGTCGCATATACCTGACAGGCGAGATTGCAGAAGATTACAAACGGAACATCATAGTAGCTTTGCCAAAAAGAAAAGGCGCGGATAGATGCGAAAATTTTAGAACTATCAGTTTAACTTCCCATGCGTCAAAAATTTTAACTAGAATTGTGCAAAGAAGGATGGAGAAAAAGGCGGAAGAAATATTAGGAGAAGATCAGTTCGGATTTAGACGAAATAGAGGAACGCGCGAGGCCATTCTAGCTTTACGAGTAATTATAGAAAAAACGATAGAAAAGAGAAAGAGCGTCTATATAGGATTTGTAGATTTAGAAAAAGCCTTCGACATCGTAAAATGGGGGAAGATGTTCGAAGTGCTGAGAAAGGTAGGGATGAAATACAGGGACAGAAGAATAATACATAATCTCTACAAAGAGCAAAAGGCAGTTATAGAATGTGAGCAGGAACAAAGGGAAGTAGATATCCGGAAGGGAGTGAGACAGGGATGTGCATTGTCACCTCTAGTTTTCAACTTATATATCGAAGATGCGATTAATATTGTTAAGGAAAGAACAGCCTCAGGGATCAATGTACAGGGCCAAGCTATTAACATGCTCAGATTTGCGGATGATATAGCAGTGTTAGCATCTAGCAAAGAAGAATTAGGAGAGGCTTTGAATGAATTGGAAGCAGTTTTGACACAGGGCTTCGGCATGAAAATCAATAAAAAGAAAAGTAAAATTTTGGTATGTAGGGGATGTGAAAATAGAACTAAAATGGAAATACAAATTGGAAATGAGAAGATAGAGGAGGTCGCGGATTTCTGCTACTTAGGAAGTAAAATAACTCAAGACGGTAGGAGCACTAAAGATATAAAACAAAGAATGGCGCAGGGCCGAGTTGCGTTTAACAAAAGGAAACAACTGTTATGCTCGAGAACGGTTAATATAGAGACTAGGAAGAGACTCTTAACGTCGTATGTATGGAGTACGGCATTATACGGGTGCGAAACTTGGACAATAGGAGAAGCGGATAGAAAAAGAGTAGAAGCGTTTGAAATGTGGTGCTACAGACGCATGATGAAGATACCGTGGATAGATAAGGTTAGCAATAGGGAAGTATTAGAAAGTGTTGGGGAAAAGCGAAAGGTATGGAAAACAATAAAGAGTAGGAGAGATAGGATGGTAGGACACCTTCTAAGACACGAAGGAATAGTTCGTGACATACTAGAGTCAGAGATAGGAATAAAAAGAGGTAGGGGTAGGCCTAGATTAGACTACTGCTCTCAAATAGTTAGGGATGTAGGATGTTCTACTTTTAGGGAAATGCGTAGGTTAGCTCAGGATAGAAAAGAATGGAGGTACGCGTCCAACCAGTCTTCGGACTGAGAACCTTATGATGATGATATAGGTAATGACAATAATAATGTGAATGAGAATTATCTAAATAAAAAAACAAGTTTATGTATTAGTAAAAATTACCTTCTTTCGATGAAAGATTCCCAGCCTTCAAATTTCTTACTAAATCATTTGTTGTTATACCGAAGGAATAGGACCGTTATTGAATTTTACAGAAAATAAGGCACGGACTACGCGCAAACTATTGCCGCCGTAAAATATTTTCACAATGAAAACGTTTTCTTGAACTGAATAAATATTTTTGTTCATTTTTAAATGTTGACAGTTCAGAAAATCCATAATAATCAAAGACGTCCGTGATTAGAATAAATTAAATTGTCATGGATAATCTGATAAATTTCTGTGTTTTAGTTAGAAAATTATTAATGTAATTTTTGCTTTTAATGCTTTAATAAATTGGAAAGTTGTAGAGTTCTTGATATCCTCATACGCAGAAAAAAATAATCTTTCGATTGCTACCTTTACCACCACTGTAACTACACATGGGGAGCAGGAATCCCCAAAAATGTAATTGCCCATGTTATTTCCCCATGTACACATGGAAGTTTGTCACACGGTAGAACCATTTTAGATACTTCAAAAATAATCAAAATGGGAATAGAAATGTACGGTTGCCAATAAGCAAATTGTTGTTATTGCATTACCTATTTGGTCCATTTTTATTGAGAAATTCAAAAATGTAATAAAAATTGGGGCACTCCGTTAAAAAAATAGCCTTTTGTCGTTTGAAGCTGTCAAAAGTTTACACGCAAATTTAAGCACCCTGTATAATTTAGTAGGGGGCAAAATTCATAGTGGTCTTGAAACATCCAACATTTTCTATTTAAACTTATTTTTTTATATCTCTAATGTTTCCGTCACAATACTTGTTTGAACAATTAAAATGCTTATACAAAATAACGCCCAATTTAATTTTCTTCGACGAGAAAAACATTTAAAAAAATCGTTAAAATCTGTTGATTTTTACGGATGGACAAACATTAATACATACGCCAAGCTCAAAAAAAATTTGTTCATGCATGTCGAAAATAATTTTCCACACATTATGTAGTGCGTGTTAATTTTCTTTGGGCATATGTCGTATATTATAAAAGAAATCGCCTGATGTGCATGTGAATATGCCTAATCAGACGATTCCCATACAGATCAATCGGTAAAAATAATAATTTACGAGGTGCCAGAATCGCAGTTGCCATTGCCAACACGTTTCATAGTATAACGTGGCGAGAGATTCCAACGATGCATCACGCAACAAAAAGGTAATGCGTTGAAACTTGCAATGCTGCTCTTCAAAGCATTCCTCATTGTTTGTCGATATAAAATAAATTATCTGTTAAATGGCACATGCGATGGTGCAAAATACTAACAATTCATTGAAAATGTTAACCACATCTCAGAGTTAAACATGTACACTTTGCGATGAATATTTTTTTTATTTTTACCATGTATTTCTGAGCAAAGTTAGTAATATACATACTCGTATGAAAAAAATCAAAATGGTGGTAGTTGTACCGAACAATAAATAATAAACAAATGAAAGTTTCATGGCCAACCAGAGTAAACAGAAACCCATTTAATCGGACAATTAAAAATCGCATTATCTGCATATTAAAATTTATATCTTGTCTCGACAATAAAATAAATTCCTTTATTAGGAGCTAGTGTTTTAACGCAAACAACAATAAATTATCCGCATAGAGTCGTAATAGCAACGTGTCCAATAAGAAACACCCATTATGCGCCATTACTCCAGCTGACTTATAATTAAATACGGCGGAGACCAATTGATTTTAATTAAATCATATACATCGGAGTTGATTTTAATAATGTGACGGCTCAAGTGCACCTGGCCTACCGGTGTCGCTACTTATTTCACAGTTCCTGTTTTCGTTATTAATCCTCGGGCGTGGGTATATTATCCGCTTTTTTCAGTCTTATCTCCCGGAGAACCTGTAAAAAGTGCTCTATTTCGACTTGACTGGCGGCCGACACATCAACTAATCACTTATACATGAGACATTTGTGGAAAACGGATCATTTTCCACTTCATTTTAATGTTCTATTGAATGCCTGACTGAAGAGCGATTCTTCACTGTACTTTATTTTTCATGTAGGTTTTGGTCAATAATATTGTTAGACAGATCGCAGAAATTATAACATATAACATAATGTTGAGATGGATAGGTTAGCATTAGACGTAGTAGGTATTAGTGAAGTGCGATGGCCAGAAGCCGGAGACTTCTGGAGCGGAGATTTTAGAGTAATACACACAGGATCTGTAGCAGGAAATTCGGGAGTAGGAATTGTTATGCGGAAAAAAGTAGGGAAGAGTGTAGAAAATTTCTTACAGCAAAGTGACAGGGTAGTTATGGTTAGGTTAGATTCGAAACCTGTAAAAACAGTAATAATACAGGTATATATGCCCACTTCTAACTACAGTGATGAGGTCGTAGAGGCAGTTTATAGTGATATTGAACATGTGCTAGATTTTGTGAGAGGACACGAAAATTTAATAATTATAGGAGATTTCAATGCAGTCGTAGGCACAGTGCGAGACGGCGGAATAGTTGGTCCCTTTGGATTAGGCAATAGGAACGATAGGGGAGTGAGACTGATAGAGTTCTGCGATAAACATAACTTAACGGTCGCGAACACTCTATTTCACCATCATGTTAGGAGACGCTACACGTGGAAGATGCCAGGAGACCTAGGGAGATATCAAATAGATTACATTCTTGTTAGGCAAAGATTTAGAAATCAAGTTAGGGATTGTAGAAGTTATCCAGGAGCAGATATAGATAGTGATCACAATATAGTCGTTATGAAGGCCAATCTTAAATTTAAGATTTTGAAAAAACGAAGCGGAAGAAGGTATCTTGACCCAGAGAAACTAAAAGATGATGATACGCGCGATAAGTTCGAGAAAAAGACAAACGAAGTACTAAAGGGCGCGGGTGAAAATATTGTTAGGGACATAGAGAAAGAATGGAATTGCATTAAAAATAGTTTAGTTTCCTCAGCTAGGGATATTTTGGGTCATAAACAGAATGAAAGTAGGAAACCCTGGATAACAAAACATATTGTGAGTCTAATAGACGAAAGGCGCAAATATAAAAATAGGTTAGATGAAATAGGGAAACAAAGATATAAGGCGATCAAGTGGGAAATTATTCGGAAATGTAGGAAAGCGAAAGAGCAATGGATCGACGATAAGTGCAAAGAAGTGGAAAATAAGTTAGAAATAGGAAAGACTGATGAAGCATATAAAATAATTAGGAGACATTTTAGAGAAATTGGATCTAGTACCAAAAGCATTAGGAATGAGGCAGGAGATATCCTAATCGAAAGCGGGGAGAAGGCAGATAGGTGGAAAGAATATTTAGGAAACTTATATGCGGGACAGGAAGTGCAAGATATATTAGAAAGCGAAAGCAGTGTAGAGGGGGATAACCTAGGAAATCCTATAATGAGACAAGAGTTTGAGCTAGCACTAAAAAGTTTAAGGAATAATAAAGCACCAGGTATAGATGGCTTGCAGGCAGAAATCTTAAAGTGCGCAGGTCAAGAGGTAATAGATCGTTTATTTAAATTAGTTAGTCACATATACCTGACAGGCGAGATTCCAGAAGATTACAAACGGAACATCATAGTAGCTTTGCCAAAAAGGAAAGGCGCGGATAGATGCGAAAATTTTAGAACTATCAGTTTAACTTCCCATGCGTCCAAAATTTTAACTAGAATTGTGCAAAGAAGGATGGAGAAAAAGGCGGAAGAAATATTAGGAGAAGATCAGTTCGGATTTAGACGAAATAGAGGAACGCGCGAGGCCATTCTAGCTTTACGAGTAATTATAGAAAAAACGATAGAAAAGAGAAAGAGCGTATATATAGGATTTGTAGATTTAGAAAAAGCCTTCGACAACGTAAAATGGGGGAAGATGTTCGAAGTGCTGAGAAAGGTAGGGATGAAATACAGGGACAGAAGAATAATACATAATCTCTACAAAGAGCAAAAGGCAGTTATAGAATGTGAGCAGGAACGAAGGGAAGTAGATATCCGGAAGGGAGTGAGACAGGGATGTGCATTGTCACCTCTAATTTTCAACTTATATATCGAAGATGCGATTAATATTGTTAAGGAAAGAACAGCCTCAGGGATCAATGTACAGGGCCAAACTATTAACATGCTCAGATTTGCGGATGATATAGCAGTGTTAGCATCTAGCAAAGAAGAATTAGGAGCGGCTTTGAATGAAATGGAAGTAGTTTTGACACAGGGCTACGGCATGAAAATCAATAAAAAGAAAACTAAAATTTTGGTATGTAGATGGAGTGAAAATAGAACTAAAATTGAAATACAAATAGGAAATGAGAAGATAGAGGAGGTCGCGGATTTCTGCTACTTAGGAAGTAAAATAACCCAAGACGGTAGGAGCACTAAAGATATAAGACAAAGAATGGCGCAGGGCCGAGTTGCGTTTAACAAAAAGAAACAACTGTTATGTTCGAGAACGGTTAATATAGAGACTAGGAAGAGACTCTTAAAGTCGTATGTATGGAGTACGGCATTATACGGGTGCGAAACTTGGACAATAGGAGAAGCGGATAGAAAAAGAGTGGAAGCGTTTGAACTGTGGTGTTACAGACGCATGATGAAGATACCGTGGATAGATAAGGTTAGCAATAGGGAAGTATTAGAAAGAGTTGGGGAAAGGCGAAAGGTATGGAAAACAATAAAGAGTAGGAGAGATAGGATGGTAGGACACCTTCTAAGACACGAAGGAATAGTTCGCGACATACTAGAGTCAGAGATAGGAATAAAAAGAGGTAGGGGTAGGCCTAGATTAGATTACTGCTCTCAAATAGTTAGGGATGTAGGATGTTCTACTTTTAGGGAAATGCGTAGGTTAGCTCAGGATAGAAAAGAATGGAGGTACGCGTCCAACCAGTCTTCGGACTGAGAACCTTATGATGATGAACATAATGTTGTGTATTACCTGGTGGGGCTAACTATGATTCTTGTTATAATATAATTATCCACCTCACTATACGTTTAATCAAGGTCAAATTCAAATTCGATAACAAACGCAGAAATGAATGAAAACGTAGTTTTGAACTATACGGCTATTTCTTTTATTACCTAAATAAATTATCAAACCTTCCCAAGAACGAACTCTCGAAAAAGCCACGCATAATTGTCCGTGAGTAAATATTTCTTTTCGGAGATCAATTCCTATTTGATCAAATGTTTGGCCTTGTGATTTGTTAATAGTCATTACAAACGCTAGTTTAATGGGAAATTATTGTCGTCTTTTAAAAGTAAAAGGATAAACATTTTCACAGTACAACGTTATACGGTTAACGAAAACTATATCTCCATGTTTATCGCCTGTTAAAATTTTGCACTGTAGGATATCGTCTCCCAATTGTAAAATTAACGATCTCGTACCATTACATAAGCCTTCATTAATGCTGAGATTTTTAACCAACATCACAATACAATATACTCTCAACTTCAATTCACGCGGAGGAAAATTTGGCGGGTTTAAAGTATTTAAATATTCAGGAAGAATAGCAGCGTTTAAATCTCCATTATCACAATTTTCAACACTATCCAAGTTTGTATATATTTTTTCTGTTTTTATATCTAACAGTTTTACCACTTTTTTGTTAATGTATTCAACATCAGAATAGCTGATTAGGTCATACCTATGAATCGCTTTTCTCTAATTGATTCCTCCATTAATACGTTCAACGATATCCGAATTATAAATACCTACATCTCTGTGGCAATTCTAAATTGCTATTCATATCGTTCAAAACTCCATCTCCAACATCCAATAAAAACTTGGTGAATTCTTGTTCCTGTGGTAGAGCCCGCATATTTTGCGTTTAAGAAAATTTACGGAAATAACTCCAAAGAGAACTGAATTTGTTACTTAAATTTACTGTTTCACAGCGGGTAGCATTTATTTTAACTGGTAACAATTGTCAAAAATCTCCTCGCAACACCGTAATTTTTCCACCAAACGGAACATCACAATTCATAAAGTCTCGAAAGGTTCTGTCTATAATGTCTAAAGCATACCTTGGCGCCACAAGAGCTTCATCCCAAATAAAAACATCTACACTGCTTAAATAATCTGCTTCTTTTGAATTTTTCATAAAGTTGGAAGATTAATCTAAAAACAGAGGAACAGGTAACCCAAACGTTTTATGAACTGTTCTGCCATGAGGAAGTAGTGTTGCTGCTATGCCCGTGAAGGCCATGGTACAAACAATTTTATTCTTACTCTTCAGTAAGCTGTAAAGGGCTGTATAAACATAAGTCTTACAGGAGCTTCCTGGACCGTCTATATAAAAACATGAAGATTCAGAAATTGATTCATTTATGTTAGCATCACATTTATCCAAAATAATATCTACAATTTCTTTCTACTTCTCGTTTAGGTGTTTATATTGTCGTGATCCTATTTCTATTGCTTGTTCTTCATTTGCATTTTCAATGTCGTGGCTTGTAGGAAACATTAAAGATTGTAACCTTCCGCAGAAAGTATGGAACTAATTTGAATACAGGCTTTTTTGTCCTTCAGTATTGCTGTAACGTCTTTCATAATCTTGTGACATTGCTTCTTTAAATTCTTCCCACAATTCTTCCTGATAAATTGGTCGGCAATGCATTAAAATACGAATGAACAAATATCTCAGCTGTCTGGGCATCATTCAAATTTCAGCTTCATTCATGGCTCTTTTCCACTCGTGATGATCTTAAATAAGACCTAATTTTAAACACGCTGCTACATAAGATTCCTGTATTTCTCCGTTTACTGTTTTCAGATCTTCAAATCTGTTTGCTCCTTTAATATGAAGTAATAATAATCGAAAATGAAATAGTTCAATTTGGCTGGGGCATGCGTCCAATAACTTTGAATTGTTTCTGATTGCGTATACTTTTAGAACGACAACAAACATGTACCTACCTTGACATTTGATTCTACCCCCAAATAACAATTCAATGAAACCTCCCTAAACAATTTTTCTATACTCTCGATTTGCAGGATCGCATTTAAATTTGCAATTTAACGTATCTCGGCAGTACAAACAAAAAATGAATAACTATTGCCTGTGACACAAACAGACATAGCACGAAAATATTATCTGTGACACGTTCATGAATACAGCGCATTATGTAACCGCATACCCATCGACCGGGATAGGATTAACATTTCAATTAGATACGCTAATTCATATAATTAGTAAATGGCAGCGGTGAATATTTTCTTCGACTACATTAACCAGTGTGTGGTCTGATTCGACTATAATTTAAACCTCCTACAAAAGGTTATCCTACCTACTAAATCTATTGTGTATACCATCAATTACACAACGATAATTTGAACGAGAAAAAAAGTCGATAAATCATCACTTCCTCTTCAGCGGGAAAATATAATAAATTATTACCTCCAGATCATTCGTTTAAAAGGATAAGTATGTAGATGGTATAACATCGGTTTTTCCCTCGTTTAAGTGACATTGTATCTCTTCCTGTTTTCGAGATTCTTATAGTTCCTATAGCATGTTTCTCTATATGCGAATGAAAGTACTGACGTATTATTTATACCATGAAGAAATAAAAATAATAAAATAGTAAATAGTGAATGTCACTTTACGATAGATAATATCCGTTTGCAGTAATAACGCACAAACAATATAATTTGTTGCCATTAAAACAAAATAAATATGCCAACATGCGTAACCTGTCAGCAAGGGCACATTAAGTTATTATCTCAATCAATTATTGCTTTATAGAAAATTAAACTAGCGTCAGGATCAATCTCAGAATATAGTTGTTTTCAGTTATTTTGGCTCGTACGTCAATATGACAGTATGGGTCAAATATGTATTGCATTCCAGCAATTCTCAACAAGTAGAATTTATGATTATTTGAAAGAAGGCACCATAGATTAATAAATTGCTGGAAAATGCATGCACTTATCTATGTATGTAATTCCCAAAGTAGTTTAACGATTCAATCAGTATAATAATTACTATATTTTTGGGAGTTTCATTGGAATATAGCGACGCAGATAAATTACAGAAGTTCAATTTTAGCTAAATGAACAAAACTTAATGCAGACAATAACTAAAGTGATGCTAAATAAGTGGTCGGTAATACGCAAACAAGTATAATATAAATAAAATACAATAATACATGTTACCTAACTGAAATAATGAACTGAAGAAAGTTGAATAGAAAATTAATTTGAAACATTTACGAAAGAAAAAATGTATAAAAAAGAATTCTAATTAATTGTCGTAATAACTACATATTAGGATCTTAAAAAAGTTCAAAAAATGTATCGTCTTCATCTTCAGAATTTTCAGATGAATCATTCAAGTTTATTATAAGCGGTTCAACTTCATCAAAGCGCACTTCACGTTCCCAGTCTTCCTCCACAATTTTTTCCGTGTGATTTATACAATTTTTCCAAACATCTGGAGTGACTTGGTCTAAAGCTTTTTGCCACATATCTAAAACTTGTTCGTCTCCAAAACCAACTTCTCCAATATGCAGGTCATAATATTGTTTGCAAATACCCCACACCAACTCTATTGGATTATACTGACAGTGGTAGGGTGGCAGTCTTAGGACTTGATGACCATGCTCTTGGAGCATTTCGTCTATAGCGTACCTTGGCTGTTGTTTATTCTCTTTACATAAATTTAGAAGTTCAATTTTCAAAGCCGTTTCCGAAAATGGCACATTTTTAGTTACAAGCCAATCTTTTAATTTTGATTTATTCCAGGATGCATGGGGAACTGGCTCTACTAAGAAGCTATGGTATGATCCATTACCACTAGCGACGGTTCCTCAAGGTTTGGTATTAGTTTTTCTAAAACCCACTTTTTGAACGAATTCTGATCCATTGAATCATGGTATTCCGCCGATTTTGATTTTGTAGAGAACAGCAGCGATGCATTCGGTACAAAACCATGCCTAGTTCCTGAATGAAGTACAACAAATCGCTTCCCATTTGAAGCGTGGCCTTTCTTACAGCTTTTAACGCTTTCATCTTGCCATGTGCGCTTACTTCCTCCTTTAGCAAAAATCCATGTTTCGTCGAGAAACACAAATTGTCTGGAATGTTCGCTTTTCATATTTTGTATGTATTCTCGTAAAAACGCAATGCGCTTGCTTGCAATGTGAGGTTGCTCACAAAGAAAACGGCGATTATTCTCCGTTTTGAAACAAAACTCCAAGTTCTTTAAAATACGCCACATGCTCGTATTAGATACATCTATGACACCCCTTTGCTTTGCTAATTCATTCAGCGTTTGAATTGTAATGTGTTTCTTGTCTTCTCTCATCATATAAAACGTGTTGCGAATTTCGCATTTTATTTCTTCACTTACATCGTCACTCTTAAACTTTCGCCTGTTATGCGATTTTCCGGGGGTAGTAAGAGGATCACCAGATGTAGATTCTGCTTTGATACGACCTAAGGTTCTTAAACTTATTTTCAACGCGGCAGAAACTCTCTCGTTCACAGAAGAAAATGGAATCAAAGGTCCTTTATTTTCTGCTTCTGCCTTAAAATACTCCATAAGATCTAGTACAAATTGCCTGCACTGTTTTGTTATAGTACACCCAGGCATTTTAGTTTAGTATTTCAATACCAAAATTGTTAGAAATAAATATTGGAAATTACTAATTTGACAGTTAATGAAATAAACTTGACGTTACAACTTATGAAATGCCAAAAAAAATTTTTGTGCGTTCTGTTTCCAAGGAATTAAGATTGCACGTGCGTTAGCTGCCAAAGTAATAAAATTTATACATATTTTGATTGATACGTATGGCGTTTATTGCATCAACATACGTTCAATACAAAAACCATTGTGATTTGAACGAAAACATCATAAACATGAGGCCTACACACACCATACACACACGCCAAGATAGCTGAAATGAACTATACCATACACGTTAGTGATGGGAGAATTAATCTACTAAAATATCGATTCTTAGAAAATCTTTCTAAAGTTAATTTCTGTTTGGAATGAAAAGTGACAGTCCCGAGCAGAGATTTTTTCAAACAAAAATTGATGCCTTATACAAAATGTATACAATACAAAGTCTATTAGGTAGGTACTGCATTTTTTTCTGTTGTGGTTTTGCCGAATTATTCTAAAATATATTGCCGAATCGATGATTTTAGTCGAAAAACCGATTCTTACGTAAATCGATTCCGAATCAAACATCCCTAATATGCAGGTACACTTAATATCTTGTTTGTAAACGGTAAACATCTCGGGCTAATTTGAATTTTATGCAAATCTTGTACTAATAAGGCGGATTGATAGAATCGCCCACGTGCGAATTCTTGGTTCGCCGAACTTCTGATGCTATCGCGGAAATAATTATGTATTTGAAATCCTGGCAAAAAATGTCAAAATCAAATAAAACGAAGTTTGCTTATAAGCTCAGGCAATACAGACATTTACCGTGAAAAAATCCAGGATTTTTGTAACTTGGCAGTTTCGTATAGTTTCATGTCGTGAATATAGCATACTAAGTTTGCGACTTCGTAACCCTGCCGCTAGGGCCGCGATCTTGAAAAAATGGCGCCCAAAATCAGAGTCCTCTTGGACACTCCTTCATTTAAGTGAATTTTGGACCATCAGGTATTACTTATCTCGTACTCAAATTGGTCCAAGGTTAAGTCTGCTTCGTATGTACTATTTCCGTTTGCGAAATTCAATAATTATAAACGCGATCGCTGTCTGGACAACTTATGCAATAAGTAAGTTTTATAGCAGTCGCGACACTCTGAAATCTTTCTAGAGAAGTATTAAAATAATGATGTTTATATTTTTTTCGAGACAGTGTCAACAAATTTGGTGTTGAGTGGGACTGAAACGAATGGAAACGTTTTATTGTACTAAAAACCTACACTGCTAAGTTTCTCTTCGGTTCAACTTTGCGCTCGTCCCACTCGCACTTGTATAATTCTAAATATTCTAGGAAAATCTTTCAGAAAATTAATTAATAGTATGTCCTTGGTTGCTCTAATTGAATACATTCAGATGAAAACGGAGTGCGTTCATGGAATCTTCTGTCATTCACATCGTAATTTGACATTTGTGTACACAGGAAGTAGCCCTTGGAAAGAACGTTGCTATGGAAACTTTCAATGCACACACGAATTCTTGACAAGTAAATAACAATAAATTTGACATTTTCCGTGTCACAGCAACTTTGATGTGCTGCAATATGAATTTTTTAAATAATGATGATGAGCCTCTTGCGTTCAGAAACGCATAAGTCGTGAACGTATAATTTGAGATGTTATACATTTTAAATCTTTAACAGTGTCTGTGGAATCTGTTATCTTCAGGCGTGAACTATTCGTTCCCCAATAAGCAGATCTCCGGTTAGTAATTGTGGACTGTAAATTCTCTTGAATGGAAAACTTTTATTGGATGTATCTTGCGATATTTATTACATGGAAAAATTTTGTACAAAAATTATGACATATTATTAAATTATTTTATATAACAACGAACCTTTTTGTTTTTTACATTTATACAAAAATAGTTGGCCTATAATAAAAAATACAAAATACGGTTACCAAAGACACAGGTTCAAATCCTAATTAAGGCCTGAACATGCCCCCGGCCTTGAAAGGACAAACTTTCAAATTAGAACCCGGAACTAAAAAATTAAGAACAAAGTTTTCAACATAAACCAAATAAATAAATTCACTGCATTGTCGCACTAATGTCCACAGGCAATGGGCACAGTTTCGAAAAAGAACGACGAACAACTCCATTGCGAGTGCGAACAGATGCAACTCGAACGATTCCGTCGCTTCCGGGATGCAGAGAGACAACTCGGCCTAGCTTCCACTGAAGAGGAGCCTGGTTGTCATCTTTGAGCAGAACAAGCATGTCTGCTTTCAAATCGGAATGATGAGAGCGCCACTTGGTGCGCTGCTGCAATTCGGAAATATATTCCAAACTCCATCTCTTCCATAGAGTTTGATGAAACTGCTGTAGACGTTGAAATGTAGACAAACGTGATTCAGGTATATGTGTGACGTCCGGATCAGGTAACGCTGTTAGCGGTCTCCCAACCAAAAAGTGAGCGGGAGTCAAGGGTTCAAGATCATTTGGATCAGATGATAAAGGTGAAATGGGACGTGAATTTAACGTTGCTTCCACTTGAGCAAGCAATGTACAGAACTCTTCATAATTTAAAATAGAGTTACCTATAACACGTTTTAAATGATGCTTGGAGGATTTGATTCCGGCCTCCCAAAAACCACCAAAGTGCGGACTATGCGCGGGAATGAAATGCCAGCTAATTGCGTCATTAGCAATTATACCTGAAATAGATGAACTTTCTTTCTTCAAAAAGTTACCTAATTCACACAATTCAGAATTCGCACCTACAAAGTTTGTTCCGTTGTCCGAATAAACTTGTAATGGCTTGCCGCGACGAGCAACAAAACGACGAAACGCGAGGAGAAATGTTTCCGTAGATAAATCAGTCACCAATTCCAGGTGCACGGATTTTGTGGAAACACACACACGAATAAACCAAGATAGGATTTCAAAATTTTATAACCTCGACCTTTGCGGTCCTTTATCATAAATGGTCCGCCATAATCGATACCAGTGATATGGAATGGCGGAGATGGAACGACACGGGACAAAGGTAAGTGTGTCAATTTTGGAGAAAAATGAAAACATCTAACACATGCATGAAATACTTTTCTAGCTAGATTTCTCCCAGATGTTATCCAGTATTTGTCCCTCAGGGAACATAGCATAAGCTGAGGCCCCGCATGGAATAATTTTAAGTGTTCAGAGAAAACAATTATCTGGGATAAGGGATGCTTACCAGAAAGTATTATAGGGTGCTTTTTGCTATAAGAAAACTGGGAGTGATGGAGTCTGCCACCAACTCTAATGATGCCATCGGCATCCAAAAATGGATTAAGGCTTAGAAGGGACGATGATGATTTTAGAGGAGCTTCTTTCTTGAGATGTTCGAGCTCTCCAGGGAATCTTTTCTGGGCGATTGAGTATGAATCACCTAGTAATTCCACAGGAGATTTGAATGGTATGGAGACAATGAATCTACCATCCGAATCTCTGCGGGTATGTTTAACGAAATGAGCCTCACAGGCGTTTTCTTCCACCGAGAAAACTCTTTCTGTAGGATAATGTTCAATTTCCCAAAATCTGGAAAGTTGATCGGGAACTTCATTGATACGACTAAAGTTACAGTAAATATTTGAATCTAAATTGACACTACCCAACCGAAGCGGGTTTTTTGTAAAATTGGAAGATTTGGACCTAATCGAATTTGTCCAATACAAAGTATATGAAAGAAAACTGGAGCACCTATTAAAAGGTCGATATCACCTGGTTGATTAAAAGAGGAATCTGATAACCGAATGTTATCAGGAATCTTGAAATGCTGCCTATCTATATGAACACCAGGGATGGTACCTGCGATTTCATCTAACACTAAGCACGACAGGCGAGTTTTGAAAGGGGAATGATGAGCATGTACCTCGACTTCACACTTTGAGTGAACATGGGATGTGACCCTAGTTAATCCAGATATGGAGACATTGGCTGATTGAACAGGTAAGTTCAATCTTCTACATAGATGAGAACGTATGAAGTTAGATTGAGAACCGGAGTCGAGTAGTATTCTAACTGGATGGGAATTACCGGCAGAATCAAGGATCTGCGCAGATACAGTGGGTAATAGAACCTGAGAGGTATTTGACGAGAATGCAGAAATGGATGGAATAGGTAATATAGAAGCACCCATAGAGGAGGAACCCGTTGGCTCCTGAGACGAAGCTGGTGCGGTGTTAAAGTGCAAAAGAGTGTGATGTTTAGACTTGCAACTTTTGCAATTAAACTTTGAATTGCATTGAGGCAAAAAATGGCCTTTAGACAAACAATTAAGGCAAACTTTTAATTCCTTCGCCTTAACTAATCTCGCTTGAGGAGTTAGTTTGTGGAAATCATCACATTTGGAGAGAAAATGGGATTGTTTGCAGAGTATACAAATAGGATTACTAGACACGAACGATTTTGAATGAGTCTTGGGATTATCTACGAATGTTTTGTTTGACCTGTGCTCGCAAGACTCTAAGAGATTAGCAGTATTTTTAAGAAAATCTTTAAATTGATCCAGAGTAGGCAACCGCGACCCTAAATTATTTTTGAAAGATTCCCATTCGCGGGAGGTGGTAGGATCGAGTTTGTTGGAAGTAACATGGATCAAGAATGCATCAAGAAGTTCACCTTCAGTGGATAGCGACTTGAGCGCTGTAACATGCTTAAAAAGTGTATCATTCATTTTTCTTAATTTGGAAGCTGATTCTTTGGATACATGATCAAAAGTAAGTATTGCCTTTAGGTGGTTGTGAACCGACATACGAGGATTGTTGTATGGCTCACATATAGAGTTCCAAGAAATATGATAGTTACGTGATGTAAACTCTAGAGATTTGATGATCCCAGATGCTTCACCAGAGAGACTAGCTTTCAAATAATGCAACTTTTGGATATCGCTGATTTCAGAGTTTTCATGAATTAAATCTCTGAATATCTCTCTAAACTCCAGCCAATTTTCCATATCACCGTTAAATTTAGGCAAATTTATGGTGGGCAATTTTATAAAATTTGAATGAGGGGAATTCACGATAGAATGATGAATCGGTGAATTTAAAGCGGCATGAGAAACATTGGTAGCACAATCAAGTGCGCGAATTAAAAGTTTAGCTTGTGATATTGCTTGAAAATATTCGATTTCAAATCGTTCGAATTGTTCATTCTCATTGTCTATGCTTGTGCTAACATTGATTATTTCTGCATGAACATCTTCGAAATCGGATAAATAAGAAATTGCAGATTCTAAATATGTTTGCAGTTGCATATATTGAACCGGACTAATATTATGCTCGGGATCTTTATGAGAATTTTGTAATTTTGCAATGAAGTTTCCAAATCGGGTCAGTTTCCCTTTGATTATAGACCTTTTTGATTTCAGAGCATCCATTTCGATGAAAAAATAAAATATCAACAATGCTTTCCCGGAAGTATTATAAATAGATATAAGCAAATGAGAAAAAAAATCACTAGAACAGACGTAACAAACCTTGTAGCTACATGTACATCTAAGACACAAATGCGCAAAATATAATAAGAAATTACGAAATTAGCTAGCGTCTTAAATCGTGGAAAACAGAAAATGCACTAAATTATGTATTTGAATTAGACATATAAATTGAAAATACTACGTCTGTAATTTGCTTACAGTGAAAAACATGCAATAAATAGGAAAATAACCAATAAAAATTAAAAGAAGTAACTCACTTATTCGCGCAATGGTTGGTGAAACCCACAGCGGTTACCTTATTGTATGAAAAGAAGCAACGCTGCTACGGCTCAACTCTGTAGTCTACGAATTCGGCGGGTTCCAATGAATATCCGGCTCGAAGGACCAAAATGTGGAATCTGTTATCTTCAGGCGTGAACTATTCGTTCCCCAATAAGCAGATCTCCGGTTAGTAATTGTGGACTGTAAATTCTCTTGAATGGAAAACTTTTATTGGATGTATCTTGCGATATTTATTACATGGAAAAATTTTGTACAAAAATTATGACATATTATTAAATTATTTTATATAACAACGAACCTTTTTGTTTTTTACATTTATACAAAAATAGTTGGCCTATAATAAAAAATACAAAATACGGTTACCAAAGACACAGGTTCAAATCCTAATTAAGGCCTGAACAGTGTCTGTACTTTTGGATATCATTCGCATAACTTTTCAGTTACAAATTTTTCAGTTTATGCTTTAATAAAATTGTCTTATTAGAACATAAACTTCTACGAGCCATAAAACGAGACCTAATCAGAAATGGAACTACTTCTTAATGTATTCAATTTATTCTATAAAGTATCAGGTTACAAACAAAGTACCTATTTTCGCATATAAAGCATTCAGAAACACAGGTAATCATAAAAATACAACCGCTAGTAAAAATTACCATACGCATGCGCATAGTAAAGCAATTATTGTAGGTACTAATGGCGCATATAGCCAATGTTAACACTTACATATCGTATTTACGATCCTTTCAGTGATTTATATCGTAGACAGAATCTATCCTGCGGAAAATATTACTTCCTGTGATTTAATTTTTCATTACACTAGTATTTTACACATTCGTAAATAATATTTTTGGGGCAGATTAAGGGCGTTTTAGGAGGAAATATTCCCTCTAAACACGCTTCTGAAATTAATTATTTACATTTAAATTACAATGCTCCCTGGAGATATTAGAGGTATAAAGGTTTTTATCATACTGTTTTGACGTTTTGTGTTGACTGGACTATGATGTAGAAAATAACTTTGTTCTCGTGCGCTTGGAAGACAAAGGAAATTACAAATTATTTTATTTTCGAATGTTATCGCCAAGAATGTAAATTTGTCTCTAATTTAGAAAACTTTTTTAAATATTTTGTAGTTTAAAATACATTTTAAGAAAACGATATTATTATATTGTGATGGTTCACCATGAATTAGTTCAATCAACTTAAATTATGGTACCGTAAAGTGGGGTTACTTGCAACCCCGGGGTAACTTGCAACGATTTTGCGCTAATGTAATTTGGGCTCTCCTATTACCCAAGGGTAAATCGTGCCTGAACTATGACAGTGTTTATGTTTGGTACGATAGTGTCGCTTCAGCTGTGCACAAGTAAATCGCTTGGAAATATAAAATTTGTGGAGTTTCGCGGCATTGGCGGCATTGAACGTAAGTACTCAAAAATTATTGTCAAATAACTTCTTCTGGTGAGAGCTTATTTATGCTGCGATTTGTATGAAAATTGGACCCGATGTACTTGGATGCTTATTCTAAAATATTAAATATTAACTTTTGTGATAACTGGAAGAGTTTTATATACATATATATTTTTTTACTTCCATGTCCAAAAGGGGGTTACTTGCAACATGCCTCGAAAATACAAAAAACAATTAGGGGGCAGAATTTACAAGAACTATTCCGACGAAACGTTGCAAAATGCATTAAGAGATGTCGAAAATGGAATGTCCTTGGGGGTGGCAAGTCATACATATGGAATTACCAAGTCGACTCTATCGAGAAAAATGAGAAATTTGTTCTCACTGACCCCTGGGAGACAGCCTGTCTTTTCCAAGGAAGAGGAGGAAATATTTGTTAATAATATTCTTTTGGCTGCACAGTGGGTTTTTCCTTTAACTTCCTACGACATCAGGTTAATAGTGAAAGAATACTTAAATCGCAAAGGCATTCGGGAAAAGCGATTTGGACGGAATAACAATATGCCTGGCGTGGATTGGGCGAGGCACTTTTTAAACAGGCATAAATCCAAGGTAAAACACAAATAGTAACTCCGTTTGTCAAATTCGGTATTTCTATTATTATTTAATTTCAGCTCTCTGCAAGATTATGTGAAAATATAAAGCGAGCAAGAGCTCAAGTGTCCAGCGACATTATTAATGAATATTTTTCCGAATTGGAAAATAGTTTAGAAAATGTGCCACCTGAAAATATAATTAATTATGACGAGACCAATTTTTGCAATGACCCCGGTCGTCAAAAAGTCATTGTGAAAAGAGGAGCTCGTCATAGTGAGAGATACATGGATTCATCCAAAACCTCAGTGTCTGTCATGATGGCCGGAACGGCTACAGGACATATATTGCCACCGTATATTGTATACAAATCTCTACATTTATATGATACGTGGACAGAAAATGGCATAAAGGGTGCAAGATATAATCGATCGAAATCAGGTTGGTTTGACATAACAATTTTCGAAGATTGGTTTCTCCAAATTGCAATGCCATATTTCCGAAATCTAGAGGGACCCAAATTAATGGTCGGAGATAATTTATCTAGCCACCTTTCGGATCGAGTAATGCGTGCATGTAGGGAAAATGATGTAAGATTCGTACTATTGCCACCTAACTCTACGCACTTATGTCAGCCCTTAGACGTAGCGTTTTTCAAACCAGTCAAATCTGCTTGGAGAGATGTTTTACTCACATGGTAACAAAAAAACAAAGGTTGCATTCCAAAAGACCAATTTCCGAGATTGTTACGGCAAACTCTTGAAAAAGTTAATCCTGAAAATTTGGTGGCAGGGTTTAGAGCCACAGGAATACATCCTTTGAATAGAGAAGAGGTGCTGAAGCGACTGCCAAATTGGTGCAAAGAGCCTGTTTTAGATGAAGATGCTGTAAACAACACTTTTGCTGATTTGCTACAAAAAACTCGATTTCCTGATGCAGACAAACAAGTAAAACGAAAGAAAAGGCTCAATGTGAAATAGAAGATGAAGATGAACCAACTACATCTGGTTTAGGTAGACCAACTACATCTGGTTTAGAATCAAATCCACCAAAAACTCCAACTTTAGAGGATAGCGAATCATCACTCTCGGACACGCACATGTCTGTTCATGATTCAGAGTCCGACTGGGATGAATTTAATCATGAACAAGTTGATTATAAAGTGGGAGGCTTTATTTTAGTTCAATTTGTTGCTGAAACAAAAAGGCGTCAGGCTGTTATGTATGTTGGTCAGATTCAGGAAGTTTTACACGAAGATATGAATAACGATTTGCTGTATTGCAAATTTTTAAGAATAGCCTCAGGACAGAAGTTACTTAAAAATAGCTTTAAGTTTCCAGATATAGATGATTTATCTATCGTCGAGATATCCCAAGTAAAGATGAAATTACCCCCGCCAAAAATAAAACGTGGAATTTATACATTTGCCGAAAATTTAAAACTTTCTTAAATTATTCGACTGATTTTTTTGTTCTATTCTTTGTTCAGGTGTCTAGAGATTTTAGGTTTAAATATATGATCTCATTGATCACAGGTTGAAAAGTTTCTATAGGATTTATGTTGCGTTATGTTTTCTTTGGCGTATTTTGTAATAAAAACTGAAAACAATTTTGTTCCCTTATTTAAAACACCCCTGTATGGTTCATATAGCTATTTTACTGTTTTTTTTTCATATTCTGTGTTGCAAGTTAGCTTATATGTGCTTCTAAATGCAATTACTATCTAAATTCTACATGTGTTGCAAGTATCCCCACTTTAGGGTCTAACTTGCAACACCCTATTTTTTTTTTTAAATATATAGTAAATTTTAGTTTTTCGTAAATTTTTCATCATTAACGGATAATAGAAGCTAAGACTAAAGTTTTGAGACCGGTTGGGATAAATTCGACAAAAAAGCAAAAAAGATATGAACGAAAGAAAATCAAAATTGTTGCAAGTAACCCCACTTTACGGTATCATTGTTTGGGGAAGAGCATCGAAGACTTTTTTGAGTCGGCGCCAAAGGGTACAACATTTTATATTGAAAATTATTAGTCTCCATAAACCAAGTTTGTAGTCTACAACGTCCTGGTATGAAGACATGGACTTTAAGCAATTTCAATTTTACGAAACTTTAGCAAGAGAAGGACATCAGCAGCTAACCCACATTTTCCCGTACATGATTGCCAAACCAGATCAGTGGCGACTAGTTCATCAAACTCCTATAGATCACACAATACATTTGTACGCACTGCCTAGCCAATTAAAAGATAATTTACAGTTTTCACCAAGAACAAAAAGATAAAGGATTACGCCTACACCAGCATCTCTGTAAATGGCGCAGTTTTTGTACCTAAGTTGGTTATTTAATTATCGCCAAGAATGGGAGACATTAAACAAGGCTGTATACTTAATACTTATGTATTTGCAAGAGGTCGATAGAGCTTGACCTATCCACCTGCGCCTTCTTAAGCAAGTAAATGCTTAACAATTTATTTAAAGCTAAGACAAAGTACCCAGCGACTTTACAGCATCTTTAAATTATACCGTTCTAGAGGACTTTAAAAAAGACGCGAAGCCTACACAAACAATAACCCGATAGAAACTTATACCTGTTGATGCAAATGACAAGCGAAATAAATCGGCCTACAAGTTTGTGGACAGTGGGCGCGTATATTACATCCCGAAATGGTAGCCCATAACAGTCCAATTAAATCGATAATTCGCTTTCTTGTGGAGAGGTTATCGGGCAGCCCGGACGCGAAGAGGCGTTCCTGGTAACCTTGGCGTTTAATTGAAAAAAAATAGAGGTTCGCTTTGCTGTAATATAATAATGGTATTATAAAGACGAATTCTAGTGGGGTGTAGAAAGGAATTCGTTTGGGGAGCGCTGCTTAAGAGACCGTGAAATACTAGAAATTAATATCGCTCTTTTCTCGTACTAAAACTCAATTATTTAATAGGTTAATTGCTGACGAGGAGTACTTACGGTTTAATTAAACTTCGTCGTTTATAATACCCTGCACTCTTAACATTTTCCTCATAGACATCAGTTTCTTTCTTTTTTCATATACGGAATCGGATATTTTATCGCCGCCATGATAATTTTAAAGTGACGCCAGTGATTTTATTAAGCAATCTTATTTAACTAGAAAAAATAAGTAAATGCCAAAAACTGTTTTTATCATTTTTGTTTTATATCTCTAGAGCTCCTACCATCGCGAGTTATTTGACTTCCTAAATAGCAGAAATCTGAGACTTCCTCTATCTTTTCGTTTCCAATTTCTATTTTCGTTTTAGTCCTATTTCGCGAATCTGAACATATTAATAGTTTGGCCCTGTATATTAATGACACTGAATTAATTTTCTCCCAGAGGTATAATGAATTGTTGACAATGCCTACAATTACCCCTGTCCACTTCCTGGATGGATTTTCGACCTCAACTCCTCAACGAAACTTTTTTATTTCAAAATATGATGGAACATCATCTCCATTATACACAACAACCATTTCATTCCAGTTCCACAAGTTGCATAACAGATCGACAGAGCGGATTTAACTAAATTCCACAAGCAATTACTGAAAAGTTGCCACTATAACTAATTTTTTAGTTCAAAATGAAAATGCTTACGACATCCGCTGAAATAGCAGCTTTCAATTAGCGTGTAGGTACGTATAGTCTTTCTAGTCCCCTACAGAGAATTTATCGACTTTTAATGGAGTCTCTTATCGGAAGATCTTTAATTATAAAATAAATTAAACGGATAACAATTTTCTATAAACGAACAAGTTATTAAATGTCAGTGATTGTATTCAAATATAACGTTGCCTGCTCGTGACAGTAGTTGAGAAGTAATAAAACAGCATCTTCAAGCGTAAACACATAAAATAATGTGCTTGCTTTTCAATAACCAATAATAAACGTTGTTGGAGGAAAGTAGAATATTAAATAAACATAATCATTAACAGGATAGGTACCTATAAACATTTCTATATGATTGAATATTTTCTGTGAATTCACAGGAGATGAAACACTTTAGATAATCGAAGGAAATGCTAAAGATAAAACCGAATTCATTCATAAAACGGGAATGTACGAAAACTAAACGTAAACTTATAAAGAATTCATTTATGCCAAAGTTCCCCATCTGTGATATACATATATTTCCGTTTTACTCGCCTCTTTTAAATTTAATTGCATTTCAAAGAAGTGCATAAGTTTTGGACCACAGCTAACCGGTTTCTCCTCTTTTTCGGGCGACACACCGAAATAACATTAACTTTTAATGTTATTATCGAGTCGCATGGATTAAAACGCAATTTGTATTGAAGAGAGGAGGTCCCCCCGAGGCAGTTACATATAATTTACAAACTTGATTTTATGTATAACGTAGACTTTTCGCCAAAAATAGATTTCCTGTACGCACATTGACCTTTTTGTGACCTTTGTGCGAAGTGCCATTTCGAATTGAAAAAAGCTGGTTTGTAGAATTAATGCGCCAGGACTCGATAAGAGAGAAGTGAAGCTTCCGTATTGAATCCTAATCTAATGTCCATGTTTACCAAACACATACATACCAAACAGATGGACACAGTACGTATGTGTATAGACAGAGATGAGTCAGACCAATTAGAAGTGGCAGACTCCGTCCACTTATTTATCTCCCATCCTAAATTCTCGTTTAATGCACATTTTTATTGGGCCAATTAGTTTTATACGATAAAAAATTGACATTTATTCTCCATAAAATCAAACCGATAAAGCCTAAATTGAGTAGGCATATAAAGTTTGTTTCATCAATTAATTTTTACGACGCTTGTCACTACTACACATTTAAATATTCGCAGTTGTAATTGTAATACAAGTTACTGCAATTTAATGTTTCTTAAACGCCGACATTAAAATATATCGCGCTCCCAATTTAAAGGTTTACTTCACTGCTATAAAAAGATTCTCAAATTGTTTTTGTCAATAAATACTAAATCAATTGAATTTAAGCATTTTCAACTCGAGTTAATGCGAAAAATATTGAACGCCACACGCGCTCCTCTTAACACTTTGGGACAAATAATGAAATTTATTTGTTTTTAAAGTAATTCACGTTTATGGGGCGCCGTTTGTAAAGTTCGCACACATTAAAAAAACCGTGTAAAATGCATCATTTAAACTGAAAACAGGGAAGTTTACCTAGGTTTTATTCTACATTTATAAATCGCAAAGTTATTTAATTAAACATTTTGCCATTTAATAAATCACATTTAATAAATCACAAGACATTTAATAAATGACAAGTTATTTAACAAATCGCACGGTTTTTTATTTAAATGCACTGTGATATATTAAATTACCTGTCATTTAATAAATAGCAAGTTATTTATAAATATCGACTTTTTTGTACAAATAACTGGAGATATATTAAATAACTTGCTATTTATTAAATGACAGGTAATTTAATATATCACAGTGCATTTAAATAAAAAACCGTGCGATTTGTTAAATAACTTGTCATTTATTAAATGTCTTGCGATTTAATTAAATGTCCTGCTATTTATTTTTAACGCTGGTGTCAAGCGAGTTGGAATGAAGTACGATAGTAGTTCTAATCGTTCAAGTTCGGTCGTATGTTCTGTTCCGAGCTTCCGACTGAATTAGGCATCAGCACCATTGACTTCTAGAAGTCAATTATCTGCACGAAATCCGAAATGTCATTCCTTGTAGGTCATCAGCCTGGTCTGTCATAAAGGCATATATTATATTGTATGGTAGTAAATGTGAATTTAATAAATTTTGTCTTATTTAAACTTAAAATTAATTAATAAGAAGGTATTTTTGAATTAATGGATGAATACATTTAAGATGGTAAACTAAAGTGAAGTGTTACATTTGTTTAATAAGGACGTATTTGTAAATAACAGATTTGTGTGACTGGTTATAATTTAAGTTTTTACGCGTTTTTTCCCTCATTTATTAACAATTAAGTGATATGCCCGTCTGGTGTTTAGTGGTAAGCTGCAGAAGCCGAAGTTAGAGGGACAAAATGAACTTCATTCGAAAGCATGTGTGAACACTCAGAAGAAATAGGTGGATAGCTGTCCTTAAGAGAAATTATTTATTAAGAATCAAATTGATCACAATCTGAGAATATTATGTAGCAAGTATTTTGTATAATATGTAACAGGTGAACTAGTAAGTTTGGACAAACAAGATTCTTTCACAGTCTATTTCTAAACGACAACCGAATACCGAAGATGTGAATGCCTAAAAGAAGAGTGAAGCTTATCATTTTTGTGTGTTAGTTGTATCTGGTGAAACGTAGCTTTTATCGAATAGATTTGTACAAAATAGCATGAAGCATGTAAGTTTGAATTTTACGTTCATACTTTTAGGTTTTTTCTTTCAAACTAAATTTTTCAACAAAATTACACAGTATTTAACGTTCATTAATAATTCCTAACAGAAAATAATGTTTGTATAAAATACTGTTAAGAGACTATAATAAATGTAGCATTAAGAGCATCGGCTTATGTTTTATTTCAAATATAATTTAATATTTTGTTGAGCAGTGGTATTCAAAAATTGGCACAAATTAAACAATACTTAATTATTGTTTTAAACATAGTGATCCACGAAAAGAAATTTACCATGCAATTTAACCTCACTGAATCAACAAATCTGACAGGAATATTGTAAAACAGTGTAGCCACATCGGAAAAAGCTTTGTCATGTCCAGCAACGCAGTCACAGTGACAAGAAAGGGTTTCTCCAGTTTCCTGTGCAACCAGACAAGGGCCTAACTTTTTAGAATGCAACACATTTGTAACTAAGTACAATATATTTGCCTTGTATAATTAAACACCATAATTTTGTAATCAACCAACAACGTTTTCCAGTGCGTTTATGCTTCGTATGTTTGAGTAAGTAAAAAACTTTTTTATGAACAAAATTATTTATTGTATTAGATCTTTAGATCACAGTGTTACATTACAGTCTGGAAGATCATCTTCAATCTTGCACTCGTCAGAAAGTTTGAGTATATATTGAATAATGATCATCAGCGTCGCCTCCAAAATTTCCAGGGGGGGGGGGGGTGCAAGGCAAAATTTTCTTAGCATATAATTGATTGGTTTTCATTATAGTAATATAGTACCTACCATATGGTCATTATGTACCAAAAGCCAAAAGCCCCTGCCCCCGTTGGCGACGCCCACGATAATGATCTATTTTCATACTATTTATTGTATTCACATAGTACACAGTGTGTTGCGGCTCTACTAATGAAACATAAACTGCCTATAACTTATTTTATCTTTTATTTCTAATCATTTTTCCGTTCTTATTTTTAATAACCAGAGTTTTACTGACCAACATACAAACTCACTGACCACACACTTGCCCCTATAGCACAAGTTCAAAAATGCATATCCCATTCCCACTTATTCGTCGCTTAACGTGCTTTAATTACTACCAAGAAAATTCACCCCCCAACCCTAAAATTAAGGGGGGTTTATTCTTGCATTTTTCCACAAAAAGTTACTGACCAACCATTAATATTTGCAGAAGAAGGTCCAGACTCTATACCTCACATAAGCATAATATCCTACAACTACTGCCAGGATCATCCACCCTCCAACCCCAAAATTAAGGATAGTTTATTTTTGCATGTTCTCATAAAAACTTTACTGACCAACCATTAATATTTGCAGCAGATGGCCCAAACTCTCCCAAACCCTCCAAGCCCAAAATTAAGGGTAGTTTATTTCAGCACTTTTTCATAAAAATTCACTGCGACCGGGCACTAATATTTATAGTAGAAGGTCCAAAATCTACATCTCAGGTAAGTATAACACCACACAACTACTATACCTAAACTTTCTACTTTTAGTTTAGTATCAGTGTATGTAAATCTTATTCTTTGATAATCACCGAAAGGTGAAAACATATGTTAGAATTTACTTCAATATAAAGTGAAACAACAAAACCGAGTGTTTTTATTCTTATATTAGTTATGTTTCACCTAGTGCCAACCGTGGAATCAATTAAAGTTATTTTTATAGATGTTTTCATTTTTCATCCATCACTTGTAGCTGATTACTCCTGCAGCAGGGGCGAATTCGATTGATGGTTTGAGATGGACAATTCTCGCCAAAAACTTACATTTTCTTTTTCTTAAAAGTTAATTCCAAAAGTATATTAAACATACCTTCTGACGTTTGTTTGGGGGGGTTATATTAAGTTATTTTCGAGCCATTATTACAAATTTTGGGAGTTTTAATGCATATTCAGTCCATTTTGTTGACAGTTGTCAAGCTGAAGATTGCTTTTGTGAGGTTATATGTTTGGATTCAACAGAACTACTATCGTACTTCATTCCAACTCGCTTGACACCAGCGTTAAAAATAAATAGCAGGACATTTAATTAAATCGCAAGACATTTAATAAATGACAAGTTATTTAATAAATCGCACGGTTTTTTATTTAAATGCACTGTGATATATTAAATTACCTGTCATTTAATAAATAGCAAGTTATTTAATATATCTCCAGTTATTTGTACAAAAAAGTCGATATTTATAAATAACTTGCTATTTATTAAATGACAGGTAATTTAATATATCACAGTGCATTTAAATAAAAAACCGTGCGATTTGTTAAATAACTTGTCATTTATTAAATGTCTTGTGATTTATTAAATGTCTTGCAATATAATAAATGGCAAAATGTTTAATTAAATAACTTTGCGATTTATAAATGTAGAATAAAACCTAGGTAAACTTCCCTGTTTTCAGTTTAAATGATGCATTTTACACGGTTTTTTTAATGTCTGCGAACTTTACAAACGGCGCCCCATACACGTTGACATTTTTGTTTAAGCATGGCGCCAAATATTTTTTTGCGGAGTTCTAAGTTCTCTCCTTCAAACCAATTTTGTACCTGATGTTCAATGTGAGGACGAGCATTTTCCTGCATATAAACCTAATCTGGAGCAGCAGCATATGAATATGGTTGCACAACAGGTACAAGAACTTGTTCAATATAACGTCGCTGGTTCATAGCTCTATCCAGACAAACGAGGTCCGTTCTATGGCGCAAGTCGATTGCAGCCGATACCATCACAGACCCTCCTCGTTATTTGTGAACTTCCTGACATCAGATATTTCTTCGTACATCGACAGTTCACTATACAACTTATCTGTTTTTGTAACCATGTTCTAACACTAAATGCCTTCTTTCTTTTCCAGATGAAGAACCTACTCGAAGTGATGACCCAATCCTGGGTTCGACTTTCCCTCATTTCATGAGGGTTTTTGTTGATAACATGTTTATTTCCGAGTTGTAGGGGGTGGGAGTGGGCGTTTTTGACGTTTTCGCAGAAGGGCCAAAAAATCGCTGTTTTTCAGCGTGCTTCAGTCAGAAAATCAAAGTTGACCAGTGCATTTTGTAGGAAATTTTGTCTACTTTAATTTTGTATAGAGTGGTCATCTTCGAGATATAAGTGAGAAACTAAAAAAAAGTGCCAAAATTTTGAGTTTTGTTGCGTTTTTCGTTGTGAAGCCCACCTCTTACAAGCCACCAAACTTGAAATTCGGATTCAGCACCGCAGCGTTGGTTAGGAGCTCTAGACAAATAAAACAAAGAACAGTCATGTACTTAACAAAAAGAAACCACTGTCAGGAACGGTAGAAACTCGGAAGAGATTCATAAAGGGATATGTATGGAGTATAGAATTGTACGGGTGCGAAAGTTGGACGATAGGAGAAGCGGATGGGACAAAAATAGAAGCGTTTGAAATGTGGTGCTACAGACGCATGATGAAGGTACCGTTTATAAAAAAGTTTAGCAATAGGGACGTAAGTACCTATTAGAAGTTGGGGAAAAACGAAAGTTATGGAGGAAAATAAATAATGGGGGAGATAGGATGGTAGGATACCTTTTGAGGCACTAAGGATTAATTCGCGACATACTACGAGTATAGTCGGAGATAGGCGAGGGGTGTATCACTGGCCAAATTGTGTACACTAAAATGCAGCAAATTCCCCTCAATTCCTCAAAATTCCCTTTAATTCCTCTCAGTTCCCTTCAATTCCCCTTAATGCCTTTTAATACCCCTCAATGCCCTTCAATTCTTCTCAATGCCCTTCAATTCCTCTCAATGCCCTTCAATTCCCGTCAATCCCTTACAATTCCTCAATATTTACATCAATTCCTTTAAATTTTCTTTTACTCGACAGCGATTTTTTCTCTTTCGCCGGTTTCTGCTTGAGAAATACTCGAGGAAATACTCTGTTATTTAAAGGGAGAAAAATTATTAGCTGTTGTGAAGAAACGAAAAAGTTAAAATAAGGTCATAAGCCAATAAAGAATGAACTGAGATCCAGTCAACGCATCAGGAGACATTTAATTTTAGTTTTTATTTCTTAGGAGTGTTGCGCAATTTTTCAGAAGTGTAAAGCAGCTGACAATTTAGATTTTAGATACCTACTTGTTATTTTCTCTAACATGACGATCTTATTATTTTCCTTATTAATACTTTTTCTTTGAAAAATACTTTAGGATATTAGTTGCAGGTACAGCACCTTTATTCCTATATGCCTATTTCACAAGTAGGTATAAAAATGTATACAGGGTGGCCCACTGAAAACAGTTCTAAGTGCGATTTTATACCATTTGGCATCATTTGTATGCAAGAAACTCAGACACGTCGATTTTGGTTGTTAGGGGGACATCTAAATTCGATGTTTTCATTCATGTAACTTCAACCCCCAAGCTGGAGGGGACAGCACCCTTAAATTTTTACATGGAAGGTGGTGTCAAGATGCACACCGTTTGAAAGGCCTTTCAATTCTCTATAACAGTTTTTCATTTTTTGAAATGCATTTTAAATGATATAAAATCGCACTTACTGGTGTAAAGGTGCCTTAATTAATTTTATCTTTAAAGTGCATTTTCTCGGAGGTTAGTGGTCCAATTTTAAAAAATACAAAAATTTTATAAAGAGAATTGAAAGGCATTTCATGCGGTGTGCATCTTGATACCACCTCCCATTCAAAAATTTAAGGGTGCTTTCCCCTTCCGCTTTGGGGTTGAAGTTACATCACTGAACACATAGAATTCAGATATCCCACTTACACCCAAAATCGACGTGTCCGAGCTTTTTTCGTGAAAATGATACTAAATGGTATAAAATCGCACTTACTCTTTTCAGTGGGCCACCCTGTTTAATAATTGGAGTATAGGTATCCATCTGGGCTTCGCATTTTTTGATTTTGACAGTTTATTGATTTTAGTGGTTTGTCGAGAAAAGCATGATTGTGATTAGACAAACGAAATTATTTGATGGACCCAAACGTGTGTTAAATGGAGTATCGTTCCATCTTAGTTCATAGATTTCTGATTTCCATTGTAGCTCAAATTTTGATTTTAGTCCTTGTTTCAGTTTTCTGCTTATTGTGGCAGTTTCTTTATTAATATTTTTGTCTGGAATAATGACACTTTCAGCTGTTTCCATTTCTGCTGGAACCCTGATTTCAGAGATTCTGTCTTTCTCTTTATTATTAACATCTTCGCCTCGTTCTTCTGTCATAGTATTATTGGCTGTTAGTTGCCCTTTCTTGTTGCAATAGATTTCTTATTTCAAATAAAAGGCGTTTGTGACCATCAACTAATTCAAAGACTGCAGCGCAGCGGTTCTGACGGAGGGTTATGGTATGAAGATCAATAAAAAGAAAACAAAAATTTTGGTGTGCAGGGGAGCGTGAAAATAGGACTAAAACGAAAATACAAATTGGAAACGAGAAGATAGAGGAAGTCTCAGATTTCTGATATTTAAAAAGTCAAATAACTCGCGAGGTAGGAGCTCTAAAGATATAAAACAAAGAATAGCGCAGTGCCGAGTTGCATTTAATAAAAATAAACAACTATTATGCTCGGGAATGATAAATGTAGAAAAGGCTCTTAAAAACGTATGTATGAAGTACGGCATTGTACGGGTGCAAAACTTGGACGATAGGAGAAGTGGATAGGAAAAAATTAGAAACATTTGAAATGTGGTGCTATGATGAAGATACCGTGGATAGATAAGGTTAGCAACAGAGAGGTATTAGAAAGAGTTGCAGAAAAGCAAAATTTATGGAAGACAATAAGGAATAGGAGAGATAGGATGGTAGGACACATTCTGAGGCACGAAGGCTTAGTTCGTGACATACTAGAGTCAGAGATAGGAGTAAAAAGAGGTAGGGGTGGGCCCAGATTGGACTATTGCTCCCAAATAGTTAGGGATGTAGGATGTTCAACTTTTGGGGAAATGTGTAGGATGACTACAGGGTGTCTCAATATAAAAGCGGGGTCTCATTTAAAATAACGAAGTTGATATCAACTTCCGGTATAACCGAAAGTGCCGCTATATTGAAAATATTTTTGATAGATGGCGTAGAGCTAGGTCCCAGTGCAAAAATTCATCTCCATCTTTTATTTATTTCTCTTTACTTCTAATAAGCCACGAGCTTGAGACACCCTGTACCTACACATCATAAGCCAGTTAAAATAAAATTTGGGTCCAAGCAAATTTTAATCATGTAAGTACATGATTTTCATGGCATTATGTTGTGAAAAATTACTAAAAAGCATCAAAAATCTACTCCTCCCTACTCTGACAAAAATTTGCCATTTTGTTGGTTTCCAGTATTTCTCGACAACGGTAAAGATCGCTAGCAAATTTAAAATAATGATTTCTAGGCACTTAATATTCACAAGACTCTAGCCGTAGCGGCGCATACTGGCGGATGGCGGACGGCGCACCGGCATACAGGTGCATCGAAAGCGAGGGACTTGTAAATAGGAATGAAAATGTCTCTGGCGTTGATGGCGATGACCTTTCTGACCTTTTGGACCTGACCGATTTTTTTGATCATAAGAAAAAAGCAGAATTACTAGAACCAAACAAACCCACCTCGGCGAGACACGAACCCCGAGACTTTCACTTTCGTTGAGGACGCATTAACCACATGAGCCACGAAGGTGTTGCCGATCGCATTTAACTAAATAATATTTAAGCAGTCGCTTTGTTGATACATGGTTCTATACCGTGAGCCGGTGCGTCATCCGCCAGTATGCGCTGCTACGGCTAGATCTTCTATAATATTCTTACCATTTCTTCAATGTGATGTCCAAAGCGTTGTGACACATCAAATCACTCTGCTGGTTAAACTCTTCAACGGCCGATTTCATTGAGCGCATGCCCAAATTCTTCTCAATTCCCCTTCAATGCCCCCAAAATTTCTCTCAATTCCCCACAATTCCTCTCAATTCCCTTTCAATACCCCCCAATTCCCTCAATTCCCCTCAATTCACATCAATTCCCTTCAATTCCTACTCAATTCCTTAGTGGTGTACACTAAAATTCCCCAGTGATACACCCCTCGGAGATAGGTTAGCCCAAGATAGGTACGCGTCTTCAAACTTTGTTTTTATTCCATCCCACACCTTAACTTAAAGAACTTGTGTCTTTTTAAAAGCCCATATGACTTTTAATTGACATTTAATTTCCATCTTATATGTAGAAGAAAAAATGTAACATCCATCATCAAATACACCAAAAACGTATCGCCACCAGATTCCGACGTAATATAGATCAAAACACTTCTGTAAAGAGCTCTGATTTCACCCACTAAAAATTCGCATAAATATTTATATAAGACATAGTTAAGAGTTATATTCGGATTACTGTGGTTATTTTTGTGAGGGCAGTATCCTTCTCAAAAACATCTATATATTATTACGAATTACTATTCGACAAACATTTAGGATTTAGGTAGTTATTTTGGTACATTTATTTCTGAGGGTCGAAATAAAACAATTTAAACTTAGTTACCTTTATATTTGCCAGTTGTTGTCCCAACGCACGATAAAAACAAACACAACCAGGTAATCTTGCACCCCATCGTCATCGAACACAATAGTCAACACTACAAAATAATATAAAATCTAGTCTTTATGGCTGCAGAACTACATTAGTTCCGGTAGATGAACCTGACCTCGGATTCACGCGTCAAAATGTCAAAATAAATTAGTACATTGCACACTGGTTATGGCACTGGAAGTCGCCTTTCACGTGAATCATCTCATCTCAAGTTTACTGGGTTAGTACGAGTGTTTACACTGAAAAGATCCAGTAGTCCGAGAAAAACCATTTGCAACAGAGTTGTTAAGTAGTAGGCCGCCGAGAAATGCACCTGTTGTGTGATGAAACAACACTGTTTGTTGCAAGGAGTAGGCCGGCGTAACAAGTAGTATCACTCGTCGATATCTAGCCGGCATTGGACCGTGGATAGTACGATTAGGATGACTAAAGTTGCTTTTAAACGAGCTTTAGTATACACTTTACCCACCTACCTACTTCCTAATTTCCACTGTAGCCATTCAAAACTCGTTTTTTCTCTCTGTCACACGCTTCGTATGTTTCGTTGTTTTTGCCTTCTAATAAACCACTTCTTTAGTGACATCCATACCTCACCAGGTATTATACAGGTTGTCTGCTTTACTTATTCGAAATTACAGACAGAAAGTTGGCTATGGAACAATTTTCTTATTGACTGATTTGACATTGATTTACAAAAATGGAATAACAAGTTGAGGAAACGCCTATCAGTTACAGAAATTTCAATACCGAGGAAAGCAAAATAGACAACCTATATGAAAGAATCAGAGCTCTGTACTTCAATGCATTTGACCCTTTTTATATTAAAAGAAAAGTCAGTAGGAAAACAAGTCACGTATAAAATGCATAATTTCAGAGAGTATTAGGGGTGTAACTTCTAACTAAATTGGACGAAACAGATTCTTTTTAAATGTTTTAATATTAGGAAATGCCTGTTGTTTTTGAACGTGACTTATTCTATCACTTAGACGCAGATTGTCCCTACTACGTGATCCAGTTTTTAAATTGTTTTACTTTTCCCCGCTAGGAAGACGGAATTAAAAGTTAGGTACTAACGCAGCCAGAAATCCTCCCTATGGTTAAAATTAAATGTAAAATTAAATAGGCTTGTCCAGTTTTAAGTTTACTTGCCAAACGATGTATTTTCTATTTAACACCTAAGTGCCTAATATCTTTTAAGTCGAATTCTTTCGTCAAACAATAAATATTATTGTCGCCATGTAGTATTGACAGTGTGACTCACGTTTGTCTACAAAATAATTATAATTTCTGCGCTATCTCATTACTTATAATACATTTTCTCCTAATTTTAAGCCATCGTACCTGGTGACCTATGAGTAATTCGCATCTCTGTTTCTATTTTTGAGTTCTTCGGTAATTAAAGCGCATTTAAAAATATCATCATAAGGTTCTCAGTCCGAAGACTGGTTGGACGCGTACCTCCATTCTTTTCTATCCTGAGCTAACCTACGCATTTCCCTAAAAGTAGAACATCCTACATCCCTAACTATTTGAGAGCAGTAGTCTAATCTAGGCCTACCCCTACCTCTTTTTATTCCTATCTCTGACTCTAGTATGTCACGAACTATTCCTTCGTGTCTTAGAAGGTGTCCTACCATCCTATCTCTCCTACTCTTTATTGTTTTCCATACCTTTCGCTTTTCCCCAACTCTTTCTAATACTTCCCTATTGCTAACCTTATCTATCCACGGTATCTTCATCATGCGTCTGTAGCACCACATTTCAAACGCTTCTACTCTTTTTCTATCCGCTTCTCCTATTGTCCAAGTTTCGCACCCGTATAATGCCGTACTCCATACATACGACGTTAAGAGTCTCTTCCTAGTCTCTATATTAACCGTTCTCGAGCATAACAGTTGTTTCTTTTTGTTAAACGCAACTCGGCCCTGCGCCATTCTTTGTTTTATATCTTTAGTGCTCCTACCGTCTTGAGTTATTTTACTTCCTAAGTAGCAGAAATCCGCGACCTCCTCTATCTTCTCATTTCCAATTTGTGTTTCCATTTTAGTTCTATTTTCACATCCCCTACATACCAAAATTTTAGTTTTCTTTTTATTGATTTTCATGCCGAAGCCCTGTGTCAAAACTGCTTCCATTTCATTCAAAGCCGCTCCTAATTCTTCTTTGCTAGATGCTAACACTGCTATATCATCCGCAAATCTGAGCATGTTAATAGTTTGGCCCTGTACATTGATCCCTGAGGCTGTTCTTTCCTTAACAATATTAATCGCATCTTCGATATATAAGTTGAAAACTAGAGGTGACAATGCACATCCCTGTCTCACTCCCTTCCGGATATCTACTTCCCTTTGTTCCTGCTCACATTCTATAACTGCCTTTTGCTCTTTGTAGAGATTATGTATTATTCTTCTGTCCCTGTATTTCATCCCTACCTTTCTCAGCACTTCGAACATCTTCCCCCATTTTACGTTGTCGAAGGCTTTTTCTAAATCTACAAATCCTATATAGACGCTCTTTCTCTTTTCTATCGTTTTTTCTATAATTACTCGTAAAGCTAGAATGGCCTCACGCGTTCCTCTATTTCGTCTAAATCCGAACTGATCTTCTCCTAATATTTCTTCCGCCTTTTTCTCCATCCTTCTTTGCACAATTCTAGTTAAAATTTTTGACGCATGGGAAGTTAAACTGATAGTTCTAAAATTTTCTCATCTATCCGCGCCTTTTCTTTTTGGCAAAGCTACTATGATGTTCCGTTTGTAATCTTCTGGAATCTCGCCTGTCAGGTATATGCGACTAACTAGTTTAAATAAACGATCTATTACCTCTTGACCTGCGCACTTTAAGATTTCTGCCTGCAAGCCATCTATACCTGGTGCTTTATTATTCCTTAAACTTTTTAGTGCTATCTCAAACTCTTCTCTCATTATAGGACTCCCTAGGTTATCCCCCTCTACACTGCTTTCGCTTTCTAATATATCTTGCACTTCCTGTCCCGCATATAAGTTTCCTAAATATTCTTTCCACCTATCTGCCTTCTCCCCACTTCCGATTAGGATATCTCCTGCCTCATTTCTAATGTTTTTGGTACTAGATCCAATTTCTCTAAAATTTCTCCTAATTATTTTATATGCTTCATCAGTCTTTCCTACTTCGAATTTATCTTCCACTTCTTTGCATTTATTATCGATCCATTGCTCTTTCGCTTTCCTACATTCCCGAATAATTTCCCACTTGATCGCCTTATATCTTTGTTTCCCTGTTTCATCTACTTAACCTATTTTTATATTTTCGCCTTTCCTCTATTAGACTCACAATATGTTTTGTTATCCAGGGTTTCCTACTTTCATTCTGTTTATGACCCAAAATATCCCTAGCTGAGGAAACTAAACTATTTTTAATGCAATTCCATTCTGCCTCTATGTCCCTAACAATATTTCCACCCGTGCCCTTTAGTGCTTCGTTTGTCTTTTTCTCGAACTTATTGCGCATATCATCATCTTTTAGTTTCTCTGGGTCAAGATACCTTCTTCCGCTTCTTTTTTTCAAAATCTTAAATTTAAGATTGGCTTTCATAACGACTATGTTGTGATCACTATCTATATCTGCTCCTGGATAACTTCTGCAATCCCTAACTTGATTTCTAAATCTTTGCCTAACGAGAATGTAATCTATTTGATATCTCCCTAAGTCTCCTGGCATCTTCCACGTATAGCATCTCCTAACATGATGGTGAAATAGAGTGTTCGCGACCGTTAAGTTATGTTTATCGCAGAACTCTATCAGTCTAACTCCCCTATCGTTCCTATTGCCTAATCCAAAGGGGCCAACTATTCCGCCCTCTCGCCCTGTGCCTACGACTGCATTGAAATCTCCTGTAATTATTAAATTTTCGTGCCCTCTCACAAAATCCAGCACATATTCAATATCACTATAAACTGCCTCTACGGCCTCATCACTGTAGTTAGAAGTGGGCATATATACCTGTATTATTACTGTTTTTACAGGTTTCGAATCTAACCTAACCATAACTACCCTGTCACTTTGCTGTAAGAAATTTTCTACACTCTGTCCTACTTTTTTCCGCATAACAATTCCTACTCCCGAATTTCCTCCTACAGATCCTGTGTGTATTTAAAAATAGAAACGAATTAAATAATTTTAATTACAACCGTATTCCACTTCAGAAATTTCGAATTCTTATTGTGAATTCATCGACTTTAGTATGGCCCGAATGAATCTTTCGCGTCTAACCTTTCTCTCCTATTCTTTATTGTCTTTCATCCCTTTCGCTTTTCTCCAACTCTTTCTAATACGTATTGCTAACCTTATCTATCCACAGTATCTTCATCGTGCGTTTGTAACACCACATTTCAAACGCTTCTAATTTTTTCCTATCCTCTTCTCCTATCGTCCAAGTTTCGCACCCGTACAATGCTGTACTCCATACATAAGTCAGATGCCAGATGTTGCTGCCTTGGAAGTGCAGAAACAAATTTGTGTGGCAAAGAAGAGAGCTCGAGAGGAAGACGCTCTAATACGCAAAATATAAGTATAACCAAGAATTGACGTAGCTATTCCATCGTGGCTACGATTTTATTACCCAAGTTCCTTCATTCCATTCGTTGAAACACTCTTTAAATAGAATTAGAAGAAATGTCCGTGGCTCTATTATAGAACCATCCAGTTCTGAGGTCTGAGCACATAGTTTTCCCAGAAGGATTGTTAATATTGGAAGACCAATCCAATTTTCTCTTCACCGATGATCAAACTGCTGGGAGGATTTTAATATTTTCCACAACTAATGGGAGAGAGCTCTTGGCCACGAGCAATACTGTGTTTATTGATGGAACGTTCAAAAGTTGCAGTAAGCAGTTCACGCAAATCTACTCATTCCATATCGATATCGGAAGCACTGATGAGGAAGTGAATGTGGTACCTGTGATGTACAAATTCCTGGATGGCGCCCGCAAACTATAAAAATTATTTTGAAAAAGCGGCAATCGGTTCCTTAAGAAATATGTTTCCATCTACGCAAATAAGTGGATGCAACTACCATTTTAACCAGTGTTTATGGAGGAAAGTGCAAATCTTGGTTTAACAGAAGAATATAAGGTGAATGAAGACATACGCCTGCATATTCGAATGTGTGCCGCCTTAGCCTATATTCCACCTACTCATATAGAAGATGGGTGGCTAATCATTATGGAAACTGCTCCCCAATACCAAAAACTGCAAAATTTTTTTGATTACTTCGTAGACGAATGGATGGAAAATTCTATAATTAAGCGTTCTATGCGGAACAATTTTGGACAACGACATCGCACTAATAACGCTGTGGAAGGACGGAACCATCGCTTAAATAGAATTTTACAGATACGTCATCCGAATGTTTTCGAGTTAATCAAAAGTTTGAAAGATGAAGCGGTATACAGTGATTTTGTTTATTGTAGACGGTTTTTAAATTTGGAAGGTAAGAGGCGGAAAGTATTGTACGTAAAATTAGATAGGCGTATAGAAAAGATTATGGACGAATATCTTAAGTCAGGTGATATTAAAAAATGTTTAAAAACATTGACATATGTGCAAAAATTGGAATAAGCAGGAAAACAGATATTGAAAGGGATCGCACTCTACTCAACCGGTGTATGTTTGGTTGCATAACCAAGCTTTAGGAATGCATGTTGGGTTGCCTAGTCCGTTTCATTAAATAGATAGTCAGGTGAGCAGAAACTTGCAAGGGTGGGGTAGGGTCCATTACAGAAATTTGGCGCCGTGACCAGGATAAGAAAGTTTTCACAGCGGGGGCGGCGAGAATAGACACAATATAAAATTTTAATTTTCATAAAATTTCTCTGCCAGAAAAAGTATTCTAAAATACAGATTGTTTACAGTTTACTTTTATCTTCGCTAAGTACCTAAGTATCTACCACTTGAACTGAGACCAGACGTAAACAAAAACGCAGCTGCAGACTGAACACAGTTTGACTTAACTTTACCCTGGGTTTTAATTTCCATTATTTCAGTTTTTGTGTTATTCAAATAAATGCTCTCTATGTCATCATCATAAGGTTCTCAGTCCGAAGACTGGTTGGACGCGTACCTCCATTATTTTCTATCCTGAGCTAACCTACGCATTTCCCTAAAAGTAGAACATCCTACATCCCTAACTATTTGAGAGCAGTAGTCTAATCTAGGCCTACCCCTACCTCTTTTTATTCCTATCTCTGACTCTAGTATGTCGCGAACTATTCCTTCGTGTCTTAGAAGGTGTCCTACCATCCTATCTCTCCTACTCTTTATTGTTTTCCATACCTTTCGCCTTTCCCCAACTCTTTCTAATACTTCCCTATTGCTAACCTTATCTATCCACGGTATCTTCATCATGCGTCTGTAACACCACAGTTCAAACGCTTCTACTCTTTTTCTATCCGCTTCTCCTATTGTCCAAGTTTCGCACCCGTATAATGCCGTACTCCATACATACGACTTTAAGAGTCTCTTCCTAGTCTCTATATTAACCGTTCTCGAACATAACAGTTGTTTCTTTTTGTTAAACGCAACTCGGCCCTGCGCCATTCTTTGTCTTATATCTTTAGTGCTCCTACCGTCTTGGGTTATTTTACTTCCTAAGTAGCAGAAATCCGCGACCTCCTCTATCTTCTCATTTCCTATTTGTATTTCAATTTTAGTTCTATTTTCACTCCATCTACATACCAAAATTTTAGTTTTCTTTTTATTGATTTTCATGCCGTAGCCCTGTGTCAAAACTGCTTCCATTTCATTCAAAGCCGCTCCTAATTCTTCTTTGCTAGATGCTAACACTGCTATATCATCCGCAAATCTGAGCATGTTAATAGTTTGGCCCTGTACATTGATCCCTGAGGCTGTTCTTTCCTTAACAATATTAATCGCACTCACTAATACAACGTATTCCCATCTCATGCTTTAATACCAACTCGAATTAGTCTCTTCATGCTTATCAGTAATCGATCGATAGTCTCGACGGGTAGGTTTCCTCACTCTTCTGTTGCAACCCTTTGCAGCCCTTGCTGGTCATTGTAGGTTGTGGACGTTGACCAATTGCACACTTAAGCACATCCTGGACGTGCTCAACTGAATTGGTCATATAGTCATAGGTTGCCAAAAACTCATACCCCGTGTCTGGCTCCCTACGTTGTAATCCAAGATCAGCTAATCAGCTTCGTACTGGGGTGCAACACAAGTTCCACATCTTACATCTCTCTAAAGGTTACCAGTGGATGAAAATCAGTCAGAATATTCATCTCCAACTTCTGTCATTTCGTGGACGAACCATTATTGAATTAGTTGCTAGAAATCGATTCCAGGTTCAGGATATACCTATCACGTTGGTTAGTTTCCAAGTTTGCGCAACTTCTCTTCGAGAGTGACCCGTTTCTATCAGAGACATTATTCTGGATCTGTTTAATTGCCAAATCACATTTCGGACCATTTTTGGAGACTAACAATACTATCAACAACAAATTGAACACCACTTGAACACTGCCAAACAAGAAACGACCCCAATTTGTTTACAGAGCCAACTGTAACTTCTCTTCATTGCCATTTTTTGGGATAGTAAAAACTAAGCAAAAATAATCAGAAGCTTTTTCCCCGTTCCTTGAAAAATAATTGAACGAGCTAGAACTGAGAACTGGGTGATGCGAAGGTTTTGGCGCTGTGTGTGGGTATTTCATATGAAATACCAGTGGCGTGCAGACATAGGCGTAGGTAGTCATTTATTTGTGTTACTAATTTAGTAATTTAATTAGTCCAGGAAATTGGAGCGTAAGCATGTCACTAAATAATTAAAGTATTTAGGGCGACGTTTATGAAAGAGTTAGAAACATTTCTGAGAAATCTCACAAACAGCAAGGATACAAAGCAGTAATAGGGAGACCCTTGATTTATTTAGTTTTCTGGCACAATTAGAGTTGGAGCGGAAAATTTGTTAGGTATCTAATCTACTACAGTTGCTGTTTGTTTTCAACACCAGAAGTTAATAAAAGCTATACCAGATCAGGTCAGATTAGTTTTACCCGAGATAGTTTATTCTGGTCAGGATCATTACAGTCAGGTTGTCTCAGGTTAGGTTAACTCCAGCTAGGATAAAAATTTAGGAAGCTACTGTTTTTCCACATACTAATACCCATTTTCTGATTTCATGTGCCACCGCCTGAATGAACGAGAACCAAGGATATGGTGATGATTCTAACTGGTTCTGCGGCCCATTTATAATCATCATGGGGCGTCTGAAAGGGATCGCACTCTACTCAACCGGTGTATGTTTGGTTGCATAACCAAGCTTTAGAAATGCATGTTGGGTTGCCTAGTCCGTTTCATTAAATAGATAGTCAGGTGAGCAGAAACTTGCAAGGGTGGGGTAGGGTCCATTACAATATAAGTAAATATTTTACACTTTTATGTATCTAAATTAATATTGTAATAATTTCTTGCAGTTTTTATTTTATTTTTATTAAATTAAATGACTTAAATTATGATTTTGCATTTTTCTTACATGAAATCCTTATGTTACAAAGGTTAAAGAAGCCCGTATTGTGTACCTACAGGATGATTCCCTGTTTTTGAGACCATGGCTACAAAGTTTATTTATGTCTTATCAAAGATACAAACAGCTGAAACAAATCCAAAAGAAAATTTATGTATAGAATATCTTTCACGCGCTTTCCTTGATGTTTCTAAAAAACAGCTGAATGTCGCAGAAAAAAATATGAAGTACCTACTTAAAGTTAGATTTTTTAATGAAATGCTTTGTTAATTGTTGCACTTTTTATGACTGTGTCGCATATGCTACTACTAGTGCTAGTGTCGTTTCTGCCCCATATTCGTTTTTCATACTTCGAACTTATCTTCCACTTCTTAGTAAACAATATTTTATTTTAACAAGAACTTGAAAGGGAAATATATCTGTAATCGAGAAGTCATGAGTTTTACGTGCAATAGAGAGTGCTCTCAATTCTACGCATTTTCTTCTGTCATGAACGCTAAAACTGAAAAATGTAGAAACGTCTAAAGCGAGAAAAGGCGGGTGTGTAGTCAAGAATTTAGAATTTTTCCATGTTGGTGCTAGTCCTACAACGCACGGTTTGGGAGTGTTCCCTCAGCGTGAACCGAGTTGAGGTCAGAACCACTAGGTACCTTCCAGGCGATCCAGTCAGCCGTGAAATCGAAACTGCCTGACCACCATTCTACAATAAAGTATCCGGGAGAATCCTGCTGAGAATATCATGTCCTGCAAGTTTCAAATTACATCAGCGAAATATTATGCTTTGCTGTAATTGGAATATACTTGACGTATCTGCCTGGTACATGCAAAAAAAGATGGCTCGAGTAATACAGCCAATATAAGTTTGGTAACTTATGTACGTCTGACTGACGTTCATTTTAATATTTTTAGTTTATATAAATAAATTGGTAATTATTATAATATAATTTATTGAATTGGATATACCTACCTAGACGTTTTCAAAACTTGATGAGAGCGTGCTCGTTATCATCGTTCGTGATCTAACAATGAGTGAATAGAATTATTGTGGAAGAGGAAGAGCAGCGGAAAAGGAACAGACATGAATATCATTTGTACCTACATAGCGAATACGAATTGCAAATGAATTATTCGCATTCAATATTCAAACAAATACGAGTACGTCACTAATGATTTTATTCCATTTAAGGGGAAAACAAGTTGTAAATATTTTATGAACAATGATTATGTTGTCAGCCATAAACAAGTCAATTTCTAGAATGGCACAAGTCCGCATACCTACAACAAAATGAATGTCTCCTTTCCTACTTAAAAGGGGCTTTACGAAGTTTGGAATGTCTCGCTCGCTCATGCATTAATTGTCTCTGAATATTAGGAGTTCGTTTTTCAAAGATTACACATACAACCAGAAGTTTCGTACATCTAACCGTTTTATGCGCTATGACCTCAGGTCTTTTTTAATTTTACAAAAATGTATACTTTGCTTATTTAAAAATTGATAATTTTGACTAATTTCAAATGTGAAATAAGGAATGTATATCGGTTTTCGTGAAAATAAGAAGCTCATTAATTTACAAGTTTAAAATGGATAGAAAAATAAAATATACCTACATCCTGCTAGCAAGTTGGTTATAACAAGATTTTGATTCATGAGAAAAATATGATTTTGCTGTGGGTCGTTTTCAAATAAACCGGCTTATTTTAGTAAAATGCAAAAATGTGAAGTTTTAGAAGCGGCTGAAAGAAGGCAATAAATATTTTGACGGTCGAGAATCGTAAATCTATAAAGGCAATTTTACGAATTAATTATTTTCATTTTACGACTGTAACTTGGGAAAATTACTTAATAAATTAAAATTTTATTAGAAAATAAAATTTATGTCATCATCATAAGGTTCTCACTCCGAAGACTGGTTGGACGCGTACCTCCATTCTTTTCTATCCTGAGCTAACCTACGCATTTCCCTAAAAGTAGAACATCCTACATCCCTAACTATTTGAGAGCAGTAGTCTAATCTAGGCCTACCCCTACTTCTTTTTATTCCTATCTCTGACTCTAGTATGTCGCGAACTATTCCTTCGTGTCTTAGAAGGTGTCCTACCATCCTATCTCTCCTACTCTTTATTGTTTTCCATACCTTTCGCCTTTCCCCAACTCTTTCTAATACTTCCCTATTGCTAACCTTATCTATCCACGGTATCTTCATCATGCGTCTGTAACACCACAGTTCAAACGCTTCTACTCTTTTTCTATCCGCTTCTCCTATTGTCCAAGTTTCGCACCCGTATAATGCCGTACTCCATACATACGACTTTAAGAGTCTCTTCCTAGTCTCTATATTAACCGTTCTCGAACATAACAGTTGTTTCTTTTTGTTAAACGCAACTCGTCCCTGCGCCATTCTTTGTTTTATATCTTTAGTGCTCCTACCGTCTTGGGTTATTTTACTTCCTAAGTAGCAGAAATCCGCGACCTCCTCTATCTTCTCATTTCCTATTTGTATTTCAATTTTAGTTCTATTTTCACAACATCTACATACCAAAATTTTAGTTTTCTTTTTATTGATTTTCATGCCGTAGCCCTGTGTCAAAACTGCTTCCATTTCATTCAAAGCCGCTCCTAATTCTTCTTTGCTAGATGCTAACACTGCTATATCATCCGCAAATCTGAGCATGTTAATAGTTTGGCCCTGTACATTGATCCCTGAGGCTGTTCTTTCCTTAACAATATTAATCGCATCTTCGATATATAAGTTGAAAATTAGAGGTGACAATGCACATCCCTGTCTCACTCCCTTCCGGATATCTACTTCCCTTCGTTCCTGCTCACATTCTATAACTGCCTTTTGCTCTTTGTAGAGATTATGTATTATTCTTCTGTCCCTGTATTTCATCCCTACCTTTCTCAGCACTTCGAACATCTTCCCCCATTTTACGTTGTCGAAGGCTTTTTCTAAATCTACAAATCCTATATATACGCTCTTTCTCTTTTCTATCGATTTTTCTATAATTACTCGTAAAGCTAGAATGGCCTCGCGCATTCCTCTATTTCGTCTAAATCCGAACTGATCTTCTCCTAATATTTCTCCCGCCCTTTTCTCCATCCTTCTTTGCACAATTCTAGTTAAAATTTTTGACGCATGGGAAGTTAAACTGATAGTTCTAAAATTTTCGCACCTATCCGCGCCTTTCCTTTTTGGCAAAGCTACCATGATGTTCAGTTTGTAATCCTCTGGAATCTCGCCTGTCAGGTATATGCGACTAACTAATTTAAATAAACGATCTATTACCTCTTGACCTGCGCACTTTAAGATTTCTGCCTGCAAGCCATCTATACCTGGCGCTTTATTATTCCTTAAACTTTTTAGTGCTAGCTCAAACTCTTCTCTCATTATAGGATTCCCTAGGTTATCCCCCTCTACACTGCTTTCGCTTTCTAATATATCTTGCGCTTCCTGTCCCGCATATAAGTTTCCTAAATATTCTTTCCACCTATCTGCCTTCTCACCGCTTTCGATTAGGATATCTCCTGCCTCATTCCTAATGCTTTTGGTACTAGATCCAATTTCTCTAGAATTTCTCCTAATTATTTTATATGCTTCATCAGTCTTTCCTATTTCTAACTTATTTTCCACTTCTTTGCACCTTTCATCGATCCATTGCTCTTTCGCTTTCCTACATTTCCGAATAATTTCCCACTTGATCGCCTTATATCTTTGTTTCCCTATTTCATCTAACCTATTTTTATATTTGCGCCTTTCCTCTATTAGACTCACAATATGTTTTGTTATCCAGGGTTTCCTACTTTCATTCTGTTTATGACCCAAAATATCGCTAGCTGAGGAAACTAAACTATTTTTAATGCAATTCCATTCTTCCTCTATGTCCCTAACAATATTTTCGCCCGCGCCCTTTAGTACTTCGTTTGTCTTTTTCTCGAACTTATCGCGCGTATCATCATCTTTTAGTTTCTCTGGGTCAAGATACCTTCTTCCGCTTCGTTTTTTCAAAATCTTAAATTTAAGATTGGCCTTCATAACGACTATATTGTGATCACTATCTATATCTGCTCCTGGATAACTTCTACAATCCCTAACTTGATTTCTAAATCTTTGCCTAACAAGAATGTAATCTATTTGATATCTCCCTAGGTCTCCTGGCATCTTCCACGTGTAGCGTCTCCTAACATGATGGTGAAATAGAGTGTTCGCGACCGTTAAGTTATGTTTATCGCAGAACTCTATCAGTCTCACTCCCCTATCGTTCCTATTGCCTAATCCAAAGGGACCAACTATTCCGCCCTCTCGCCCTGTGCCTACGACTGCATTGAAATCTCCTATAATTATTAAATTTTCGTGTCCTCTCACAGAATCTAGCACATGTTCAATATCACTATAAACTGCCTCTACGACCTCATCACTGTAGTTAGAAGTGGGCATATATACCTGTATTATTACTGTTTTTACAGGTTTCGAATCTAACCTAACCATAACTACCCTGTCACTTTGCTGTAAGAAATTTTCTGCACTCTGCCCTACTTTTTTCCGCATAACAATTCCTACTCCCGAATTTCCTCCTACAGATCCTGTGTGTATTACTCTAAAATCTCCGCTCCAGAAGTCTCCGGCTTCTGGCCATCGCATTTCACTAATACCTACTACGTCTAATGCTAACCTATCCATCTCAATTTTCAAATTCTCTAACTTTCCTACTTGTTTCATGCTTCTAACATTCCACGCTCCGACTCGTGAGATGTTACACTTATCATTTCTGATGACTCCCCCCGAAGCAGTCCCCGCCCGGAGATCCGAATGTGGGACTATTTTACCTCCGGAATATTTTACTCCAGAAAGTGCCATAATCATAAATTCGAAGTACGCTGTACCAGGGATATAATAATGTGGTGGTTTCCCGTTGCCTTCCACATCGCAGTAGTGTGTATCACAGTGCCATACCGACCCTCACGATCTCTGCCACTATGATTACTGAAAGAGCTGCTGCCCCCTTTCAGGGACTTGATTTAGTCTGGCTTCTCAAATAAAAACCCCTCCAATATGGTTAAACCTATGGTTCGGCTCTTTAGATCATTGAAGCGCGCAAGCCATCCCACCCGTCCCAGTATTACTAGAACTGCGTCAAGGTACAAGTCCTTAACATAAATATATGAGTTGTTATATGATAAATTTACGCCTACAAAATATTCTATTCTATATCCAAGAAACCCTGGGATTATTATGAAAAATAAGTTGGCTTTTCTAGAACCTTCCTATAACCTGACAATTCTTGTCAATATATGACATTATAAAATGCTTACAAGAACAAACTAAGACAAATGTTGGGAACAAAAATTCATCTTCTAATTTTAGTGCAATATTACTTTTATGAAATAACGCAGGCAAAATTGACAATACATGGTAGGTACGCAGTTGAATTTCCATCTACAACTAACTCCCTAATAACTATTCCTTCTACTAAGGTAGATATACTAGAGATATCGAAGACTACCAGTTGACAATCCCAAGAAAGCTCACCTCAGATGGAGATTTCAAAACCTTCGAAATACCTCATTTCTACGAACACGATTTTGGAAAGAGAAAAAGAAAACGTTCTCTGGAAGACCCCAATCTAATAAACTATGGAGTTTTCTTCAACGGAGCCAAACATCACATCCAACTATGGCCTAACCACGCATTCGTCGCACCCAGCGCAGTTTTCGAAAATAGAAATCCCAAACAAAAGGTTTCGGAACGGAAATTACGCACTTTGGACGACCAGAAAATGTGTCACTACACCGGATTAGTCCGGGATCAGCCCGGAACAAGAGTAGCTTTGTCAACATGCGATGGACTGGTAAATACAATAACCAGTACAAAAAATGGGTCACTTATTAATTATAAGTTAACATTTTACAAGCTATGCATCTTTATATTTTGAAAAAATTTGTTTGTAAAAATGTTGACTATAGAATCTGCAAAACTATATTTTAATTGGAAATTTTCCAACTAAGAGCCTAATCTGACCGGACGGAATAGGGTAAACTTTCTAAACACGAAAATTTATGCGTTCCAGGCGGGTTACATTATGATGAACGGGCAGACGTACTTCATCGAGCCCGTTCTGGAACACGTGGCGAATAGTAAGAAGCAACACATGCACATCGTTTACCAAAAGCGAGAGGCGGACAGAAGAGGTGGCCAGTGCGGCACGTCCGGCAACTGGCAGGACGCTTGGGCGGAAAGTTTCAGGAGGAAATTGAGACAAGACGGAACGCTGTCTCCGAGGGGATTAAAAAGCTCGCACAGATATTTGGAAACGCTCGTCGTCTGCGACAAGAAATTCATAGAGTTCCACAGGAATGGGGACATCGAGAGTTACGTGCTCACCATTATGAATATGGTAAGCACGAAATACGAGAGGATATTGATAAATATTTTTGAATTTAATTTTATGAATCTAAGTTGGCGTTGCTGAGCAAATAATTAACTTTAGAATGCAATAAAATGCAGTTAAATTTACTAATCAGGGTATAATAGCAAATATTTCCTTAACTAAGCTTCAACTTTACTTTTTCTGGCATTTGAAGCGTTGATAAGTTATTGCTGTTTGCTACATTATAGAAACATGTATGTAAACTAGGTATCAATACGCCCTCGTACACAGGAAACTTGCCTCTACTAAAAAATACCGTGTGTTATTGAGAAGTTATAGATCAATACAGGAAAAATATCGATCGACCTTCGCGACTTTTAATTACCATTCATTTATTCTTAATTCTTTTTCTCCATGGAAATGTCCGCCGCAACATATTTAATCACTTTACCGATAACTAATAATTAATATACGAATCTGGTCTGTTACGATGATTTGATATATCACTGTTTCTTAGAATAAATGAACAGAACATGCAGAAAAAAAACAAAGTGTAGTATGAATAATGCATCAAATGTTAATTTTTCTAATTCGCTCTAATTACGACATCTCATTAAAATATGAAATCTGAAATGTGTCGGATTAAAATGTACGGACGCAGGTGGCAGATTTTTATCACGATCCATCGAGCGGCAATCAGATGGACGTGGTAGTCGTCAGAGTGATTTACCTCGAGAAAGAAGAGGAAGAAATCGATCTGGTCATCAACCCGGACGCCGAGAAAAGTTTGGCCAGCTTCTGCAAGTGGCAGCAGAGCATCAACCCCAAAGAGCTGGAAAACCCCAACCACCACGACATCGCCGTACTGCTCACACGGTAACTAAGTTTTTGGAAATCGAGATTCGCACCTAATCTTGGCAACTCTACTTGAAATACCCTCACATTATTTTCAATATTACATGCCAAGCAAATTTTATTAAGTTGTTCTAGTATATAATCTGCTAATCTAGCTTAAGTTAAGTCAGTTCCATCCATCTCTCGATGAAAACAAGTTTCCCCCTATAATGATTTCATTCGACACTGGCAATTTCACGCCGTACACTAGATTGCGATCTGTTAAATGCGCGTAATTGCTACATAAATAATCCGCAGGCACGATATTTGCGCGGATAACCTGCAGAATTGCGGCCTCATGGGTCTGGCCTACGTGGCGACTCCCTGTTCCGGAGATAAACCGTGCGCCATCAATGAAGACGCTGGGCTGGTACTCGCTATAGTAGTCGCTCATGAAATGGGACACGTGTAAGCTCACTTACATACGTATCAATTTCTTCATAAGTTTTGCCTAAAAGCGTATTTGCTCATAAAATTTCTTCGACAGGATGGGATGCTCGCACGACAAACCGGAGGAATCCGGATGCAAATCACAAGATGAAAACGAGTACTATTACGTTATGTCACCGTTTGTTCATTTGGATACTGCCATATGGTCCACGTGCAGCAAGGAATTCATAACGAATTTGTTCGAGTACATCCCCACAAATTTATATAAAAACGTACTTTTCTCACAAAAATTTCAGTAACGATTTGGGAGAGTGCCTGAACGATGAACCCGAGAATACGATGTACGGTTACAAGAATGTGTTGCCGGGGGTTGTGTACAGCGCCGAGGAACAGTGCAAAATAATATTTCCGAACTCGACCCTTTGCGGTCCGATGAACGAGGGATTCTGCAAGGAATTGGTCTGTCAGACTGATTCGGAAACGTGCTTGGGCAATGGAGAACCTGCGGCAGACGGCACTAAATGTGGAGAGAATAAGGCGAGCTCTTCCCATTTTTCGCTGGTTTTAAACTTCTCTTGTACAGTGGTGTTACAGGAAAAAATGCATCGAGATGGGTCAGCGACCGGAAGCTGTTAATGGAGGTTGGGGTGAATGGGGAGGATGGTCCGAGTGTTCCAGGACTTGTGGGGCTGGTGTCTCTTATTCCACTAGGGAGTGTAATAATCCAGTGCCTCAGCATCAAGGTCGCTACTGTCTCGGGGAGAGGAAGAAGATGAAAATATGCAAACCAGAGGTAGTAAACTGATTTGTTTCTACTTATTTATTTACATTGTTCGTTTTAGCCATGCGCGGAAGGATCCAAGTCTTTCAGAGCGATACAGTGTAGCGAATTCGACAAGAAACCATTTAAGGACAAGCTCTACACATGGGAGCCGTTTTTCCAAAAGGGTGAGGAGTGTTTTTACGTACGATTATCACGCATTTATTTCCACTTATCAGAGGACCCCTGCGCACTCTATTGCCTTAACTCTGACAAAATCTTCGTGAAGATGGCTCCGAGGGCAAAAGACGGAACGAGATGCAAACTGGGGACGAAGAACATGTGCGTCAGCGGAACGTGCAGGGTGAGAATACAACAACTTGTTGCGCACACGACCTCTTTGGCGTTTGTTTCGTAGAAAGTTGGATGCGATTTTGAACTCGATTCTGCTGCAGTCGAAGACGCGTGTGGGGTTTGTAAAGGAGACGGAACTCAGTGCAAGATCGTGGATGAAATATATAAAGCGCCTGCGGGACACGGTATTATTTCTATTTCTTCTTAAGTAAATTTACAAACTTATGGTGAATGTTTTATTTGAGCAGATTATGTGAAAGTGGCGCGAATTCCCAAAGGCAGCAGGAACGTGCTGGTTGAGGAATTAAAACCTTCGGACAACACGATAGCAATCTCAGGACCGGACGAGAAGACGTTCCATCTAAATGGAGGCCAGTGAGTTTCCCAATTCTATTCTGTACGGTATGTTTTGCAATGTCCTCTGTGTGCAGCATGGAGATGAACGACGGAATGCACCCGATGGGGGGCGTCGAAGGACTGTATGCCCATCCGGAACCGAACAAAGAAAACCTGGCCATTTCCGGCCCGCTCAAGGAAGACATCGTGCTGTTTGTCAGTATTTTCCTCTCCTCTACTCTCTTATACTTTTTGGTCTGATGTGCAAGTGTGCACGGAGTGCCAAAAACTACATTTCGCCTGTGATACATACAATATTTTTTGCACAACCGGACTACTTCTTATTTCTTTATTATCTTTTAAACTTACGGAAATCTCAAATTATGTCGCGTTAAAGATAAAGATCATAGGAGCCAAAGACTGTGACGTCACCGATGACGTAACGTCGCAAATGAGGATCCCGCCGCGACTAAACCCTAGCCGGAGATGGGAGTGGGCAAAAACAGTGAAAACGGGCGCCAAGGAGTTGTTGGCTGATCCTCTATAGCCAAACGCAAAATTCCAGTGACCACAGCTCCTAAGAATAACTGAAAAACAGCAGTGGGGAGGGAAAATAATAATAACAAAAAAACACGTAGTGAAATAACTATATAATGTAAAAAAAAATAAGGAATGAAAGTAAACAATTGCAAGATAACAAAATTTTCTGACAAAAACCAAGTTATGAAAATTATATTAAAAAAAAATAAGAAACTGAACCCGAGTTAGCCAACCGGTACTAACGCTCCGCCCAAGAAAATAAACAAATAGGCGCAGTTGACGCGATAAATCCGCTACACGGTTGAAGCTCCAGACGCGCAGCGCACCGACGCGACGGGTCAATAATACGCACTCTACCTACACAGAAAGAACCTGGCGCAACGCGAGTGTCGGCTGTACTAATGACAAAACTAAATCCGACAAACTTAGCCAAAAACAAAATTAACAAAATTAACAAAATTAACAAAATGAAGGGTTACTGAAGGTAACCAAAAACAAAGTTAGTAAACTACGCCCTAAATTGAAATTAAAGTATGTAAGTACTGAATATTAAAAAAAAACAAGAAATTATACAAAAACAAAATGGTGACCACACTAAGCCGTGGTCAAGCGCAACAGACAACCAGCTAAACTGGCGACACAAAAAAAAAGCGTTGAAAAGTTAAGCTGTGACCTTGCACTACACAAAACCAGCCGATGGACAAGGTTCCACTCGGACAGGCGACAAAAGTAATTAACCACAAGATCTGACCTTTTATGTGGATAATAATATGGAGGGCAGCTTACGAATCACTTGGAGGAAAATCCCACGTTTGGATAGCAAAATTAACTTGCAAAACTCTCCCAAGCAAAATACGTTCACTTCAAAGTACAAGACGGAAGTCCAGTGAAAATTTAAAGCGGAAACCACTAAGTTTCAAAAAAAACGCGCACGCGAAGAACGCATTGATACTACAATCACTCCAAAATCCCCTAAAATAAATTGCCAGCCAAAGGCGTCGCGAGTGGGAACAAGAAGGCGAGTTGAAGAAAGGCCAAGAAAGACAAGAAAAGTAGAAAGGGAAAGAAGAATGGGAAAAGATAGTACCTTCCGAAACCTTAAACAAACATCTGAAACTCAAATAATCTACAATAAAGGGCATAAAGAAGCAAAACAACTGGGCTAGGAAATAAATCATGAGTGCGCTACTGCAAACATGAAACTCGTGACCTATTCGACCTTTACCTGCGACAGTTGGTAAAAATTTAAGACAAATATCCAATCTAACCTTAGGCTGAAACAAAATCGAAAACCAGGAACAAAAGTCGACTAACAGGGAATCAAACCAACCGAAACTGGCAAGAAAATGGGAAATAAACAGGGTCCTACCTCTAGCGCAAAGTAAACAAACCCGGAACTCAAAAATCGGGATCAAATAGACATAAAAATAGAATGCAAGAAGACAAGGAAGAACCCACGAAACTGAAGGTAAGTCATAACAATAGAGCTGCGATTACATTAGGGAGTTATTATGAAAATTTCAGAAACAGAAGAGAAGCAAAATCCGAGCTCCATCTGACGGGATGAAAAGGCAACTGCATGAAGAAAAGGGGGAAAACAAGGGTTACATGAAAGGAGACAAAGATAGTACCCACTAATCACGATAATACTTAACTTGACTTTAGATATTCTAACTTTGTAAATGCTATAATCAGGTGATCAAAATTAAACGTGAAAAATACCATTGTTGTTTTAATGTTAAATTAAAACGTAACAAGACTTCCTGTTTCTATAGATACCAAGATACAATTTAATATAGCTGAAAACATGCGTGCGATAAGAAAATATTTTCCGGGGGTAAATACATAAGAGATCATTTTTTTATCGATAAATACATGTTTAATTGTATGAAAGTTTTATTGTCATGGCAAATAATCGAGAATCAAGGTAGTGAAAAAGCTCGAGCGATTTTTTCTACTTCCCTTGATTCGAGATTTTTTGCCGAATGGCAATAAAATTTGAATACGACTTGAAATGTATTTATCTTATAAAAAATGATCTCGAATGTATTTTAGGGAGGTTAATACGGACAATTTAATTGGAAATAAAAGATTTAATGAAATAATAAACATTTTAAATTAACAGAACATATTAAAATATTTAAATATATTGTGTAGAGTTTGACTGATCTTTAGTTACATATTTTGAACAATGAAAGTGCAATGGTTATATTATAACTAGATTTTTTTTGCATATTATTATTATTAATGTTTTCAGTGGTAAAATTTTCTTGCCTTATGTTTATATCTCTTGTAGTTTGGATTCCAGAAGGTCCAGGTCTCAAGTTGTTTATTAAACTAGCACGATGTTCCTCGTCTAACTGTAAATAAGGGCCTAATGACTTAGCATTTGCATGTCCAGTCATTTTGATGAGCTGTTCTTCCGGTACACCTGATTTAGCAAGATTTGATACAGCACTTGATCGATTTGAATGATTCGTGATTTTGTTTGTCAGAGTATCAAGCCCTATTCTTTCAGCAGATTTTCCAATCTCATTTACTCCATAAGGCATATTTTTGTACCATTCAGAATTGCTTTTATTCCAGTAAGGATTTACAGTCAGAAATAGTCGATCTGACGTAATTCTATTAGTGCGTTTAGAAATAAGCTTTTTAAATAACCTTACCGGGCACATATCGAGATTATTGTAATTAGGCACTAAGCACTTACTGTCTGATAGTTTTTTTTTAAGTCCTTCTGGACAATCTTCGTTCCACAGATTCATTATTGTATATATTTCTTTCTTACTCAGAGCAGTCGAGCTTTGCTTCCTCTTTCCGAGAATAGACTGAAGCTGCTTTCGTTTCGCATTTTTTGCTTCCCTTGCTTGTTTGAATTCAATGTCTGTAAATGGATTAAATTTTCGGGCGTACTCTTTGTAGTATTTTTCTTGAAGGAGTTTTGCAGTAAGATTCCACATGGTCTTTATAACGCATTCTTTATAATCTTCACCATCAGCTCTCTTCATATTAAAAGCCCAATCATTCTATCAGTCCAAGCTCTTGATTTGAAGTAATTTCTAGAAGTTCATAATGCTTCTCTTTTAAAAATATTTCGAACTGTTTCCATATTGACTTTTGATTTTTAACTGTACTCCTCGGAGTAACACTCTGTAAAGTTTTTTGAATATCTTCCAAAGATTCTTGGCCAAATCTTGCCATTTCAAAACGACGATGTTGCAAGAAAACTCGAAAATAATATGACAGTGACAGTTGCCAAGGTAGAAAATTCAAAACTATCATTCACAGCATAGTTGATTAAAAGCAAGGCGCATATTTATCAGTTATTGCGGGAAAGCTAGGTAGGTTTTTATCGTTTACAATGACAGTTGATTGGTCGATTTTAAGAAATTGAAGAAATATTATTGGCTCTTAGAATAGGCGTGTATTAACCGCAAAAATGGATTTCTCATCTATTTTAAGACAAAAAGTCAAAAGTTAAACTGGCTAACCTTGATTTCACAAGGTTCCGAGTTGGCAAATTTGATACGATAAAATCAAATCTGTTGGGGGAGTGAGCATCGAGTAGGGAAGTTAAAATATTCTTAGGTCCGGGTTTTCAAAGAAACCAACACCCGATTAAGTCTGACACCGGCTCCGTTGCTATGATACAACCAATCCGAAAAGGCTTACAAAGAATTCTTAAAATGGTGCGATCTGAAGAAAGTTAGAAAGTCTTCCAGTCTTCGGTCACATTATTCGATGATAAGGACAAACCTAGCTATTGAGAAAAATATTGAAGTCAACAAATTTCTAAAATTTGTTGCATTCTTAAAAAGAAATTCCGATGGTTTTAACCACAAAAAGTCTAAAATACTTTCCAGAGAACTAGAGAAGGAATAATTTTATTAGAGAAGCCACCCGATGAAACATATCTAATGATCAAGGTAACAATTTGGATATACATAATTAAGTTTGCGTTGCCCAATCACCTGTTTCAATTCTGGGTATAGCAGGAGCCGGAGAGAAGAATTGTAAATGCTGCTGGTTAGTAACATGGAAGATGTAGGATCTGCTTTAATAATAAAAATAATAGAATCAAAAACAAAGATTGAAAAAAAAAATTACTATAGTGTAGTGAATGATGAGGCAAATTCTGTTGCTTTTCTAGAAATCTCCAGAGAATATGCCAGTTTACGTCCTACACATGCCAATAATTCATTTCTTCTTAACTTATAGAAATGGAATGTGTACCGGGTGTACAAATAAGAAAGGTCGGCGGCCGTATATCCGTAACCGTTTGCCCTAGAACTTTCGGAAAAAAATATTTAAGATAAAATTAGCCACGAGAAATTTCTGGAAATTATTTTTAAGTTCGTAGATTGGCCGCTAGGGGGCGTAAGGGCTACACCAAAGGAGAAAAATAATTTTTTCCCTGAAAAATCACCAATAAAGGGTTATCAAAAATAATTTTGTTGAATTCTACTGAAAATTCTGAATAACTTTCGTTTAGGATTTTTTGCTCTAGCTCGTCAAATAGAGATGGCATGGGCGGACAAACATTGAGATGATAGAATGCTTCTAACTCCGGTTTGGCTCAACTGTAGTTTTTAACAATAATTTGAAACAGCATCACCGTGTTTCATAACTATCAGATACGACTTATTCTCTTAGGTACGTACTATGAAAGATGTATATGCAGAGTTGCAATAACAGATTGATTTATATGCGTCGATATGAGAAATTCTCTCGTTCAAAACAGCATCATACATCATAACTTTACTCGAAAACAAATAATTTATAAACTGCATAATTGCTTTATTTACCTACTCGTTTCCATCGAAAATTTACGTTCGCAGATATGTTTGTACGTAAGCTCAGGTCAGTCCAACGCAGCGGCTTGCGGAGTACGTGCTGAAAGATGTTGTTTTGTGGTGCCACAGGCTTTGGAAGTTGCAGCTAATCTCTTTCCCGATGTGCATGACTCAGTCTGATTAGCGCTCTGGCATGATCCCGTGGAAAATAGTTATTGGAAAAAAAAATGTTCCGTGACGTGTTCCGGAGAATTTGTCACGCGATCGCTTCAATAAATTTATTATTTACTAACGAGACCATTAAGAAATAAAATGTCTCATAATAGCTTGTCCCACGAGAACATTAGGAATTAAAGGAAAACACCACTTAATCTCAAATTCCCCTGCCAAATTTAGAACAATTACGATCCTGACGACGGTAGATAATAGAATGAGAATTCAATTTGTAACTTCCGAATTATTTACAGAGAAATACCTTCGAAATGCCGAAAATTCGCGTCGGAGCCGCGGGCTGCACTTAAAACGGGGAGAATTCTAATTCGCAGAAAGCGAAACAAAACACCGGGAAAAACAACACGGTTTCCAGTTAAAGAAGGCCCGTGTATTCCTTTAGGTGACAAATTATGTGATGCGCCGACAGATAAGAAAACGATTCAGACGGCAAAGTTATTTCCAGATAAGCCACGGTAAAGCCACGTGTAATTTTATTGCGGGGAAATAAGACGAATTTCGAAAACGGGGGCGTCTTTCAACAAGAAACGTATTATCGTTGCGCAATTTTTAGAGCTTTGTTTTGTACGACGGCCAATTTACGGCTTTGAATTAAAACCTGCAGCGAGAAATGAATCTCGTAGCCTCTCGCTTATGATTCGAAGACTTTATCAACTCACTATAAAGTTTTTTTGACCTAATATACGCATTCTTTCTATTAAGGACCTACCTTTACATCTTTTGATAACTATCTACGTCTCTGAACGCAGCAAAGTTTCTTAGACTGGTATTCTGTTGTTGCTTGTAACTTTTACCCCCATTTGAAAAGATGGATATGTGGAAGCACTTTAAACAATTATTTTTCATAATGCATTAACTGCTACGTCAATCTTACATTTTTAATTAGGATACAGTTATCCATTGTGTTTTAAACAGGGTGTTTTTACTCTGTACCCCATGACTTAAGAATAATTTTCTTCAGGTTGTATTTTTCTCGCCTGAAAACGTGGGCTACCACTACAAATATTCCGAGACGGTCCCGCAGCCCAATTACCAGCCCCACTACCACTGGGAGTTCGTGGAATGGGACGAGTGTACCGTCCGCTGCGGCGGCGGAGTGCAGCTCTCCCCGCCGGATTGTCTCGAAGACAAGGCCGGAAAAGTGACGCCTTCCTTTTGCGAGAAAATCGCAAAACCGGAACCGATGAAGAGGAAGTGCAGCGAGCACCCGTGCAAAAGCAAGTGAGGGCCATCATACTTACGCGTAAATTGGGCGTGCATGTTTTACTTTTCTGTGCTAGATGGCGGGTGGGGAAATGGGGACAATGCAACGCGTGCAAGTTAGAATCTGGCGTCAGGATCAGGGAAGTTGAGTGTGTGAGAGAGAATCCGGTTCCGGGCGAGGAAGACGTCTTGGTCGAGGACAAAGAGTGCACAGAAGTCCGGCCAGGAACTAGAGAACTCTGCGACTCGCATAAGACTTGCAGCGGCAGAAGGAGACAGGTGGATCCGGCGCTATCTCCTGGGATGATGCAAAACATCTGGTTACAGACGCTGCAGGATCCGGTTTTTGAAACTTACCTGAACGTGAGTTGCGCTATATTGTTTGTAATTTCTTCACAACAGATTGTAGGTAGTTTAATAAGGAAATAATTAGTGAAAAACTAGAAATGGTCTAAATCTCTTTATTTGGATCCACTTATTACTGCCCTAAGTTTTCCCTCTCGAGCGAAGTTGGCGTTGACCCTTATGGCCAGAAGAATGTACCGATTTTCAGTTTTTTTCAAATATCTCTTAAACCATCAACTTTATCAACAAAATACTTAGCGTCAAAAATAATCTAGATTAAATTTCCAATAAAAAAGTCCTTTACCATTTTTTTCTAAAATTAGCCGGTACGTCTCTACGGCCGTTCAATGTGGAGCCCTTTTTGGTCCTTGCCGAAAAGTCACCACAGACGCTTTTGAGCACAGTATCCTGTAAATGTTCTAATATAAGGGATGCAACGCGGCTTGTGGTTGCAGAAAAATGGGCCTGCGATGCTCCAGGATCTGTAGCAATTGTATAGGACACTCATGTACAAATGCTGCCGATGAAAATGACATGGAAGATTATGACGAAAACATCGACGTTCATCTTAAAGGCGGAAACATATTAGAGCGACGCGACGCGATGTGACGCGACGCGACGCGATGTGAAAATTTCGCGGGTGTTCATATTTAACCGACGCGACGCTATGCTACACTACGCAACGAGAGGTGACGGTGTGCATCATTTTTGTTGCTGGTTCATTTGAGTTTGTTCGTGCGTGTAGCCATCGTGGAAACCATGTCCTCTGAAGAGTTCGAAGACGAAATTGAAGAATGCACTACTTACTACGTTAATTCTGCACTGATTTGATTCTTACCTGTTGTGTTAAGTTCCTTGCTAATTTATTTCCACGCTTCAAGCCCCATTTGCTGATTTCTATAGTGCTTTGATTTTGAATTATATATACACTCATAATTCCTGACGTGTTCTATTAATAAAGTTTCGTCCACTGTTATGTCCGCGTGTTTCGCGTTCACACTTGTCTGATGCAATGCGATGCCATGCTACGCGATGCTACAAAAATCTGGGAGAAAGGGATGTCGACAACGTCGTATCGCGTCGCGTGGCATGGCATCACGTTGCATCAGACAAGTGGAACAGATTTTGATCAGATCTCGGTCACATCGCGTGGTGTAGCGCCGCGTCGCGTCGCGTCGCTCTAATATGTTTCCGCCTTAAGAGCCAAGTCTCCCTGCTGCATTTTCGAGCGATTCAGACGTTCATGCCTTTACAAACTGTACTGCTATTTATTTATATTTTGCTTTCTAATTTTGCAAGCATATACAGAAAGCATTCCCTAAGAGTCGTCTCGTCGGCGATTTAAAAAAAAACGAACAGAAGTTTGTCTTTTTCGGCTTCAAATATACCCATATTTTGCGTACTTATAACTTACTAAAAAATCACTCTTTTAAAAATCCGAGACGAGAGGCCTATTTCCACCAGTTTCTTCTTTCAAACAAAACAAAGAATTTCAAAATCGGTTCATAAATAAGGAAGTAATTTGTAAAGAGAGCTGCCCTTGAAAACGCAATTTAATGCCCTGCAGTGTGGCGACCTCTGCTTCGGAGCAAAAAATTCTTGATGTTCGCGATCGGATACTTGGCTCTTATGATTTCTGTATATACTTGCAAAATTAAAAAGCAAAATATCAATAAATACCAGTACAGTTTGTAAAGGCGCGAACGTCTGAATCGCTCGAAAATGCAGCAGGGAACTTGGCTCTTAAGCGTTCTGTGCACTAGATATCATACAAATATAATGTTTCAGACGATGAAAGCGATAGCGGAGAAACTGTTGAAGAAAATCAGGACTGCCAACCTTCATCGTCTAAACGAATAAAAATCGACTAACCTTTGACATTTTTATAGTGGATTTAGGCCTGCTGGGGACACCCATTTTTAAAAGATCATCATAAGGTTCTCAGTCCGAAGACTGGTTGGACGCGTACCTCCATTCTTTTCTATCCTGAGCTAACCTACGCATTTCCCTAAAAGTAGAACATCTTACATCCCTAACTATTTGAGAGCAGTAGTCTAATCTAGGCCTACCCCTACCTCTTTTTATTCCTATCTCTGACTCTAGTATGTCACGAACTATTCCTTCGTGTCTTAGAAGGTGTCCTACCATCCTATCTCTCCTACTCTTTATTGTTTTCCATACCTTTCGCTTTTCTCCAACTCTTTCTAATACTTCCCTATTGCTAACCTTATCTATCCACGGTATCTTCATCATGCGTCTGTAACACCACATTTCAAACGCTTCTACTCTTTTTCTATCCCCTTCTCCTATTGTCCAAGTTTCGCACCCGTATAATGCCGTACTCCATACATACGACGTTAAGAGTCTCTTCCTAGTCTCTATATTAACCGTTCTCGAGCATAACAGTTGTTTCTTTTTGTTAAACGCAACTCGGCCCTGCGCCATTCTTTGTTTTATATCTTTAGTGCTCCTACCGTCTTGAGTTATTTTACTTCCTAAGTAGCAGAAATCCGCGACCTCCTCTATCTTCTCATTTCCAATTTGTATTTCCATTTTAGTTCTATTTTCACATCCCCTACATACCAAAATTTTAGTTTTCTTTTTATTGATTTTCATGCCGAAGCCCTGTGTCAAAACTGCTTCCATTTCATTCAAAGCCGCTCCTAATTCTTCTTTGCTAGATGCTAACACTGCTATATCATCCGCAAATCTGAGCATGTTAATAGTTTGGCCCTGTACATTGATCCCTGAGGCTGTTCTTTCCTTAACAATATTAATCGCATCTTCGATATATAAGTTGAAAACTAGAGGTGACAATGCACATCCCTGTCTCACTCCCTTCCGGATATCTACTTCCCTTTGTTCCTGCTCACATTCTATAACTGCATTTTGCTCTTTGTAGAGATTATGTATTATTCTTCTGTCCCTGTATTTCATCCCTACCTTTCTCAGCACTTCGAACATCTTCCCCCATTTTACGTTGTCGAAGGCTTTTTCTAAATCTACAAATCCTATATAGACGCTCTTTCTCTTTTCTATCGTTTTTTTCTATAATTACTCGTAAAGCTAGAATGGCTTCGCGCGTTCCTCTATTTCGTCTAAATCCGAACTGATCTTCTCCTAATATTTCTTCCGCCTTTTTCTCCATCCTTCTTTGCACAATTCTAGTTAAAATTTTTGACGCATGGGAAGTTAAACTGATAGTTCTAAAATTTTCGCATCTATCCGCGCCTTTTCTTTTTGGCAAAGCTACTATGATGTTCCGTTTGTAATCTTCTGGAATCTCGCCTGTCAGGTATATGCGACTAACTAATTTAAATAAACGATCTATTACCTCTTGACCTGCGCACTTTAAGATTTCTGCCTGCAAGCCATCTATACCTGGTGCTTTATTATTCCTTAAACTTTTTAGTGCTATCTCAAACTCTTCTCTCATTATAGGACTCCCTAGGTTATCCCCCTCTACACTGCTTTCGCTTTCTAATATATCTTGCACTTCCTGTCCCGCATATAAGTTTCCTAAATATTCTTTCCACCTATCTGCCTTCTCCCCACTTCCGATTAGGATATCTCCTGCCTCATTTCTAATGTTTTTGGTACTAGATCCAATTTCTCTAAAATTTCTCCTGATTATTTTATATGCTTCATCAGTCTTTCCTACTTCGAACTTATCTTCCACTTCTTTGCATTTATTATCGATCCATTGCTCTTTCGCTTTCCTACATTTCCGAATAATTTCCCACTTGATCGCCTTATATCTTTGTTTCCCTATTTCATCTAACCTATTTTTATATTTGCGCCTTTCCTCTATTAGACTCACAATATGTTTTGTTATCCAGGGTTTCCTACTTTCATTCTGTTTATGACCCAAAATATCCCTAGCTGAGGAAACTAAACTATTTTTAATGCAATTCCATTCTGCCTCTATGTCCCTAACAATATTTCCACCCGTGCCCTTTAGTGCTTCGTTTGTCTTTTTCTCGAACTTATTGCGCATATCATCACCTTTTAGTTTCTCTGGGTCAAGATACCTTCTTCCGCTTCTTTTTTTCAAAATCTTAAATTTAAGATTGGCTTTCATAACGACTATGTTGTGATCACTATCTATATCTGCTCCTGGATAACTTCTACAATCCCTAACTTGATTTCTAAATCTTTGCCTAACGAGAATGTAATCTATTTGATATCTCCCTAAGTCTCCTGGCATCTTCCACGTATAGCATCTCCTAACATGATGGTGAAATAGAGTGTTCGCGACCGTTAAGTTATGTTTATTGCAGAACTCTATCAGTCTAACTCCCCCATCGTTCCTATTGCCTAATCCAAAGGGGCCAACTATTCCGCCCTCTCGCCCTGTGCCTACGACTGCATTGAAATCTCCTGTAATTATTAAATTTTCGTGCCCTCTCACAAAATCTAGCACATGTTCAATATTACTATAAACTGCCTCTACGGCCTCATCACTGTAGTTAGAAGTGGGCATATATACCTGTATTATTACTGTTTTTACAGGTTTCGAATCTAACCTAACCATAACTACCCTGTCACTTTGCTGTAAGAAATTTTCTACACTCTGTCCTACTTTTTTCCGCATAACAATTCCTACTCCCGAATTTCCTCCTACAGATCCTGTGTGTATTACTCTAAAATCTCCGCTCCAGAAGTCTCCGGCTTCTGGCCATCGCACTTCACTGATACCTACTACATCTAATGCTAACCTATCCATCTCAATTTTCAAATTCTCTAACTTCCCTACTTGTTTCATGCTTCTAACATTCCACGCTCCGACTCGTGAGATGTTACACTTATCATTTCTGATGACTCCCCCCGAAGCAGTCCCCGCCCGGAGATCCGAATGTGGGACTATTTTACCTCCGGAATATTTTACTCCAGAAGGTGCCATCATCATAAATTAAAGTACGCTGTACTAGGGATAAAATAATGTGGTGGTTTCCCGTTCCCTTCCACATCGCAGTAGTGTGTATCACAGTGCCATACCGACCCTCACGATCTCTGCCACTATGATTACTGAAAGAGCTGCTGCCCCCTTTCAGGGACTTGATTTAGTCTGGCTTCTCAAATAAAAACCCCTCCAATATGGTTAAACCTATGGTTCGGCTCTTTATATCATTGAAGCGCGCAAGCCGTCCCACCCGTCCCAGTATTACTAGAACTGCGTCAAGGTACAAGTCCTTTGGGACGCACCATTTACTCTACCGCAAAGTGGTATGATATGTAAATAATAATAATTTATTGCATTTTGTCTCGACTGGCTATCTTGTTTCTCAATTTTATTTGTAATCACTTATCATCTTGTGAGCCTGAGATGACAATAACATACAGAAACTGTGATATTGCGTATGATTTTTATTGACTGTTCGGTAAAGACCAAAAAGGGCTCCAATTTGAGCGGCCGTAGGAACGTACAGGTTAATTTTAGAAAAAAATGTTAAAGGACTTTTTTATTGGAAATTTAGTCTAGATTATTTTTGAAAATAGATATTTTGTTGATAAAGTTGATGGTTTAAGAGTTATTTGAAAAAAACTGAAAATCGGTATATTCTTTGGGCCATAAGGGCCAACGCCGACTTTCCTCGAGGGGGGAAAACTTAGGGCAGTAATAAGTGGGTCCAAATAAAGAGATTAAGGCCATTTCCAGCTTTCCACTAATTATTTCCTTATTGAGGCATTTTTCGCCCTGCCTCCGGGCATATTGATGTCAATGTGGATTTGGTTGTAGAGATTTCTTTGGTGTACTCAGTTTTCTGTCGCAATGAGACACATATTCAACAAGTGAAAACATGTTTTAAGGCTCGCACTGAAATGACTGCTGAAAATTTAAGAACATTTAGACAAAAATTACAGTTGTTGTAGTAATTATGTAAAACGTAAAGTACGTTTTGTTGTGTTGAGTCCAGTGTTTGACGGAGAAGTTTCAGAACAGAATGGCAAGGTTTATTATCCAGCGCATACACGAACTTCTACTTAAAACGAATCTCCAACAGCGTTTAAAAATTGACTCGTGGCGAACTCCTCGTGGTTAAGCGATTGGCAGTTCAGTTTTGGTAGAAGTTCGTGGATAGTTCTGGGGCACAAATTATTTTCCAATTTTGCGTCAGAAAATTCCAACATATGTATTTGAATTATAGAATATTGAAGAGCGACAATGTGGCGCAAAACCTGAGAATGAGCATGAAAATAAGCAAGAAAACACGCATGCGAAGGGAAAAAAACCGGACGTCGGTAAAGTGATCAAAGACTACGAGCCCGAATCTGAAATAAAGTTGAAAGTGATACCGATGAAACCGTCGCACGTGATCGGAAACCTCTCCGACGAAGGTTTCCAGTCGGTGGGAGATAAGATTCAGAATACCCTGGACGAGAAAAAGGAACAAAAGTTAACTGGAAAGCAGGCCGTGGAGAAGCTGAAGGAGGTGGAAGCAAAGCTGTCTGGCTCAGCGTCAAAAAGTCCAGGAACCAACGATACTAAAAGTCGATGAGTTTTTATGTTTCAATTTAAGTTGTTTTAAACTTTATTTATACAAACGCAGGGCTACCCAACACAAAGTATTTTCCCACAAACATCTAGCATATCGGAGAAATCCACCCTGTATAAAATAATGCACATTTTATATTTTTATATTTTATTTTTATATTTTATTGTTAATATTACTTTATTTGCGTAGTATAAAAAGAGTAAATAAAATACGTGTTTAAAATACATTTACATTTTATATCTTCGTTTTATTGTTACTGAAATCCTTCTGCATAAGATTCAGGAACTTTATGGCCTCCTTCCCCTTCAAGCTAATGACGGTGTCATTCGTACCTCTCTCGTGAGGGATGCCCTTCGGATATTTCCCCCCTTCCAGCTCGACGTGAATCGTAAGTTTCAATCCGCTGGGGTCCTCTCTGTCTATAATCGTTTTCCCACGTTCTATTACGGTTGCATTCACTCTTGTTTCGTTCGTCTAAAAAAGAAGCATTAATCACATTTAAATACAACGTGTCCAAGATAAGGAGGGCCAGTATGGGAATATTGGAAATGACAAGAGATGCGGATTTGGTTAAATGGGAAAAAAGCTGTGTAATTAAAGGACCAACAAAATGGCGCCTAGAAATCCTTGATAAGATTTTCTGTTTTTGAGTTATTTTGAAAAAATTGAATTTATGGATTTTTAACTATATTTTTTCCGGCTTTAATATTAAAGTTAGAGCGAAACTGACGAAACTTCTTCGTAGCAACTTTTGATGAAATTAAAGATTTCATTGCCAATTTTTTTATTCTACGTTTCGTGTTCGAGCAACCATCATCAATTTCATTTTTTAAATACGGTCCTGATTTTCTGATGTCAAATTTTATGAGCCCTTTTTATTCTGAATTCAACAATGTACCACAGATTATGGTTTAATTACGTTTCGACCCTTTTTTGGCCATCATCAAAGAATTTTTAAGATACGGACCTGTATGTCTCATAGTTTTGTAAAAAATATGTACATACAGTATAAGTTGGGCAATTTTTAAGTGCACCACAAGAGTTTTACGAATCTGTTAGATGATACTAGCGATAAGCACCTACCCTACTCTAAGCATAGCGCATCTTGCAGTTTTGGAAAATCTTGTTCATTTCTGATATCAGAAGAAAGCCCAACTAACTATATTTCTCATAATTTTTAGAAAATTAAGAGAAATGCAGGTCCGTATCCTAAAAATTTCTTGATGATGGTCAAAAACGGGCCGAAACGTAATTGAACCATAATGTGTGGTACATGGTTGAATTCAGAATAGAAAGGGCTCATAAAATTTGACATCAGAAAATCAGGACCGTATTTAAAAAAATGAAGTTGATGATGGTTGCCAGAAGACGAAACGTAGAATAAAAAAATTGGCAATGAAATCTTTAATTTCATCAAAAGTTGCTATGAAGAAGTTTCGTCAGTCTCGCTCTAATTTTAATATTAAAGTCAGAAAAAAATATAGTTAAAAATCCATAAATTCAGTTTTTTCAAAATAACTCAAAAACGGAAAATTATATCAAGGATTTCTAGGCGCCATTTTATTGATCCTTTAGTTACGCAACTTTTTTCCCATTTAACCAAATCCGTATCTCTTGTCATTTGCAATATCCAATTATCTTGGACACATCATCATCATCATCATAAGGTTCTCAGTCCGAAGACTGGTTGGACGCGTACCTCCATTCTTTTCTATCCTGAGCTAACCTACGCATTTCCCTAAAAGTAGAACATCCTACATCCCTAACTATTTGAGAGCAGTAGTCTAATCTAGGCCTACCCCTACCTCTTTTTATTCCTATCTCTGACTCTAGTATGTCACGAACTATTCCTTCGTGTCTTAGAAGGTGTCCTACCATCCTATCTCTCCTACTCTTTATTGTTTTCCATACCTTTCGCTTTTCCCCAACTCTTTCTAATACTTCCCTATTGCTAACCTTATCTATCCACGGTATCTTCATCATGCGTCTGTAGCACCACATTTCAAACGCTTCTACTCTTTTTCTATCCGCTTCTCCTATTGTCCAAGTTTCGCACCCGTATAATGCCGTACTCCATACATACGACGTTAAGAGTCTCTTCCTAGTCTCTATATTAACCGTTCTCGAGCATAACAGTTGTTTCTTTTTGTTAAACGCAACTCGGCCCTGCGCCATTCTTTGTTTTATATCTTTAGTGCTCCTACCGTCTTGAGTTATTTTACTTCCTAAGTAGCAGAAATCCGCGACCTCCTCTATCTTCTCATTTCCAATTTGTATTTCCATTTTAGTTCTATTTTCACATCCCCTACATACCAAAATTTTAGTTTTCTTTTTATTGATTTTCACGCCGAAGCCCTGTGTCAAAACTGCTTCCATTTCATTCACAGCCGCTCCTAATTCTTCTTTGCTAGATGCTAACACTGCTATATCATCCGCAAATCTGAGCATGTTAATAGTTTGGCCCTGTACATTGATCCCTGAGGCTGTTCTTTCCTTAACAATATTAATCGCATCTTCGATATATAAGTTGAAAACTAGAGGTGACAATGCACATCCCTGTCTCACTCCCTTCCGGATATCTACTTCCCTTTGTTCCTGCTCACATTCTATAACTGCCTTTTGCTCTTTGTAGAGATTATGTATTATTCTTCTGTCCCTGTATTTCATCCCTACCTTTCTCAGCACTTCGAACATCTTCCCCCATTTTACGTTGTCGAAGGCTTTTTCTTGGACACGTTGTATACAAAATTTTTCAATCAAAATCCTTCGTATTGAAGTTCAAAGTCGCTCCTAATCGATTGGTGCGTGCACATAACACGCTCCGTCCCCAGAGAGCGACCGAGAAAAACATGGATCAGGTTCTTAGGAAATGATTGCCGATCCTCGAGGGAGACAGTCGCTCTATGGAGAGGAAAAGAACACGCGGGATGTCTCGGATTTCGCGTTTTAGGTGGATACACTCTGCATGAAATACTAGAGGGTCTCTTAGTGAAAGGACGAACAAAGCCGGCGCGGGGAGACGCTTCGAAATGGACGGGTATAGAATTTCTGTCCGGTACACTGGCCAAGCATAATGCCACACGCGTTGTATTTACGCAGCAGGCACTTACAAAGGAAAATACGCGAATAAAAATCCCTTTATATAATGTCAGACACATTACAACAAGCCTACCTTGCCCGTCGAGTTGTTCAGAACAGTCGAGGTTTCAACAAACTGAGCTATGTCATCAAAAATTTCTCTTTTCATCTCGGCATTAACGATTTTCTGTTTAATTTCCTTTCTTTCAAGGCACCTGCAAGACTGTCGCTCTTTAGGTTTAGGTCTGGCGCACTCGAAGTCGGGAATGACGTCCGCCTCGCCTTCTCCCTCCCCAGTAGGTCGGACGCAATTAACCACCCTCACGTGGTGTCCTTTTGGACACTTGTCGCAATCTTGCCAGTCGCCGATCGACCACCTGTTGGAATAAACGTTTTTAGAAGAAGAAATATTAATACAGATCAGTTTCAGCAAAATATTAGATAGGCTTTGCAGATTCTAGCTCAATATTCCAAGCATTTTCTTACGGAGTTCAATTTTACTAATACATGTGATTTTGAGTTTGGCATGATAACTCAATTTTGAACGGTACCTGGGAATGCACGGAGCTATTTCACAAGGCCTAACTTGCGCTTTAAGTCTGGTCTGATTGCAGCAGTATTTGTTATCCACCATTCCCGCTACTACTTCCACGCATCTGGCCTCAGACACTTGTATACCGGGGCCGCACTGTGTCGAACAAGGCGTCCACTCTATGAACTCCCACTTGAAACTAGGCACTCGCTTAGTCTTCGATTTCTTCCCGTAAGAATATTTCATCGCAACTGTTTCTCTCACTACGATCTAGACACACTGTAAAGAAATTTGTCAGCAAGTGTTTTTGGCGAACGAACCCAAATAGAGATCGGTTCACAAATCGGCCCTGGTATCTCCAGTTTCTCCTGCTTATTCCGGATCATCCCAAGCCAAGCTTTCGATCCGGGCACTTTGTACATTCCCAGAGCGTCCCTGCAATCAAACACAGATAATCCGCTCATCGGTAAATATATTAATCCGATTTTACCCTTTGACGTATTCCTTGCGACCGTCACGGCTCCTGACCTGTATCATCGACTCGGACGGCTGGACCTCCTCCACCTTTATGTTGACCGCGTCCCTGGGGATCACCGTAAGTCTGCGCACATCTAATAAACATTCCGGGAATTTAATTTTCGTCCGTCGAACGAAATTTATTCCTCCGACGAGAACGATCCCTGACCTGTAAAATTTTCATTCGAGCAATTCATTTTGAAGGTCCTCTGTCTGTCTACGAGCTCGCAGGACGTGCCATCTCCGTGGCAGACGCCGCACGCGTCCTCCACTGCGTCCGAACCCATATTCATATCGCAAGGAATTGCCTCAAATAAGAAAGAGTGTAATTTTAGCTGAAAGTAAGTTAGAAGTACATAAGGGAGAGTACTTGGCACAGGCCGTTCACACAAACATCCTTCATGCCTCGAAGACAAGTTGTTCCATCCTCCACTCGGGGTTTTAGGGACGCCACTGCTCCTTGGTCATTTACACAAAATAATATGCAGGGATTTTCTGAAATAAATTATTTGCAAGTTTAAACTTGAATCTCTATATTGCAGCATTTAGGAGTGGTCACCTTCTGGCATATTATAAGCTGTCCAAGTATGTAACTGCCCATCTTCGGGATACACCCAGTCATCGAACTCCGAACACTGCATGTCCCTGTACGAAGGCTGAAGCGGATCGCAGGGCTAAAATTCAAAATCGCAAATAACGAACTTTTTCTCGTCAATTTATTCCGCGTCTCCACTTGTTTGCTTTTACTTATATTGTCAATTTGTTCGAATCCTTCGGAGTTCTCTTTCCAAATACAATACAAAACAATCCGAGCTCGATCTCGAAAACCCCTTTATAATATACGCGCTCACAAGAGTGAGAATTATACGACAGTGTGGGAATAGAATGCTATTTACCTGAGTGGTGCAAATCTTGTGGCGTCTCTGGTCGCCTTCGCAGTATTTACCACCGTGGCGCGGTTTGGGGTTGTCGCAGTGACGCTCTTGGTACGCGACACCCGTGCCGCAAGTCCTGGAACACTCGCTCCATTCCGACCACCTGCCCCAACCCCCGTCCACGGCAAACGGCTGTCTGCCCACTTCGATGCACTTGCCGCGATAGCACCACTGGAATTGTTTAAATAATTTACGCACCGACTTAACAAAGTATACAGTCCACCTTTTTCTCGTCGCACGTAGTGCCTGGTGCTGGAGGCATGTGAGTCTCCACGCAGCCTTTGTCTTCGAGATAACACACAAGATTATTACATTCCTGAAAATTATGGAATTGGTGGGATAGAGTATCTGTAAGATTTTTAAATTGCATTGTGTCTATACATACTTTTTCAGCTTAAGGATTTTGCTAATGTAAAATTCGAGGGGGCGAAAATTTTTGGGCACGGAAGCATTCGGTGCTGTTACATCACATAATTTGTGAAACATTCAGCTTTTATTTTGAGCTAGTTGGAAAGAGGATGAACTAGCCAACATCGTATGGGTTGGTTTTTGAGGTCTGAGATGCACGGGAGCGATATTTAGGGGTGTAAAGTTGAGCTACGTTTTTAGAAAATTGTAAGCGTTATTATTATTATTATTTTGTGATTTGGGTACTAAAATATAGGAAAACCGAATTAACCACCCGCCAAATTACTGCATTTTAGGGTTCAGTTTTTAATTATATCGAAAACGTTAGTTGCACACCTAAAAATATCTATACTAATCAAAAGAAAAAAATCCATATTGCGTGAGTTGTCCACCCTGTATTATATAAAGCATTATGACAAAAGTACCTACTCATAGAATTTGGAAATAGAGCAGTCTGTGAACCTAGTCCAATAAAGAAATCTTAAATAGCTTCGATAAGTAGACGTCAGAAGCTCCTCAAAGTTGGGTCCACACTGGCACTCTATACCCCATAGTGTAGTGTATAAATTTTCATAAAATTTTATAGGAAATGTGGGGCGTTCCATTTAAAAAAAAAACTTTGCTTTGATACTCAGAGTGTGAATACCTAAATAATTTTATCAGATGTTTCGTGGGCTTCTTCACATATTACGTAAAATTATATTTTGCTATCTTGAATAGAACCAGAAATATTTATAGACTATGCACTATTGAAACCCTGTATAGTAAAAGGAGTAGATGCGATACATACTTTAACCTATTAGGTAAAGTCGACTAGATAGAAATAATGTATAGACATGGACAAATGGGCATCACTTACGATTCCAGTGTCGCAAACTGCAGCGTTCGGCCCAAACATTTCCCTACATTGGAATTCGGCGTCGTACATAACTCCAGGTAATACGTCCACGAGTTGGAAGCTGTGCTCTGTAGGCGGATCGTACAGACACTTGCCTAATCCCGAACTGCGCTAAAATATCCGCCTTATCAACAGAAAAGCGCAAAAGAATGCGATAGTCTAACGAGCATGAGGTTAAATACGTCACATTAATAGTGCGTTCAATCAAGAATTGCTGTCAAGCAAATATTTGAAAATTAAAGATTTATTCGAAAATATAAAATAATTCAGAAAGCTAGACACTGCAAACGTGTTTCACTATTAACTTGACGTCACACATGCTAGGTGCAGGCTGGCTAGACTATCGCCGGTTCCCCTTGTACGCACTTCATAAACAGTTGCATAAATTTCTCGCTGCATTTGGACCATTCCGCCGTTTTGATGCTAATGGTCGGATTCATGACGGTTGTTAACCCCCTGGTTAAGTTGCCCGAACATCCGGACTCCTCGAGGGTGTCGTGGGGGATGGCCAACCTGCAAAATCAAGCATCGGGGAACGAGCGCAGCTGGTCACAGGAGCAGGTCACGCGTGAGGATTATTCAAAATTGTGTCACACATGTGCGTGTGTGAGAATCGACAGGGCGTAAACAAACAGCGTAAATCCTTCGGTCGCTTTTCGATAAGTGGCTTATGTGTCGGACAAATTGTTGAAGTGAAAAAACAGGATTTGTACTTACGTATGAGCTATTTCGTGAGCGATGACGAACCCCAGTTTTAAGCCGGTGTCTTCGCATATGGCGGCCTGGTTGTGAGGATCGCACATGCCCCCGACTCGAGCCGCCCCAAGGACACCGCAATCCTTGCTGCTTCCGCATATATCCACCCTGTCGGTGCGTACATATGCGTGCTGAATAATTCACTCTATTTTCACTATGCCAATATTCAGACAAACCAATTTCCATAAGCGGAATACAAATGGCACTTTCCAATTACGTACGAAACGCGCAGTGCGACCACAAATTTCCACAAATTTCCTTTAAAATAAGTTCGATATGCACTTATTGGAATCCAAAATCCAAAAAATCATCATTCACTTAAAAATAATGTAGTAGCAACGAAAACAGAAATTTTCAGATGCAAACCATTTACTAGACAATGGCGACGTATTTAACAACAATTTTACCATCTTATATATCGAACAAAAAAGTTCAAAAATAACCTTGCTAGAAAGTTTAGAAATTAACAAACTCAAAAATACAAATAATTTGTTCTGTGACCAACCACTCTGTATAGTAAATGAAGTTTTCTTCAAGGACTGATTCACCGGTCTATTATTTAGAGATTCGTAAGAAATCAGTTCGATACCTACATGTTTCTGTTTTGGCTAGGATAGGATTGTAGATAACTTACTAAAGGTCTGCAAACTTCAAAAATTTCAGAAAATAACTAAAAAACTTTAACATTTTCGAGAATGGTCTTTCTTAAAGTTGATATTTTCATAATTAAGTGCAGAATTCGAAAATCAAATAATAACCATTTAAGGAACTACATCTTTGGTCCGCCACCCTTAAGAGGGACAAGTTGTATAAGTAAAAATATTTTCCTATTACAGATTAGATACAACCTCCCCATTTTCGATATAAACTTGCCTATAAAAGGCAATACAGAGAGTCAAGTTTAGTGTTTGACTGTTGACACCTCCGTGAACACAAGCAAAGATTTCATTGGAAAGCCAGTTCTAATGTTCGCTGTACGGAAAAGGGCTTTGTCTGGTGGGCGCGATATTTTGGCAGGAAAGGTACCTCGTTAGCAGAACTGCCACGTCATGGTGATTCGGGTGTTTGTCGTCTGCCGGATTCATCTTATTCTGCCAATCGCGAAAATATTCCAGCGTCTTGTTTACGTCCTTATTCACCAGCTTGTTCAGCTGGAACGCACGCGGGAATCCATTAGAATAATTGAAACACTAAAGTCTTAAAAATGTTGCCACTCTTAGAAATTCGTGTACATATTACTGACATACCCTGTATATAAAATTGAATTCTTATCAAAAAAGGAACGGAGCAAACATTAATTTATAGTTTCTAAAACTTTCCCCGGCGCGCGGCGTTTGACGAACAAATAACCGGTATATTAAATTGGTTTCTTCGCGAACCAGGAAATATGATAGATGCTTTTGTCTCGTATAGCCTCACATGCCCTGGGCTTCTCATTTATTTCTTGCCCCTCGGAAGCTGCAGGAAAAATTAATCGCGCATTCAACCAATTGGCGGCGATAACTTTGTTATACGCGCGTTCGGGATCCCCAGCAAAAAATCATGTTATTACTGTTACTGAAACCCCGACAGCGCTTAGAGATTTTACCTTGTGGTTTTTCTTGTCTAATTGTATCAGTCGCACGATGGCCAGGTTCACGTTGAAGCCCAGTGTGTAGTCGTGGTAGATGTCGTGAGCCTGAAAAAATATTGTAAAATTCACAATACATTTGATAATTCGAAATGTTCACTATACAAAAAAGGTCCAATGTACTGGCTGAAAATTTATTAGCATTTTTTGAGTTAGATTTTATCCTTTTCACATTGAATTTCTGCACTCGTCCGGGCCATCAGGACCTCTAACTAGCAAGATGGCGTCTTCGCAACGATCAAAGGACTAATTAGTGCCGAGAGCCAATGGAGAGGTCGCGTCACCACGAACTCCCCGTCCATCTTTATTTTAATATAATATCTATGTAATATATGCACGTTCGCGGACCTCAAAGGGGGAGGACGGGACTGATAACAAAAAGTGCGCCACTCGCGCCAGTACTTGTTAATAATAGTGTTACGTAGTCCGGGACACTGGTATGGACTCCCTAATGACCTACCCGCCGCAATGTATGCGGTAATTACCGCGGTGAATAATCGCTTTCTGTTGAACCGGGCACCTATAATTTAGATAGAAGTTGAAATACTGATCCTCCGAGTGCTTCGAACTATTCCATGAATGTATGCGATATCAGCGAACGAGATTCAGGTAAGATGCAGAAGGAACAGTTGTCCTAATTCGTGGTTGATATGGCAAACTTAAGAAATATAAAATCGTTTTAACATTGAAAATGTTTAACGAATTGGAAGTGTGACGGTATATGGGGGTTCCAGTACACCAAATGCTATAGACTTACCATATTGAAAACAGTGAGAACATAATTCTCGATATCAATTCCCTTGTGGTAGTTCAAAATCGTCTTATCTAAAACAACCAGGGTTTCTATGTGCAACTCCGTAACGTTTCTGAATCCCTCCACCTCAGGTTCTTCGGTACTTGTCGGTATCGGCGGACACGTCGTTTGCGCTCTCCTTTTCGCCAAAATCTTAACCATATTTTCAGAAGACACGTCACAGTTCGGCTGCGTTTCTTCGTAATCTACTTCGTGCTGGTAGACCAAATGGGGGTGCTCTTCATCAGTTAAAGGATTATGATTCGCAGCCGGCTCGATTATGAAGTACCCCCTTTTCGTCCGGATATAGCCTGACTTGAGGAGAAAATTTACGTTTCAAAAATAATTGTTTTAATCCAAACACGGCAATTTTAATTAAATCGAATTTGCATACATCAATTTATGATGATGGCACCTTCTGGAGTAAAATATTCCGGAGGTAAAATAGTCCCACATTCGGATCTCCGGGCGGGGACTGCTTCGGGGGGAGTCATCAGAAATGATAAGTGTAACATCTCACGAGTCGGAGCGTGGAATGTTAGAAGCATGAAACAAGTAGGGAAGTTAGAGAATTTGAAAATTGAGATGGATAGGTTAGCATTAGACGTAGTAGGTATCAGTGAAGTGCGATGGCCAGAAGCTGGAGACTTCTGGAGCGGAGATTTTAGAGTAATACACACAGGATCTGTAGGAGGAAATTCGGGAGTAGGAATTGTTATGCGGAAAAAAGTAGGACAGAGTGTAGAAAATTTCTTACAGCAAAGTGACAGGGTAGTTATGGTTAGGTTAGATTCGAAACCTGTAAAAACAGTAATAATACAGGTATATATGCCCACTTCTAACTACAGTGATGAGGCCGTAGAGGCAGTTTATAGTGATATTGAATATGTGCTAGATTTTGTGAGAGGGCACGAAAATTTAATAATTACAGGAGATTTCAATGCAGTCGTAGGCACAGGGCGAGAGGGCGGAATAGTTGGCCCCTTTGGATTAGGCAATAGGAACGATAGGGGAGTTAGACTGATAGAGTTCTGCGATAAACATAACTTAACGGTCGCGAACACTCTATTTCACCATCATGTTAGGAGATGCTATACGTGGAAGATGCCAGGAGACTTAGGGAGATATCAAATAGATTACATTCTCGTTAGGCAAAGATTTAGAAATCAAGTTAGGGATTGTAGAAGTTATCCAGGAGCAGATATAGATAGTGATCACAACATAGTCGTTATGAAAGCCAATCTTAAATTTAAGATTTTGAAAAAAAGAAGCGGAAGAAGGTATCTTGACCCAGAGAAACTAAAAGATGATGATATGCGCAATAAGTTCGAGAAAAAGACAAACGAAGCACTAAAGGGCACGGGTGGAAATATTGTTAGGGACATAGAGGCAGAATGGAATTGCATTAAAAATAGTTTAGTTTCCTCAGCTAGGGATATTTTGGGTCATAAACAGAATGAAAGTAGGAAACCCTGGATAACAAAACATTGTGAGTCTAATAGAGGAAAGGCGATAATATAAAAATAGGTTAGATGAAACAGGGAAACAAAGATATAAGGCGATCAAGTGGGAAATTATTCGGGAATGTAGGAAAGCGAAAGAGCAATGGATCGATAATAAATGCAAAGAAGTGGAAGATAAATTCGAAGTAGGAAAGACTGATGAAGCATATAAAATAATTAGGAGAAATTTTAGAGAAATTGGATCTAGTACCAAAAACATTAGAAATGAGGCAGGAGATATCCTAATCGGAAGTGGGGAGAAGGCAGATAGGTGGAAAGAATATTTAGGAAACTTATATGCGGGACAGGAAGTGCAAGATATATTAGAAAGCGAAAGCAGTGTAGAGGGGGATAACCTAGGGAGTCCTATAATGAGAGAAGAGTTTGAGATAGCACTAAAAAGTTTAAGGAATAATAAAGCACCAGGTATAGATGGCTTGCAGGCAGAAATCTTAAAGTGCGCAGGTCAAGAGGTAATATATCGTTTATTTAAACTAGTTAGTCGCATATACCTGACAGGCGAGATTCCAGAAGATTACAAACGGAACATCATAGTAGCTTTGCCAAAAAGAAAAGGCGCGGATAGATGCGAAAATTTTAGAACTATCAGTTTAACTTCCCATGCGTCAAAAATTTTAACTAGAATTGTGCAAAGAAGGATGGAGAAAAAGGCGGAAGAAATATTAGGAGAAGATCAGTTCGGATTTAGACGAAATAGAGGAACGCGCGAGGCCATTCTAGCTTTACGAGTAATTATAGAAAAAACGATAGAAAAGAGAAAGAGCGTCTATATAGGATTTGTAGATTTAGAAAAAGCCTTCGACAACGTAAAATGGGGGAAGATGTTCGAAGTGCTGAGAAAGGTAGGGATGAAATACAGGGACAGAAGAATAATACATAATCTCTACAAAGAGCAAAAGGCAGTTATAGAATGTGAGCAGGAACAAAGGGAAGTAGATATCCGGAAGGGAGTGAGACAGGGATGTGCACTGTCACCTCTAGTTTTCAACTTATATATCGAAGATGCGATTAATATTGTTAAGGAAAGAACAGCCTCAGGGATCAATGTACAGGGCCAAACTATTAACATGCTCAGATTTGCGGATGATATAGCAGTGTTAGCATCTAGCAAAGAAGAATTAGGAGCGGCTCTGAATGAAATGGAAGCAGTTTTGACACAGGGCTTCGGCATGAAAATCAATAAAAAGAAAACTAAAATTTTGGTATGTAGGGGATGTGAAAATAGAACTAAAATGGAAATACAAATTGGAAATGAGAAGATAGAGGAGGTCGCGGATTTCTGCTACTTAGGAAGTAAAATAACTCAAGACGGTAGGAGCACTAAAGATATAAAACAAAGAATGGCGCAGGGCCGAGTTGCGTTTAACAAAAAGAAACAACTGTTATGCTCGAGAACGGTTAATATAGAGACTAGGAAGAGACTCTTAACGTCGTATGTATGGAGTACGGCATTATACGGGTGCGAAACTTGGACAATAGGAGAAGCTGATAGAAAAAGAGTAGAAGCGTTTGAAATGTGGTGCTACAGACGCATGATGAAGATACCGTGGATAGATAAGGTTAGCAATAGGGAAGTATTAGAAAGAGTTGGGGAAAAGCGAAAGGTATGGAAAACAATAAAGAGTAGGAGAGATAGGATGGTAGGACACCTTCTAAGACACGAAGGAATAGTTCGTGACATACTAGAGTCAGAGATAGGAATAAAAAGAGGTAGGGGTAGGCCTAGATTAGACTACTGCTCTCAAATAGGGATGTAGGATGCTCTACTTTTAGGGAAATGCGTAGGTTAGCTCAGGATAGAAAAGAATGGAGGTACGCGTCCAACCAGTCTTCGGACTGAGAACCTTATGATGATGCATACATCACGTCTGTTTGCAATATCTGGATGGATACACGTGCGCAATGTAGTATATTGCAAGGATCCAACGTAAATTAAAAAATGCTCGCCATTGCGTCATCTGGGATTAATAAAACGACCTAATAAATTATACTTGCAGATATACATATATTATGTGTTTCCTGCTCTCTTTCTGTCTCTACCTCTGTTCCGCTACTGAGCTGTACAAATATTTACTCATTTTACGTGACTGCAAAATGTGGAATTTTATTTGAAAAGTTCGGAGGTACGCAATTACATTTTCCCCAGAATGAAACCCACTAGGTTTGTCGGAAAATTCCACCGATGTATTTTACACTAGCTCTGATTTATTGTTAAACACAGAAAATTTCTCTTGAAATCTTATCTTAAAGTTGAATTATAATAAAATATGTATAAACACTGACCAGACCATAGCAAGTAGAAATTGCCACTCTTGAATTTTCGTGGCCTCTTACAGACCCAGTGAAATGACACTGAACATCTCTAGTTTTCCTAATCTTCCTCTCCTTCACACTATCATCATCGCAAGTTTCCACAACCATAGAAGGACCAATCATCTTGTTATTGGGTAAAAGTTCTATATGATGACCTTCGCCAGCTATGGGTACTACATAATGAACTTTATCGTCGTCATCCATGCGATTATATTTTTTATAAAAAGAATTCCTATAATGATGAGGAAGGACGTGAGAGATGAACTGATCGTCGCCTGTGACTTTCTGTGGTATGACCACTTCATAATGCGCAGGTTCTTTACCATATCTACCTAAAATGTGTTAATAATTCAGGAAAGCTAGAAACGCCAGTGCAGCGGCCATCTGTCATCACTGTAGCATGTAAATGAGGCGAATTCCGAACGCGCTCGCTTAGCTTTGTTCGCACAACACATTATTCAGCGCATTTTTTAAATTTACCTTTATAGCTGCTTTCATCACCAAACAGGACTTCGTCCGATAATACATACGCCAAAAAACAATACAAATAAGCTGCACAAGCGGGGTTACAATAGGTCATCATGTGTCATGGAGGTTATTTTCTATTTGTTGTCCCTACGTCAAAAATTGGAACAAGCCCACTTCTCTCTCAGTAACTATAGTCCTTGCCAAGTTTCAAAACCTAATTTTCCTGGACTGCCTACCAAGGAAAGTAATATTTCGGTAACTGGTAAATGCGATACAATTCATAGCTATTAGGGGGTAATTTCAGCAACTTAAAGGGGAACCAGAACATGCTCCAACAGTCAAGTGAGACCAATAAAGTTTGACCGCCGCAGCTTCATTACAGTCATTTCTACTGCGGCAAAATTGGGTAAAACCGTTATGTTGAAATTTGATCAATTGACAGCTGACCTGAATCTAACCTTACTTCACACTTTACTTTTGTTTTATATAGAGTCAAAGTTGGTAATCATGTATTTATTTATACTTTCATTTTTTTTTTGTAAGTAGGCAGGTGATAAACAACTTTTGTTAATTTTCATGAGACAGCGTAAAAAGCGAAATAGAAAGGCAAAAAGCAAAACGTGCTCCGAATTATAATTTTGTTTAATAAAACAAGGAGTGTCAGAAGATTCAAAAGGTATGTTAAGATTGTATTGTATAAAGTCATGAATAATTCTATTTATTGAAAATTGTCAAATTAGATATTGATTCTTTTGTATGTTGACAGGTACCTTTTGTGAAACTCTGTTCAATAAACTGAACTTTGTCAACCTTGGACTCAATCTATTTGCAACAACAAACCCAAATCCACTGAAAAGAACAACAGGTTATGGGCCCAGGGCAGCTGTAAAAGGGTTTTTTATTGTTGGAAGCAAGGTCAGGAAAGCGACGGTGAAGTCGAGAAAGCAGTCCAAAACGTCAGAACCGGCACGGCAGACATAATCTACAAATCAGCGACATCGGAGCAGTCATCGCACAGCAAGTCAACGTTGAGCAACGTAAACGCAAGTCGCTTTAAGTCAGAAAATCGTCACGAAAGACTGTAAATTCATTTTATTTTAAAAATTATCAGAAGTCAGTCAAATCCTAAAATTTTTAAAAGTAAAATGGATACTGTAAAATCTCAGTTGGAGATGTTAAGTGACGATAGTCAGGGAAATGTCAATTTCATTTCATGCCGATTTAAACTAAATCTAGCACTTAAGAATAAAGACCTGTTACGACATTGTGACAGGTGTGAAAGTCAGACCAACAGGTGATGTGTCAGAAGGAAACGTTTCAGCTTGGATAAAGAAAGATGTCGAAGCTCAAACGTTGATAGGTTTAAATGTAAACAGTAAGATAGCGAACAAAATTGCCAATTGTAAAACTGCCAAAGACATGATAGACAAATTAGTTAGTTTATATGGCACAAAGACCGACGTAACTTTAGAAACGTCCCGAATCAAATTCTTTACTTTTGAGTATGATGAAAGCAAGTCATCAGTAGAGAATTGTATGGAGATTATGGACTTGGCTGAAGAGGTGTCAACTGAAAATGATCCTATGAGAGAAAGTTGGATCATGACGAGGATCTTGAGTGTCTTACCGTCAAAACTGGCGCATTTCAGGACATCATGGAACAACGTGACGGGACCTACAAGAAACTTAGATACTCTCATCGAACGTCTGAGACTTGAGGACGAGCAACTTAAGGAACCGACGACAAACGCAGAGAGCAGCGCCAGCAACGCTCTCATGACAAGACGTGAGAAACAAGGACAGTCGTCAAGCAAGCAGGACAAGTCACAGTTCGCATGTTACAAATGTGGAAAGAAAGGTCATGTGATTAAAGAGTGCAGAGGAAAGGCATGTCAAAAATACATTGAGTATTGCAAGAAGAAATACTCATGCAACAATTGTAAGCAGAAAGGTCACTTCGCAAAGGATTGTCCATCCCGAGAAGAAAGAAACAAGTCAGGAAATGGAAAACCATTAAAGAGGGCTTTTTTGACCACAGCACTCTCGACAGTGGACAACGACATTTCGCAGGACAGGGCAACATCATGGTATCAAGACTGTGGAGCCAGCCAACACATGACGTCTCATCGAGAATGGTTTGTACAGCTTGCTGAGCTGGACGAGCCAATTCCAATTGTGATTGGAGATTCAACCAGGCTGGATGGTGTTGCAGTCGGAAACATTGATATGGAGGCTTTTGATGGTCAAAAGTGGTATCCAGTGGTACTTGAAGATGTGATCTATGTACCAAATCTCAACTTTAATCTTTTCTCAGTAAGTCAGATGTTAGACAAGGGACATGTACAGAAGGCAAATGGAAACGAGTCAACTTTTTACTGTCAGGACAGCAAGGAAATTGTGGCAATAGCAAGGCGCAAAGGAAATTTGTACAAAATGATGCTCAGGAGAGAAGAAGAGACAAGCTTGATGGTCCAGTCGATCAAAGTATGGCATGAAAGACTCGCCCATCAAAACGTGAAGTATGTGAGGGACATACTGAAAAGAAAAGGGATCAAGTATGTTGATGATTGGAATAATTATGTGTGCACAGGGTGCTCATATGGCAAGCAACATCGATCTTCACACCCGAACAACCCCAAGACAGCTCAGCAGCCATTAGATCTTGTGCATGTCGACACCGGCGAGATGAACATCTCATCTCTAGGAGGAGCAAAGTATTGGCTCATGTTGAAAGATGACCTCACTCACTACCGAACCTGTTATTTCATGAAGACGAAAAGTGAAGCCCCAGCGAAGATTGAAAGCTACCTGAGATTTGTAGAAAATCAACTGGGAAGAAGATTGAAGAGTCTGAGATCTGATAACGGCACGGAACTGAAAAATGCAAAAATGAAAGAGCTGATGGACAAGTTGGGAATTTTTCACACTTTTACGAATGTACATACGCCAGAGCAAAATGGAAGGGTGGAAAGAGAGATGAGAACGATTGTCGAGGCAGCCAGGGCACAGATACAAGCAGATGGTTTGGACGAGAAATTATGGGCAGAGGCAATGAACCATGCAATCTTCACGATCAACCAGACAGGAACCAGCAACGTACCAGGAAAGAGTCCAGCAGAATTGTGGTTCGGAAGGAAAATTAAGATTGAGAAACTGCGACCTTTTGGATGTGAATGTTATGTGCTGACCCAAGCACAGAAGAGAGGCAAGATAAATAGAAAATCAGAAAAGGGAATTCTGGTTGGCTATGACATTGATTCGCCCTGCTATAGGATTTATATGAAAGAGAAAAGAGAGGTCGTCACTTCAGACAATGTAATCTTTGACGAGGAAAAGATACGACAGAGACAAGGCACTGAACTTGAGACATCGGCAACAGAGGGCACACCTGAGAAACAAGAAGAAAGCAGCAGTGAGTCAGACGAAGAAGAGGACAACTGGACAACTGGAGAAAGTGCTGAGAAGACAAGTGACAACGATAATGGGACACAACCGCCAGAAGAAGAGCCAGGAAAGAAAATTTTGCGAGATCGTCGAACTTTACAACCACCACCGAGACTGAGGAACTGTGTACTTGACTCCAGACGTGGAGGAAAGAGCGCAAAAGTAGCCATGATTGGTGAAACGGAAGACATCCCGGTGAGCGAGGCACTCAAAGATGAGAAATGGAGACAGGCAATGCAGGAGGAGTACGACTCTCTAATGGAAATGAAAACTTGGGAACTGGTGGATTGTCCTGAAGGAGTGAAGCCAATCACTTGTCGGTGGGTACTTCGAGAGAAGGCAGACGGAAGATACAAGGCCAGACTCGTAGCAAGAGGTTTTGAACAAAAGGAAAGAGTGGACTACGCGGAAACATTCAGCCAAGTAGCCCGCCATGCATCAATTCGACTACTACTAAGTCATGCAGCTTCAGAGAAAATGAAGTTGGTATCGTTCGATGTGAAAACGGCATTCTTGTATGGAAACCTGGAGCAAGTCATCTATATGAACCAGCCTGAAGGGTTTGACGATGGATCAAGGAAAGTTTGCAAGTTGGATAAGAGTCTTTACGGGCTCAAACAAGCTCCAAGGATGTGGAACGAGAGGGTCACCACACACTTTGAAAAGAAGATTGGCCTAATCAACACAGATGATGACCCGTGCATTTACTATAACAAGGACAAGAGCATTATGCTCTCACTCTTCGTGGATGATGGATTGATAGCTGGGAAGGTTGAAAAGGAAATATATAGACTCTTGAAGGAGATAAGCAAAGAGTTTCAGATCACATACAGCAAGAAAGCACAGGACAAGTAGACGTACTTGGGCATGGAAATCAAGATCAATAAAGATGGTATCTTTGTGAATCAGTCTCGTTACACGGAGAAGATCTTGAGGAAGATGAAACTCGAACAGTGTAACCCAGCATTCACACCTATTGAGCAAGGAATGATCACCAAGAAGACAGACTTCAAGAACGACGAGGCACTTCCGGCAAACAACAACTATCGCGAGGCGATAGGGAGCTTACTGTACTTAGCTACAATCACTCGGCCAGACATAAGCTTCGCCGTGAACTACCTGAGTCGATTCTGCAACAACCCCATGAAAAGCCATCAGGCGATGGTAAAACGTGTATTCCAGTACTTGAGAGGAGGACCAGTGATCTGGTACTCACAGAAGCAGCGTTTGGTAACGACTTCAACTGCAGAAGCCGAGTACCGAGCCGCGGTGTCCGTGATTGACGATGTGTGCTGGATCAAGAGAATTGCACTGGAACTTGGTATCCTGGAAAGTGATCAGCCGATCACTCTGAAAGTTGACAACATGTCAGCCATTCACATGTTACAGAATGCACACGAAGGAAAGACCACCAGAGGCAAGAAACACATTGAGATACCACGAAAGTACATTCAGCAACATGTTGACAACACTGTGACATTGCAACACGTCGAGAGGAGCAAGCAGATTGCAGACATTCTCACAAAGCCACTCAACAGAAGAGTCTTTGAGACGCTCCGCTGTAAATTGATCAAGGAGGAGTGTTGAAATTTGATCAATTGACAGCTGACCTGAATCTAACCTTACTTCACACTTTACTTTTGTTTTATATAGAGTCAAAGTTGGTAATCATGTATTTATTTGTACTTTCATTTTTTTTGTAAGTAGGCAGGTGATAAACAACTTTTGTTAATTTTCATGAGACAGCGTAAAAAGCGAAATAGAAAGGCAAAAAGCAAAACGTGCTCCGAATTATAATTTTGTTTAATAAAACAAGGAGTGTCAGAAGATTCAAAAGGTATGTTAAGATTGTATTGTATAAAGTCATGAATAATTCTATTTATTGAAAATTGTCAAATTAGATATTGATTCTTTTGTATGTTGACAGGTACCTTTTGTGAAACTCTGTTCAATAAACTGAACTTTGTCAACCTTGGACTCAATTTATTTGCAACAACAAACCCAATTCCACTGAAAAGAACAACATAAATGCTATTGCTAAAGTGAATCTGTGAACTTTATATTTAATCTAGTTTTATACATACAACTCATAATTCGCTTAAGACTTATCAGTAAATATAATATAAAGGGAAGACAGGACATTCTAGTTTTTATTGTCCCCAACGGAATAATCTGGTGACCCCACAGTCAAAATGAAAACAGTACTCCCAACTTCATGACCTCTTTGGGTTATACTGAAATTAGTATCAGAATGTCAAATACGAGGGGGTATTCGTATCTATTTTCCTAGTCCGAAGAAAGAAGGAAAAACGTATCATCGTAGAACCAGAAATATATTTTAAAACGGCGTTGAGTCAAGCCTAAGTCGAAAATTTACTTTCTTTCACAACACTGTTGTTAAATAAGAAATCCCCCAAATTGCTTATGGAATATAAATTGAAGGAGCCGAATTTTATTTAAAAAAATACAAATGAAGTAGACTTATTCACAAGGAGAATTAAATTTTCCCCTCCGATAAATTTGCATTAAAATTTCTCGCGCCATTACACTGTCGTCGATTAAGATTACATGTGAAAGAAAGGGGGAAAAGAAGATTAATATTTTCGCTCGTTTTAATAACCGAGGAGAAAAAGAATAATGAGATGAAAGAAAAAAGAACGGAAATGTTACTTCCGCGGTTTAGAGCGACTTGACAATTAAACTATTTCTGCATGGGTATCAGGGAGACTGGGGCGAGCTGATAACGAGAAAAACCTCTGCGACTCTTGCAGCCATCCAGGTTATTTTATGATAATTTCCAGGTTCGCTCCTAATGGATTCTCGTTCCGTCCATATTTTGTCATAAAATAGTTGAATATTTTCATAACATAAAGTGCGCTGCTTTGAATTGCAGAACGACAGCAAGATTTCAATTACCCTGTAACAAAACGCGAAGAAAACAAGAACTGAATTATTTTTTTTGTTCTTGAATTGTGCAGATTTAGTACAGACAGGGTGACTTAAAAATAAATTTCAAACCTCTGGTAAGCTCTAAATTTTACCAAATTTTCACGTATTTCTTACGTTATATTGGCGACATGAAGAAAGTTATGAAACTTATAAACTTCTTACACACAGTAGATGGATCAAGAACTTTGACTTAAGACAACTACGTTTATTTTTATATATCGCTATACTTTCCAAGGCGTTTAAATCAAATTACCTGGTTTTAAGAGTTTGAGATTATTAATATTGAATTTATGGACCGTTTCCAACGCGTGTGACGCCATGCTAGACTTATCAGTGCGGCCGAATATGTAATGAGCTTGATGCTCCTTAAAGCGAGTTAAAATAGACAGAGTTGACTACCCGATATATTTTTTTTCGCAATTTCCGCATGCTATTTCGTAAATTCCCGCTTTATGAATGGGTTCCGTTTTATCTTTCGCATTTCCTAGTAGATTTTGTAAATTGTTGCTCGAAGTGTGAACCATTTTGAAGCCTGCTTTCCCGAAAATAGTATTCATACCTCTAGTTATCTGCGGTATTTTTATAAATTTAGTAATTTTATTATCCCAATTTAAAGTGGTGGAATTTCGCCATAGCATTTTAAATTTTCGTTTCCTACTTAACCTATTGACAATCTCTGGATCGAAACCGTTACATCTCGCTATATATCTTTGATTTATTTACTTCCTTGCGGTATCTTTCAACGGATAACGGTAGACTCAACAGTCTATTAACTAAAAAACCAAAACTAGCCTCTTTGTGCTGACTGCAGTGGTTCGAATCTGCAGTTATGTACCGAGCTGTACTGGTTTCTTTCCTATAGATGTCAAATTCTAGCTTACTGTCTTTTCTAATATTACCAAAATGTCCAAAAATGGAAGCTGTCCTTCCCTTTCTATTTCGTGGGTAAATTTGATTGAATTGAATCTACTATTTAAGTCGCTCAAAAAATCTTCAATGTTACATTTACTAGTGTCAAAATGGCAAATATATCGTCTACATATCTCACCTACACCTTTGGAAAATATGGGAGTTCATCTTTCAGTTGGGTTTCAAATTTGCCCATGAAAATTTCTGCAATGAAAGGAGATAGGCAATTTCTGCTGCATACACAGATTGGTTAAATTAATATATTCTTTGGCAGTTTGTTCATCAATGTTATTTCATAGTATAAACTTCTTGTCCAGTTTACCCATAGTTATAAGGTTCTGTATCATTTGCGTTATGTTGAATAATAAAACATTTTTGTTTATAAATTGTGGTTGGCTCAGTAGTATTATAGTGAGAATATATCAATATAATTTTTCTGATTTATACTTGGGCCGCCGAACAGACGGAGTGATCACCATGCAAGCATGAGTTCTAGGCTGGACCACTATCAATTTAGGACGACCCAACCGCAGTGATGCGCTTTCTTTAGACCCAACGAAGTCGCATCACTCCAATTCGGTCGTCATAAATTAATATTGGCCCCGCAAGAGCACGTTCTTGCAGGGTGATCACTCTGTCTGTTCGACGGCCCAAGTATAGTACGCGTTATTCGCAGTGTGTAACCTTCTGGAATTCTCCAGTTGTAGGACATGCAATTGTACGTTTCGTTTCAAACTGCCTACACCACTGACAAAATTAAAGCCTTTGTTCTAGATGGCATTATTGCCTTTTTAGGGGAATAAGAAAACGAGGACACATTCGCAACACGTGGAAATTAACATTTCCAATTTCCTTTTGCTCGTTGAACTTTATTTGATTTCCCAATGTTGCCTCGGGTTTTTATGCCAATCTCCCTTTTGTCGTTGATTTTTTTTATTCAAGATCAACAGAGCGTGGCGAAATTCCTACGCGCGGACTGTTGTCCCGCAATTACCCTACGCGCCGGTTTTTTCATAAAAAAGGTAGAAATTGTCAAAAATTATCCTTATAAATTCCATTTTATTTCTAATGGTATATAGGGGAGACATAGTTTGAGCTAGCACTAAAGAGTTTAGGAAAAAATAAAGCACTAGGTATAGATGGGTTGCAGACAGAAATCTTAAAGTGTGCAAGTCAAAGGGTAATAGATCGTTTATTTAAACTAGTTAGCTGCATATATCAGACAGGCGAGATTCCAGAAGATTACAAACGGAACATCATATTCGCTCTGCCAAAAAGGAAAATTTAGAATGATTAGTTTAACTTCTAAAAATTCTTATGCAGCTTAAAATAAATTAAGATTGTTGTACTAACTTGGTGAATCAGTTTCTCGGATGGCAATCAGCAGATTGACCGCCAATTTATCTGGCAAAGAGGGACAAGTCTAATTCCACGTTGTAAACTAGCTGAAGCAGATTAACAAAGGCTCAAGCTGAAGGGGCTGGAGTGTCTTTGAACGCGGTTTGCAAACCTAATGCTCGAAATCCTTTAATGAGTTTTAAATTAGCTCGGTGTACATGTTTACCGGTCTTGTTACGCCCTTAACTAACAATAATCCCAGGCTCCTTCCGCGTCCAATTACAGCCGTGACTACAGTTTATAACTGACATTTATATGAGGCAGTTTTCGTATTTTCTGATTATTGTTCCTATATAATTAACCTACTGTAATTCGAAACTTATTCTAGAAATTCTAAGGAATTTGTTTCAATACCAGTATTTCTAAGCAGTTTTTTTTTCATATTTTCGCGTTTCTGTAAATCTCAATTTTAATTTCTAATGAATTCAGAAACTGCAACTATTTCATATTCCTGTGCGAGTGGTTGACTAATCACAGAGCATGGAGTGAGTTGAGGCGTAGCGAAAGAGAAGTATATAAATTGTGGCACAAAGCGAAGAAAACTAGTTGGGTATGTCCCGCAGTTCCAATTAGTGCAATACACCGATTGTATAATTCCCCAGAAGAGTAAATTTATTCATAACATTCATTGCATTCGCAAGAGAGAACTCTCAAGTATTTAAATGTTAAGAGTAGTGTAAATGAAATTACTTGTCATCGTCAAGTCCCTCGGAGTTTAATCTTTCGTCATAAAACTATGGGAGCCGCATTAAAACCTGCGCCTTTCATTTCTGCCACGTTTCCGCGTTAATTAATTCAAATATTATGTATAAATGATAAGATGAAAGTTATACACGACAATGAGTAAAATGGTGGTTCGAGATACTCAAAGTACCAGCACTCAGAGAGGATTTTCTACTATTTATTAGTAGGGTGAAAGTAAAGACCTGTAGTTGAGACTTGAGGGTTGCTACTTACTTATCTATACCACCGGAGTAGTTTTACAGTTTTAAATGGAAGAATTTTGTGTATTAAACTACTCTGCAAGACTATACACCCAATTAACTTTTTTACTTCATTTTTATGTGTACTGAAACAACCCCTATTTTCTCTGTCATAATTAAAACAGAAGAGCACTTTTTCTAAACGAATTGTTCGGCGGAGGAGTGTATTTGAAACAATCAGGCATAATAGTAACAACTAGGGTATAATTACGTTGAACAATGGGGAAACAAACAATCGGTTGATGAATGTATAACAATCTGGCTCGGCAATCTGGAAGCAGAAAATTAATCTTGAGAAAAGATCTGGCAGTTTGTTAAGCGTGAGAATAAACCCTCCTTTATTATGTATGTTGTATAACAACATTCGCGCAGTAATGGAGTTTTAGTAAATAGTGACGCCAGAAGTTCGTTCACGATGTTGATTTAAGCTCACCGTCTGATGCGTTCATCTCATTCGACGATATTGATGGGAAATGTTGATGTAAGCTGCGCCGTAACCGCCCTCAGTTGATAAAAATATTGCTGCAATGCCCCACTGAATTATTGTAACATTTTATTTTGTTAAATAATAGTATGGTATAATGTAGATATACCAAGGACTAAAGCAGTTCTTTTTATCCCGAAGCGAAAAGTTTGTATAATTTAAAAATATATTGAGAGCAGTAGTCTAATCTAGGCCTACCCCTACCTCTTTTTATTCCTATCTCTGACTCTAGTATGTCGCGAACTATTCCTTCGTGTCTTAGAACGTGTCCTACCATCCTATCTCTCCTACTCTTTATTGTCTTCCATACCTTTCGCTTTTCCCCAACTCTTTCTAATACTTCCCTATTGCTAACCTTATCTATCCACGGTATCTTCATCATGCGCCTGTAGCACCACATTTCAAACGCTTCTACTCTTTTTCGATCCGCTTCCCCTATTGTCCAAGTTTCGCACCCGTATAATGCCGTACTCCATACATACGACTTTAAGAGTCTTTTCCTAGTCTCAATATTAACCGTTCTCGAACATAACAGTTGTTTCTTTCTGTTAAACGCAACTCAGCCCTGCCCTATTCTTTGTTTTATATCTTTAGTGCTCCTACCGTCTTGAGTTATTTTACTTCCTAAATAGCAGAAATCCGTGACCTCCTCTATCTTCTCATTTCCTATTTGTATGTCAACTTTAGTTCTATTTTCACATCCCCTACATAACAAAATTTTAGTTTTCTTTTTATTGACTTTCGTGCCATAGCCCTGTGTCAAAACTGCTTCCATTTCATTCAAAGCCGCTCCTAATTCTTCTTTGCTAGTTGCTAACACTGCTATATCATCCGCAAATCTGAGCATGTTAATAGTTTGACCCTGTACGTTAATTCCTGAGGCTGTTCTGTCCTTAACAATATTAATAGCATCTTCGATATACAAGTTGAAAACTAGAGGTGACAATGCACATCCCTGTCTCACTCCCTTCCGGATATCTACTTCCCTTTGTTCCTGCTCACATTCTATAACTGCCTTTTGCTCTTTGTAGAGATTATGTATTATTCTTCTGTCCCTGTATTTCATCCCTACCTTTCTCAGCACTTCGAACATCTTCCCCCATTTTACGTTGTCGAAGGCTTTTTCTAAATCTACAAATCCTATATAGACGCTCTTTCTCTTTTCTATCGTTTTTTCTATAATTACTCGTAAAGCTAGAATGGCCTTGCGCGTTCCTCTATTTCGTCTAAATCCGAACTGATCTTCTCCTAATATTTCTTCCGCCCTTTTCTCCATCCTTCTTTGCACAATTCTAGTTAAAATTTTTGACGCATGTGAAGTTAAACTGATAGTTCTAAAATTTTCGCATCTATCCGCGCATTTCCTTTTTGGCAAAGCTACCATGATGTTCAGTTTGTAATCCTCTGGAATCTCGCCTGTCAGGTATATGCGACTAACTAATTTAAATAAACGATCTATTACCTCTTGACCTGCGCACTTTAAGATTTCTGCCTGCAAGCCATCTATACCTGGCGCTTTATTATTCCTTAAACTTTTTAGTGCTAGCTCAAACTCTTCTCTCATTATAGGATTCCCTAGGTTATCCCCCTCTACAGTGCTTTCGCTTTCTAATATATCTTGCACTTCCTGTCCCGCATATAAATTTCCTAAATATTCTTCCCACCTATCTGCCTTCTCCCCGTTTTCGATTAGGATATCTCCTGCCTCATTCCTAATGCTTTTGGTACTAGATCCAATTTCTCTAAAATTTCTCCTAATTATTTTATATGCTTCATCAGTCTTCCCTATTTCGAACTTATTTTCCACTTCTTTGCACTTATTATCGATCCATTGCTCTTTGGCTTTCCTACATTTCCGAATAATTTCCCACTTGATCGCCTTATATCTCTGTTTCCCTATTTCATCTAACCTATTTTTATATTTTCGCCTTTCCTCTATTAGACTCACAATATGTTTTGTTATCCAGGGTTTCCTACTTTCATTCTGTTTATGACCCAAAATATCCCTAGCTGAGGAAACTAAACTATTTTTAATGCAATTCCATTCTTCCTCTATGTCCCTAACAATATTTTCGCCCGCGCCCTTTAGTACTTCGTTTGTCTTTTTCTCGAACTTATCGCGCGTATCATCATCTTTTAGTTTCTCTGGGTCAAGATACCTTCTTCCGCTTCGTTTTTTCAAAATCTTAAATTTAAGATTGGCCTTCATAACGACTATATTGTGATCACTATCTATATCTGCTCCTGGATAACTTCTACAATCCCTAACTTGATTTCTAAATCTTTGCCTAACAAGAATGTAATCTATTTGATATCTCCCTAGGTCTCCTGGCATATTCCACGTGTAGCGTCTCCTAACATGATGGTGAAATAGAGTGTTCGCGACCGTTAAGTTATGTTTATCGCAGAACTCTATCAGTCTAACTCCCCTATCGTTCCTATTGCCTAATCCAAAGGGACCAACTATTCCGCCCTCTCGCCCTGTGCCTACGACTGCATTGAAATCTCCTATAATTATTAAATTTTCGTGTCCTCTCACAAAATCTAGCACATGTTCAATATCACTATAAACTGCCTCTACGACCTCATCACTGTAGTTAGAAGTGGGCATATATACCTGTATTATTACTGTTTTTACAGGTTTCGAATATAACCTAACCATAACCACCCTGTCACTTTGCTGTAAGAAATTTTCTACACTCTGCCCTACTTTTTTCCGCATAACAATTCCTACTCCCGAATTTCCTCCTACAGATCCTGTGTGTATTACTCTAAAATCTCTGCTCCAGAAGTCTCCGGCTTCTGGCCATCGCACTTCACTAATACCTACTACGTCTAATGCTAACCTATCCATCTCAATTTTCAAATTCTCTACCTTTCCTACTTGTTTCATGCTTCTAACATTCCACGCTCCGACTCGTGAGATGTTACACTTATCATTTCTGATGACTCCCCCCGAAGCAGTCCCCGCCCGGAGATCCGAGTGTGGGACTATTTTACCTCCGGAATATTTTACTCCAGAAGGTGCCATCATCATAAATTCGAAGTACGCTGTATTAGGGATAGAATAATGTGGTGGTTTCCCGTTGCCTTCCACATCGCAGTAGTGTGTATCACAGTGCCATACCGACCCTCACGATCTCTGCCACTATGATTACTGAAAGAGCTGCTGCCCCCTTTCAGGGACTTGATTTAGTCTGGCTTCTCAAATAAAAGCCCCTCCAATATGGTTAAACCTATGGTTCGGCTCTTTAGATCATTGAAGCGCGCAAGCCATCCCACCCGTCCCAGTATTACTAGAACTGCGTCAAGGTACAAGTCCTTTGGGATAGAAAAAAAAATAGTAAAAATAATAAAATAAATAAAAAATAAATAGAAATACAAAAATAAAAAAATAAAAACTACTGAAGATGGCAACTTACTTGGCGAAATGATTGATTCTTGAATTAAATATTTCTATTTATTTCGAATATTTGAATATTTTTTCGTATAGCTTCTAATTAACAAAATTAATCCCTATCGAATTAATTCGTTTAATCTGCATACATAATTTAATCTTCTCTTTAAAAGGATCGTATGTCCCGTTTCAGTTTCATTATGTCGCATTGCATTGTTTTAAAATTACTAGAGCAATGTGTCGAGAGAAAATATGACATGGGGAAAGTTTAAAGCAAAGTTTCCGAGGGAATACTTGAATTGGAGCGCAACATTTGCTGTTCGGATGGTTTTGATTAAACTTGTGCCAGTTTTATTAAAACAATTTCCTGTCAAGTAGCAGCCGTACGTACTCTGCATTTCGTTTTTTAGACGAACGTAGCAAATTGATAAATTTAATTGGAGATTGAAAATTTTAACTTTAAGAAGTACCTAGGGAGTAGAATTTTGTTCTGTGAGACGAGCGGTACAGCATAATTTGTAATTCAGTTGATCAGGTTTGAGAAGTTTGTCGGAGCGAACTTCTCCCATACCAAACACGCGCAAATCCTCTTATTAATGCGGTTTGTTCCCACAATCTATTTAAGGAGAGAGTTTACGCGTAGGCTCACCTTTCTCGCCCAGTGCCGAGAACAGTAACTCATTTCACCACATCCGTAAAAACTGTTTTGATTTTCAGAAGCTTTAAACTAGATTTATTTATAGAAACAAACACTCAGAGCACATTTTTCTTACAAGTAGTTAAAATTTTAGTGCAGTTAGTTTTCTAGTAAACAATATACCGTGTGACAAACTTCTATGTGTACATGGGGAAATAACATGGGCAATTACATTTTTGGGGATTCCTGCTCCCCTTGTGTAGTTATAGTGGTGGTAAAGGTAGCAATCGAAAGACTATTTTTTTCTGCTTATGAGGATATCAAAAACTCTGCAATTTTCCAATTTATTAAAGCATTAAAAGTAAAAATTCAGAAGCTTATTTAGGTCTTTTAATTAACCATATTGGCCCTGCATTAGAAGAAGTTGCACATGCGAATCGGGAGTTCTGGTTTCAGCATGACGGATGCCCAGCACATTTTGGAGCACAAGCGAGGGAATTATTAAATGAAATATTTCCAGAGAGCTGGATTGGTCGAGGTGGTGCTATAAACTGGCCAGCTAGATCTCCCGATTTGGCACCGTGTGACTTTTTCTTGTGCAGTCATTTAAAAAATAAGATTTATAAAACTCGCCACTCAAATATTGATTCTTTAAGGAATGCTATTTTTGCGGAATGCAACTTAATAAACGATCGGCAACTTGCGAATGTGAGAAATTCTTTCTATAATAGGCTGGGATACTGTCTGATACAGAATGGGGGTTTATTTGAATATTTGTTATAGTTATTTTTCTTTTTTTATGTTACTTTAATTTCATTGTATATTAATAAGTTTTTGTCCTTACCTGGATATGAAATAAATAAGTATTAAATTGCCAGATTACAAAATTCAATAGAGCAAAATAAACAAATGTTGCCGCTTATTAAATTTTTCATAATTGCAGTAAAATTAAAGTAATTTAATTTTTATTATTTCATTTTACTGCTTTAGCATTTTCCCAAAAACTTTTTAATAGGTTAGACGACACCTAGAATTTACCCTAAACTATGGATCAGCATTCAACAACGAAACATCCACACCAGTAATCAATTAATTGTCAACTATAGGTAATGACGATAATAATGTGAATGAGAATTATCTAAATAAAAAACAAGGAATAGGACCGTTATTGAATTTTACAGAAAATAAGGCACGGACTACGCGCAAACTATTTCCGCCGTAAAATATTTTCACAATGAAAACCTTTTCTTGAAATGAATAAATATTTTTGTTCATTTTTAAATGTTGACAGTTCAGAAAATCCATAAAAATCAAAGACGTCCGTGATTGGAATAAATTAAGTTGTCATGGATAATCTGATAAATTTCTGTGTTTTAGTTAGAAAATTATTAATGTAATTTTTGCTTTTAATGCTTTAATAAATTGGAAAGTTGTAGAGTTTTTGATATCTTCATACGCAGAAAAAAATAATCTTATCTTTCGATTGCTACCTTTACCACCACTGTAACTACACATGGGGAGCAGGAATCTCCAAAAATGTAATTGCCCATGTTATATCCCCATGTACACATGGAAGTTTGTCACACGGTATGTCCTAGTGAATATCTAAAATAAACTGACATTTCCATTATCGGTATTGTTTAAAACAACTGATGTTTGCAGAACATAAATATCAAATATCGATGGAGGAAGTTTTTTTCTTCGACTGCAAAAGCCACCTGTTTGTGTCACGTGTCTATTTCTATTCTCATTTCTCATTTTACGCTCCAGGACGGCGACTCGATTTTTCTTTCGAAACGACTGCAATGATGTTATTGATTAGACACATATTTTCATTTAGAATATTGCCATTGTCGGGTGTTAACATGTCTGGTTTCAAATGAGCGCATTTTTCATTAGCTTATTGGTGACAGGGTGGAAATAAAGCCGGGCGTTTTCGTTGATTACTGTTTTCTAGAAATGTATGTCAGGGGCTTTTGTTGTTGGGCTTTTACGCTAGAAAACCAGACAGTTGAGGTGTGATTTCTGTTACATGTGCATTTTTGGTGTCCATTGTGTGCCAGCTCTACTGGACGTGTTTCTAAAAGTCTTTAATACAATAGAACGTGGTGTTATACCTTATTTCACATATATTTTATGTGAACGAAAATAAATGTCAGGAATTCTATGGTAACAACTCGATGTAAGAGATACAAAATTAAATACACTTTTGGTGGAGGCGCCAGAACGAATGTTCTAAACTCACGAGATAAACCAAATTAGAAGGTTGATTTTCATGAACCTGTAAATATGCTAGCCAAAATTATAATCATTACTACAACGTACAGCGAACAAAACACTTGGAATAATACCTATTAAATTTATTTAAAATAATTGAAAGATTATTTACCAAACATTTGGAAACAGTTATATTATAAACATTTACAATATTATTTACAATTCATTACACAGAGGGTTCACCTCGATTAATATAGTTAATTATTATTTAGTAAATTTTTGGTCTTTGTACAAGTGAAATTAATATTCACAAAACAATTAGGTACATTAATAAACTAAAATCGGTACAATTGTGCATTACAGTTTACCCACGGGAATTTGTTTATAGAGTTTGGGATACCTACGCTATTTACAGATACATCGGTATAACAAAAAATCGACTAAAATTATGTACAACTTCCTTAAATTATTCATGAATATAAAAATTTCTAAAGACGGATACTGTATGATAACCTATCTATTTTGTTTTGCGTCCCTAGCGATATACACAGGTTGTCCCAGAATTCGACTACAAAAATTTAGGGGTAGATTCTTTGGTTAAAAATATGTGGAGAACAAAATTTAATTTCTTGACCATCTTTTCTATAAATTGGTCTCCCTCTAAAGGGTAACAATAAAAATATTTTTTCGGCTCTCTTCAGTATTTTAGTACCGGAATTTGCACTTTTAATTATGTAACCGAATTCTCCTGCATTTTTCTGATCTTTCGACGGCGAAGTTATTATTAAACGTTTCTAATATAATCGCCTAAAACATGATATGATGACATCTGAATGGAAGCGAAATAATCCCATTGTGCTACCTCCGCAAATTTTAATTTACCTGTCATGAAATAGGGAAACAAAGATATAAGGCGATCAAGTGGGAAATTATTCGGAAATGTAGGAAAGCGAAAGAGCAATGGATCGATAATAAATGCAAAGAAGTGGAAGATAAGTTCGAAGTAGGAAAGACTGATGAAGCATATAAAATAATCAGGAGAAATTTTAGAGAAATTGGATCTAGTACCAAAAACATTAGAAATGAGGCAGGAGATATCCTAATCGGAAGTGGGGAGAAGGCAGATAGGTGGAAAGAATATTTAGGAAACTTATATGCGGGACAGGAAGTGCAAGATATATTAGAAAGCGAAAGCAGTGTAGAGGGGGATAACCTAGGGAGTCCTATAATGAGAGAAGAGTTTGAGATAGCACTAAAAAGTTTAAGGAATAATAAAGCACCAGGTATAGATGGCTTGCAGGCAGAAATCTTAAAGTGCGCAGGTCAAGAGATAATAGATCGTTTATTTAAATTAGTTAGTCGCATATACCTGACAGGCGAGATTCCAGAAGATTACAAACGGAACATCATAGTAGCTTTGCCAAAAAGAAAAGGCGCGGATAGATGCGAAAATTTTAGAACTATCAGTTTAACTTCCCATGCTAGTGGAGCGATTTTGCTTCGAAAAGTGTCTTATTTCGGGTAGTACGTGATCCCAAAATATAACCAGATGAAACTCTCACAGATGATTCTACATGTCATTTGGCACCTAAAAATAGCAATTACGACTTTTTTGGGTGGTACCGAAAAAAATTAGGGGTGAAAAACCAGTAAATCTACCCCACCGTGCGCCGGGAGACTCTCCGGCATCTCACGCGAAAATTACAAGTCGTAGAACGTTGCGTTTTTTTTTAAATTGTTGAAGAAATATTGACGTTTTTAATGGTGTAAATTTTATGTAAATACAAGAAACCAAACTGATTTTATTGCACCGTATCTAAAATATGTCGCCACATCGGTAACAATACGTTCCAATTTGAACCTGGATAACTATTTTTTTCACGATATGGATTTTGTTTTTTCTTACATAGAAAACTTCCTTATAGTATAACGAAGTTATGATTTCGAATAATGTATGGTCGCGTTTCAAAAATAAGTCCGCTATAACACTTTCAATGCGCTGATGTCAAAAATTCACTTTCAGTGCACGGGACGAGCCGTGCGAGTGAAAAGGATAAACTGTGCGAAATTTGTGTGGGTTGACAAGGGACAGAAGTCCATTTGTTGGCGGGTAAATGAGTGCATATTTTCATTGCTTGAAGTGTTTTGGTTTTTTGGTTTCGACTGTTTCGGTAAATTTTTGCTAACATACTACTTATAATAGTTACCGTGATGGAGTGTTTAATATGTGGCCAGACGGTGGATGATGGAGATAAACAACGGGTAATAAAAAAGCCTCGATTAGATGGTTTGTTAACCATACTTTCTGCTGCCGAAAAAAATTGAGACATTTGCGAAATGTATAACAGAGGTTCACGCAGGTTCTATGTTAATTGATGGTATGGTTGTTGTACAAGAAGTCAATGAAAATCAGTTTTCTACATTCAACGACTTAGCCATGCTATTTTTAAAAATGGTTTTAAATTTAGGAAGAAATGTAAATTCAAATAGAACAACTATAATTTTTGATAACTATAATGAAAATTGTATAAAAGATCTTGAAAGGAACAGAAGAGGCAATTACGAGAATGCTGTTATAAATTAAAATAAATTTGAAGTCTCCGGAACTAGAAAAGTAGTCAAATACAGACAGTTTTTAAAAGTTTCTGAAAACAAACGCAAACTTTTGATGTTTTTAACTGATTTCTTACTGAGAAATGCATCGCAATTTTTAAAGCGAGATGAGACCCTTATTATAGCAGGGGGCTTTGAAAATAGCGAATTATGTTACAGTATAAGTATGGACAATGGCGTAAACGAAATTAATGAACTAAGGTCCAACCACACCGAAGCTGACACGAGACTAATTCTTCATACTATTTTCGAGTCACATTTTAGTGAAAACATTGTAATAAAATCTGTCGATACCGATGTTTTGATCTTACTTCTATATTACTGCAGTACATTTTCTGATCTAAAAGATAAAAATATACTGATTCAACAAGGTCACGTCAACAATAGAAAAGTTTTATCAGTCACTGAAATTGCATTAAATTTGGGTACCAAAGTTTGTAAGTGTGTACCGTCCATGCATGCGTTATCCGGATGCGATACAACCAACGCATTTTTCAAAATTGGAAAGAAAACCGCATTTGATGTTCTTATCAAAAATATCGATAAATTTTCTTCGCTTGCAGAAATAACTAATTTACCAAACGATAAAATTATATCAGTTGCAACAGAATTTGTCCTAGCTTTATATAAAAATAAAAATAAGCACATCACATGTTTAAATGAATTGAGATTGGAGATGACAAAAAGTACGAGTAGAAAAGTTACTGAACTTCCACCCACCGACAGTTCTTTTAAGCAGCACGTTCTTAGGTAATTTTTACATTTAATTTGTTTTATTTATATCATAGTTGCGCTTTTAGATGTATATTGCAATTAAAAATCTGGTTGTCAAGTCATCTTGCCCATATTGAGCAGCCAAATCCAGTTGATTATGGCTGGAAAATTGACGAAAATGGGAGACTACAACCAGTACTTTCTATGCAAGATCCAATACCTGCAGATTTGAGGCATATTTTAGGGTTGAAGTGTAAGGACGGAAACTGTTCGACTAAAAATTGCATTTGCTATAAAGAAGGTGTAAAATGCTGCAGCGATTGTAAATGTAAGAACTGCACAAACGCAACTGCTGTTCAAGACGAAGATTGTTTAGAACAAAATGATGAATACTGATTTAGACAAATAGGTATCTATAATATTGGTCAGCATATTTTAAAGTAACATTACAACGCTGTTCTTTTGCAGAGTAACTTGGCCGCGTTCTGTCTCCTTCTGGTGCTCGCTATTCCCCATAGTCTATCCTTTTCACTCGCACGGCTCGTCCCGTGCACTGAAAGTGAATTTTTGACATCGGCGCATTGAAAGTGTTATAGCGGACTTATTTTTGAAACGCGACCATACATTATTCGAAATCATAACTTCGTTATACTATAAGGAAGTTTTCTATGTAAGAAAAAACAAAATCCATATCGTGAAAAAAAAAGTTATCCAGGTTCAAAGTGGAACGTATTGTTACCGATGTGGCGACATATTTTAGATACGGTGCAATGAAATCAGTTTGGTTTCTTGTATTTACATAAAATTTACACCATTAAAAACGTCAATATTTCTTCAACAATTTAAAAAAAAACGCAACGTTCTACGACTTGTAATTTTTGCGTGAGATGCCCGAGAGTCTCCCGGCGCACGGTGGGGTAGATTTACTGGTTTTTCACCCCTAATTTTTTTCGGTACCACCCAAAAAAGTCGTAATTGCTATTTTTAGGTGCCAAATGACTTGTAGAATCATCTGTGAGAGTTTCATCTGGTTATACTTTGGGATCACTCAAAGTTAAAATTGTTGCTGAATATCGCTCCACTATGCGTCAAAAATTTTAACTAGAATTGTGCAAAGAAGGATGGAGAAAAAGGCGGAAGAAATATTAGGAGAAGATCAGTTCGGATTTAGACGAAATAGAGGAACGCGCGAGGCCATTCTAGCTTTACGAGTAATTATAGAAAAAACGATAGAAAAGAGAAAGAGCGTCTATATAGGATTTGTAGATTTAGAAAAAGCCTTCGACAACGTAAAATGGGGGAAGATGTTCGAAGTGCTGAGAAAGGTAGGGATGAAATACAGGGACAGAAGAATAATACATAATCTCTACAAAGAGCAAAAGGCAGTTATAGAATGTGAGCAGGAACAAAGGGAAGTAGATATCCGGAAGGGAGTGAGACAGGGATGTGCATTGTCACCTCTAGTTTTCAACTTATATATCGAAGATGCGATTAATATTGTTAAGGAAAGAACAGCCTCAGGGATCAATGTACAGGGCCAAACTATTAACATGCTCAGATTTGCGGATGATATAGCAGTGTTAGCATCTAGCAAAGAAGAATTAGGAGCGGCTTTGAATGAAATGGAAGCAGTTTTGACACAGGGCTTCGGCATGAAAATCAATAAAAAGAAAACTAAAATTTTGGTATGTAGGGGATGTGAAAATAGAACTAAAATGGAAATACAAATTGGAAATGAGAAGATAGAGGAGGTCGCGGATTTCTGCTACTTAGGAAGTAAAATAACTCAAGACGGTAGGAGCACTAAAGATATAAAACAAAGAATGGCGCAGGGCCGAGTTGCGTTTAACAAAAAGAAACAACTGTTATGCTCGAGAACGGTTAATATAGAGACTAGGAAGAGACTCTTAACGTCGTATGTATGGAGTACGGCATTATACGGGTGCGAAACTTGGACAATAGGAGAAGCGGATAGAAAAAGAGTAGAAGCGTTTGAAATGTGGTGCTACAGACGCATGATGAAGATACCGTGGATAGATAAGGTTAGCAATAGGGAAGTATTAGAAAGAGTTGGAGAAAAGCGAAAGGTATGGAAAACAATAAAGAGTAGGAGAGATAGGATGGTAGGACACCTTCTAAGACACGAAGGAATAGTTCGTGACATACTAGAGTCAGAGATAGGAATAAAAAGAGGTAGGGGTAGGCCTAGATTAGACTACTGCTCTCAAATAGTTAGGGATGTAGGATGTTCTACTTTTAGGGAAATGCGTAGGTTAGCTCAGGATAGAAAAGAATGGAGGTACGCGTCCAACCAGTCTTCGGACTGAGAACCTTATGATGATGTCATCCCTCGGATTTATTAAAATGGCCGTTTGATGAGAGCGCAAAAGATCAAATGAAAATGTTTATTTGATTTTTCTAAAAATAAAACGAATATTGTGCACTTTATAAGTGTGTATGTCTTTTATAAATTGGAACGCCGAAGCATTTGCATAGCATTGTGTATCTTCCCCCCCCGAAAACAATCAATCAATGTCTACTTTAGATAGAGGAGCCTATCAGATATTCATTAACATTCACGTAATATCAATCAAGAGTGTCTATAAAATTCTCCGAGTTTTACCAAAGGAAGGAATCGCGAAATGTTCTCCTTCATTCTAATAAATATTTTTGATAAATTGTTCCGCTACATTTTGCATTTTCGGTCAATAAATCACGGGGGCTAAAACAAAAAGTTTGTTACCGAAAATCCAAAGAAACACGAAATTATTGGCTTGAACCGTCTTTTAACCATACTGTGTGAAAGTTTTCGCTCTTCATTTAATAACTTAACTGCAGTTCATGAGTCGCGCTCTGTGATATGCAGGAGTGAATCAGTCAGCCGTTTAGCCGGACCTGCACGGGGACGGTACGTTATGTGGACTAATGAGAATGGAAAATTAAACTCCGCAAACATCCACACCGAGGGAGCTATTAATTTTAATTAGTATACCTGCGGTATTAATTAGTAGCCTGCTAACGTAATATATTTGCAAAATAAATATTTACCCCAAACTTTTCACGGACCATTTCTCGTAGTGTGCACAAATATTTCGATCGGAAATTTTTTAAAAAAGGAGAGATTTCCTTTTGCATCGCGTGAAAAATGGAGTGGAACTGGGAGCGTGTGAGCGATTTAATCAGCTGACTTAGTCTTTTATTGCTTCTCGTTCTCGATTTCTGTCCCCTAGGGAGCATCAGTTAGCATCCGATATTTCAAGAAATCAATCAAATCTGGAATTGCAAGCGACGTATCTCTTTCGATTTTCCGACATCTGGATTTTTTGATAATATGATAATATGCCCACAACTAATAGGCGGGTTCGGTGATTTTCAAATTTCGTTAAAATTGATAGAGTTTGTTATACTGAAGGCAGTCATGTTGTTAATTTTTGTTAAAAAAATTCCTTCGCGTGTGAGACCGTTGCAAAGTTTTCCGTCGGTGCGAGGCTAGAAATCGTGCCTTGCAGCGAGATTGGACCGCGTGACGTCAGTGGTTAGTACGAGTCCCAGCTTCAGCGCGCAGAGAGTCCCATATTATGCATGTGTTGTTATGTTGTTAAATATTATTAACCGCGTATAAGAAAAATGTCGGGTTTTAATTGGTGTTGTATGTTTTGTACCCAGATGTACTAGTACAGCACGTCAATAAAACGGAAAAAGTGGTTCGTTGCAGTCAGAAGGAAAATCGGCCTGCATTATCGATATTTTCGCAAGTTAATTTATCACTGCAAAAATTTCTAAAATTATCGGCTTTCATTGCCGCCACTCTGAATAAAATCGACCATAATGTAAGGTATCGGTAGTTTTGTGGGACCACTTGGTAACGTGTTACGGTTAGCATAATTTGAAACACAGGATGCTAGGAGCATGATGGAGCCAAATACTGAATCCCTCCCTGAACTAAAAAATGAAATTTTATTAACTATTGAGTTTTACAATAATTAAATAGTACGTCATCCATCATCATAAAGTTCTCAGTCAGAAGACTAATTGGACGCGTACCTCCATCCTTTCCCATCCTGAGCTAGCGTACGCATTTCCCTAAAAGTAGAGCATCCTACATCCTCAACTATTTGAGAGCAGTAGTCTAACCTGCTCCTACCTCTTAATTCCTATCTCTGACTTAAACGCTCAGCTTGCTTCGCGAGCTAAGCTTGCCCACAGACCAGAAATAGTGGGCCGTGGAACCACTTTTTTGGCCGTATTCGGTGACGGGCAACTATAAAACAAAGCAGTACGTTTTGTATGCCTTTATTGCAACAGGTACCTATAACATGTTCAAAGTAAAGGATATCTTTGTGCAACGCACGAACTGGCACTATTTAATTACCCAGTAAATTCTTGACGCTCGAATCGGCACGAAAACAGGTAGAAACCCAAAAACGCACGAAGCGGGAACGCACGAAACGGCACGATACCATTAGGTATGTCGTATGTATTGTATTGTATTATAGAGAATATAGGTATACGTATTTTACAAACAGAAGTAAGCAGGTATCTACATAATGTACCTGCTTATACTGAATTTATTATAAAAGGCATTTCCACATTTACCTACATATGCAAATTATGTGAATCGGACTTTTGATACTCTTGTTGCATCATTAATCAATTATATTGTCTTTGTTTTATGTTTTCTTGACACCTCATTTTAAAAATGTTATGAGATAGGTACCTACCGCTTCGCGGGCATTCAAGAAAAGTGAGAGGAGCGCCATACGAAGCTCTGACGTCAAACCAATCATAAAGTGAACCAGCATGTGGGCGTGATAGGTTAATTTCTTTCGCTTATTACGATGAAAAAAAATTTTTTTGAAAGAAAATGTCGCCGTAAATCAATTACAATAACAATTTTCTGTCATTTTCATGCCAAAAATATGTATCTTATTTTTCTCCGAACCTCCATATTATAGTGATTAGGTTGTAGAGTCAGTTTATAAAATTCGGCTTTTCAATAACGTTTCAATATTTTTAGATGAAAGCAGTTCTTGCGAGTAATTTCCGATAAAAAGTTTCTGGATCCTGAATGAGTTATAAATAGACACCGGGATAGACACTTTACAATCGGAGGCAGGTACCTATATTGTAAAAATTCAATTAAAAAACTTTGGAAGTAAATTATCAGCTAATCCACGTGCTACTTTGCGAGAAATAAATCTTTTTAATTTCCTCCTGGAAACAATCCCAGTGTCTCTACTTACGTTAAATTTACTTAAATTGAAAATTATTCGTCCCCATCCCACACACGCGAGGTACAAAAAAAGAGGGAAGGATGATTAAGAGTGTAACGGGCAGATTTATTATGAAAACGAAATCGGAATTACCATTTTAATTTCGATGGTGCGTTTGTCACTTCATATTATCTTTCGCCTAAAGTTCTCTATAAATACCGGCGCAAAATGTGTAAGAAAAGATCTTCTTTCTTTTGTGAGTCCGGTTTTTCCTCGTGGCCATATATTACCGTAAATATATGCTCGTACATGGGGAAATAACACGGGCAATTACATTTTTGGGGATTCCTGCTCCCCATGTGTAGTTACAGTGGTGGTAAAGGTAGCAATCGAAAGACTATTTTTTTCTGCGTATGAGGATATCAAAAACTCTGCAACTTTCCAATTTATTAAAGCATTAAAAGCAAAAATGACACTTATAATTTTCAAATTAAAACACGGATATTCATCAGATTACCTATGACATTTAATTTATTCTAATCAAAGACTCCCTAGATTCTAATTCCTAATTCGTCTGAACTGTCAACATTATTTATCGACAATTTAAAATTTGGGTTTCAAAATGAACAAAAATATTTATTCAGTTGAAGAAAAGGTTTTCATTGCGAAAACATTTTACGGCGGCAATAGTCTGCGGGTAATCCGTGACTTATTTTCTGTAAAATTCAATAACAGTCCTATTTTTTCGGTAACAACAATAAAAAATTTAGTTAAGAAATTTGAAGATACGCTAACTTAAATTTCACTGGGATTATGAGAAATTTAACAAGTGATAACGTGGAGTGAAACAAAACTAAAATGAATCTTATCATTTATTTTTTTAGTCGTTCCAAGAAATCTAAATGTTGAGGTAGAGGAAATGGTAATATGCCTGATAACTGCTAGTCCAACATCTAGTTTAAGGTCTATTGCCCTAGAATGTAATGTTTCAAGAGAAACTGTCCGCAACATATTAAAAAAAAACAAACATCATCCCTTTAAATTCCAATGTCACCAAGAGTAACTTCCTTTTGACGAAGAATCAAGGCAAACTTTCTGCGAAGAAATGCAAGAACGGGCTAATCGGGATCGCAGTTTCCTCTCATCAATTTGTTTTACCGATGAGTGTACCTTTACTTTAAATCAAGAGCCAAATTCACAAAACGTTAGGCATTGGGCCCAGGAAAATCCCAGAATAAATCTAGCCACTACAACGCAATACCCTCAAAAAATCAATATTTGGGCAGGCATTTTTAATAATCGTATTATAGGACCATTTGAAATACAGGGAAATTTAAATTCAGAAGCTTATTTAGATCTTTTAATTAACCATATTGACCCTGCATTAGAAGAAGTTGCACATGCGAATCGGGAGGTCTGGTTTCAGCATGACGGATGCCCAGCACATTTTAGAGCACAAGTGAGGGGATTATTAAATGAAATATTTTCAGAGAGCTGGATTGGTCTTGGTGGTGCTATAAACTGGCCAGCTAGATCTCCCGATTTGGCACCGTGTGACTTTTTCTTGTGGGGTCATTTAAAAAATAAGATTTATAAAACTCGTCACCCAAATATTGATTCTTTAAGGAATGCTATTTTTGCGGAATGCAACTTAATAAACGATCGGCAACTTGCGAATGTGAGAAATTCTTTCTATAATAGGCTAGGATACAGTCTGATACAGAATGGGGGTTTATTTGAATATTTGTTATAGTTATTTAATTTAATTTTTATTATTTCATTTTACTGCTTTAACATTTTCCCAAAAACTTTTTAATAGGTTAGACGACACCTACAATTTACCCTAAACTATGGACTAGCATTCACCAACGAAACATCCACACCAGTAATCAATTAATTGTCAACTATAGGTAATGACAATAATAATGTGAATGAGAATTATTTAAATAAAAAAACAAGTTTATATATTAGTAAAAATTAACTTCTTTCGATGAAAGATTCATAGCCTTCAAATTTCTTACTAAATTATTTGTTGTTATACCGAAGGAATAGGACCGTTATTGAATTTTATAGAAAATAAGGCACGGACTACGCGCAAACTATTGCCGCCGTGAAATATTTTCACAATGAAAACCTTTTCTTGAACTGAATAAATATTTTTGTTTATTTTTAAATGTTGACAGTTCAGAAAATCCATAAAAATCAAAGACGTCCGTGATTAGAATAAATTAAGTTGTCATGGATAATCTGATAAATTTCTGTGTTTTAGTTAGAACATTATTAACGTAATTTTTGCTTTTAATGCTTTGATAAATTGAAAAGTTGTAGAGTTTTTGATATCCTCATACGCAGAAAAAAATAGTCTTTCGATTGCTACCTTTACCACCACTGTAACTACACATGGGGAGCAGGAATCCCCAAAAATGTAATTGCCCATGTTATTTCCCCATGTACACATGGAAGTTTGTCACACGGTATATTAGTCTGAAACAATTGTAAGGATTTTCTTAGTAATATATTTGTGAACAAATGCATTTATTTTATTTAACAAAACAGTGCACAGGCCAAACAGTCCGTGAACTTCCTCTGATCTGCAGAAATCGCAAACTGTTAACAAATGTCAATTACATTCGGTAAAATTAAGCGAGTTCCTTTTACACTTCAACCACTAGAAGAACAAGGCAATTTCTGCAAAGAAAATAATTTCGTACTCGTGTGCGATATTTTCTTTGATGTTATAATTTCTGAAAGGCCAGACGTCTCGCAGGCGGAGAAAACCGACTTCATTAGTAAATTAAAAAGAGCGGGAATAAAAAAAACCTCTGGTCCTGAGAAACGTACATTTCTGAATATTATCCTCCTCGGTTGTTCCTGCTACTATAAAAGTATCGTAAAATTTATTACGCGGCATCGCAAGTTCAATCTTAATGAATATTTATGTCCTATTTTTAAAGTTTTCGCCAATAATAAAAAGATTTCTCAATCGTTTGTTTTAATTAAAACGTTGTATTTCGTGACAGTTGAGGTTAATTGGATTACTCGTAAATAACTGGATAATTATTGAAATCCTTTTTCAAATATCAAGAGAACGAGTAAATGGGATTACTTCGCTCCTTTATGGCGATATATTTCAGCATCAAGTGAGTACCAAGTACCAATATAATACATGTTCCAATACTGTAGGTATGTGTATTTCATCCAAGTAGGAAAATAAGTAATAAAATGGTGAGTGAGTGATAATTATAAGAAAACACGAAATCGTGAAAAATTATCGGTAATTTTAAAGCTCTTGTGATATTACCCCAGATAATGTTTTTATTTACCTTTTTCTACCATGACGACGCTGAAAATTTCGTATTTTTGGTTGTAAAACTCTGCATTACTTTGCCCATTTAACCGACTTTCCATCTACATACAATAATAAAGAAGTCGCAGGACAGGATGTATAATAGTAACTTGGCACATATTTTCAACCTGTATAAAACTTTGTTTCCTTCACTTTTCTCAAAATGAATAATATTTGGATGAAATACACACTTTTTCTACATTTTTCTGCATGAAACACATTCACAAAAATCGTTGCCACAATTAGTCCTTTGATATGTACAATATTCCCAAAGTTCCACGGGATTCAACGTAATCATTATGAACTAACGAAATTATCACATAAACCGCCCACTTGTCAACAAACACAAACTTTTTTTTTAAAGTATCTCACAAGTGCAGAACACAATTATTTTAAAAATTGTCCACAAACAGTCAGTTGCTACGTGATAGGTGGCGGCCTGAGGATCAACATTAGCACCAAGCTGAGCATGAGGGTTGCCCTGGATAATCTCGTGAGAGCTCCCCTGCCGTGGTGCATGGCTGCGGGGTGTTCACCTGAAATAAACAGAGAACAACATTTTAATATTCTTTCATCCCTCCATACGTAAACTTTCATAACGGCACTTCATCATCATAAGGTTCTCAGTCCGAAGACTGGTTGGATGCGTACCTCCACTCTTTTCTATCCTGAGCTAACCTGCGCATTTCCCTAAAAGTAGAACATCCTACATCCCTAACTATTTGAGAGCAGTAGTCTAATCTAGGCCTACCCCTACCTCTTTTTATTCCTATCTCTGACTCTAGTATGTCGCGAACTATTCCTTCGTGTCTTAGAAGGTGTCCTACCCTCCTACTCTTTATTGTCTTCCATACCTTTCGCTTTTCCCCAACTCTTTCTAATACTTCCCTATTGCTAACCTTATCTATCCACGGTATCTTCATCATGCGCCTGTAGCACCACATTTCAAACGCTTCTACTCTTTTTCGATTCGCTTCCCCTATTGTCCAAGTTTCGCACCCGTATAATGCCGTACTCCATACATACGACTTTAAGAGTCTCTTCCTAGTCTCAATATTAACCGTTCTCGAACATAACAGTTGTTTCTTTCTGTTAAACGCAACTCGGCCCTGCGCTATTCTTTGTTTTATATCTTTAGTGCTCCTACCGTCTTGAGTTATTTTACTTCCTAAATAGCAGAAATCCGTGACCTCCTCTATCTTCTCATTTCCTATTTGTATGTCAACTTTAGTTCTATTTTCACATCCCCTACATACCAAAATTTTAGTTTTCTTTTTATTGACTTTCATGCCATAGCTCTGTGTCAAAACTGCTTCCATTTCATTCAAAGCCGCTCCTAATTCTTCTTTGCTAGATGCTAACACTGCTATATCATCCGCAAATCTGAGCATGTTAATAGTTTGACCCTGTACGTTAATCCCTGAGGCTGTTCTGTCCTTAACAATATTAATAGCATCTTCGATATATAAGTTGAAAACTAGAGGTGACAATGCACATCCCTGTCTCACTCCCTTCCGGATATCTACTTCCCTTCGTTCCTGCTCACATTCTATAACTGCCTTTTGCTCTTCGTAGAGATTATGTATTATTCTTCTGTCCCTATATTTCATCCCTACCTTTCTCAGCACTTCGAACATCTTTCCCCATTTTACGTTGTCGAAGGCCTTTTCTAAATCTACAAATCCTATATAGACGCTCTTTCTCTTTTCTATCGTTTTTTCTATAATTACTCGTAAAGCTAGGATGGCCTCGCGCGTTCCTCTATTGCGTCTAAATCCGAACTGATCTTCTCCTAATATTTCTTCCGCGTTTTTCTCCATCCTTCTTTGCACAATTCTAGTTAAAATTTTTGACGCATGGGAAGTTAAACTGATGGTTCTGAAATTTTCGCACCTATCCGCGCCTTTCCTTTTTGGCAAAACTACCATGATGTTCCGTTTGTAATCCTCTGGAATCTCGCCTGTCAGGTATATACGACTAACTAATTTAAATAAACGATCTATTACCTCTTGACCTGCACACTTTAAGATTTCTGCCTGCAAGCCGTCTATACCTGGCGCTTTATTATTCCTTAAACTTTTTAGTGCTAGCTCAAACTCTTCTCTCATTATAGGATTCCCTAGGTTATCCCCCTCTACACTGCTTTCGCTTTCTAATATATCTTGCACTTCCTGTCCCGCATATAAGTTTCCTAAATATTCTTTCCACCTATCTGCCTTCTCCCCGCTTTCGATTAGGATATCTCCTGCCTCATTCCTAATGCTTTTGGTACTAGATCCAATTTCTCTAAAATTTCTCCTAATTATTTTATATGCTTCATCAGTCTTTCCTACTTCGAACTTATTTTCCACTTCTTTGCACTTATTATCGATCCATTGCTCTTTCGCTTTCCTACATTTCCGAATAATTTCCCACTTGATCGCCTTATATCTTTGTTTCCCTATTTCATCTAACCTATTTTTATATTTTCGCCTTTCCTCTATTAGACTTACAATATGTTTTGTTATCCAGGGTTTCCTACTTTCATTCTGTTTATGACCCAAAATATCCCTAGCTGAGGAAACTAAACTATTTTTAATGCAATTCCATTCTTCCTCTATGTCCCTAACAATATTTTTGCCCGCGCCCTTTAGTACTTCGTTTGTCTTTTTCTCGAACTTATCGCGCGTATCATCATCTTTTAGTCTCTCTGGGTCAAGATACCTTCTTCCGCTTCGTTTTTTCAAAATCTTAAATTTAAGATTGGCCTTCATAACGACTATATTGTGATCACTATCTATATCTGCTCCTGGATAACTTCTACAATCCCTAACTTGATTTCTAAATCTTTGCCTAACAAGAATGTAATCTATTTGATATCTCCCTAGGTCTCCTGGCATCTTCCACGTGTAGCGTCTCCTAACATGATGGTGAAATAAAGTGTTCGCGACCGTTAAGTTATGTTTATCGCAGAACTCTATCAGTCTAACTCCCCTATCGTTCCTATTGCCTAATCCAAAGGGACCAACTATTCCGTCCTCTCGCCCTGTGCCTACCACTGCATTGAAATCTCCTATAATTATTAAATTTTCGTGTCCTCTCACAAAATCTAGCACATGTTCAATATCACTATAAACTGCCTCTACGACCTCATCACTGTAGTTAGAAGTGGGCATATATACCTGTATTATTACTGTTTTTACAGGTTTCGAATCTAACCTAACCATAACTACCCTGTCACTTTGCTGTAAGAAATTTTCTACACTCTGCCCTACTTTTTTCCGCATAACAATTCCTACTCCCGAATTTCCTCCTACAGATCCTGTGTGTATTACTCTAAAATCTCCGCTCCAGAAGTCTCCGGCTTCTGGCCATCTCATTTCACTAATACCTACTACGTCTAATGCTAACCTGTCCATCTCAATTTTCAAATTCTCTAACTTTCCTACTTGTTTCATGCTTCTAACATTCCACGCTCCGACTCGTGAGATGTTACACTTATCATTTCTGATGACTCCCTCCGAAGCAGTCCCCGCCCGGAGATCCGAATGTGGGACTATTTTACCTCCGGAATATTTTACTCCAGAAGGTGCCATCATCATAAACGGCACTTGCTAAAATTTAATTAACTTGAGCCGCTGCTCAGACAGGGTAAACAGAGCTTGTCGAAGTTGCTCACAGCGGATACGATGTTGCTATTTTTACTTCGTAACATTTAGGGCGGACTTGTAAACAGACGATTTCCTAAAAAGCACTTGTTCATTTAATAGGTGCTGGTGATCAGAAGGATGAAATGATTATAATGACAATTTCCTCCAAGCGAATTAAGGATGTCTGCATTATACATAATAGAGGATCCTGAATACAGCCCTGAGGAGCTCCTCCATTTAACGTTATAGACTCACACCAAAGCCTTATTGAATTTAGCTATTTGTTGATGATTGCTTAAATAGAAAAAAAAACTAAATCAAAGCCGTAATGTTTAAGTTTGGCCAATAGTCATTCTTCTGCGGACGCTGCAGTTATAATATGTGCTTATTAAATGTCCCGGCTCTTGAGGGCGAATGAGGCTCTAATGAATATGAGTCAGTGAGTGCTGGCAACTTTCCGCAGACTTTTAATAATTGCTCGCTGGGCATACATGTAAAATATAACGCGATTTATATTTTCCGGAGAGGCTTTAATTGGAGAATTTCTCATCGCGAAATTAAAGTTAGATGCGGTTAGGTGACAGAGTAGAGGAGAGAGTACTGATTTAATAATTTCCGGCGCCGCCTAGTTGTTTTACGTCCGGATAATTGCTTTTTAAAGAACAATAAATTTACTACATTAGATACTTAAACTCAAATGCGCCGGGGCTTTCCCAGAGACAGCGAAATGCCAATTACTTTATGAGATTGAAAATACAGGACCGGGAGAAAAAGTGCACTACTCATAAATTTTATAAAAAAGTCCCGCTTTTATTTTCCACTTTAGAACATGCACTTAGTTCACATTTTATGTGAAAGCTCTAAACGTCTCGCTATATTTTTTGTTAATTCGCAGCATTAAAAATGAAAAAGGTTTACAGTGAAAAACCGATTAAATATTGTATATATACCTATTCGAGCTGTTCAAAAAACAGTCATTTTTGAAATGCAAAACTGCGTATAATAAATTTGGTCGACTTCCTTATTAGTATAACTGGCAAAGAAGCAATAGAAACAAAAATAATACACGTTTTTTCTTTTTTCCCCTAGGGCCTGCCTGCCCGAAGGCTCAGATGCACTGCAACCACAAAATGGGCTTATTGTGCTCACCCTAAATTCTAAGTCACACCCATTCCATGATCTTGGTGCCTTGGACCAAACGGTACAAGTCAAACATTGAATGCGTGGAAAATTCTTCCGGTTCCATCAGACCTTAGTTATGCCTAAGGCAGGTTCCGGTCCAACGAAAGGATCGTTGGAGCCCCGCTTTGCTAGTTTATCGGCTTCCTCGTTCCCTATCAGCCCACAGTGACCTCGAATCCAAAGCAGTCTCACTGCGTTCCGCATGGCTAGGATATTAAGTTGCTCGAAGCATTCCCACAACAGTCTGGAAGACATCTTTGGGCCCATAAGAGCCTTCAAAGCTGCCTGGCTGTCTGATAAGATAAAGATCCGCTGATTTTTGTAGCCCCTCTTAATATTTTCCCGCGTACATTGTAATATCGCGTAGACCTCTGCTTGAAAGACAGAGGCATATTTGCCCAGAGAGGAGCTGAGTTTCACACTTGATTTATCTCCAAACAGTCCTGACCCAGCACCTGTGTCGGTCTTAGAACCGTCAGTGTACCAGATTAGACTGCCGGAAGGTATGCTGTTCAGAGTTTGGTTCTCCACTCTAGGATCATCGATTATGACCTGAAAGAGTTTCGCCTCCCCCTGTATCATGAAGTGGAGAGGGGAAGGTCCAGAAGAGTCTCTATGGCTGCAGTTGGCGAAGTCCGCATCGCCCCTGTTATCCCTAGGCAGGCAAGCCTCTGAATTTTGCTGAGTCTTAGCCTAGTAGTTACCTGTTTGACTTTGGGCCACCATGCCAAAGCTACATACATTATTCCTGGTCTGACCACTCTGGTGTACAGCCAGTGCACCATGTTATATGTTCGCCTAACTACTGCAAGAGTAGTTTCCGACTTTCTGACTATTCCATCGATTTGTTGGTTCCAGGTAAGTGTTGAGTCCAGTATAACCCCCAGATACTTGACCTCCCTTGACAATGAGATCTTTCTACCACGGAGATATAGAGGTCCAAGAGCCCCTATGTTTCTCTTTCGTAAATGGAACTATTGTTGTTTTTTCTGGACTAATGGTCAAGCCTTCCTTTTCAGTCCACAGTGCTACAATACTCAGGGCCATTTGCATATGTTCCCTAATCGTACTGCTAAATCTTCCCTCGACTGTGATGACTAAATCATCTTCATATCCTAGGGGAGAATATCCTTCATCGCTGAGTTTCCTAAGCAGTCCGTTCATAAGTAGGTTCCACACAAGAGGAGATAGAACTCCACCCTGCGGACAACCACCTACCACCCTGACTGCCAAGGTCTCATCAAGCAGTGTAGTAAACACCACTCTATCTCTCAGCATGCAGTCTATCCACCTGCAGCACAAAGCCTCTAGTCCTGTTTGGCCTACGACTTTGGAGATACTATTGAATGATGTAATATCGAACGCTCCTTCTATGTCCAGAAAGGTGGCTAGGAAGATTTCTTTGTTCTCCAGCACTTTCTCCACTCTCCACGGAAGGTGATGTAGAGCAGTTTCTGTAGACATTCCTGCTCTGTATGCTAACTGGTTTTGATGTAGTGGCCTGTTTACCAATACGTCATCCCTTATATGCTTGTCGAGCAGCTTTTCCATTGTCTTAAGCAGGAATGACATAAGACTAATGGGCCTGTATGATTTTGCCCGAGAGTAGTCCGTCCGACCAGTTTTTGGTAGATAACCTAGAGCCAGATTGGCCCTAAATAGCATACATACTTTTAACAGCAGATTGTCCGATCCCTTCTGCAGCATGATTGGAAGAATCCCGTCTGGTCCCGGTGATTTGTACGCCTCAAATGAGTTTACTGCTTGTTTAACTCCGTGGAACGTGCCCTGCTTCCAGGTGCATTTAGCTCCTGGCCCCTCCACTCGAGGGTGGCAACTGCGTATATTTTGCGTGTAATAAATTTGGTCGACTTCCTTATTAGTAACTGGCAAAGAAGACAAGATTCTAGCCGCAGCGGGACATATTGGCGGATGGCGGACGACGCACCGGCCGTCGGGTGCATCGAATGCAAGGCGCGACCGTAAAGCGCGAAGTTCGTCTGCTGATGATCACGCTGAATTTTATTCCCGCGCTTTCCCTTGGCATTTTATCGAGTTGCTTTAGTTACTGTGTTTCTCTGTTTGTGTTGTGGTTGAAAGAAGTTTGTAGTTTTAATATTACCAAAATGAATGTGTGTAGTGATTGCAAAAAAACCTTCACACGATACCAAGACTTAAGAAGACATATGAAGAAGTTTCATCAAGAAAAGATAGAGTTAATTGCACCGCTAAAAAAGAAAAATAATTTGTCCACCGTTTTAAGGACACACGAATGTAGCGAGTGCAAAAAATCTTACAAAAGATATAAAGACTTACGATCTCATGTGAAACAATTTCATAAAGAAAAGTTGGAGGTAATTGCACCAATAAAATATAGTTTGTGTACCGTTTTAGCAGCGCATGAATGTAGTGAGTGCAAAAAATCTTACAAAAGATATAAAGACTTAAGAGTCCATGTAAAACGATTTCATCAAAAAAAATTACAGTTAATTGCACCGCAAAAAAGGAAAAATAATTTGTCCACCGTATTAGGGACTCACGAATGTAGTGAGTGCAAAAAATCTTACAAAAGATATAAAGACTTAAGATTCCACGTAAAAGAATTTCATCGAGAAAAGTTGGAGTTAATTGCACCGCTAAAAAATAAATATTATCAGGTGAATTGCACTTATTGTAATAAAAATTTTGGCAGTCAAAGATATTACAAGTTTCACCTCAAAAAAGCACATAACGTTTCTTCAAGTACATATGCTAGTAATGTAAGGCCACGTAAGAAATGTGCTTTATGTGATTATCTAGGAACATGCAAAGAGAAATTAAAAGAACACTACGCTAGTATTCATAGTATCCCTATAGAATCTGATACATTACATTTTCTAACTACCGACGAATTTATTATTTGGAAAGCAAAATTAGAAAAAGAGTCAAAGTCCAGGTTTGTGAAAGAAAGAGGTTCATCAAAGTCAAAAATTACCTATTATGTATGTTATCGTTCCGGATGTTATAAGTCGGAGAGTAAAGGCAAACGGCATATAAAAACGCAAGGAAGTAATAAAATAAACGGTTTTTGCCCGGCAACAATCAAACTTGTTTCTGAAAATAATGGAAACTGCAAAGTTCATTTTATAAAAACACACGTCGGTCATCAAAACGACTTAGGTCACCTATTTCTGACAGGTGCAGAAAGGCAGTCTCTTGCTACAAAATTAGCATCCAAAATACCATTTGATGCGATACTGGATGAAGTACGTGACTCCGTTTCAAACTCATCATCACTAGAAAGAATCCACCTCTTAACAAAAAAGGATTTATACAATATCGAGGCTAATTTTAACTTGCAGTCAACAGCTGTACGGCATCAAAATGATGCGATTAGCATAGATGCATGGGTGAAGGAAATGGATGACAAATGTGTGTTATTTTACAAACCCCAAGATATTTCCATGGAAGAATATCCACAGCTAAAAAAGGAAGACTTTGTTCTAATTATTATGAATGATGGACAAGAGACTATTTTTAAAAATTACTCTAGTGACTGCATATGTATAGACGGAACACATGGTCTGAATAGTTACCAATTCGAGCTTCACACTCTGTTAGTATTAGATGATTTGAGACAAGGTTTTCCTTGCTCATTCTGCATTTCTAGTAGAAGTGATGAAACAATTATGACAGTTTTTTTTAACTGTATCAAGGAAAAAGTTGGTGTTGTCCAGAGTAAAGTTTTTATGTCTGACATGGCCGACGTTTATTATAATGCATGGTCAAAAGTAATGTCAGCAGCACAGTTTCGGTAAATTAAGAAAATAGAAAAAGGATATTACAAATTACATATTATAATTAACAATTATTTCAGTTTATACTGCACCTGGCACGTAGATAGAGCCTGGAGAAAAAATCTGTATTTAATCAACTCAAAGGAGAAACAGGTTTGTAGGATTTTGAAATTAAAATATAATGTAACTATGGTATTTGAATTATCTTAACAGGCAGATGTCTACAAAAAATTAAGGACGTTGCTCGAAGAAACTGATGGCACTGCTTTTAAAATTATGATGAAACAATTTTTGTGACAAACTTTGGAAGACCCAGACACCAGCAAGTTTCATAATTATTTCAAAGACAATTATACGCAAAAAGCTGCAGCATGGGCTTATTGCTATAGGATGCACAGTGGACTAAACACTAACATGCATCTTGAAAGGATGCACAGGACGATTAAGTATATTTATTTACAGGGCAAAAGTGTTAAAAGACTGGACAAATCTGTTAATGCTCTTATGAAATTCATAAGAGATAAATTATTTGACAGGCTGATTGTCCTCAACAAAGGGAAAATTTCTTCTAAAGTTAAAGAACTCAGAAATAGGCATAAATCTAGTGCAACACTGGAAACAACACTCATTTCAAAAACTGACGATATTTGGCAATGTCTATCTTCGTCAAAAACATATCAGTTTTACACCATACAAGAAAATAATTCTCAGTGCGAATGCCAGTTGATCTGTGTAGAATGTAAGACATGTATTCACAGGTATTCCTGCAGTTGCATAGATTCTGCGATCAAATGGAATATGTGTAAACATATCCATTTGTTATGTCGTTTCAGAGAATTAGAAAAAGCGAAAGTTGAGAATATGCCGGGGAGTGCAGAGGAAGGTAAAGCTAAGTTTGTTTTTCTCTTAGTATAATTTTGTGATAATTATTTGTACATAAAGTAACTTGGAAAGTTATTAGTAAATTTCGTTATTTTTCAGAGATTTTAACGGAAATTCACATTTCACTTGGCGGGTAACAAACAGTTTTTGATTTTATTTATGGTGTGGTATTATTTAACGTAAAATATTGTTGCTAATAAACGCTATAAGTAAAATTTAGCTAAATAATAAATTATATTAGGTACCTACTATTTTTTCAAATAATAGCATGTAATTTTATCTTATTACTCTGTGTTTTGTGCACAGGGCGGGTGGTGGTGGTTAACTGCATTGTTTTAAATGCTGTCGTGTGTGTTTAAATTCGATAAAAGTAAAATATTGTTGATAAACTGTAGTAAACACTTTCTTAAAGAATAAGACCGATAAGTAATTTATTTGGATTTACACACATTTTTATTAGGTACTATAATTACCTATTTATACTTGGTGTAAAAAATTGAACTTCGCCATCGCACCAAGGACTATACCGAAGGAGGGGATAGCCAGTTCTCTGGAGAGTACTCTTCGCCGCCTACCGGAAGAACTAGCGGAAGTGGTGCGGTCAGGAGCAGCCCACATCCTACGGACAGCCAAGCCACCGAGGCCTAATATATCTCGGACGGAACGAGCAGTCATTCAGGAACTGAGAGAAAACAAGGATTTGACGATACTCCCAGCTGACAAGGGCAATGCTACTGTCATCATGGATACCACGGAGTACAAGGATAAAGTGAAGGCTCTTCTAGCGGACCCCATTTACCGGAGGATCAAATCCAATCCTGTGAAGAAAGTGGAACAGGCTGTGAACGCCGCCATCAGGACATCATCAATACCAGAAGATATCCACAAACATCTAGTGCAGTCGGACTCGAGAGTGCCTCAGCTTTACTGCCTGCCGAAGATCCATAAGGCCGGGAACCCTCTTCGCCCCATTGTGAGTGCCAGAGGATCAGCGACTCACCCTCTAGCCAGGTACATCGCAGGAGTTTTTCGGAGTCTAGTAGGGGAAACGGAGCACCACATCAAGAACTCTGGACATTTCATCGAGAAGATACGAGGGATACAACTAGACCCAGGAGACATTTTGGTGAGTTTCGATGTCACTTCGCTCTTCACGAAGGTACCCATCGACGACGCTTTGGTGGAGACCCGTTCCAGATTGAGGCAACGAGGGATGGAAGACCTCGCGGATCTGGCTCGACTCTGCACGACATCTACGTTCTTCGCCTTCGACGGGGAGTTCTATGAACAGACCGATGGAGCAGCGATGGGATCACCTCTATCACCAGCATTAGCGAACATCTACATGGAAAGCTTCGAGACCACGGCCCTGGACACAGCGACTCTGAAGCCGAAGTGTTGGTTCAGGTATGTGGATGATACCTTCATCGTATGGCCCCATGGATCGGACGCCCTCGGAAATTTCAAGGACCACCTGAACGGACTGCACCCCAACATTCAGTTCACGATGGAAATGGAGAAAGACGGCGCCCTCCCATTCCTAGACGTCCTCGTCAACCGCAAGACTGATGGAACCCTGGGACACAGAGTATACCGGAAGCCCACGCACACGGATCGCTATTTAAATGCCGCTTCCCATCATCACCCGGCACAGAAACAGGGAACCATCAACACCTTGGTGCACAGAGCCCGCCAAATCAGCGAACCGGAACATTTGGAGGAAGAACTAGCGCATCTGAAGACAGCCCTAAGGAAGAATGGATATTCTCTACGAGCCATAGAGCATGCTATCAGGAAGAGCGACCAACGGCGAAAGGAACCAGAAATCTACATTGCGACGGCCTACCTTCCTTACATAGATGGATGCACGGACAGAATCGGACGTCTACTCAACAGACATAAGATCAACGTAGTGTACAATCCGCCTGGAAAGATTGCTGCAAGTTTCCCTAGGACCCTAGGAGAGCAGAAGAAGCATCAAGGACCAGGAGTATACAGCATCCCATGTATCTGTGGTAAGGAATATATCGGAGAAACGAAGAGACACATCAGCACGAGGCTGCAAGAGCATAGGAGGGACGTCAGGAACCAACGGACGGAGAAGTCAGCAGTCGCGGAACACTCCTCTTTGCCAGGACACGAGATTCGATTCGAGGATACTAAGGCGCTAGCAAGGATTCCCAATTTTTGGCCCAGACGGATCAGGGAGGCTATAGAAATCTTCAAGAGACCCAACTTCAACAGAGATGGAGGAATGGATCTACCGGTTACTTGGAAATCACTATTCCGTGAAAACGTCGCGCTTCAGTGATTACCGGCGAGTACAAATAGAGTTACCTGCGATAGGATTTTCAGTTTCAGAATAGCTTCTGAAGAAGACTCCGATATGAGAGTCAAAACGTCAAGTGTTAATGTTAATTTTAGTGTTACAGATTACCAACGACGACGTGGCAACCAGCCCGGAAACCATTATTCCATATACTTGGTGTAACCCTCTATGTATGCATTACATATTCTGTAACGAGTAACGTGGTGTAGGCTAGTTTGTTAAAGTTATAAGTTGTTTTAATTCTGAATACCAGTGTTATAAATAATCAAGATTAATTCATTTCCTTTTTATAGGAAGCAACTTCGAAATTGTTTGCGACAAAAGGATGATGGAAAGTGAAATAATTTTTGAAAACTTAGGGGAACCTTCAACGTCAAACAAAAAATCCTTGGAAGAAAAGAAACAAGAAATAATACGAAACGTAATTCTTGATTTAAGCAACATTCAAACTGAGGCACAATTAGACGCAGCAGAAAATTTTTTTCGTCCCCTTAAATCGATATTGGCCGCTGTGGGACAAATAAAAGAGAGTCAGTTTTTTAAACAAGACAATCCGAGCAATAAAAGAAATATTATTCAGCAAAGGCGGCTGTATAGCACGAAAAAGAAAATGAGAAGGAAAGCGAGGCCATTCACAAAACCAAATGATGAAGAACGCGCAAAAATTGCAGTAAATTTACTAAATTTCGTGCGTTCGCGTTTCGGGCGTCGAATGAAATTTGTGCCGTTTCGTGCGTCGTCCCAAACCTCTACCTGGTTTGAGTGCCGTTTCGGGCGCTGACCTGCTGATAATGCAGTAAGCTCCTAATTCCAGTTTATCTTTACAACACAACGCTGTTAATAACTAGACTTCAATGTGGAATTGTATGTTGATTTCGCTACTATTGTTTTCAAATAATGTTTTTGTTTGGGGGGGGAGACTTAAACGACCAGAAATAATGGGCCACAAAATTTGTTAGAATTCTAGTTTTGAAGTTATAAAAAGTGTAAAACTTTTCAGTTTTTCTCTATCCAATTTTTATTTATTTTATCTATTGTTATTATGATGTTTTGACGTGGGACACCTTGCAAATATACATAATAAAATGAAAACCTTTGTCATTATTATGCATAGTAGGAAACGATAAAACGAATGCCTACAATTTTTATGGCAAGCATATAATATGTAGGTAATAAATATCTACACTACACTCATTCATTTTGGTAATATTAAAACTACAAAATTCTTTCAACCACAACACAAACAGAGAAACAAAGTAACTAAAGCAACTCGATAAAATGCCAAGGGAAAGAGCGCGAATAAAATTCAGCGTGATTATGAGCAGACGAACTTCGCGCTTTACAGTCGCGCCTTGCATTCGATGCACCCGACGGCCGGTGCGTCGTCCGCCATCCGCTAATATGTCCCGCTGCGGCTAGAGTCTAGTGCAAAGAAGCAATAGAAACAAAAATAATACACGTACTCCTATTATTTTTTAAGGAAAAATTCACAATCATAAATACTCACCATTGAGTATATGGACCTTAACATTGGCAGATGTAGCATTAGAAGGAGTACAAGTGTACAGTCCAGAATCAGCCTGCACTGCTTTCTGGACCAACAATCTGCTAGTCGTGACAAACCCCTTCTCTGTCACCAGACTGATTCCTCCTCTAGGCGAATCGAAATTTATAACTTGGGAATTGTGCGACCAGACTATTGTATAGGGCGGTTCCGGAGCGTATTTAAACAGACACGTCAGGTTGATTGTTGAACCCATGTTGATGAATAGGTCAGGGCCGCCCAGTATCTCCGTCACTGGCTCTGGAACAAAAATAAATTCGTTTAAACATTGTTTTTGGTTTATAAAGGACGTTGACTTAAACCGCTTAGGGTTTTTTCACCTAAAGTCAAATTAAAAAAATTAGGAAGATTTAAGTTGATACCATCTCGCATTTCGAAATAATAGCTTCATTTTTTTCACGCCAGCGTTAAATACTAAGAAAACAGAATGTATAAGTCATTTTAAAAGCATAATTTTTCAGTTTCCTTGCTTTAATTAAAGGTGAGGATTGCAGGGGGTTGCGAAGGTACATTTATAAATACCTAGTAGTATTTTCTTTTTTAATTACAATCTTTAATTCCTCTGCGCCACGCAATATTTACCTTTCAAAGGTCCCTTGTTTTCAATGTATTATATGAGCAACATGATTTTTAAAATTATTAAATTAAGGGAGTTCTTGTACGATGGCACCTTCTGGAGTAAAATATTCCGGAGGTAAAATAGTCCCACATTCGGATCTCCGGGCGGGGACTGCTTCGGGGGGAGTCATCAGAAATGATAAGTGTAACATCTCACGAGTCGGAGCGTGGAATGTTAGAAGCATGAAACAAGTAGGGAAGTTAGAGAATTTGAAAATTGAGATGGATAGGTTAGCATTAGACGTAGTAGGTATCAGTGAAGTGCGATGGCCAGAAGCCGGAGACTTCTGGAGCGGAGATTTTAGAGTAATACACACAGGATCTGTAGGAGGAAATTCGGGAGTAGGAATTGTTATGCGGAAAAAAGTAGGGCAGAGTGTAGAAAATTTCTTACAGCAAAGTGACAGGGTAGTTATGGTTAGGTTAGATTCGAAACCTGTAAAAACAGTAATAATACAGGTATATATGCCCACTTCTAACTACAGTGATGAGGCCGTAGAGGCAGTTTATAGTGATATTGAATATGTGCTAGATTTTGTGAGAGGGCACGAAAATTTAATAATTACAGGAGATTTCAATGCAGTCGTAGGCACAGGGCGAGAGGGCGGAATAGTTGGCCCCTTTGGATTAGGCAATAGGAACGATAGGGGAGTTAGACTGATAGAGTTCTGCGATAAACATAACTTAACGGTCGCGAACACTCTATTTCACCATCATGTTAGGAGATGCTATACGTGGAAGATGCCAGGAGACTTAGGGAGATATCAAATAGATTACATTCTCGTTAGGCAAAGATTTAGAAATCAAGTTAGGGATTGTAGAAGTTATCCAGGAGCAGATATAGATAGTGATCACAACATAGTCGTTATGAAAGCCAATCTTAAATTTAAGATTTTGAAAAAAAGAAGCGGAAGAAGGTATCTTGACCCAGAGAAACTAAAAGATGATGATATGCGCAATAAGTTCGAGAAAAAGACAAACGAAGCACTAAAGGGCACGGGTGGAAATATTGTTAGGGACATAGAGGCAGAATGAAATTGCATTAAAAATAGTTTAGTTTCCTCAGCTAGGGATATTTTGGGTCATAAACAGAATGAAAGTAGGAAACCCTGGATAACAAAACATATTGTGAGTCTAAAAGAGGAAAGGCGAAAATATAAAAATAGATTAGATGAAACAGGGAAACAAAGATATAAGGCGATCAAGTGGGAAATTATTCGGGAATGTAGGAAAGCGAAAGAGCAATGGATCGATAATAAATGCAAAGAAGTGGAAGATAAATTCGAAGTAGGAAAGACTGATGAAGCATATAAAATAATTAGGAGAAATTTTAGAGAAATTGGATCTAGTACCAAAAACATTAGAAATGAGGCAGGAGATATCCTAATCGGAAGTGGGGAGAAGGCAGATAGGTGGAAAGAATATTTAGGAAACTTATATGCGGGACCGGAAGTGCAAGATATATTAGAAAGCGAAAGCAGTGTAGAGGGGGATAACCTAGGGAGTCCTATAATGAGTTTGAGATAGCACTAAAAAGTTTAAGGAATAATAAAGCACCAGGTATAGATGGCTTGCAGGCAGAAATCTTAAAGTGCGCAGGTCAAGAGGTAATAGATCGTTTATTTAAACTAGTTAGTCGCATATACCTGACAGGCGAGATTCCAGAAGATTACAAACGGAACATCATAGCAGCTTTGCCAAAAAGAAAAGGCGCGGATAGATGCGAAAATTTTAGAACTATCAGTTTAACTTCCCATGCGTCAAAAATTTTAACTAGAATTGTGCAAAGAAGGATGGAGAAAAAGGCGGAAGAAATATTAGGAGAAGATCAGTTCGGATTTAGACGAAATAGAGGAACGCGCGAGGCCATTCTAGCTTTACGAGTAATTATAGAAAAATCGATAGAAAAGAGAAAGAACGTATATATAGGATTTGTAGATTTAGAAAAAGCCTTCGACAACGTAAAATGGGGGAAGATGTTCGAAGTGCTGAGAAAGGTAGGGATGAAATACAGGGACAGAAGAATAATACATAATCTCTACAAAGAGCAAAAGGCAGTTATAGAATGTGAGCAGGAACAAAGGGAAGTACATATCCGGAAGGGAGTGAGACAGGGATGTGCATTGTCACCTCTAGTTTTCAACTTATATATCGAAGATGCGATTAATATTGTTAAGGAAAGAACAGCCTCAGGGATCAATGTACAGGGCCAAACTATTAACATGCTCAGATTTGCGGATGATATAGCAGTGTTAGCATCTAGCAAAGAAGAATTAGGAGCGGCTTTGAATGAAATGGAAGCAGTTTTGACACAGGGCTTCGGCATGAAAATCAATAAAAAGAAAACTAAAATTTTGGTATGTAGGGGATGTGAAAATAGAACTAAAATGGAAATACAAATTGGAAATGAGAAGATAGAGGAGGTCGCGGATTTCTGCTACTTAGGAAGTAAAATAACTCAAGACGGTAGGAGCACTAAAGATATAAAACAAAGAATGGCGCAGGGCCGAGTTGCGTTCAACAAAAAGAAACAACTGTTATGCTCGAGAACGGTTAATATAGAGACTAGGAAGAGACTCTTAACGTCGTATGTATGGAGTACGGCATTATACGGGTGCGAAACTTGGACAATAGGAGAAGCGGATAGAAAAAGAGTAGAAGCGTTTGAAATGTGGTGCTACAGACGCATGATGAAGATACCGTGGATAGATAAGGTTAGCAATAGGGAAGTATTAGAAAGAGTTGGGGAAAAGCGGAAGGTATGGAAAACAATAAAGAGTAGGAGAGATAGGATGGTAGGACACCTTCTAAGACACGAAGGAATAGTTCGTGACATACTAGAGTCAGAGATAGGAATAAAAAGAGGTAGGGGTAGGCCTAGATTAGACTACTGCTCTCAAATAGTTAGGGATGTAAGATGTTCTACTTTTAGGGAAATGCGTAGGTTAGCTCAGGATAGAAAAGAATGGAGGTACGCGTCCAACCAGTCTTCGGACTGAGAACCTTATGATGATGATGTACGACACTTGATGAATTGCGAGTTTGTCTGATATTTCATATTTCATCAGCAATTAAACGGAGTAATTATGTTAACAAGCAGTGTATTTGTGGCAAACAATATTTATTTGAGTTTTCGAAATAAAAATGAAATTTTAAATTCATTGGCCAATGAACAATTTTCATCATTTCAGTATGTGGTAAACCAATCCCTTGTGTGTCAGAAGACATCCCCACAACCCTACTTCTACAATAATAGAAAATTTAGTAATCGAAATTGCCAAGAATTTATGATTCTACTTGAGCTGCATAGGTCCCTATTATTAATTACTGTTTGTACGCTGGCAGATAAAAATGTTCTTAGGGACGAGTGTAAAGCAAGCAAGGGCGCGGCGGTCGAGATAGGCGAGGCATCTAGGGCATCTAGGGCATAGGGTTCCCGGCGTATTGTGTATTCATCGTTCGTGCACCCTATACCGCTATCAACATTCCCTAACGAGCGTAGTTGAGACGATACTGTACCGAAAAGGGACTCATTAATTCAGTGTGGTTAAGACGACAGCCGTATACCTAAAGCGTATAACGACTTTGGTCAAACTGTGATCTTGAACGTGCCGATGGCGGCACATGCTACTTTCAGTTTAGACAAGCTCGGTTTAATACCATATATTCCCCAGTCTTTCCCGATTACCAAGATAAGGTAATTCCCATTTCAACTCGAAAGCAATTATCATTACTACACTACTCCTGCTGCTACACAAATGACCGAAATCAAACGGTCTTTTCTTAGATGCTTGGAAGGGACCTCGTTCCAGTTTCGAACCGGCACGGATGTAAATAAATTGAACCTCGTTAACATCGGAAAAGAAACAAATTTCACTCACAGCACACTGTATGGTTTTACGAGGTGTACGTGTCCAAGGTAGGGTTGTTTTAGCAGTTACCAGCAACAATGCTACGATTGTATAATAAATAATACAATCTTACCCATTTTTATACAAAAGTTATTTGAGTTCAAGTTCAGTATTTTCCAAAATTATTTTCAAGTCTATAGGGTGTTTGCTTTTTGGTTTCTTTTGATGTTACAGACATATTCCCTAATACTCCTTATTTGCGCCCGATTTCAATTTTTTGTATTTTTTTGTGACGCCGATGTTTTAGGCGCAAGTTCACTTTTGTAGTAGTCATGAGATAGTGAGAATGTTCAGTTGTGTGTTTAAAGAAAATTGTAAATACAGTCCACATTGCAATATAACACTCTTATTTTTCTCACCACTCGAAGTAACATTAACATTTTGGTCCAAACGAGCCGGATTTAAAAGTGGTGAATAATTACGAGATTGCGGGCCAGCTCCCGATTAACCAGCATATTCAACAGCTAGTGCATCGCATCTTCCATCTCATTTTTCATCTTTACTCTCCGTTGGAAGCAGGTACCTTGTACGCTCCACGCACGACCAAAAAATCTCTACGGTTTTTTGGAATTCTCGAAGCCCGCAAAGCACGAAGAAAAATAATATCTACCGTCCCGCTGGTATTATTGGAAAATTTATACGCTACTATTTATCACCAACAACGAATTTGAAGGTCAGATCCATTCCTTTTACCTTTATTTTTCATAAATTTAATAACTAAATCATGTCAGATAACGAATCTCTCGATGAAGCCGAAAATCAAGCACTTGTTTTATTGGCGCCACAGCTAAAGAAATTAAAGAATAAAAGAGCTTACTTAAAAGAGCATCTTACTATTTTACAAAATTATGTTGAGCAAAAATCAGAAGATGCTGCTTATGTAAATAAAATTTTGAAGCAATTTGAAATTTGTGAAAAAGCATTAAATAGTTTCGACTTATTTTTTGAGGAAATTTATGATTTCGATTTTGAGGAGTTGTTTGAAGATTTTTTTAATGAAAAACCAGTAACTGATACTTTGTTTTGCAGATTAAAGTCAATAGTCGAAAGTAAATTTGCTCCTTTTCGAGACAATAATAAAATAAATGTTTCTCTGGAGCAACCCGCAAGTCTCCAATCAGTGAGATTGCCACTTATTAATTTGCAAACTTTCACAGGTAAATATGAAGATTGGTTAAATTTCCGCGCTTCGTTCAACTCTTTAATAGATAGCAACAATGCTCTAACCGGCATTGAAAAATTCCAGTACTTAAAGAGTTCCTTGAAAGGAGAAGCCGCTGAGGTGATCAAATGTTTGGAAGTTTCTGATGAAAATTACACGCAAGCCAAAGAATTACTAAAGGACAGGTATGAAAACACGCATGTTATAATTTATAATCATATTAGGGCACTTTTTGAGTTGCCTGCACTTACGAAAGAATCCCCTCTGGGTTTTAGAACGTTTCTCTATACAACATTGCAACATATACGATCCCTTAAGTCTATGGGCCGCCCTGTAGACAGCTGGGACGATTTACTAATTTTTCTTATTACCTCAAAACTTCCCATAAATTCTCGAAAAGAATGGGAAAATACATGTTCAACTTTGGAACTACCCACATTCAAATTATTAACCGACTTTCTATTACGCAAATGTCATACTTTGGAGGCAATTCATGGTAAAGAAAGTTATGCGGAAGCAAACAAAATACACAGACCCGGTAAGGGTGCCAATTGTGCGTTAGCAGCCAACAAATTTCAGGTCAAAACGGTTTGCAAATTTTGTAACAAATACAATCATTTTTCAAATCAATGTCTTAATTTCCTTAAATTGTCTATTAAGTCTCGCATAGAAGAAGCTCGATCTAAAGGGCTTTGTTTGAATTGTCTTAGATCAGGTCATATAACTAAAGATTGTAGATCATCACGTTGTAAAATATGTGGTAAATCACATAATACTATTTTGCATTTAGAAGGTGATCTCAATACCACGGAGGCGGAACCTTCTACCAGTTTTGATAGATCATCAAATCCCGATCGCTGTGATCAAGCAGCTGCGCTGCATACGTCAAACCTTTCACATGAACCTTCAAATGTTCTTTTATCGACTTGTATGCTAGAAATTGAAGATTCTCGTCATAATCTTCATACGGCTCGTGCGGTTCTGGATTCTGGATCGCAGATAAATATAATGTCTCGAAAGCTTCTACACACACTCAATTTAGAAACAAAAAAGGTCGACTTGCCTGTTATAGGCGTTAATAACAATTATACCGAATCGAATTTACTTACAACCACCAAGATCAAATCGAATCATGGTAAATTCGCAGCTAGTTTACATTTTTATGTATTAGACCGCGTTACTAGTTCTTTGCCAGCAATATCCTTCGATCCTCATACTGTGATTTTTTCTAAAAGTTTAATACTGGCCGATCCGCAATTCTATAGAGCACGAGAAGTTGACTTGCTCATTGGAGCAGAAATATTTTACGAGTTACTGCTGGAAGGTCACATTCGCACTAATCACAAGGGGCTTATTCTTAAGAAATCCGTATTTGGCTGGTTATTTTCGGGTTTATTGCCCATCCGTACAAAGATTTCACCCGCCGCGTGTAATGTAAATTGTTTGCAGGACTTGAGCAATAAAATGTCCAAATTTTGGGACGTGGAGCAGGTCGCGAATGTTCCTGTCATGTCTGACGAAGAAATTGAGTGCGAAAGACATTTTCAGTTAACAATCGAAAGGGATGTGAACGGAGGATTCGTGGCCTCCCTACCTTTTAAATCAGAGCCTAGCAAATTAGGCAATTCACTCGAAACAGCAAAAAGGCGCTTTATTAACCTCGAACGAAAATTAATTAAAAGTCCCGAATTAAAATTGGACTACGATGAATTTCTTCGCGAATATTTGCAACACATGCGCGAAGTCAGTACTTTAGAAGTTGCTGACTCGAAGGGGTTTTTTATGCCTCACCACGCTGTTTACCAAACAAGATAGTATTAGCACAAAAACTAGAGTGGTTTTTGATGCCTCGGCCATATCTTCCTCGGGAATTTCTTTGAATGATATTCTAATGCGAGGTCCAGTTATCCAAAACGATATATTTAGCATTTTGATTAGATTTCGATTTTACAAATTTGTGGCAACTGCTGATATAAACAAAATGTATAGGCAGATACTTATTAAACACGAACAAACGAGTTTCCAAAGGATTCTATATCGTTTCGATTTTAGCGATCCAATAAAGATTTATGAATTGTTAACTTTAACATACGGTACGCGGCCAGCTTCCTTTATTGCTACAAGGTGTCTCAAGGAATTAGCTCTGAAAATTGAAAGGGATGACCCCATGCTTGCGAACGTCATTACAAATGATTTTTACATGGATGATCTAATCACGGGGAGTAATTGCATCGATCAACTCAAATCTACTCGTGAGAAGATCACCAATTTGCTTTCTACTGCTGGTTTTCCCCTCCTGAAATGGGCAACGAACAATTCAGAGGTTTTGGCAGGATTAGACACAACGGACAATCAGAATTTAACATTAGAATTTAAAGATTATGATAGTCATAAGACATTGGGTATAGGTTGGGTTCCCATACAAGACACGATTCAGTATAAGGTTCATTTAATTGAACATCACACTTCAGCAATTTCTAAAAGACAAATTTTAGGTAATATAGCTCGTATTTTTGACCCGCTTGGACTTTTAGGTCCCGTCATAGTTATCTCTAAACTTATAATGCAAGATCTCTGGAAAATTCATATTAGTTGGGATGAGCCCGTCCCCGAGAGTTTGCGAAAACGCTGGTTGGAATTTTCCAATCAGTTGGATGACATTATGAGCCTTAATGTTCCTCGACGCCTTACTTTAAATCACCAATCAAATTTAGAATTGCATGGATTTGCGGATGCTAGCGAACGGGCCTATGGTGCGTGTATTTATGTAAGGGAGGTTTCCACGGATTTAAAAATTAATTGCAAACTTCTTTGCGCAAAATCGCGAGTTTCTCCTCTTAAAACGCTAAGCATGCCTAGACTAGAGCTTTGTGCAGCTTCATTGTTGACAGAGCTAATGTCTAAGGTCTTGACAGCATCAAATGTTACCTTTTCACGAATTAATTATTATTCAGACTCCACAATTGCGCTTTCTTGGATAAAGGCATGTCCAAGTAGATGGAAATGTTTTGTAGCTCATCGCGTGGCGGAGATACAAAATAAATCTGATAAAGACTCCTGGTTTCATGTTAAAACCGAATGGAACCCTGCAGACATTATCTCGCGCGGTTCCTTGCCTGCTGACTTGTCGCGAAACACGCTCTGGTGGAATGGTCCAGACTTTTTGTATGAGGTGGACTTCCATCTATCTATTTTTAATTCTCTAGAATCAGTACCAGAAGTTAAGGTGTTGGTTTTGTGTGACGATCTAAGATTTTCAACCGAATTCGCAAATTTTATTTTTTCTAAGTATTCGTCACTGGACACACTTTTCAGAGTGGTCGCATTTTGCAGAAGATTCGCGAAAAATTGTCGGGATAAGTCTAAAAAACTTCGGACTTCTTAAGTTTGGGGGAGATTGAGGACGCAAGGGTCTCCCTAATTCGGTTAGTTCAGGGTACCTCCTTCAGAGATGAAATAGAAATAAGTCCATTACAGGGTAACTGCAAATTGCATTCAACGTCTAAATTATTATCACTTAACCCGTTTTTGGAAAATGGAATTCTTCGGGTTGGGGGGCGCTTGCGTCACTCAAATTTAAATTACTCTAATAAATTTCCCATTCTTTTGCCTCGTAACCATTCTTTCACGGATTTGGTTATTCGAAACGAGCATATAAGGTCACTACATAGTGGAGTGCTGGGTACTCTGTCCCTAGTAAGACTACATTATTGGCCTATTAACGGTAGAAGGGAAACGCGAAATATAATCCGCAAATGTGTGGTTTGCTTCAAACAAAATCCAGTAATATGTCAACCGAAAATGGCAGATTTGCCTTTTTATAGACTACAAGTGTCTCGGCCTTTTTCTAAGACAGGCCTCGATTATTTTGGACCTTTTTTCATAGAGGAAGGTTCCAGCCGCTCGAAGAGGAAGGCCAAGGTATACGGTTGTTTATTCGTGTGCATGTCAACTAAGGCAGTCCATTGTGAGATAGCAGAAGATTTAACCACAGAAGCTTTCATTGCGGCTCTGAAAAGATTTGTTTCGCGCCGTGGGTTAGTTGCAGAAATATTTTGCGACAACGGAACGAATTTCGTAGGTGCAGGCAATGAATTGAGTGCTATTTATGATTTTTTGAAAAACGATAAAAATTTTGAAATTATATCCAAATATTTGATCACCCATCACATAAAGTTCAATTTTATTCCTCCGCGGGCAGCTCATTTTGGAGGCTTGTGGGAGGCGGCAGTGAAGTCGTTCAAACGCCATATATATATAAAATAGCAGGTAACGCCAATTTAACTTTAATCGAATTTTATACTCTACTCATTGAAATCGAGAGTATCCTTAATTCTCGCCCCCTAACACCTATGAGTCCCGATCCCAATGATCTGACATATTTAACGCCCGGACACTTCTTGGTGGGCGATAGTTTAAGGTCGGTGCCCGAAGTTGATCTGAGTCAGGAGCCAATTAACAGATTGTCTCGCTGGCAACGCACCCAGCAGCTCCAACAGCAGTTTTGGGACAGATGGCAGAGAGAATATTTACAAGAGTTACAGAAACGCCATCGATGGAAGAAGTCCAACGGTGCTCTCGCGATGGGGCAGTTGGTTATCATCGTCGAAGACAACGTTCCGTCTAGATTATGGAAATTAGGACGTGTCTTGGCGCTTCATCCTGGGGCGGATGAGATAGTGCGCGCTGTGACGTTAAGAACTCGCCAAGGTGATATTAAAAGGCCTTCTGTGCGGGTATGTGCTTTACCGATCGAAGACGTTTAATTTAGTTATAATGCCTTGAAATCAAAGATTTCAAAGGTGGCGGCATGTTTGCGCCCGATTTCAATTTTTTGTATTTTTTTGTGACGCCGGTGTTTTAGGCGCAAGTTCACTTTTGTAGTAGTCATGAGATAGTGAGAATGTTCAGTTGTGTGTTTAAAGAAAATTGTAAATACAGTCCACATTGCAATATAACACTCTTATTTTTCTCACCACTCGAAGTAACATTAACATGCTTAAATGCTTAAAATTAATTGAAAATATTTTAGATAAAACACATATTAATATTACTGCTTTCCAACTTTGTATTGAACAAAATTATCTCCAGTTCAATAATAAGTATTATGCTCAAAATTTAGGCCGTGCTATGGGTTCACCAATTAGTCCTTTATTAGCAGATATTTTCATGTCATATATTGAAGGAAAACTTATGAATTCAGAATTAGGCAAACAACATACTCTATTTTGGTATAGATATACATATGTAGATGATATTATTGCTTGTTTTAAAGGAACAACAAGACAATTTTCACAATTTTTCGAACAGTATTCATCCAGAAATAAAATTTTCTAAAGAAATAGAAACTGAAAAAATCTTATTCTCTGTTTTTAACTTATTATAATTTGATTCTGGATATGGGATTTAATTTTTTCACACCTGTTATAGAACAACCATTCAGCCTACTAGTATCCAATAATGCTAAACATTTACTTCCTTATAAGAAACCCGGCTCACCTAAGACAGTAAGATGTATGAAGTGACCTATAGGTGGAGTTGTACTGATCTGACACTCGTATATACCGGTATCCTTTTTCTGAGCGTAACGGATCCGCAAACTCCACAGTTCCGTGTTCGGCGAATGAATTGCTTCGAATCTTTGATCAGATGTGTACGTATATCTTCCAGCGGTTAGTAAGTGGATGTCTCTATGCCGTACCCAAGAAACCTGAAAATAAAAAAAAATGTGAAGTTAAGTTTCCAAAAATATCCACAAAATCTCACGACTTTCCTGCTCTCAGTAGATTTATGTTTGTGCAGAAAAAATAAATTCATGGTAGGTATTCGAGAGAAATGTATATTTGTGAAATAGTATGGTATCAATATTTTAAAATTCTCAACATTATTCTTGACGCATGGCCCTGTTCGCTCCCATACGTAACGGAGATATATTGTGAGCAAGAGGGAAGTGCGGTTTAGACATTTTGTATCTCGAAACAGAGAGGAAAAAATGCTTGATAGAGAGTCATGGCGGCGCTTCTCAAGTATCTAGGGAGAAAATGCTGGGACAGAATTATATTATAAAATGAAGCAATCCTTCCTGTAGCACCTGCGACGCTCACATGCCAACTTATAACTTATTGCGTTATTCATGAATAATATTGCCCGGATTTACTTTCATCTCACGTAGCTAAATATTAGTTCCACAATGTCGCTCTTGACTATAAAAAAACCTTTTCTCCCAAGACAGAATTTAATCAAAATCACTCCAAACAATTTATTCTTCAATAATAACAAAAAATTCTCAGATTAGACCCATTTTCTTTCTATAAATGTTCCTCTCTTTGTGTCTGTTGCGTCGTATACGTATAGCATGCAAGTGGAGTTTCAGCCGCTGAAATTCAGAAGTGAAGGTAATAAAACGCGCGTTTATGTACGTCTTGACGTGACTTCAGAAACAAGTTGTGCTTTAAAGAACGAAATCCCTCCCTATATTGGTATATTCAGCACCCTCAAACATTTTTCAGACACATTTTTTATGATTTGCCGCGATTCGCCTCGTTTCAATTTTATGCAAATGGGCACAGGCACCAGTCATCCAATTCGTAGATAACGCGTGGAATTACTTAACAACACGCTGCGTTCAGGAAACATCGTTGCTTATTCCCTATCAAATGAATGTGATGGTTTCGTCCGAAAATTACTACTTGAAATTTTGGAAATAATCATCAATAAGAAGCGTAGCGTCCCAACGACCTATGGACGCGGTTCTTTACATTATTTGTGGACAGCATGGTGAGTATGGGGGTGTAGAATGTCCTATTTTCTGGAAATGTTAGGTTAGTGAAGGATAGGAAAGAATCTTTGAAATACATTATAGAAATACATTATAGTAGTTTGAAAAATTTTTTTGCACCCTTATACATCAAAATCAATTCGTATTTACAGCAGCAACTTCTACGGGCGATAACTGGCACGAGAACTCGTCCGAAATCCAATGAAATTTCCATTAGACTCGTGTATAGTGCTCTCCGTATAGTTCTGCGACTGTAAGCTCATGATCCAATTTGCTAAAAGGACAAAGTCGTTCTGAAGTGCCCGAGATTATCCCCACTGAGCGTATATTGAAAAACAAAGCCTAACGTAGACAGGTGGGAATATGAGAAATGATATAAAATAAATCCTGCAGGCTGGGAGCGAACGGAGAAACGACTACGCTACACTCTCGTCGCCACCTACTTGCGAAACTCTTCAGGCAGACATTACGTACTTTCGGTGAGATGTGGCCGCTGAATAATAGATAAACTGAATCGATGCACGCTCCAGCCACTATCTCTTCATTCTTTGACTCTTAATGTTCTCTCTGAAAGAGCTTGAGTTCCTTTAAAAACCGCGATGGAGGACAATCAATGTCGCAGGATGGCCGAGTGTTATCATTCGCTGCTACAACAGCAACAAGTCTTAACATACACATGTACTTTTTGCGAGAGACCTCAAATAATTTATACCTATTATGTTTCACCACAAGTTTTATTAATTTGAACTTGGGAAAATGGTTTCAAACTCCGATTTAACAAACTGCTCTCGTAAGTTCTTTTTAGTTTAAATGAACTTGAAACAACAGGGTTAATTTATGGAATAATTCCGGGTTTGTTTGAGGGGTAAACACAGCACAATGCATAATCAATCCTTCTCTGCTGTGGGGTGTTTATAGTAATTTGCTGACCGGAGTTCATTCCGGCACGTTCAAAGCCAACCAGTCTGCCCATTCTTTTGTGCATTCTGCTAAAGGAAATTACCGCCCAAGGGCTCTGTAAAATATTGCTTTTTATTTCGGGAGGGAGGTAAATTTTAATGGTTCTACGTTAAGTACTGCCGAGTATGAGAATAAGTAAAAAAAGCTCCATCGTCCGAAGCTTTAATTCCCGGATTCGTTTGCACTTTGAGCCTCCGGCGTCTAAAGAAACGGTTCTCATTTAGAAATATAGAGATGAGTCTGAATTTTCCTAATTCTGCCCTGCTTTTGCTCATAAATCATTTCTTATTGGGAAAGTACGGAAAACTTCGAACTTGTTCTGGCTTATGTTATTAAATACGAACACGTGCAGCTCTTCAACATATTGTCATTATTTTGAATCTATTTTGAGCTATGGCTATTCGATCCTGATCTGGGAAAATTTTTAGTTTTATTACTTTCATTGGGTATGACATCCATCTCTTTATTTAAAATAAGCAAAGTTGTCGTTTTTTGAATTCATGATATGAAATGCACTGTGAATAAACTACACAAAAGACGATCCAAAAACAGACGTAACAAACAGCATAAAATTCCATTGGATATTTTCCGCCATGATTCAGTGAGTACTGACAGGAAGAGAACTAGCAGCAGCCGGGAACGCTTTGTAAACCGAATATAAAAGTAGAGAAACTCAAACATTTGTTCGGAGAGCGTGCCGCCGTTAAATCACTTTCTCTGGATAAATTATTGTAGCTTCCACCTCCCTGGAGGAACAATTCTTCAGGCCCCCTTTATAAAGCCAATGTACTACAAATTTTCCGAGAATAGTTAACTTCTTGCTCTTGCTGCGCTGCGGTGTCAGAGGCTGAGGCCACCCGACGCCGCTTCATCACCTTGAATTTCCTCCGCTTTTGTGTTTTTTCCGTTGTTATCTCCTTTCGCTTCTGTTTACTGTGTACGTCTCAGACGACGTGTGATAATTTACATTTAGACGGTATCGCCCTGCACCCCATTTTTACACGGTTACAAGTCTATTTCTAAATCCTTTCTTGGTTTCAAACAAAAGTATTTCTCGCTGAATCAGACCGGTTATGCGCGTCTATCGAAAACATTGGGATCAGGTTTTCAGAATAGAGGCAGATTCAAGTTCAAGGGATTTCGATTATTTGAAAAGGTTTAAATTTGTGTAATGTGAAAACACAATTAAAGACAGATACATTTCATTGATCCCTGCTGGGTTTCTTCCAAGAATGTCTGCAGTAATGAGCTCCTTAGGTTTGGAATTTATTGCAGTTACGTTGCCCAGGGCTGCATAGAAAACATTTTGCAATAAAGTATCAGAGTTCCTTAAGTGTAACGCGCGGTCCCCATTAAATACATTATTTAGTTAAGTAGCTAATTTCTCGTAGGTAACTTGAAATAGTTTATGGTAATAGAATTTATAGCGGCAATAAAGTTAACTTGCTTCCGTCCCCTTTTCTCTCAACCCCGTTGCAGGCTCGGGGACACTGATATGATTGTACGAGTAACGACTTCATTGATTCGCGTCGACAATGTCTAACTTTGTTGCAATTGTCGGGGTTCGAAATTAAAGTGCCATTCAAACATCGGGCACCCTTTTTCCTGCTAAATTAAGGTGACAATTTTTCCTCAGTTTTACGAATGCTTTGCAGCGTAACCTTAGGACTTCGGGCGAGGATTCATAAATTTTAAATTTTAAGCGCGAGATTTATGAGCGAAAAGCTCGTTTTAATTGCGCCGGAGTGGGAAGGGGATTAAAAGTTTAAGGGGCTCAAATAGTTGTCGAAGTAACATTAAAAAGGTTTTTTTCCGAGGGAGAAGTCCTTAAATTTTTGGGGAATTACGTTAATTTTTAAGCGCTCGCTCTTGGGGAAGAATTTCCATCGCTTCCTCTAATGAAAGAAATTAGTAAATTAAAAGAAAAGTGATAAAATCTTTTGAATTGTCCTTATAACATTAATAAGTCCACATAAACGTACATGTCTATATGGCGAAGAAACCCCAACCCGGTTAATTTCATTTACTGTTGGGATTGTAATTTCTTGTTATTAATGGTTATGGTTTTCCATTTTTAAGAACATGCAAGATTAGCCAAAAAAAATGCATAAAAGAAGTCAACAGTTCTGTTTCTCAGCATTAAGATTCAAGTTTTTGCACACATACGCTGCAACGCGAACAAGACTCTGGAACACGACCAATCAGCACATGAATATATCCAGTTTAAATAGGTATCAACTTATTATGATGAACTAACAAACCACTTGTAGAAGACAAGCACATGTGTATGTAATATTCTTCTGTGTACTTCTTTTTTCCTTTTTTAAACAACCATTTCCAGAACTATGTGTTTATTTTAACAGTAAACTATAATAATAAATTTAAGAACAGTTAATTGACATTAGATATTTTTTCTATATTATTTTCTTGTTATTATTTTTCCTTGGTAACCAAAACTTAACAAACTTGATCAAACGTTCTCGACATGCCCCCCGCCTTGGAAGGCCATGAATGGCACTTGCAATCACTTTAATTCTTTTCGAGATTGACCAATGTTGACGTCTGGACTGGGAAGTGGACAAAGTTTAGTGAAGCACCGCTTAACGTCGCCCCTTGTCGTCTTGACTGTTGCCACTCTACTAACGCCGTCTTTGCCAGGATGAACTTGAACGATTCGTCCAAGTCTCCAATGTAATGGTGAAGAATTATCTTCCTTAACTAAGACCATAGCACCAACTTGCAGTTGACCTTGTGGTTGTTTCCATTTAGAACGTTGCTGAAGTTCTGAGATGTACTCCAGATGCCAACGGTTCCAAAAATGTTGTCGGCATTGCTCGATATGTTGATATCTAGTTAATCTTCCCACTTGAGCTTCTCGAAAATCTTGTTCCGGTACTGATGTTAAAGTTCTTCCCACAAGAAAGTGAAAAGGAGTTAACGGGCATAAATCAGAAGGATCGGAAGATAAAGGAAAGAGAGGTCGGGAGTTTAGTACTGCCTCTATCTGCACAAGCAGAGTATTTAGTTCCTCGAAAGTAAGTGAAGCATTTCCCAATACTCTTTTTAAGTGTTGTTTGCTAGCTTTAATACCGGCCTCCCATAAGCCTCCGAAGTGAGGCGAATATGGTGGTATGAAGTGCCAATCAATACCATCCTGAAATAAGAAATCAGGTAAATCAACGTTTAACTTATTTAAAAATTTACCAAGTTCTTTCAATTCTGAATTCGCGGAAACAAAATTAGTTCCGTTATCAGAGAATATTTTGGCTGGCTTTCCACGACGCCCTATGAATCGTTTTAAAGCCATTATGAATGCGTCTTTTGTTAAGTCTGAAATTAACTCTAAGTGCACCGCTTTCGTAGAAAAGCAAATGAACAATCCAAGATAACATTTGTGTATCTTACTTCCACGACCCTTACGGTCCTTAATTTGGAGTGGGCCAGCGTAATCAACACCAGTTACGTTAAACGGATAACTTGGCTGTAAACGCGGCTTGGGTAATTGGCCCATGATAGGCAAAATAGTTTTTGGGTTATTTTTGAAACAAGAAAGGCATTGTCTCGTAACCTTTGTAGCTAGAGTTCGACCTGAAATCGGCCAAAACTGTTCTCTGATATGCGCTAAAAGCTGCTGCGGACCGACATGCAACAATTTCACATGTTCATTTTCAAATATTAAACGCGTCAATGCTGCTTTGCACATAAAAGAACAGGATGTTCTTTATCATTTGAGAAATCAGAATTTTTTAGACGGCCACCAACTCTTAAAATACCCTCATTGTCTAAAAAAGGGTTTAAATTTAAAATTCTACATTTAGAGTTTATTAACGGTTTGCTTGCCTTTAAGAGGAAAATTTCCTCACCAAAAGAAATCATTTGTGAAATCCTTATTAATATAATAAATGCGCTGTTTAATTCCTCGATCGACAAACCTCCAAATCGACTTAAAGTATTCCTTCCCTTTGACAAACAATTAAACTTAAATCTTAGTATCCATGCTGTGACTCTTTTTAGCCTAGACAATTTTGAAAATCGTTTGAATGGAAATTGCTCAACATTTTGACAAATTAACACATGAGTTTTAGTTTTTACATCGGGTAAGTCTAAAATTTTATTTACATGAGTTTTAAATTGAGACCAATTATTGCAATTCTGTGACAGCCATGCAGGACCGTGCCACCATAATATCGAATTTTTTAATTCGCTTGGTCTAACGCCTCGAGACAGCAGATCAGCCGGATTTTCTTTACCTTTAACGTAATGCCACGAACCAGCTCTTGTACTTGTGACACTCTATTACTTACGAAGGTTTTTAATTTGTATGGAGGTAACTTTAACCAACTAAGGACAATAGTGGAATCCGTCCAAAACATTTTTTTATCGATTTTTAACCTAAGTGACTTGACAACCTTATCTGCAAGTCTAGCTAGCACTGCCGCTCCGGAAAGTTCTAACCGCGGCAAAGTTATAGTTTTTAACGGTGCCACTTTGGACTTTGCGCAAAGTAAATTGACGAAAATATTATCATACTGATCTATACTACGTACATAAAGACACCCGCCGTAAGCCCTTTCGGAGGCATCTGCAAACCCGTGCAATTCAATGCGTTTTGGGTTTACGCATAACACAAGACGATCTATTCTCAAAAAGTTAAGCTGAGTCAACTCGCTTCTAAATTCGCACCAAAATGAATGAATGTGCAATGGCAGTCCTTCGTCCCAGGACAATTTTTCTAGCTATAATTGTTGCAATAAAATTTTTACATTTATAATGCAAGGACCTAGAAGCCCAAGCGGATCGAATACCTGTGATATGCTAGACAAAATAACTCGCTTGTTTATTTTTGTATATATTGGTTCACTTATGTTATACATTAATTTGTCACCTTTAGGACACCATGATAAACCGAGGGTTTTTGCATTTTCGTTTATACCGAATTCTAATGTTTTTATCGGTGAATCATTTTCTGAAACATATTTTAAAACTTCGCGATCATTAGCATAAAACTTGCGTAATTCGAAACAACCTAGTTTTAAAATATCAGAAACTCCCTTTGCAATTTCCGCCGCCTCTTCAATAGAATCGGCGCCTGTCAACATGTCATCGACATAGAAATCTTCTTCTATTATTTTTGCTAATTTCGGTTGTTTGATTTTACAATCTTGGGCTAATTGGTACAGACACCGCACAGCAAGATAGGGCGCTGCGGTGGTACCATATGTAACCGTGTTTAACTGAAAAACATCAAGTGAGCATTTCGGACTGTCACGCCACACTATTCGTTGTAGACATCTTTGTTCCGGTGTGAGCAGAACTTGCCTATACATTTTGCCAATGTCCCCTGCGACTACGTACCTATGTTGCCGAAAGCGTAATAAAATGGAAAACAATTCGCTTTGAAGTGTAGGTCCGGTCATTTGTAAATTGTTTAATGAATAACCGCTATTTGATGGAGCCGAAGCATCGAAAACAACGCGTAATTTAGTAGTAATGCTTTCTTCTCGAACCACACAATGATGCGGCATATAATAAGAGAATTTTTCTGATTCAGGAACTTCTACCTTAGTCATGTGCCCTAAGGTTTCGTATTCGTGTATAAATTCGGAATATTGAGCTAGTAATTCTGGCTTTGAATGCAACCTTTTCTCAAGCGCAAAAAATCTACGCTCCGCTTGGTGATACGAATCACCTAAAATTTCAACAGAATCCTTTAGTGGAAGAGAAACAACAAATCTGCCGTTGCTATTACGCTTCGTTGTTCTTGTGAAATGAGCTTCACAATCAGTCTCTTCCTGGGAGAGTGGCCGTGTCGGACTGCACTCTTCCAGTTCCCAAAACCGAGCCAACTGAGCTTGAATGTCAATTTGTTGACTGAAATTGCAAGAAACCGCGGCTGATTGTTGCTTTCCTATTGGTCCGGACACGATCCACCCAAATCGCGTCATTTGTAGGATGGGTTTGTCGGGACCTAATGAAATTTGTCCTATACACAATAAATTCCAGAAAAGCTGGGCCCCTATTAGAATATCGATTTCTTTTGACATAAAGAAAGATGGATCGGCCAACTTTAGACCTTTTGGAATATTAAGCTCTGAAATGTTTAGATTAACACTTGGCATGTTATCTGCAATTTTAGGAACAACGAAACACGATATATTGGCAGAAAAGTTATTATGCAACGCTTGAATATTAATTTTGCATTCCGAATCAATGTTAGAGATCGTATTGTTCAATCCGCATATTGTAATTGATTCCTTTGAAGTAGTAAGTTTTAACCTTTTGCACAAACTCTCCGTTATGTAATTTGATTGAGAACCTGAGTCGAGTAAAGCGCGTACAGTATGAAAGTTCTTGCACTCATCTAAAACGTGAACGTATGCGGTTGACAATAATACATGTGCGCCAGAGGTTCGTGCCGATAGAGAGACACTATTTTTACTATCACTTAACCTTTGATGATCATTCAAATTTTGCCCTTGTTCGACATGCAGCAATGTATGGTGCCTTTTATTGCACTTTCGGCAAGTTCCTCGACGGCAAACGTCACTGGTATGCCCAGGTCTAATGCAATTTAAGCAAAGTTTGAGACTTCCTAAAATTTCTAATTTCTTATTATTTGAAAGCTGCAGAAATTCTGGACAGTTTTGAATGTAATGTTGATTTTTACAGTACTTGCATTTTATAATATAATTATAATGATTATTATTTGAAGTATTATAAGTTTGACCTTGCTTCTTTTCAGTTGCTAAAAAGCCTCGTGTATTTTTTGAGTTATGACTTTTGTCCGCGGTTTGTTGACTTGATTGTACAGTTGCAAGTAAATCTGCGCGTGACTTTAAAAAATCCTTTAGATCCTCGAAGGAAGGAAAATCCTTAGCCGATTTGTGGTTTTCTCACTCTCTCATTGAGATTGGATCCAATTTGTTTACCATCATGTAGACAATGAGCGTGTCCCAATTATCGGTGGGCTGCCCTAACTGTTGTAAAGGGCGTAAATTTTTTGATACTGAGTCTATCATTTTTCTAAGACTGATTTCCGATTCCTTATTGATGTATTCAAGTTTGAATAATTCTTTGACATGGTTGTGCACTAGTAATCTACGATTATCGTATCTGTCTATTAGTGCATTCCACGCAACTGAATAATTTCTTGAGGAAAATTCTAAAGAGCTGATAACCTGTAAGGCACCACCTGTTAGAGACGCCCGCAGGTAATGGAATTTTTGTATCAGGCTGATACCATCATTGTCGTGTATTAATGATTCGTAAGTATCACGAAATTCCAGCCAAGCAGAATAGGACCCATCAAACTTTGGAAGTTCAATTGTCGGCAACCTAATGTTGTGACTATTATTATTAATCAAACGGCCGCTGTGAACACTTGAACCTTCGCAGTCTGCGTCCTGTGACTTAACTGAGTGTCCAGACTGAGCTGCAAGTGGGGGGTATTAGCTTGTATTATCTTTTTTGCTAAGGAAATTAAAGAAAAGTAGTTATCTTCAAACTCTGCCCGCTTTTGCAGTTCACTCTGTATGTTTTCAGCTGTGCCTTCGATGATCGTTTGAATATCATCGAATGCATCTAATGTCGTTTGTATACTAGCTAACCTATCCTGTAATTGGATGTATGTAATATTCTTCTGTGTACTTCATTTTTCCTTTTTTAAACAACCATTTCCAGAACTATGTGTTTATTTTAACAGTAAACTATAATAATAAATTTAAGAACAGTTAATTGACATTAGATATTTTTTCTATATTATTTTCTTGTTATTATTTTTCCTTGGTAACCAAAACTTAACAAACTTGATCAAACGTTCTCGACAACATGATTTTTTAAATAATATGTAATTTATCGTTAACTTAATTTTTAAAGCTTTGCCGAGAAGAGTAGTAGGTAGTTATTTTTGTTACAAACTGTTCAATTGCCAATTTTTAGGAAACGTGCTTTAACCGTTAGGTCCAATTAAATTAGAGGCACTGCCTGCAAGATTCAGTATCATTTTCAACCATATAGTCGACGAATTTCGTATTAATCGAAATTAAGCAAACCCATACATGCGGACTTGATAACTCTGCGAAACTGCAGTGCACTTTATCACAATTTCCAATAAAACCGGCCTCATTACGTTCCCAATGAACGTTCAATTCTCTTTGCAGAACGAGTTTTGTAGTATCAGCGCGAAATTTTGTCGAGGCACGTACATGCACATACCCTAGATATTATCCGACAATTAAAAAAAAATGCAGAGCTTGTCACAAATGAATTTTTTCACGATCTAATTGACTTTGATTTACGCAGTGTAAAAATTAATAAAAGTAGAAACGAGCGACTTCCAAATGTGATCGATGAAAACCATTAGGCGTTTTTTTTCATTTTCCCAGACAGTCTAAAAATTAAAATTTTATCATCAAAATTTATATTCATTCTCCATTAAATATACCGGGTGTCCAAATAAGAAAGGATGCCGGCCATATATAAGGAACCGTTCATGGTACAGCTACGGGAAAGAAAAAATTATAAAAGTGGCCAAGAGAAATCCCTGGAAATTATTTACAAGTTTCTAAGTTTGCTGCTAGAGGTAATAGTCATGGTTTTTTCTCAAATATACCCAGATAAAGTAGATCAAAAATACGAATATTGCAATCTTGAATATATCTTGTATAATTTTGGTTTACCACTTTTTGCTCTGGCTCATCAAATAGAAGCGGAGGGGAAGGGGAACGATTGATTGTGAAGATGCTTGTAACTTCGGTTTGATTTAACATAATTTGGCAAAATTGGTCTCGTTGAAAAGAGCTCTCTTCGGTTAATTATATGCCTCTATGATCTAGGTTCTTTTAGTTCTGTAGTGATCGCTAGGGGGCGCTGTTTGAAAGGCTAGCAAACTTTTCAAAATTTCTTGAAAATTTAAAATGGAATTATATAATAATTATAACCTAGTTAAAAAGAGGATAGAATGATGAAAGGAATAGTGAAAACCGCGCGTTGATATATTTTTTCTAACCGGATATATTAAACAAATTAGTGTTAGGATTGGGGGGGATGGGGGCAAAAATTCTTGGTAACGCCCGGTTCAACATTTGCAATTTATTATTGTGTAGTAGTGATACTTGGCATGCTTTGATGCCAATATAAAAATTATACAAATATGATAAAATAGCTTTTACTATAGTTTGGAGAAAGTCTCCCATCTTCCGAAAATTTAAGATATCAAACACTTGACATTGTGCTGAATCTTTTTGTTTCAACGCCAACATGTTTTGTAAATATATTGCGCACACAGTGGTTGGATCAGTAACTTTGGCGTAAATTCACTATGAATTCTTAATGAGTTAACCTCACAACCTGAGGACGCTGATTTTGTCAGCGAAATATGTGTGGAATTTAATGACAGTGTCATTACTGGCCAATTCTGGCGAAGGAATAACATATATCAAACGTTTAGGAGGATGGAAATCCACCTCTGTTGCCGAAGGCTACCTGGAGGAGTCAATCAAATTGAAAAAAAGACATGTCCAACAAAATACTCAATCTCAATGTTTCAAACACTATTCTATCAACTTCCAGCTGCAGTTTAGAAGCATCCACGTCCTCAAATATTGCACTGTTTCCCAGCTACACCAACGATAGCTCGATACCTCTTTCTCTGCAACCCTCCGAAACCTCCGCTAATCAGAACTTCTATTAGTGATGTGTAATCCTGATATCATTTTAGGCTAGTTTGTGCAATTGTTTAGGTTACTGTTTAGGTTACTGTTCGCAAACAGTTGGGGATGTAGGATGTTCAAGGAAGTGCGTAGGTTAGATCAACATAGGAAATGGTAGGTAGGTATTTAACGCATAAAACCCCGGGGTTTTAGGTGTGTGGGAAAAACATGTGATGAATCCATAGCACGCCGATTAAATTAACTAATGTACTTCCAGCGGAATGGCCGGTTATTACCCGATAATGTCTCCATGAAAACTACCGGTTGCTTCAGTGTTTTTTTCCTCCTATAATTTGCGGTAATGGCAGCGTGTTCTTTTTAGCTCGCGTGCTAGAGTACAACGATAAATATGGCACTTTATTGTTGTTCGTCATGGTACATAATTTAGATATATAAGTTCCTGTGTTTCTCTCTAATAAATTTAATTGTGTTAAAAGCACTAACGCGTTTGCTTCAACAGAAAGCGGGAAGCAAACGTGCTGGGAAGCGTTGGAGTAATGTGTATCTATACCGAGTGAAACAAAACTAAAATTAATCTTATCATTTATTCTAAATGTTGAGGTAGAGGAAATGGTAATAGGCCTGATGTGATAACTGCTAGTCCAACATCTAGTTTAAGGTCTATTGCCCTAGAATGTAATGTTTCAAGAGAAACTGTCCGTAACATATTAAAAAAAAACAAATATCATCCCTTTAAATTCCAATGTCACCAAGAGTTACTTCCTTTTGACGAAGAATCAAGGCAACCTTTCTGTGAAGACATGCAAGAACGGGCTAATCGGGATCGCAGCTTCCTCTCATCAATTTGTTTTACCCATGAGTGTACCTTCACTTTAAATCAAGAGCCAAATTCACAAAACGTTAGGCATTGGGCCCAGGAAAATCCCAGAATAAATCTGACCACTACAACGCAATACCCTCAAAAAATCAATATTTGGGCAGGCATTTTTAATAATCGCATTATAGGACCATTTGAAATACAGGAAAATTTAAATTCAGAAGCTTATTTATATCTTTTAATTAACCATATTGGTCCTGCATTAGAAGAAGTTGCACATGCGAATCGGGAGGTCTGGTTTCAGCATGACGGATGCCCAGCACATTTTGGAGCACAAGTGAGGGAATTATTAAATGAAATATTTCCAGAGAGCTGGATTGGTCGAGGTGGTACTTGATTCTTTAAGGAATGCTATTTTTGCGGAATGCAACTTAATAAACGATCGGCAACTTGCGAATGTGAGAAATTCTTTCTATAATAGAATGGGATACTGTCTGATACAGAATGGGGGTTTATGTGAATATTTGCTATAGTTATTTTTCTTTTTTATGTTACTTTAATTTCATTGTATATTAATAAGTTTTTGTCCTTACCTAGATATGAAATAAGTAAGTATTAAATTGCCAGATTACAAAATTCATCATCATCATAAGGTTCTCAGTCCGAAGACTGGTTGGACGCGTACCTCCATTCTTTTCTATCCTGAGCTAACCTACGCATTTCCCTAAAAGTAGAACATCCTACATCCCTAACTACTTGAGAGCAGTAGTCTAATCTAGGCCTACCCCTACCTCTTTTTATTCCTATCTCTGACTCTAGTATGTCACGAACTATTCCTTCGTGTCTTAGAAGGTGTCCTACCATCCTATCTCTCCTACTCTTTATTGTTTTCCATACCTTTCGCTTTTCCCCAACTCTTTCTAATACTTCCCTATTGCTAACCTTATCTATCCACGGTATCTTCATCATGCGTCTGTAGCACCACATTTCAAACGCTTCTACTCTTTTTCTATCCGCTTCTCCTATTGTCCAAGTTTCGCACCCGTATAATGCCGTACTCCATACATACGACGTTATGAGTCTCTTCCTAGTCTCTATATTAACCGTTCTCGAGCATAACAGTTGTTTCTTTTTGTTAAACGCAACTCGGCCCTGCGCCATTCTTTGTTTTATATCTTTAGTGCTCCTACCGTCTTGAGTTATTTTACTTCCTAAGTAGCAGAAATCCGCGACCTCCTCTATCTTCTCATTTCCAATTTGTATTTCCATTTTAGTTCTATTTTCACATCCCCTACATACCAAAATTTTAGTTTTCTTTTTATTGATTTTCATGCCGAAGCCCTGTGTCAAAACTGCTTCCATTTCATTCAGAGCCGCTCCTAATTCTTCTTTGCTAGATGCTAACACTGCTATATCATCCGCAAATCTGAGCATGTTAATAGTTTGGCCCTGTACATTGATCCCTGAGGCTGTTCTTTCCTTAACAATATTAATCGCATCTTCGATATATAAGTTGAAAACTAGAGGTGACAATACACATCCCTGTCTCACTCCCTTCCGGATATCTACTTCCCTTTGTTCCTGCTCACATTCTATAACTGCCTTTTGCTCTTTGTAGAGATTATGTATTATTCTTCTGTCCCTGTATTTCATCCCTACCTTTCTCAGCACTTCGAACATCTTCCCCCATTTTACGTTGTCGAAGGCTTTTTCTAAATCTACAAATCCTATATAGACGCTCTTTCTCTTTTCTATCGTTTTTTCTATAATTACTCGTAAAGCTAGAATGGCCTCGCGCGTTCCTCTATTTCGTCTAAATCCGAACTGATCTTCTCCTAATATTTCTTCCGCCTTTTTCTCCATCCTTCTTTGCACAATTCTAGTTAAAATTTTTGACGCATGGGAAGTTAAACTGATAGTTCTAAAATTTTCGCATCTATCCGCGCCTTTTCTTTTTGGCAAAGCTACTATGATGTTCCGTTTGTAATCTTCTGGAATCTCGCCTGTCAGGTATATGCGACTAACTAGTTTAAATAAACGATCTATTACCTCTTGACCTGCGCACTTTAAGATTTCTGCCTGCAAGCCATCTATACCTGGTGCTTTATTATTCCTTAAACTTTTTAGTGCTATCTCAAACTCTTCTCTCATTATAGGACTCCCTAGGTTATCCCCCTCTACACTGCTTTCGCTTTCTAATATATCTTGCACTTCCTGTCCCGCATATAAGTTTCCTAAATATTCTTTCCACCTATCTGCCTTCTCCCCACTTCCGATTAGGATATCTCCTGCCTCATTTCTAATGTTTTTGGTACTAGATCCAATTTCTCTAAAATTTCTCCTAATTATTTTATATGCTTCATCAGTCTTTCCTACTTCGAATTTATCTTCCACTTCTTTGCATTTATTATCGATCCATTGCTCTTTCGCTTTCCTACATTCCCGAATAATTTCCCACTTGATCGCCTTATATCTTTGTTTCCCTGTTTCATCTAACCTATTTTTATATTTTCGCCTTTCCTCTATTAGACTCACAATATGTTTTGTTATCCAGGGTTTCCTACTTTCATTCTGTTTATGACCCAAAATATCCCTAGCTGAGGAAACTAAACTATTTTTAATGCAATTCCATTCTGCCTCTATGTCCCCAACAAAATTCATTAGAGCAAAATAAACAAATGTTGCCGCTTGTTAAATTTTTCATAATTGCAGTAAAATTGAAGTAATTTAATTTTTATTATTTAATTTTACTGCTTTAACATTTTCCCAAAAACTTTTTAATAGGTTAGACGACACCTACAATTTACCCTAAACTATGGACCAGCATTCACCAACGAAACATCCACACCAGTAATCAATTAAGTGTCAACTATAGGTAATGACAATAATAATGTGAATGAGAATTATCTAAATAAAAAAACAAGTTTATGTATTAGTATAAATTAACTTCTTTCGATGAAAGATTCCCAGCCTTCAAATTTTTTACTAAATTATTTGTTGTTACCGAAGGAATAGGACCGTTATTGAATTTTACAGAAAATAAGGCACGGACTACGCGCAAATAAATATTTTTGTTCATTTTTAAATGTTGACAGTTCAGAAAATCCATAAAAATCAAAGACGTCCGTGATTAGAATAAATTAATTTGTCATGGATAATCTGATAAATTTCTGTGTTTTAGTTAGAAAATTATTAATGTAATTTTTGCTTTTAATGCTTTAATAAATTGGAAAGTTGTAGAGTTTTTGATATCCTCATACGTAAAAAAAATAATCTTTCGATTGCTACCTTTACCACCACTGTAACTACACATGGGGAGCAGGAATCCCCAAAAATGTAATTGCCCATGTTATTTTCCCATGTACACATGGAAGTTTGTCACACGGTATGTTCCGAGCAGTTGTGATTATTAAAAAATAATGCCAGGGCCCTGCCGTTCAAACGAAAACTAAAATATTTCAGCAAAGGCAATATTTTTTCGCTTGGAGAGTTGGATGGTGAATACTCGATATTTTGAACGCGGTTACAAATGACAAAAAGGATAAAAGCAGAAGTTCATATACTAGTTTAGTGCGTTTAGTATTTACAAGAGAATAAAAGGAACTGAAAAATATAAACGAAACTTATACAGAGAGAGACAGAGAGGGCGCTTTCAAGCATTTTAGTTTTTTCATCAGCCACTAAAATTCCCTTTGTGCCGTAATAAAAATCATCCGCATTGCAGCATCCAAAGCCCGTGTTTCTCTTCCGAAGCCACATTAGACTGCACATTCGCAGAGAGTTGTTTTACAGAAATCGCGTTCTCTGTCGAGGTTTAATGTACCTAGCAACTCTTTAAGTTGGTAATAAATCATTTTTTAGTACTGCTACGCTTTATGCTCCTTTATGTATAGAGCCCTTAAATTTCTCTATGCTGTACTTTGTATTAAATTTTAGAAACTTAATTTAATAATAGTAGAAGATAGCCTGGGAACAAATCCAGACGAAATTAAAATTTAATCCTTCGAAAGGATGTTCACTGTCCAAAGCTTAAAATGCGAACCTCAGCTTGAAACTACTAGATGTTGGTACGCTGTGATGTTAAAGTTTCACTTAAGAGCATCTTCGGCGCAATAAAAGCTTTGAACTCTACCCACCGTAATGAAAAAGGAAATAAAAATGGACAAGAGTTTAAGCTCCTTGATTGCTTGGAGTAACAGCTCAAAGTACATTTTGTCGATACTGGTCTATTAAATACAAGCTCTTCCCTATAATTTGTTTGTAAACATATTATTGTGAAATTCTCTTGATAAATGTAGCAGGTAAACTATTTCTGCGTAATAAATAAATAAATTCTAAAGAATTAATTCTTTAGAATTAATTAATATCAAAAATAAAAATATTCCAATAGGGTCCTTTTTGGTTTCTTTTGGTGTTACAAACATGTTCCCTAATATTCCTCCTAATGAATGCTTAAAAATTGAAAATATCTTATTTTTTACTACTGTGTGGATCTTATGGATATTATTACTTTAATTATTTGTATAGTTTTGTCAATTTAAATTTCTTTGTCAACTGTTACCTTAGGGTCATTAATTTATTTACAATTTTACTTTATATAAACACATTCTGAAGACGAGATTTTTAATCTTGAAACCGGTCAATATTATAAACTTATTCCATTGGTAGTAGGCGAAGTATATTATCCAGCTTTCTCGATCCTTAAATTATCAGCTTTGTATTAGTTAGAAGGTGTTTTCCACCTTTCAAGTTAATCTACACGCTGTACTCGAAAATACCACGTCCGTGTCATTCATTTCCGGGAGATACAATTTCGTTTGAAAAGTTCGTATACGCTCTAGATCCTAAACACAGTAGGCACATGTCGTACAAACGTGAGCTGAATACTGCAATACGCAAAATAAGCTTTTACGGAACTCTAGCGTGTACTGCTTGCCGTTTTAATACTTGTGTGTATTCTACCACCAAATACAGGAATGAGACCTTTGTGACTCCATAATTACGCATCGACTGAACTTATTTTTATACTGTAGGGGTTTTACTTTCTGCGTTCGTGGTTTGAATTCTGAAATCGCGTCATATTCAGCGAAATTTGTTGAATAAATATCTTCATGGAGAAATGATAGTCTGCTTGTGAAAAATTCGGAATCTATATTAATTCCAGACATTTAGAGAATTTTTCTGAAAACCTTATAGGGCAAGAACATGTAAAATGTCTGAAGAAGGTTTTGTGCAAGCACAGTTCAGTTTCTTTAGTTTACAAACGGCGTGAAATATTTTTTCTGCAATAGTGTGAATTCCGAAATAAATTTTGAAATAAATTTTAGTATTGAAAATACTTCTGGGCGCGTGTATACGGGACTCATCTTACACACAAATCACCTGACCTGACCTGGTCTACGAATAAATTGAATAGAGCCTTTAAATCTTTTCGACAATTTCATTTTCAGTTTCGCGGATTGTATCGGGGATCTTTCTGCATTACGTAACATAGAATTATATTTCTGTGTTACTGCAGGTACTTAATGGCAGCTTTTCTTTATTATCTAAGATGTGTTCTTGAATCCAAGAAGAAAATGTTGAAAACAAGCGATCGGAACTTTTTGTATTTCTGTCAGTTTTATTTTTGTGGGAATTTATATTTCTGGTTGATATGTACTCTGCGTAGCACAATTTGTGGTATTTTGCATCGTATGCAAATAAGTCTTCATACAAAATCAGTCTAGAGATAATACGATTGTCATTTCTCTATCTTGCAGCATTTTCATGCGAGTGGAATCGCCCGTGCCTATAGTAACAAGGATAAACAATACATAATTAACCAAATAAAACATTTAGTACTACGATACCAGTTTGAATTGAAGTAAGTGATTTCCTTTTTCTTTTGCCAGATCCTCCACAAATTAAGGCAGTGGAAGTTACGGAATCCCATCAAGTGTACTACAGTTCCGCAAGTTATGCGTTATACTTTCGTATAAGTACTTCGTTAGTTCAATCCCCACCCAGCAGCGTTTGTGGGTAGGTAGGTTATCGTAGAGAGCTAGTGGTTTGTTACTCTCGGGCAGGGTAGAATCGGCTCCCGTAAACTTTATTTTTTTCTCCGTTTCCACATTATCTTTTTCGCATAAAATGCGTGTATCTGGTGCGAGGACAAGTAAAGGGTCTGTCTAAAATGCGTTGTTACACAATATTTAACACCTGTTCGCATGCCCACAACTTGCGGAACCGTAATGACAAATGATAGCGATCCGTAACTTGCGGACTACTATCCACGGCCACAAATTAAACACGTGGTTCTAACGTTAAATTGATCCTGTCTTCTAGGTATTTAAAAGCGTATTGCTATTAGAGGCCGCAGAACCATTGTTGTGTGAGGGTTCACGATTTTTAGTATTGAAAATACTTCTGGGCTCGTGTATATGGGACTCATCTTACGAAAAATGTATCGACACGCGACAGATTCTGTTGGCGGCGCGCGCAGTCGAGGCCGCTAATAAATTGGATGGAGGCGGCTACCGGCTACCCAGATCGCCAGAACGCCAGATGTAAACTAAGGTATGGCGAGGGCGAGTACCGTTTGAGAGGGATATCGCGTTGCAATAAAAGTCCAAACTGTACAAAACGGATGCGTTAATATTTTGTTACGTATTGCGTCAGTTTGACTATGTGCCTTGTGCTTGTCATCATCATCATAAGGTTCTCAGTCCGAAGACTGGTTGGACGCGTACCTCCATTCTTTTCGATCCTGAGCTAACCTACGCATTTCCCTAAAAGTAGAACATCCTACATCCCTAACTATTTGAGAGCAGTAGTCTAATCTAGGCCTACCCCTACCTCTTTTTATTCCTATCTCTGACTCTAGTATGTCACGAACTATTCCTTCGTGTCTTAGAAGGTGTCCTACCATCCTATCTCTCCTACTCTTTATTGTTTTCCATACCTTTCGCTTTTCCCCAACTCTTTCTAATACTTCCCTATTGCTAACCTTATCTATCCACGGTATCTTCATCATGCGTCTGTAGCACCACATTTCAAACGCTTCTACTCTTTTTCTATCCGCTTCTCCTATTGTCCAAGTTTCGCACCCGTATAATGCCGTACTCCATACATACGACGTTAAGAGTCTCTTCCTAGTCTCTATAATAACCGTTCTCGAGCATAACAGTTGTTTCTTTTTGTTAAACGCAACTCGGCCCTGCGCCATTCTTTGTTTTATATCTTTAGTGCTCCTACCGTCTTGAGTTATTTTACTTCCTAAGTAGCAGAAATCCGCGACCTCCTCTATATTCTCATTTCCAATTTGTATTTCCATTTTAGTTCTATTTTCACATCCCCTACATACCAAAATTTTAGTTTTCTTTTTATTGATTTTCATGCCGAAGCCCTGTGTCAAAACTGATTCCATTTCATTCAAAGCCGCTCCTAATTCTTCTTTGCTAGATGCTAACACTGCTATATCATCCGCAAATCTGAGCATGTTAATAGTTTGGCCCTGTACATTGATCCCTGAGGCTGTTCTTTCCTTAACAATATTAATCGCATCTTCGATATATAAGTTGAAAACTAGAGGTGACAATGCACATCCCTGTCTCACTCCCTTCCGGATATCTACTTCCCTTTGTTCCTGCTCACATTCTATAACTGCCTTTTGCTCTTTGTAGAGATTATGTATTATTCTTCTGTCCCTGTATTTCATCCCTACCTTTCTCAGCACTTCGAACATCTTCCCCCATTTTACGTTGTCGAAGGCTTTTTCTAAATCTACAAATCCTATATAGACGCTCTTTCTCTTTTCTATCGTTTTTTCTATAATTACTCGTAAAGCTAGAATGGCCTCGCGCGTTCCTCTATTTCGTCTAAATCCGAACTGATCTTCTCCTAATATTTCTTCCGCCTTTTTCTCCATCCTTTTTTGCACAATTCTAGTTAAAATTTTTGACGCATGGGAAGTTAAACTGATAGTTCTAAAATTTTCGCATCTATCCGCGCCTTTTCTTTTTGGCAAAGCTACTATGATGTTCCGTTTGTAATCTTCTGGAATCTCGCCTGTCAGGTATATGCGACTAACTAATTTAAATAAACGATCTATTACCTCTTGACCTGCGCACTTTAAGATTTCTGCCTGCAAGCCATCTATACCTGGTGCTTTATTATTCCTTAAACTTTTTAGTGCTATCTCAAACTCTTCTCTCATTATAGGACTCCCTAGGTTATCCCCCTCTACACTGCTTTCGCTTTCTAATATATCTTGCACTTCCTGTCCCGCATATAAGTTTCCTAAATATTCTTTCCACCTATCTGCCTTCTCCCCACTTCCGATTAGGATATCTCCTGCCTCATTTCTAATGTTTTTGGTACTAGATCCAATTTCTCTAAAATTTCTCCTAATTATTTTATATGCTTCATCAGTCTTTCCTACTTCGAATTTATCTTCCACTTCTTTGCATTTATTATCGATCCATTGCTCTTTCGCTTTCCTACATTTCCGAATAATTTCCCACTTGATCGCCTTATATCTTTGTTTCCCTGTTTCATCTAACCTATTTTTATATTTTCGCCTTTCCTCTATTAGACTCACAATATGTTTTGTTATCCAGGGTTTCCTACTTTCATTCTGTTTATGACCCAAAATATCCCTAGCTGAGGAAACTAAACTATTTTTAATGCAATTCCATTCTGCCTCTATGTCCCTAACAATATTTCCACCCGTGCCCTTTAGTGCTTCGTTTGTCTTTTTCTCGAACTTATTGCGCATATCATCATCTTTTAGTTTCTCTGGGTCAAGATACCTTCTTCCGCTTCTTTTTTCCAAAATCTTAAATTTAAGATTGATTTTCATAACGACTATGTTGTGATCACTATCTATATCTGCTCCTGGATAACTTCTACAATCACGATCTCTGCCACTATGATTACTGAAAGAGCTGCTGCCCCCTTCCAGGGACTTGATTTAGTCTGGCTTCTCAAATAAAAACCCCTCCAATATGGTTAAACCTATGGTTCGGCTCTTTATATCATTGAAGCGCGCAAGCCATCCCACCCGTCCCAGTATTACTAGAACTGCGTCAAGGTACAAGCCCTTTGGGAAGGGTGCTTGTCACAAATCATTTATTTTATTGTATCAGTAATATAGCAACTTGAAACGGCACAGATCACTTTTGTTGGACATCTTAGAAACCGAGCAGTTGTGTCGGTATTTTCAATACGCCTATGATACTGTGAATTTTTCTCCTCCCGAGAAACGGAGTCGGTTAAAGCGACACAGAGCGTAAAATGAAAACATAAGGAGGGCAATTGACCTAAGAAGAGCGCCCGAGACAGATATCCCTCGTTCTCCCTTATTAATAGACAAAGTGAGACATCCTTTTGCATCATTTTCCGAGCGCGATATGAGGAATAGGGTCCTGCCTAACTCACTACATTTTCTCATAACGCGGAGCTATTCATTCGCATCGTCTCTGGCTGGGAGGGAAATAAGTCAGGATTTTCGATTTCCGCCTTCTTATTTGGCACTCGGCCAGATGGAAACTAGGAATGTGGTATACACGATACTCAGTACAAGCGGGGTGGATTGCGTCCCTACGCTTATTGTCACGAAAATGCGCAGGAAAGTTGATAAACGCCAACGTCTTTTAATATCAGGCAACAAAAATGATAAATCGGTCTTTAATAAACCGCAAATGTTCCTGGAATTTCTGATTAAATTTCGGGGAAATTACCTGTCATCGGAATTTGTTTACACATCATGGCAGACACTTCATTGTACGTTCGCTGAAATACATGGGGGAAATGTATCCGAAAAGAGACTTTGTAATACCTGCACCACTGTAAATGTTTGTGTCAACAAAACGTCGAAAATAGATTAGAAATTATTTTGCTTCATATTTGTTTTTAAGGGACAGTAATACAAGCGAACTAATCAAGGTATTCGTGGTGAAACATAAAGACCCAATGTAGCTTCAGGTGAGATTCAATTTAAAATAATGAAGTGAGAGGGAGCAGCACAACTACCTGACACGCGAGGCTCGGTTTTTGGTCGAAATTGCCTCCTTATAGGGGCCATACATTAGCGCACAGCAGTGCGCGGATCTAGTCCGACGGACATTGTGAGCGGAAAAATTTTGCCATACACGGCGCTCATTTTTCTGTCATCAGACGAAGTGGAAGGCAGTGGGGTGTGTAATAATGGAGCATTCTCATCTTGTGTCTTTCGTGTACTTCACTACCTTTTCATACGCGTCTTCATTCATATCTATGTTCGCATAACATTTTGATTTTACCGTCCAAAAACAAGGAAGTTCTAGATAATTTTCGAGCAGACCTCGGATATATTCTTCCGAATTATATTTTCGGTTAACTTCTTGAGTCTGAAAATAAAAAACAAAAAACTGGGTGCGTGGTCGCCACACGCGATAGATGTGAAACTTCAACGTTATTAGAGGAAAGAAAAATAATAATAATAATGAAAGAATAAATCGAATTCTAATGCTTCTAACCAAGCGCTTTGAGTTGTCACGAGAACTGAAACGCTGTGTCCTCGTTTTACTGACGCTTGCCTGAGAGAAACGGCTCGAAGCATGAGACAGAGCGCGGCTAAAGAGTGGGGCGCTCGATATTCCTTTTCTCCTCTGCCCGTCTTCTCAGACTGCTTCCCTCCATTCGTTCCACTTTTCGTGACGCTCGAATTTGCCAACACAGGAACTTACTCTACCGAGACAAAAGAAGTTTCACTTCAAAAGAAAATGGGTAGGTACCTGTGTACTTCCATAAATTATTTGCTTTAAATATGTGAAACAAGGCAGACGTAGAAGTGTACATAGATCAAATAAAAGTTTTTGGAGATCAGAAGGCCTCTATTTTTAGCTTATAAAGGTAATTTGATTTTGCGAACTACGGTGTCAAAAATCTACAAATAGCTCAATCCGAGGCTCAATCGTAATAGGGCTTTAATACAAATAACTTAACCAATAATAGGTACTTATGGTTTTATCCGTGTTTAATCAAGTCCGCGTTTGTTGTTCACCACACACTGGCACATTTCCGCGGGACTGGGTCCGAAAAATCGGGCAGTTTCAATCTAGCGCACAGGGACTTTTGGTCCGATGCGCAGTGCGCGGACTATAGCGGACAATGCCATACATTGGCACATTCGGTGCGCGGACAAGTCCGTCGGACTAGATCCGCACACTGCTGTGCGCTAATGTATGGCCCCTATTATAAATTCCCTGTAAAACAAGGCATTTCCTCCCTTTCGAAAATTGAAAGCACGTAATTTAATAAAAGCTTAAATTGAAATAAATTCGGCCTTACGATTCCTTCCTTGGCAATTTGCTTAATTATCCTGAACCATTTTAAAGAAAAGTGCAGTTCTCTCAAGTGTTTCAAAGTCTTATCGATCCGAATGTCTGCTAACTTGGGGCGAGTTACAAAAGGGTTACTTACACTGGGAAAGGAAGATACTTATACGCCCTAAGCAAATATTTATTTTTCGAAAAGCCAGGCAGGATTTTCCATTGTCTGTTGAAATCAGTGGCGGCACTTCTCCCGTTGAGTGCTTACCCGATTAATTTGTGAAAAACGAGTTCCATGAAGATCGTCCAATATGTCAAATTCAGATTTCTTGTACTACTAGACGTCATAAAATACTACCCCAGCCGAGCTGGTATTGAAGCATTCGTAACATGTTTCTGCGTTACTTGCTTAAACCTAATGAAATGCACTGATGGAATTTTCTCTTGGTTATACAGAACAAGTAATCATGCCTCCCCGTATAAACTTAAAGAGAAACACGCAAAACGTAAATTGCTTTTCGAGGCAACGTAACAAACGATATATAGATGAAGACAAGTTTAGAAGGGGGAAAAGTGTGTAGGTGGGAGAAGTGTATGCCATTTTGATGAATACGGAAAATCCGATGTTGATAAATGATTCTCATTCACCAGTGACATATTGAAGCAAAGCTTAAAATGTAGTTGGAAAATTGTTCGAGAAACTCTCCCTCGCTAGCAAAGAGCAAGGGAAAACTTGTTCTGCTTGGAACTGTTCAACTGACTAAGTGCTCTGTTTTCATGAAACAGAGTAGCTCATTACCGGTTGGAGCGGACGAGAAATTGCCCAGCCACTAGATAAAAATGATTTCATTTAAAAATTTATAAAGGTCGGTCCGGAATTCTTTCATATTTCGTCTGCACAATCTAACTTTGGGGATTATATAACGATATTCGTCAAGAAAAGAGATGTCAAATTTTCCAGAAAATCATTAACTCAAAAATCTTCGAGTTTAAGTGTCTAAGTTTACCACTATTCAGATAATTCGAAATTTCAATCAAATACAGGGCATTTCAAAAGAAAAAATCAATATTTTCTAATTTTACTATTTGGTAGAAATTCATGATGAATTGAAAAATTACTACGCGTACTACCAATATAACGATTTATTATTATAACTTGACCGGTTTCAGAATTCACAATGATTCCATCATCAGAAATGTATAAAGAAAATTATTGTAAACAAATTATTATGACAGTTGACAAGGAAACTAAAATTGACAGAACAATACAAATAATAATGATATCCATGAAATAAGACAACTAGATAACTGAATTTCAGTATTTACCTACGGGGTATAAGAAAAACACAAAGGAAAATCGAATACCTCGTAGCTTGAAGGGAAAAAACATTGAATTTAAAGAAAACCATAATAGGAAAAAAAATAAATTCAATTGAAAAAACCTTCAAGTGAAATATCAGAACTAAATAAACAAAATATCCATGGAATCTTGACAACTGCCAACTGCTAATCTTGTAATGAACTGTGTGGTCAAGTCTATGTGTTCTGTCTTGACAACTGCCAACTGCTATTATTAATTGTAATAAACTAAAAAAGAGAAATAAGGCAATAAATGTCATAATGGCAAAAAAAGGAAATAAGTCAGGGATTAAGATGTTAGAGACTGTGGCTGAAGAATTAATTCAAGAATCAATCATAATAATAACAATGATAATAGTAATATTGATGATGATGATGATGATGATGATGAAAACGATGATGTCAAAATTAAAAATAAAACAAAAAGGAAGAAAGTAAGTAAATCCCATATTGCCAAATAACCTCGAAAGTCCATGGTTTATATGGGCAGCAAATAAACTGCAATTGATTCTTGAATTAATGTCATAATGGCAATAACAGAACCTGTCCCATAGACACATGAGAATCATTTACAAAAGTTTAAATAAACTAGATTGTATTAAATCGACTTGGTCATTAAGTAAGTTACAATTTTTATCATTTTTATGTTTATAAATTTCTATAGACTCTAATATATCTAATTGATAACTCTTTACAAAATTAAACAATAATTTAGTATTCTCCGGAGGAGGGAATTGATGATTGTTAACAAAGAAATGATTAGCAAAACTTGAATGATCATTTTTTAAAACGAAATGATCTTAAATGTTCATTATACCTAATACGTATAGATCTGCCAGTTTGTCCGATATATATGCTGTTACAGTCTAAGCAATTTAGTTGATAAACACCTGTGTGGTCAAGTTTATGTGTTTTGTCTTTACTGTTAAATAAAATATGTGATAATATATTTGATGGTTTAAATGTGACTTGTATGTTGTTTTTTCTTAAAATACTGGCAATCTTTTCAGAAATATTTCCAAAATAAGTAATTGTGCTAAATTTGGTAACTTTATCATTAGATAATTTAGGATATATGTTGTTACAAGCAATTTTAAATTTTTTATTGTTAATGATTCTATTGATAATTTCAATCTTAAATCCGTTATTTACTGCAATTGTTCTAATTATGTTTAGTTCTTTATTCAATTTATCCAAAGATAGCGGTACTGTAAAGGCCCTGTGTATCATAGAATTATAAGCAGAAATTTTTTGACAAAAGGGGTGAAATGAATTTGATGAAAGAGTAATATTTATTTATTACATTTATTGTATTACATTCATTTATTAAAGTTAAATCTAAGAAATTAATTTTGTGTTCAGTTTCTATTTCTTTAGTAAATTTAATTTTTGGATGAATACTGTTCAAAAAATTTTGAAAATTGTCTAATTGTCTTGTTGTTCCTTTAAAACAAGCAATAATATCATCTACATATCTATACCAAAATAGAATATGTTGTTTGCCTAATTCAGAATTCATAATTTTATCTTCAATGTCTGACATGAAAATATCTGCTAATAAAGGACTAATTGGTGAACCCATAGCAAGACCTAAGTTTTGAGTATAATATTTATTATTGAACTGGAGATAACAGCATATATATCGGACAAACTGGCAGATCTATACGTATTAGGTATAATGAACATTTAAGATCATTTCGTTTAAAAAATGATCATTCAAGTTTTGCTAATCATTTCTTTGTTAACAATCATCAATTCCCTCCTCCGGAGAATACTAAATTATTGTTTAATTTTGTAAAGAGTTATCAATTAGATATATTAGAGTCTATAGAAATTTATAAACATAAAAATGATAAAAATTGTAACTTACTTAATGACCAAGTCGATTTAATACAATTTAGTTTATTTAAACTTTTGTAAATGATTCTCATGTGTCTATGGTTCTATTATTACCATTATGACATTAATTCAAGAATCAATTGCAGTTTATTTGCTGCCCATATAAACCATGGACTTTCGAGGTTATTTGGCAATATGGGATTTACTTACTTTCTTCCTTTTTGTTTTATTTTTAATTTTGACATCATCGTTTTCATCATCATCATCATCAATATTACTATTATCATTGTTATTATTATGATTGATTCTTGAATTAATTATTCAGCCACAGTCTCTAACATCTTAATCCCTGACTTATTTCCTTTTTTTGCCATTATGACATTTATTGACTTATTTCTCTTTTTTAGTTTATTACAATTAATAATAGCAGTTGGCAGTTGTCAAGACAGAACACATAGACTTGACCACACAGTTCATTACAAGATTAGCAGTTGGCAGTTGTCAAGATTCCATGGATATTTTGTTTATTTAGTTCTGATATTTCACTTGAAGGTTTTTTCAATTGAATTTATTTTTTTCCTATTATGGTTTTCTTTAAATTCAATGTTTTTTCCCTTCAAGCTACGAGGTATTCGATTTTCCTTTGTGTTTTTCTTATACCCCGTAGGTAAATACTGAAATTCAGTTATCTAGTTGTCTTATTTCATGGATATCATTATTATTTGTATTGTTCTGTCAATTTTAGTTTCCTTGTCAACTGTCATAATAATTTGTTTACAATAATTTTCTTTATACATTTCTGATGATGGAATCATTGTGAATTCTGAAACCGGTCAAGTTATAATAATAAATCGTTATATTGGTAGTACGCGTAGTAATTTTTCAATTCATCAAAAAGAAAAATCATTATTTTTGCCACATTTATACATGTATGCATAGGATAAGTCATTTCTGCGCAAGTGGACAAACTTGTTGAGAACCTCTGTACTCAGGAGTGTCAATTTTTTGTTGATTGTCATTAAATAAATTTCAAGATTTAATTTTCAAGTTTTTCGTTAATTTGAAGTGTTTGAGCATACGAAAGGGTTCTTGTATGAACTATTTTGGCTTCTGCAATCGCTAAGGGTTAGTTAAAACAGAACGTGCATGCAGTCTCATGATTCACGTAGAGCTCTGCCTCTATATCCAGTACACCATCACGACCACAATATGCCATTAACATTTTTGCTTGCCATAAAAATTAGAAGAATAACTATATAAAAGGATAAATATAAGTTAAATTGATTCTAAAGCTCGTATCTATAGAGTTGAGTACCAAAACTCTTAATTTCTATTATCTTCTATTAAACTGAGGCTTGTTGTTTTGACTGGTCTGTTTCGGTGGACTGGTAAAATTAATCGGAAATGGACGCAAGGAAAAACTCGACAGTTCGCCGTTGGAAATGGCCGGATTTACGGGAAATAAGGAAAGTTTGATTGATGAGTCGCGATGGAAGTTCTCGCGATCTGATTTTGAGAGCTCCACTGATATATTTACTCTCATTGTTGAGGCCAGTATACTATTTTGTTAGTTTTAAGGTATTACATAGGTAGGTAGGTAGGGGATGATGGAGAGGGATGCTAGCTACTATAAAAGACGTTATTTTACTCATTGGCACCCTCTTCCATTCAATCTTCTGTGTAGTGTACAAGTACAATTATATCTTTCAATTAAAAAGGTGTTTAATAAAAAGTGATACAGTCCACAAGAATTAAGACAATATAATTTAAGTTACCTATTCGCAACATGGTCCTATGAGCCGGATAGACGATCAAGAAAGAACAATACAATACCTACTTATACAATACAATTTTTGGAAAGCACGTGTGCCGACTTTCAGGGAAGTGACGTAAGAAACAAGAACACGTGGGCGTAAGTTAACCGCACGATTCCTTCGACCGATCAAGTTAAGAGTGAGTTCCCCATCATTTTTTAATCCCATTTTCTATCAATTAAGTGTAACTAACAATGTCTATGTCAACTATTTCAAAGTTAAGAAGTCAGCGCGACTCTATTATTGCGCAATTAAGACGCACAAAAACGTTTCTCAATAATTTAAACAAAGAAAGTCTCGATGAAAAGATCATATCAGAAATTCAGACTAGGTTTAGTAAGATAGATCCTCTTTTCGAGAAGTTTTCCCAGGTTCAATCAGAATTAGAGCACTTGCAGTTTGTTAAAGATAATAAAGATAAAAAAGAAGAAGTTAGTTTAAAGCAGAACTTCTCAAAATCGGAGCAATTTTGTGAAGCACATTTTTCAGAAAATGTGACAAGGTCTGACAATGGACAATTTATTGTTAAAATTCCTCTAAAAGAAAACGCAATAAAGTTAGGTGAATCAAAACATTTGGCAATTAGACGATTCTATTCAATGGAAAGAAAATTAATAAAATCTCCTCAATTATATTTCAATTATAAGGCCTTCATGGACGAATATGAGGCTTTGGGTCACATGAGAGAAATAGATTTAAACAATGAACCTAGCAATCTTAGGTATACTTATTACCTTCCTCACCATGCCGTGTTCCGTAAATCTAGTGCGACTACCAAGTTACGTGTTGTTTTCGACGCTAGTATGAAAACTGACAGTGGCTTGAGTTTAAACGATATCCAGCATATAGGTCCTACTATTCAAAATGATTTACTCTCAATAATTCTGCGGTTTCGCATGTACAATTTTGTTATGGCGGCAGATATATCAAAGATGTATCGCATGGTCTTAATCGATCCATCGCAACGATGCTTGCAAAGAATTTTTTGGCGGTCACATCCATCAGAAAATTTACGATGTTACGAGCTAAACACAGTGACATATGGCACAGCTTCCGCACCATACCTGGCTATACGTTGTCTGCATCAAGTAGCTATTGACAATAAGGAGCTATATCCGTCTGCTAGCGAGACCATAAAAAATGATTTCTATGTCGACGACTTGTTAACAGGTTCAAATTCGGAAACCGAATTGTTAGAGATACAATGTCAGGTCAGCAGAATATTAAGTAATGTCGGGTTTGAATTACGTAAATGGCTATCCAATAAGCGAAGTCTATTCGAAAAATTCTATGTAAATGAAAGTTTAGAATCTAGTGTTTTGTCAATATGTGAGGGAGAAACTAACAAAACTTTAGGTCTTTTATGGAATGCGAATGCAGATTGCATAAGGTATTCTGTTGCAGTCGATTACAATGCAATAGTATCAAAAAGAACCATCCTGTCCAGTGTCTCTCAAATATTCGATCCGTTGGGATTACTAGGGCCTGTAATTATTACAGCTAAATTACTTATTGAAAAATTATGGCAGGAAAGGTTGAGTTGGGACGAGTCTATTCCCCAAACACTTCATTACGATTGGCTACAATTTCGAAAGGAGTTAATATTATTAAACAATATAAGTATAACACGACAAGTAGTTCTTCCAGAGTATAAGTATATTGAGTTGCACGGGTTTAGTGATGCAAGTGAGAAGGCCTATGGGGCATGCATTTATCTACGATGCCAAAGTAACGATAGAGAATTTGTATCAAAATTATTATGCGCCAAGTCTAGAGTGGCACCAATAAAACAAGTCAGTTTACCGAGACTCGAACTCTGTGGTGCTCTTCTATTAGCACAACTCAAACAGAAAGTGGTTGAGTCATTAAAAATCAAATTCAATAAATTGTATTTCTGGTCCGATTCAGAAATTGCATTATGTTGGATAAGAGCGTCTCCTGCCAAATGGAAGACATTTGTCGCCAATCGAGTAGGCGAAATACAAAACTTAACCAACATTGAAGATTGGCATCATGTATCGACGAAAGACAATCCAGCGGACTTACTTTCAAGAGGTGTTAAGATTTACGATTTAGAAACAATGGATATGTGGTGGAAAGGCCCTCAATGGCTGAATGAAAGTACTCTCAGAACTGATGCTTCTACAATAAAAATAAATCAATTAGTCATACCTGAACAGCGAACCGTGGTTAGCGTTAACATGTCAATAATTGGAATTAATATATTTGAGCGTTTTTCTAGTTTACTTAAATTACAGAGAACATTTAGTTATATAATTAGGTTTACACGAAACACGCGTCCAAAAATTTGGAAAAGACAAGAAGGGCCCTTAACTGTGGCAGAATTAGAAGATGCATTACATGCATTAGTACGATTATCGCAACAACAATCATTTAGCCATGACTATGAACAATTATCAAAAAATTTACCTTTACATAAGAAAAGCAAACTATTGTGTTTAAATCCATTCTTGGATGATAATCAATTAATTCGTGTAGGCGGTAGACTAGAAAATTCTAGAAATTCTTACGATAAAAAACATCCAATAATTTTATCATCAAGTCATTTATTAACAAAACTGATCTTTAAATATGAACATCAACGTTTAATGCACTGTGGACCAAAAATGCTGTTAGCCTCAATGAGAGAGCGTTTTTGGCCAATTTCTGGGCGCAATCTGGCCCGTACAATTACTAAACAATGCGTAAAATGTTTTAGAGTCAATCCTCCCAGAACGCAATATTTAATGGGAAATCTTCCTGAATACAGAGTAAATCAGTACGCTCCATTTTACAATACCGGCTGTGATTTTGCTGGCCCATTCCTGCTGAGAGACAGAAACACAAGGTCATCTCGAGGTACAAAATTAATTAAAGGATATGTATGTTTATTTATTTGCATGGCCACAAAGGCAGTTCATCTCGAAGCCGCTTCTGATCTCTCAACCGATTGTTTTATTGCAACATTGAAGCGATTTATTGGGAGAAGAGGGAAACCATCCAGTATGTTTTCCGACAATGCAACTAATTTTCAGGGGGCGTCTAACGAATTGCTTAAAGTTAAGGAATTTTTAGAAAGAGAATGTAACAATATTCACGATTACTTGGCAAAAGACAATATTTCTTGGAACTTTATACCCGCTCGAGCTCCTAATTTCGGTGGGATCTGTGAAGCAGGTATTAAAAGTGCTAAATATCATTTAAAAAGAGTTGTAGGCGACGCTCACTTAAATTTTGAGGACTTTAATACAATATTAATACAAATTGAGTCAATTTTAAATTCAAGGCCATTATGTCCATTAATATCCACCCCCGACCAATTAAATCCTATCACTCCATCTCATTTTTTGATCGGTCGATCATTAACCGCAATACCTGAAAGAGATTTACGGTCAATAAAAGAGAACCAATTGAAGCGATACCAGAGACTTCAAAAAATGGTGCAGCATTTCTGGGCCAGATGGCACAAAGAATATTTAACAGAGCTGCAAGTACGTGTCAAATGGAGAGAGAGTGTACCCACGGCAATTAAAGTGGGCTCAAGGAAGACAACACTCCACCGTGTCAATGGCACATGGGTCGTATCGTTGAGCTCCATCCAGGGGCCGATGGAGTTGTTAGAGTAGTGTCCGTCAAAAATCAAAAAACTATAGTGAAGCGGCCCTCGTCAAAGGTATGCGTGTTTCCAGAAGAGTGAACTATTTTTTTTTAATTTATATGTTTTGTTTGTTTGGTGTTTGTTTGTTTTTCCTTTTCTCTTAGCGTTAAGTATTCATAATATTATTATTTTGTTGACGTGCTTATGCACCTCAAGGCGGCCGGCATGTTGAGGCCAGTATACTATTTTGTTAGTTTTAAGGTATTACATAGGTAGGTAGGTAGGGGATGATGGAGAGGGATGCTAGCTGCTATAAAAGACGTTATTTTACTCATTGGCACCCTCTTCCATTCAATCTTCTGTGTAGTGTACAAGTACAATTATATCTTTCAATTAAAAAGGTGTTTAATAAAAAGTGATACAGTCCACAAGAATTAAGACAATATAATTTAAGTTACCTATTCGCAACACTCATTATGTACGGCTTGTTGAAATTTTTTGTTAGCACAATTTGTAACTCGGAAAGAGAAATTCACCACCGCCGTTCAAGAAATTTCAATTACGTTTATGCCTGTGGAATATACATATTAATAAGGAAAATTTGCATAGAACTATGAGCGTGTGATATTCTGTTTCACATATGCCGCCCATCAAGAAAATGCAATTGCGGGTTGATGAAAACACACGAGCAAATGATAGAGGCACGTAGGTCACGAATTATTATTACACGCACATTTTACCTCCACATCAAATTTTCCAACGGCAGTCACATTCTAGTCATTTTCACGCCGCGTTAATTTCAAATACAGACCGCATTCGTACAGACCGAGTCTACTCAATAGTGGATTTCCATAGGCGCAGTAGAATGCGACCAGAATACCTGCAGTAGCTTAGAGACATTTTCCTTTGCATTGATTAGTTCGATTTATGCGACCCTTATACGTTACATTTTAGGTGCACATATTAAAATTTAGTTTGAGAAATTCATCCGAACTTGAAAACGAAAAAATCAATCTATCAGTACCATTGAGAAATAATAAGAATCAAATGGAAGATGAAATTGAAACATTCATTAACAACAAGCTGCATGGGGAAATTACGTTTGAGACTAACCGCAGAACATCAGAAAATAACTACACAAAAGAAGTCAAAAATATAATTTCCGAAAAAAGAAAAGTAAGAAGAAAATGACAACAATCTAGAATTCCCAAGATAAGACAAGATTAAGTAGCTGCTTCCAGCAACTAAAAAGATATACAACATATAAAACATGAATCAAATACTCTAGCTATTCTCTCTGGAAAGTCCCTTAAAGACTAAAAAAAACCAACTGTGCAAATACCACCCATAAGACAGGAAGTTGGAAAATGGGCCAGAAACAACGAATAGGAAACCAAGATATTTACTGGAAAATTAGAAAAAGCGTTCCATTCACACGAATTAGACGAGGTTGTGCCTGCCTGGAATGAAATAACACAAGAAGAAGAAGAGATCAAACCTGCGATACCAAAAGAAGTAAGCACTGAAATAAAAAAATCATTATGTTGGAAAAACTTACGGTAACACGTAAGAACAAGGGCGGCTCTGATTGACAAATATCTAAAACCTATTAGTGAACCATCCATCAGCAAGAGCGCCCTAAATGCCATTTCTTGACGACGGCATTCTCTTCCAATCTACTTATTGAAGAAATGCGCTTCCGAGCAATTAGTTTTGAAAAGGAATGTTACATGTTATCGCGCTAATGAATGTCGTATTACTGCACCCGACTCCTGTAAAAGCAATTTGCCCAAGAAAGGTAATTACCAGGAGGAGTTCCGCGCGCTTTATAAGGAATACACGTTCGTTAATTATTCGGTTTCAGACTTGTTATTTTCGGCAATATATCCGCGGAAAATTCCCCGCCTAATCCGAAATTGATGAGGAAAATTTCCCGCGGTAATAATTCACGCTTTTTAATATTGGAAATTGGTGGAAACGAGACATTTTAACAAACAGAAACTTGTAATAATAAATTCGGGAGGAGAAGAGAACACGACGATAGGAACGGACCCGACGAGTTATATTCAGAAAATAAACTGAAGCGTTAACAAACTTTCGCACTGTTACGAATGCAAAGCAGCTGTGTAACCGCCGAAAGATGTTAACTTCTCAAACATTTCTTATACACCGCGGAAAGTTGGATATCTCTTCGAGGTAAAACTTTCCAGTCACTTTGCACGAGGTTATATCACCCACACTATTAAAGGAGGCAGATTTCCATGTATTTATTGCCGCACGTATCCCTGAACTAGACCGCAAATTTTAATTTGGATGAAGAAAAAGATGTCTACTTGTAATTAACTTGGTTCTATTACAAGTAATCAAATTTTTTGAGGAAACACGAATATATGTTACTATTTTGACAACTAGGTTTCTTTTAAAATATCACATATTTTATTTAACAGTAAAGACAGAACACATAAACTTGACCACACGAGTATTTATCAACTAAATTTTCTAACTAAAACACAGAAATTTATCAGATTATCCATGACAACTTAATTTATTCTAATCACGGATGTCTTTGATTTTTATGGATTTTCTGAACTGTCAACATTTAAAAATGAACAAAAATATTTCTCATTCATATTATTATTGTCATTACCTATGGTTGACAATTAATTGATTACTGGTGTGGATGTTTCGTTGGTGAATGCTGGTCCATAGTTTAGGGTAAATTGTAGGTGTCGTCTAACCTATTAAAAAGTTTTTGGGAAAATGTTAAAGCAGTAAAATGAAATAATAAAAATTAAATTACTTTATTTTCACTGCAATTATGAAAAATTTAACAAGCGGCAACATTTGTTTATTTTGCTCTAATGAATTTTGTAATCTGTCAATTTAATACTTATTTATTTCATATCTAGGTAAGGACAAAAACTTATTAATATACAATGAAATTAAAGTAACTTAAAAAAAGAAAAATAACTATAACAAATATTCAAATAAACCCCCATTCTGTATCAGACAGTATCCCAGCCTATTATAGAAAGAATTTCTCACATTCGCAAGTTGCCGATCGTTTATTAAGCTGCATTCCGCAAAAATAGCATTCCTTAAAGAATCAATATTTGGGTGACGAGTTTTATAAATCTTATTTTTTAAATGACCCCACAAGAAAAAGTCACACGGTGCCAAATCGGGAGATCTAGCTGGCCAGTTTATAGCACCACCTCGACCAATCCAGCTCTCTGGAAATATTTCATTTAATAATTCCCTCACTTGTGCTCCAAAATGTGCTGGGCATCCGTCATGCTGAAACCAGACCTCCCGATTCGCATGTGCAACTTCTTCTAATGCAGGGCCAATATGGTTAATTAAAAGATCTAAATAAGCTTCTGAATTTAAATTTCCCTGTATTTCAAATGGTCCTATAATGTGATTATTAAAAATGCCCCCCCAAATATTGATTTTTTGAGGGTATTGCGTTGTAGTGGCTAGATTTATTCTGGGATTTTCCTGGGCCCAATGCCTAACGTTTTGTGAATTTGGCTCTTGATTTAAAGTGACGGTACACTCATCGGTAAAACAAATTGATGAGAGGAAGCTGCGATCCCGATTAGCCCGTTCTTGCATTTCTTCACAGAAAGTTTGCCTTGATTCTTCGTCAAAAGGAAGTAACTCTTGGAGACATTGGAATTTAAAGGGATGATATTTGTTTTTTTTAATATGTTACAGACAGTTTCTCTTGAAACATTACATTCTAGGGCAATAGACCTTAAACTAGATGTTGGACTAGCAGTTATCAGGCCTATTACCATTTCCTCTACCCCAAAATTTAGATTTCTTGGAACGACTAAAAAAATAAATGATAAGATTAATTTTAGTTTTGTTTCACTCCACGTTATCACTTGTTAAATTTCTCATAATCCCAGTAAAATTTAAGTTAGCGAACAATAAGGAATTAGCAACTAGGTAATAATAATAAGCGAATCAGAATTATCTAAATAAAAACCAAGTAAATTTATTAGTAAAGATACTGGGAATCTTTCAATGAAAGATTCCCAGTATCTTCAAATTTCTTAACTAAATTTTTTATTGTTGTTACGGAAGGAATAGGACTGTTATTGAATTTTACAGAAAATAAGTCACGGACTACACGCAGACTATTGCCGCCGTAAAATGTTTTCACAATGAAAACCTTTTCTTCAACTGAATAAATATTTTTGTTTATTTTGAAACCCAAATTTTAAATTTTCGATAAATAATGTTGACAGTTCAGACGAATTAGAAATTAGAATCAAGGGAGTCTTTGATTACAATAAATTAAATTGTCGTAGGTAATCTGATGAATATCCGTGTTTTAATTTGAAAATTATTAGTGTAATTTTTGCTTTTAATGCTTTAATAAATTGGAAAATTGCAGAGTTTTTGATATCCTCATACGCAGAAAAAATAATCTTTCGATTGCTACCTTTACCACCACTGTAACTACACATGGGGAGCAGGAATCCCCAAAAATGTAATTGCCCATGTTATTTCCCCATGTACACATGGAAGTTTGTCACACGGTATATCGGACAAACTGGCAGATCTATACGTATTAGGTATAATGAACATTTAAGAGCATTTCGTTTAAAAAGAGATCGTTCAAGTTTTGCTAATTAATTCTTTGAAAACAATCATCAGTTGCCTCCTCTAGAAAATATTAAATTATTGTTTAATTTAATTAGATATATCAGAGTGTACAGAAATTTATAAACATAAAAATTATAAAAATTATAACTTACTTAATGACCAAGTTGATTTAATACAATCTGGTTTATCTAAACTTTCAGAAATTTCACAAATTTATCGATAACATTTTACTAGACTTCAAATTACACAACAATTCCTTGTAGTGAGAACGAAACTTGAATAGTTACCGGACTTAGTCCCTCATGATTACTATGTATTTCCTGAATTACAAGTTTTCCAGCAGTCTTGTGAAGACAACTCTAGCAAAGGTGCTGGTCCTGCTAAAAATGATTTGATCGATCTGTCCTCGCTGTGCCGAAACTTTATTTCTGCGGACGTGCAAAGCCTTTAAAACTTAAGCCGAGAGAGAAAGAGATTGAATGAAAGTTTAAATCCTCACAGAACATTACAAATTGCAGAGTCAAACTGAAGTAAGATTAAATGCAGATGGACCGTATTTTTAATGCCGCATTAATTCAGGTCGACTAGAACCCCGAGACTTAACTGGAATGTGTTCGTTCTACGGGGGGCCGTAAACGGGACCGCTCATATCTTCGCGCTCCCGCAAAAAGGTGAGCACAATTTTTCTTATCTTGTATCTTAACTTCCGCAAAGTTTTGTTCATCTCGTGAAAATGAGATTTTCTCTGATTAATTTGTCAGAGTTAATTTGAGTATTCTCCAGCTGAGGAAGGAAATAGAAAAATACACCGGCGATGGGGATTGTTTTAAAAAAGTTTAGACGTTTCAACGCCTTATCCTCCTCCCGCAAGTTCTCATTCTAATGGATTTTCGCCCTCTGCCTCTAATGTCGGTTGAAATTACATCGCATTTACGGTATCCACAAAAAACCTAAAACAATTATCCGCTGTTTTGTTCAACACTTTTTACGGTCGTTTGTAGTGTAAATAAAGCGACTAGATAATAAGGGGAACAGAAAAATTCGTCTACGTAAAATATAACATATATGTATAAAATGGTGGATGCGCAGGAGGATCTCTCTTTACGTAACAAGTAGCCAAACTCCAAAAATCAATTTCTTCGGCAGATTGAACCGGACATGTATAGTTTTTGAGTTATGTCTAAGCATCTGGGAGTATAAATATCGATACCTATTTTTATAAGGTTACATTGTGTCTTTAATGAGATCAGCCGAATGGGATAGTAAAGTGTACCAAATATTGATTTAATAAGTAGACGTTTCTCATATTGCCCTCGAATCGACTATGTTTGCCTCGACTGTATATTGTGAAAATGTTTTCAACACCAATAAAAGTAAATGTGAAACGTGACGCCCTGAAAAATTACTTCCAAACATTTTACAACTTTCTTTCGATTGATGCCCTGCGCTTCTCCGAAAACTTGCTATGCTTCTACACAATTTATATCATCGACAACAAGAATAGATAATCGAAGTTAGCAGTTCCCTTCTATACAGGGTGAGTCACTAAGGCGAAATCGGCCTATAACAAGAGTACAGTTCAAAATGGGAGAAACTTTTTCAAATAAAAGTTTTTCAAAAATAAGTGCTTAATGAGATAAAAATATTTTCAAATATGGCGGACTTCCGGTTATAGCGGAAATGGACACTAACTGTGTTATTTTAAATAGAACACCCTGTATTCGTTTGCATTTTTGGATTTCTCATGAAAAATAAATGTCAGTTTGTTAATCAAACATTGGGTCTTCTGATGATGTATGGTTGTTGGCATCTGTCACCAGCAGTTTTTAAGAAATTTGCGTTTTTCTGGAAATTTTGAATAATATCATGTTTATGCATTAACAATGGTTGACGTTTGGCGATATTGTTTTGTTTTGTTTCCAAAACTTCAAAGATCATTAGATAATAACAGCAACAAAAATAAATTAATGTAATTAGATTAAATGTTCCACATAACCGCCATCCTCACGATAACAAACACGCAATCGTTTCAACAAAGAATTGTTCACATTTATCAATATATCTTCATTGATACTTTCTCGAGTAGTTGGAGGTTCCCTGTAAACTAACTGCTTTGCGTACCCACACAAGAAAAAGTCAAGTTTTGTTAGGTGTGGAGATCGCGCTGGCCAAGGTGTCGGACCTCCTCTTCCTATCCATGTGTTTGGAAGTGCTCCCTTACATCCCTCCCGTAATGTGCAGGCGCTCCATCTTGTTGATACCACATCTGTTGTATTGCAGCAAGTGGTAAATTGTCTAACATTTCTGGCAAATCGTTTTGTAAAAATTGTAGGTAGCTATTACCGTTCAAATTACCATCGAAAAAATGTGGTCCAATTACGTGTCGTCCAATTATGCCACCCCATACATTCAAAGACCACCTATGTTGATGATCCAATGGCCTTATCCAATGGGGATTGTCAGTACTGTAATAATGGCAGTTGTATCTTGAAACAAAACCGTTCTTATGAAACGAAGCTTCGTCCGTAAAGAGAACATGATCGAAAAAGTCATTTCGCTCCTGAAGTTTACGTAAAGCCCACTCACAAAACTGCAACCGATTGTTGAAGTCATTTTTATCTAGTTCCTGAACCAACTGAACGTGGTACGGGCGAAATTTATTTTTGCGCAGTATTCGAGATACAGAAGTTTGGCTTATTTCTAACTCGCGACTAGTTTCTCTGGTACTTAAATGAGGATCTCGGACAACAGTAGCAGCTACTAAAACTTGATTTTCCTCATGTGTCACTGATTTTACACGTTCTTTCTTCTCGTATCCCACACAACCAGTTCGTTCAAACCTCTCTTTTAATTTTGCGAATGCCGTTACATTTGGATGTCTATGCTCGGGAAAACGTTGCGCATACATTCTTGAGGCAAGTAACGAATTTACTTCTGCTTCACCCAAGGAATACACCATAGCAATTAATTCTTCTTGAGTGTACATTTTCAGTTTTCTTAATTGTGATATTTATTAAAATTGAAATCAATACTCTCACTAATTGAACTCAAATTGCACTCTTACTTAACAATAATTTAATAGAAATGGCATTTCGTTGGCAAAACAAAACAAAATCGCTGAACGCCAACTATTGTTAACGCAATAACACGATATTATTTAAAATTTCCAGAAAAACGCAATTTCTTAAAAACTGCTGGTGACAGATGCCAACAACCGTACATCGTCAGAAAGGAAATGTAATGTTGCGTCTTATGAGGTGAGAACCAATGTAGCATTCCATTTAAAAAAAAAGAGTTATTCCTGTTTGAATTGGTAAATATTGGCATGGATAAATTTCATTTAATTAAAAAGTTATGATTCCATGTTATACTTGTGTGTGATAGGCCGTTACTTCCAGAGACGAACTGTCGAAGCCGCATTCCTCTAAGTGCTTTCGTTTCGAAGATATTCAAAATGGCGCCAACTACTGCAAACGTCAAAATTTTCAAACAAAATTAAAAAACTCCATAGCGGTTCGACTGAGACCCAATGCTTGATTAACAAACTGACATTTATTTTTCATGCGAAATCCAAAAATGCAAACGAATAGAGGGTGTTCCATTTAAAATAACATAGTTAGTGTCCATTTCCGCTATAACCGGAAGTCCGCCATATTTGAAAATATTTTTATCTCATTAAGCACTTATTTTTGAAAAACTTTTATTTCAAAAAGTTTCTTCCATTTTGAACTGTACTCTTGTTATCGGCCAATTTCGCCTTAATGACTCACCGTGTATAGCCTTCATAGATTACAAGTTAATTTACAATTACGATATTCAAGAATTTTGCATGTGGATAGAAAGTCCAATAATTGGTGGACGATAATGTCACATCTAAATGGAAATAAAGTCAGGAATTTAATTAAAGTAATCTATACGCCATCTGTATTGACGAAGTGTGCTATGCAAAATAAAAAATTTGTTAGAAAAAATTACATTTTTATCATATTTTTATCATATTTTGCAAACTTTATGGTAAAAATACACTTTTTGTATAAAATTCTTAATAAAGCTGCGATCTGAGTATTTGTAAGCACTAAATCTATAGTTATAGTTGTAGTTGAAGTTGTAGTTGTAGTTGTAGTTGTAGTTGTAGTTGTAGTTGTAGTTGTAGTTGTAGTTATAGTTATAGGTTTAGTTATAGTTATAGTTATAGTTAGTGCGGAAAGGGTAAGTTTCTCACTTGTAGAAAAAATTATTTTCAGTTTCTGATCAACGTTGGCTATGTTGACATTTGCTCCATTTGAAATTCATGAAATACCTACGATGCCAACTAGAATAATTACTTCTGAATGGCATTTACCGGTACTTTACTTTGAGATGCCTGATTTGCTATGTGAAATAAAGTTTAAACTTGCAGCGGGAGGATATTTATCATAGAAATTGCGAGGTCCTGTGGGAATATGTCGGCGGACACGCGTGCAGAATCCAATTAGAACTAAATAGGTTATGTTTGTTATTGACTTGTCGATGGCACTAAACGAATTTGTTCCATGACCACCAGCCACACTCCAATCGGAAATTGTTGTCGGTTCAGAACTTCCCAAATACAAACAATAAATAATTGTCCATTGGTACAGACAAACTTCAGTTGTGAAGTGCGGCAACTATGTAATGAGTTTTAAATTTACAGACCACGCTCTAATGAGTTTGCAATAAAATATTTCAGGCGCGTCTAAAAAGTCGAGTACCTGAAAAAGGGTTGCTGCTCTTTCAGTAATCAGGGTAGCAGAGATGGTGAAGATGCGCGTGTCAGAATTTTAACTGAAATACTCAAAGCTGCTCTTGTCTGGATATCCTTAAAATCGAGGAGTTTCATCAACACGGGTATAATTATAGAAACTGCAAGAGCGCAATTAATTTGAACAGAAAAGTCAACAATATTCAGTCTTTGAAACTCCGGAGAAAAAAGAGTTCCTGTCATGAGAAAATATCCCGGGGAAATTTGGAAACTCTGCGTTTCTCCGGAACTTTGCTTATAACGCCAACAAATAATACTCACAGTTTTGTTTCCCAGATTCTTAACCCTGCAGTGTAGAAGTACGACGTTGCCGACTAATCCGGTTATATTAGAATTTATGGTGGTGTCAAACTGAGGTCCGGTTCCGGGCGTCGGCCACTCCTGCAAGAAATCCCGGAATTTCCTGCTGCTGCTGCTGTCTTCGGCACCTGCAAAGAGCACTCTGTCACAACATCTGGATTGTTCGTTTCATAAAACAGTAGGCAGCAGAGACAGACTTTAATAATTTATAGGTAAATTTGCTTCACAAAGGATTGTCATTTTGTTGCATAAATTACCAGCACTCTCTCTCTAACGGCTCACAATTAAGCAGATGTATAGTTGAGAGCTTTAGCAATTCTGAATAAATTTTGCTATTTTAACAAAATGTGCCATGCGCATACATATTTATGATTATTTCACAACGGAGGAATAATTTATTTTAAAACAATAGTTCTGGGCCAGAGTCTAGTCATTTTGCCCGAGTTTGTTGTAATATGTCGGAATTTTGTGAATTGTATTCAAATGACATCATCATCATCATAAGGTTCTACCTCTTTTTATTCCTATCTCTGCCTCTAGTATGTCGCGAACTATTCCTTCATGTCTTAGAAGGTGTCCTACCATCCTATCTCTCCTACTCTTTATTGTCTTCTATACCTTTCGCTTTTCCCCAACTCTTTCTAATACTTCCCTATTGCTAACCTTATCTATCCACGGTATCTTCATCATGCGCCTGTAGCACCACATTTCAAACGCTTCTACTCTTTTTCGATCCGCTTCCCCTATTGTCCATGTTTCGCACCCGTATAATGCCGTACTCCATATATACGACTTTAAGAGTCTCTTCCTAGTCTCTATATTAACCGTTCTCGAACATAACAGTTGTTTCTTTCTGTTAAACGCAACTCGGCCCTGCGCTATTCTTTGTTTTATATCTTTAGTGCTCCTACCGTCTTGAGTTATTTTACTTCCTAAATAGCAGAAAATTTTAGTTTTCTTTTTATTGACTTTCATGCCATAGCTCTGTGTCAAAACTGCTTCCATTTCATTCAAAGCCGCTCCTAATTCTTCTTTGCTAGATGCTAACACTGCTATATCATCCGCAAATCTGAGCATGTTAATAGTTTGACCCTGTACGTTAATCCCTGAGGCTGTTCTGTCCTTAACAATATTAATAGCATCTTCTATATATAGGTTGAAAACTAGAGGTGACAATGCACATCCCTGTCTCACTCCCTTCCGGATATCTACTTCCCTTCGTTCCTACTCACATTCTATAACTGCCTTTTGCTCTTCGTAGAGATTATGTATTATTCTTCTGTCCCTATATTTCATCCCTACCTTTCTCAGCACTTCGAACATCTTCCCCCATTTTACGTTGTCGAAAGCCTTTTCTAAATCTACAAATCCTATATAGACGCTCTTTCTCTTTTCTATCGTTTTTTCTATAATTACTCGTAAAGCTAGGATGGCCTCGCGCGTTCCTCTATTTCGTCTAAATCTGAACTGATCTTCTCCTAATATTTCTTCCGCGTTTTTCTCCATCCTTCTTTGCACAATTCTAGTTAAAATTTTTGACGCATGGGAAGTTAAACTGATGGTTCTGAAATTTTCGCACCTATCCGCGCCTTTCCTTTTTGGCAAAGCTACCATGATGTTCCGTTTGTAATCCTCTGGAATCTCGCCTGTCAAGTATACACGACTAACTAATTTAAATAAACGATCTATTACCTCTTGACCTGCGCACTTTAAGATTTCTGCCTGCAAGCCATCTATACCTGGCGCTTTATTATTCCTTAAACTTTTTAGTGCTAGCTCAAACTCTTCTCTCATTATAGGATTCCCTAGGTTATCCCCCTCTACACTGCTTTCGCTTTCTAATATATCTTGCACTTCCTGTCCCGCATATAAGTTTCCTAAATATTCTTTCCACCTATCTGCCTTCTCCCCGCTTTCGATTAGGATATCTCCTGCCTCATTTCTAATGTTTTTGGTACTAGATCCAATTTCTCTAAAATTTCTCCTAATTATTTTATATGCTTCATCAGTCTTTCCTACTTCGAACTTATTTTCCACTTCTTTGCACTTATTATCGATCCATTGCTCTTTCGCTTTCCTACATTTCCGAATAATTTCCCACTTGATCGCCTTATATCTTTGTTTTCCTATTTCATCTAACCTATTTTTATATTTTCGCCTTTCCTCTATTAGACTTACAATATGTTTTGTTATCCAGGGTTTCCTACTTTCATTCTGTTTATGACCCAAAATATCACTAGCTGAGGAAACTAAACTATTTTTAATGCAATTCCATTCTTCCTCTATGTCCCTTTAGTACTTCGTTTGTCTTTTTCTGGAACTTATCGCGCGTATCATCATCTTTTAGTCTCTCTGAGTCAAGATACCTTCTTCTGCTTCGTTTTTTCAAAATCTTAAATTTAAGTTTGGCCTTCATAACGACTATATTGTGATCACTACCTATATCTGCTCCTGGATAACTTCTACAATCCCTAACTTGATTTTTAAATCTTTGCCTAACAAGAATGTAATCTATTTGATATCTCCCTAGGTCTCCTGGCATCTTCCACGTGTAGCGTCTCCTAACATGATGGTGAAATAAAGTGTTCGCGACCGTTAAGTTATGTTTATCGCAGAACTCTATCAGTCTAACTCCTCTATCGTTCCTATTGCCTAATCCAAAGGGACCAACTATTCCGCCCTCTCGCCCTGTGCCTACCACTGCATTGAAATCTCCTATAATTATTAAATTTTCGTGTCCTCTCACAAAATCTAGCACATGTTCAATATCACTATAAACTGCCTCTACGACCTCATCACTGTAGTTAGAAGTGGGCATATATACCTGTATTATTACTGTTTTTACAGGTTTCGAATCTAACCTAACCATAACTACCCTGTCACTTTGCTGTAAGAAATTTTCTACACTCTACCCTACTTTTTTCCGCATAACAATTCCTACTCCCGAATTTCCTCCTACAGATTACGAATTACGGATTACGAATTTTATATAGATAGACAAAAATCAAATAACGGTAAGTGGTACTTGTCGAATCTACGCAGAAATTGAGACACTTGAGACATCTTGACTGTCTGACATCTACACTATAGGCAAAGTATTATAAGAATGAAAATTTATAAAGCTCTATATTTTTATGCAGCCCAGTTAACATTTTATATTGTAAATTCAGAAAGTCGTTTACACAGTCGCCCAATTTTCAAAGATGCAGTAATCCTTCAGAGAAATCTCAAATGTGAAAACCATCCAACGTTTTCAAATAGAAACGTATACAGCTTGACAAGAAGAAGTTTGTGTAAATCCGCTAGGGTTGTTTCGTATTCACATCCTTCAGTCAGTCCCCTGTATTTAATCAAATCATCCCTCATATTAGCGCTTCCTGCTCTGTCGTTTCATCCGGGAATAGACCCTTGCACTTCCCTGACATTTGATACCTCTTTCTAACCAAATAATGTCACAGCGAAATGAAAATATGTCAGAGCGCGTACGCAACTTCTTTTAGAAGTTAATCTAGCGAGGGTGCTAATTGCTTACATACAAACTGAACTGGCAAAGTTCTGCGATATTCTACGATACCATTTATGCGTAGTGTCACGCACAATAGTAGGATTTGGGGGTATTACCCCCGAAAGGGTGTATGTTCGCACTTATGCCCTACCGCAAGGCTTAAAGTCGTGAATTTATAACTGCCGCGGTAGACCCCTGTTTTAACCCAACAAATTCATTTCCATTCATTCTAAAAAATAAATATACAGGGTTTCGCCGGGATTCCGTTATCGGAACACGTTCTGATAATGTTAATAAAACGTCGTTTTGATTAATGATCCCGTGTTATCTGTATTACACCGAAATTGAGACGAGACATGCATTCACACAGAGCGGGTTACAAATTGAGGGAAATGTCTGGCTTGATTTCGAACAAAGGACCAAGAAATCTGATATGTGTTTGTTGGGAAAATCGATAAATTTTGTGTTCACATTGTAGCTCTTGTTTCGGCAAATTGTGCTCCACAGCCAAAATTTGCGATTTTGCAAAAATGTCTATTCTAAGTTTCTAAATTATGAAAGCCATTATTCACGAAGATGATGTTTGAGCCCACGAGCCGAAGGCGAGTGGCTCATATCATCTGAGTGAATAATGGTCATAAAGTATCATCATTTCTGTATCATCTCCTTCATTGCAAAGGAAAATTTAAGACCCTATAAAAAATAAATTTGTGTATGCAGATGTACAAAATGGACGGGGGAAGACCCCGACAGGTGGTTCTTGAACTCGAAGTGGGTATCAGTTTTCGTCAAAAAAATAAAACCTTATACGTTAGAAATACGATAACCTCTATTACGCCACCCCTTCGAAAATACCACAGTCGTCCCTTCTTCGAATAGATATACACATATTTCTTATGCAGATATCGATATTCAATTTATACATGTAGAAAATGGATTCTAAAAATAAACATAACCGAAGCGAAGACTCAGCGAAAGATAAACCTCTTATGTCTAATACAAATCCTATATTTATATAAACGGCTGTTTGTGAAAATATCAAATAAATCTAGAGATACACGTATATAAATACGTAAGCAATATGTCCCCCTGAATCAAGTGAAGCGGAACAAATTTACATCCCCCAATAAATTTTTATCCTTCTAACCGGCTCTGTGTTTACGCCGATGAAATAAATGGCCCGATGGACCATCTAATATCCCTGCAGTATTCCCTTCATTTATTTGATCCCATGTACTAACAGTGAGTGACTATACCAATTGCCGTAGGCGTACAATTTTTGAGATACTGCACAAAAAGAATATTAAACGTCTCGACATTAGGGCGGTATTCTTTTGTATAGATTCCGGTCGATGGGGGTGAGGGAATTAAGCCAGAAGAATTTGAGTTGGCGTATAAAAGTGGCGGTCGCATTTTTTGTATCTTTTAGCACCGGCTCGTTTACCCCCTAGGTTTTGGAAGGGTGAGGACAACCACAGAAGGTTTCGCCATTGTACACGACACTCGTCTCCCTCTTCCCTATGTTACGCGACACTTTTGGCTTAAACTTAAAAAAAGGTCATTTTTATATCCTCTTTCAACGCGTGCATTAGACCCTAATATTCCTATACATATAATAAAAATAGCTTCCAGTGAAAAGAAGATCGCTGTTGTTATTCTGCCTCATAAATTTGAAGAGATTCTCATCCGAACAAGCCCCAATTTTAAATTATTGCAAAGCAGCTGATACATATTCATGAATGAAATGAGGAGGTTTGTCATATATAGGAAAATGGTTAAACACCTCGCGGCTTGAAAGCAACTTCATTTTCAATTATTATTATACAAAGGAGCTCGGTCTTAATTATCAGGCCGATTCGTTTCTTACATTTGAATTTTATGATGCTGCTGGAGCTTAAAGCGTTTATGATAAAATTGGGGCATAAATGTAAAATATTTTGTATATTGGTCAGAATATCAGTGGTGGAAATATTATGTATCCATTCAGTATTAATAGAAATGTTGTAATCATTGTTGTCGTCATATTTGTTAGCAAGTTTTTATAAAATGGAAATTATACTTAGCATATTTGATTTTAAATAATAGATTTTGACAAAGACACAATTCTGGGTGGAAACGTCGATAATTTACTTACAATAGTTTATTTTGATAATAATTTAACGAAAGTAATAAATGTAAATAAAGAATTGGCACAAATAAGTATAAAAAAATTAATGATAAAGTTAAAAAAGTTGCAAATGGTTGAATATGGACCTCTTATCATTTTTAGGCTAGGCATATTAGGGAAAAAATGGGGGTTCAGAGGAAAGTTTTGCTATAGTTTTAATTTTCTCACCGTCTATGTTCTTTGGGTCGCTGAACATGAATTTGAAATTTGCAGGCAAAAATTTGGCCCGGAACTTTGTTTTTTTGACACTTTTTTCCCAATTTTTGTCACTTTTCTCAGTTTCTGGCCTATATCGCAGAAAGGAAGCGTTTTTTCGACAAGCCCATTCCATACAAAATTAAAGTAGACAAAATTTCCTGCATTTTTCATATATCACTTTTTTTGTAAGACTAACCATTCCACCGCTAGAGCGCGCCAAAAAAAACGTATTCCCGGGCCCAGTATACCTTACATGAATAATGAATATAGGGAAATTAATTGAAAAAATGGAGACAAACGAATGAAATGCAGTTATTACTAAGGAAGTTATGTGCCGTGTATTATAGTCAGTAGTATAATATATACTCATCTCATTATAATGATAAATGTTGCGAATGATGAATGACGCTACAGTCATAAATTGGACTGCCTTAATCATTTGGAACAAACAGGAGATGTTATTTTATGGATTAAAGAACACATTCATCATGTTTCTTCACGCAATCAGTGGGTGTGATACGACTTCAGCACCTTACAACCAAGGAAAATTGAAGTTTGTGAAAACTCACCAAAAACCCCCACCTTGCCGATGTTGTAAGTGCGTTCTAAAACCCTGAGGGAACTCCAGAAAGCATTGCAGCAGCAGAGCAGAGATTCCTGGTCAACGTTTACGGCTACACAGGAAGGACTGAACCGTCGATAAACCGTATGAGGTACATTAATTATAAGAAGGCAGCTTTCAAGGCCTCATCAAAAATGGCTGCGCTACTACCATCAGCTGCTGCAGCTACACAGCACAGTTTTAGGGTGTATCACTAGGTATAGCAATGGCTGGGGTTGAGAAAAATGCTGAAGATTGGGGTTGGAAACGAGCAACAAATTGCCTGGAACCGTTCACCTCTCTACAAGCCCCTGCTCCTCCCGAACTGCTGCGTCTGGTGTCATGCTGATGCGTCAAGACCTGCGCAAAAAAATGTAGCTGCAAATAAGCAGGTCTCGATTGCACCAATATGTGCATCAAGTGTGAGGGGTCCTGCAACAACGTGACAATCGAGACAGATCTCACAAATACCCTTGAGGACGGACCATTCGACGTCGAACTGGGCTTCACCTTCTCCTCGGTTGTTGGGATCATCGAAGAAAGTGTGGACAAGGAGGACGAAGGTATGTCCATTTCCTTCCCCAAAAAACGACAATCACACACTTGGAGCATAAATGCACCTGTCTGAAGTAGTTAATATGAATGTACAAGCTGGCCCATAATATCTTCTGTTCATTACAGACCCCCCACACCTGAAAAAATAAGGAGAAGAGATGAACGGACTGAAGAGGATGTGACAGTTCCTTGAAAAACGAAGGTCTGTACAACAGTATCTTCAACAGTAAACATGTGCGGATTTCTACTCACTTCGTCTATCAATAAATCCATAAAATAACATCTCCTGTTTGTTCCAGATGATTAAGGCAGTCCAATTTATAACGGCAGCGACATTCATCATTCGCAACATTTATCATTATAATGATATGAGTACCGTAAAATGGGGTTACTTTGGCACTCGGGGCTTACTTTGGCAGGGTGGTTTGTTAACTTTAATAGTTAATTTTCATGAATTTTTGCTATTTTGAGTTGCATTTTTGGAAGCGGGTTCTTGTTCAGGTCTAAATTAGTGTAATATGCCCAGAAATTACCAAAAGAAAGTGGGGGGGGGGGGGGAGACCCTACTTGAATTATACGGAAGAAGCACTTGCTGATGCATTTGCGGCCATTAGGGGCGGCGTATCACAGGCGGAGGCGAGTGAATGATGGAAAATTCCGCGTGGGACTTAACAAAATAAGTTGTTCGGTATCCACCAACGGTCGGTCGCCTGCACACCCGACCGTGTTTTCGGCAGAAGAGGAGCGGCTGTTGGTGCACACTATGACAACAGTAAGTGACTGGGGCTTTCCACTTGCTGAAGTGGATGTGCGCGAAATTGAAGCAGGAAAAAGACTTAGAGTTGAGCCAGAGAAGGAGCAAGAAGAAATAGAGCCGGAAAATGTTGAGGAGGCTACAGCAGAACCAATAGAACCAGTTGGAGGACCATCCAGAGTACAGCCAAAGAGAGCCAAGGGCACTCTTTCAAATTTTTGCAGAATTTGCTCAGTCAACTGGAAATTCTACACCGGTCCAGATTGGATTTGTTGCATCATGTGTGAACGATGGATTTGTGGCAACTGTAACAATGGGAGCAAAGATCCACAATTCACGTGCTCAATGTGCCTCGAATCACCATTTGCCTCCGATGACAGCATAAAAGACGCGAACTTCCAGTAAAAAATATTTTTATATATGGCTAGTTCTCAAGAATTTATTTTTATTTTGTGATACTTTTATTACAGAAAAAGCTTATTTTTTTTATAGAGAGACTGTTTTTTTATTTTGTTACATGTTTCTTTTAGTCATTTGTTTTATGTTTTTAATTTTTTAAGAAAAGACATGTTTATTTTCTTTGTTTTTCATAATAAAAATATTTGTGAAACCTTTGCATGTCAACTTGACCCACTTAGAATTGGGCTATGAAAGTTTTGAAGATAGGGAAAGAAGGCTGGAACCTTACCCAATTTTTATACGTGCCAAAGTAGGCCAGAAACACATTCTACTTGAGATTACAAGCATTTTTCTGACCTGCCAAAGTAACCCCATTTTTCTGCCTACTTTGGCACCCCAAAAACAAATTTTTTTCTCAGTTATTTGATGACGAAAAATTTTGAAAATAAGGTAAAATGTTCATCTTTCATAGTTTGTTACGATGGCCGAATTATAAATTCAATTATTTATTACGTTTCTGAGATATTTTGCAAAAATAGGTCAAAACCTGCCAAAGTAACCCCATTTTACGGTATATATTATACTACTGACTATAATACACTGTACATAACTACTTTAGTAATAACTGCATTTCATTCGTTTGTCTCCATTTTTTCATTTACTTTCCCTATATTCATTACCTATTCATGTTAGATATACTGGGTCCGGGAATATGGCCCTTTTTTGGCGCGCTCTAGCGGCGGAACGATTAGTCTTGAAAAACCGTTATTTATGTAAAATGTGGGAAATTTTGTCTACTTTAATTTTGTACAGAATGGGCTTGTCGAGAAAACGCTTCCTTTCTGAGATATAGGCCAAAAACTGAAAAAAGTGCAAAAATTTGGACAAAAAGTGCAAAAAATAAAGTTCCGGGCCAAATTTTTGCCTGCAAACTTCAAATTCGTGTTCAGCAACCCAAAAACCATAGAGGGTGAGAAAATAAAAACTATAGCAAAACTTTCCTCTGAGAATCCTAATATGCCTAGCCTATTTTACGGTAAACGCAGTTTGTTAGAAACAGAGGCGCACAACTTTTACCAAAACCTTTTTAACGCAAACTTTTTTAAACACAAAATTACTCCTTTCGCATGACCCTAGTCGTTTTGGTTAAAACTGCTGCTATAGCTTCACCCCACCGAGTAAAACATCGGCAGCAACAAGCTCATTATTTCTTAAAACAGTGCCTAAACATATTTCTATCCGAATGAAGACGGAACGCGGAGGGGTGGAAATCGGCGAATTCAACGGGCCTCGAAACGTGTCAACAATGGGAGAGACATGAAAGCAAACTGTTATTTCTGCCTGAAATTTACTGCGGTATTGGGGCTGCTCACGAAGTGGTCTCTAAGTACGACCGGAAACTCCCTAAGTGCTACTTCCGCGTGTTTCTAAAATCATACATCTGGAAAGAGGTTTGTTTAAAGAAAGAGAGACAAATCAAAATTCGATCTCGGCTTTTCTTTTGCGCGATTGCAATTTCTTTCTGTTATTTGGAGATAAGAAAATTGTTTACGTGTGCGTATTTCTAAAAAGCTTGTGTGGAGGAACCAAATTGTTTTTTCGGAGTTTCTTTATTTACTTCGTTACAAGACTGACTGAGCTTTTAATGTTTGTAAGCAACACATTTGTGGCAAACGACAACGTGTGATAGGGATAGGCTGTCTAAATATAATATTTAAATTGTTCGATGGTACATACATCAAATTTTGTATATCCCTCAGCGCTTTGCGCTTCTGGCTTCAATCACATCTTGAGCCATGAAAGCTGCCCTTAATTCAGTTGAAATCGCCCGCTTAATTCAAATATTGGTACGATCGGATACACCGATTTAAATTAATATCAGAGAGAAATACGGAAGCTCGGATTGAGATATTTCCCTAGAAGAATTTATGAGTTGGGAGGAATGGTAATTTGATTTTAGGTGGTTCATTAAATTTTCTCGGTCGCCTCATTGCTTGACATGCAACGTTAACGAACCTCCGATAAAAATAATTAAGAGACGAATTTCAAGAGGCAGACGTACGTGTCCAAACTTAATTCCGCTTTAGAGAAACGAAATTTTCTTTTAATTACCTCCGCTACCAGCATAATTTGTCAATTAGTCAATCAGGTACCCATCTCATTTGCTGCAAGACTTGTTCGGTTCGCTGTAGCGTCAAGAATATTTTGGTACAAATCTTGCAATAAAATTGACTCAAATATTTAGTTATCGCAAATTTTTAGTAAAACAATTCTTGTAGTTTAATTTTATATCTATGGCGGAGGCGCCGGAGAAGATTTGTAAATTATTAGAATTATTCTAGGTCATGAAAGTATGATTTGGAATGAAAGTGACCCCGGGAGAGTACGCGTACAACGCTTTTTAAACTGTACTAATATTCTTAAAGATATTGCGAAGAATTTATTTGGAGCGAGCGAGCACTTTAGTTTCCCGAGAAGCCGTAAAACATGCAAATTTGCGAATGGCTTCATGTTTGCATTACGATTTGAATGTAACTTCCTTCGACGTTTTACACTCTATAATCCCAGTAAAATTGGATATTGAAATGCGCTACTGTGCACTTTTCGATAAACATCATAGCTGCACTTTGAACATCCGTACTCATTTATATCCGAGACTTTTCAATATCGAAACATGCATACTAATCTGCTTTTTAAATTAAAAACCTGAAACTGAGTAGAACTCTTCGGGATTATAACGAATAGAGTTAACAAGAAAGTTTCAGAGAGATGTTGCTTAGTTAGCGACAAATAAGACCACTTCTGTGTTTACCGAGTGTCCCTAACAAAGTGCTTGCACTTCATAATACGTGTACAATTACGGAGAGCGTTTATTCGTCTTCATTTCTCTACGAAATTATGTCAAGCAACTTCAGCACAGTAACATTCACTGAATCATAGTCACGTTTTTTACTTTACACCCTTGATTGCAATTAATTTCACATTACTGCAAATTATGAAAGTCACCGCTACGACGGGGAGTGATAATGAGAAATAAAATACGAATGCATTTCCAGTGGTCGAACAAAAATTCCAGTCGAGGGCGATTTTATGGATAAGGGAGCGCACACTACCCCTACTAATGTTTTTCCAGTAATCCACGCAACGCCCATCAATCTTTTTTTCATTATTTGATGAAATTTTTTTATTACGCCTAGCGTGTCCAACTTCATATACCTTTCCTGTTATCTATCGATTCATTTCAGTCTCTGGAGGACATAACACAATTACAAAACTTACTGGAAGTTGATAATTGTTCAATACACAGACAAAACATGCCAGTACAGAATCTCCAATGTTGACAATCAGCTAAATTAAGCTGCAGATTATAAGTGGAGGGTTCATTTACAAATTGGGGAAGGGCGAGATGAAGGATAACGCTATTAACAGAGGGCCGACGTATCTTAATTATAGAATTAACAATTTAAGTAATAAGATGCCTTATCTGGTTGAAATCATCATATACTATTGCCCTGAAAACTGCCAAAATCTTGATGCCTAATACCTTTGTAAGATTCGAAGAAGTTCAAAGTTGCTTCTTGTAAATATTTTCAAGCAGAATACAAAATGGCAGAGCAAACAGCAGTTATAGAATTTGAGCAGGAACATAGAGAACATAGAGAACATGCTCAGCAAAGAATAATTAGAAAGGGCTCTGAACGAAATGGAATTTTGGTGTGTGGGGGCGTGAAAATAGAACTAAAACTAAAATACAAATTGGATACGAGAGCATAGGGGACAACCTGTATTATTTCACAACAATATTGGGTAGAATCTTAACCATTTTCCTAGTTTTTCTGGATAATAAAAAGACGTAATATCATCCCCTGAAGTTATGGAACATAAAATATTTTTACGCCCATATGTGAAATTTGCCATAAATAACACATTTTATGGTATATGAAAACGTTTTAGGATCACTTTATGATGTTAAGATTTATACACGCCATAATAGCAGATAAAATAACTTTTCTGATTGAACCACACATTCCATTTGACACTTCTGTTCGCAGATGTACGTGGTCAGTTTGAAAATTGTGTTCTTGGGATAGGAAACAAACATAATATTATTGCCACCATTAAAAGTTGTATAACCTTGTTTCCATCTGAAGAAAAAAATAATAAATAAAATCTGTCAAATTATTACAAAATCAGCAATTCATCTACAAAAATTAATAAAAATGAAAAAGAACTTTTAAGTAACATTAAAATTACCAAAACTTTTCTTAAAAACAACCCACAAATTGTCATCCTAAAACCCGATAAAAGTAATAAAACTGTAATTTGGACTCCATTGATTACGAAAATAAAATGCTTAATCTACTAAATTTGTACACCTCTTCCTAAAGATCCTACCATAAGTTTACAAACTAAAAAGAACAATTTTATTTTTAAATTACTAAATGAAAATAATATTTCTTCTAATCTTGGCGCTAAACTTAAAATACAAAATTTTCTCCCCCCACGTATATATGGTCTCCCAAAATTACATAAAATTAATATTCCACTTAGACCAATAGTATCATGTATACAAAGTCCTATTTACAAATTATCAAAATATTTAGCTAAAATTGTATTTAATATTAAATGACTTTTATGTCAAAGATTCAAAACGTTTTATATTCCTGAAAATTTCAAATTAATTTCACTAGATGTTTTTTTTTTTTTTTTAAATAACGCTTCGACCGCTGGGGTCATTAGCGTGTTCTATGGTGTCGATTCACAATTTACAAGTTCCACTTTTTAGATTTGGCTCCAGATGTTAACGCTTTTAAGAAACTTTATAGTTTTTTTATAGTTTTCCACTAGAGCTTCCCTTATATTTCCAGGGACTTCGTGTGCTCCTCTCCACCGGTCATACTCGGGGCATTCCAATATTATGTGTTTTACAGTCACTCGTTGGTGGGAGGGTTGGAGGGTGTAATGAACCATTTTCGTTGCCAAATGTTCTCGATATGCTTCTTTATTATATTCTTCAAGTCCCCTGGAAGATACCTATTTTCATCGTTGGACTGACCAGACGTGATTGCGGTGCGGGCCTGTTTATCGGCAACCTCGTTCCCCGAGATCCCAATGTGAGATGGCACGTACATCAGGGTGACTGTTTTAGTGAGGCAGGTGATTTTGTTCCTAATCATTTTCGCTAGGGCTTTGGCCGGATATAGTTGTTGGATGGTAAGAATTGAGCTTAGAGAGTCACTGCAGATTACGTATTCTTCTCCTTTGTTATCGGAAACGTATTGCATGGCCTGCATTATCGCGTATAATTCTGCTGTATATATGCTCCAGTCAGCAGGTAGTCGGAACATCTGATTACCATCGGGGATGACCACGGCTGCTCCCAACCCATCCACGGTTTTAGAAGCGTCTGTATATAGAAATATAGCGTTTTCATTTTTGTGTCGGATTTCCTCAAACTGTTTTCTCATAATTGAGGGGACAGTTTCCTCTTTCTTGTGTTTGGTTAGCTCGATGTTAATGTTCAGAGGGATTGAAATCCAAGGGGGGTTGGTTTTTATATAAAGGGGGAAGGTTTGGTGTACGGATGGGTTTATTTTTAGGGAGGATCTATTGATTCTTTCGTAGAATGGCGTGCTTTTATCCATTTTTCCTATATAGTTTCTGTAGAACTGGTTGGAGAATGTAAGAGAATATGTGGGGTTTCGGGGGTTTTCAAGTATACTGGCTGCGTAGCACAGGGATAAGTGATTTCTTCTTATCTCCAATGGAATCTCACCGGTTGCTGCAAGCAAACTCAGAGTGGGGCTCGTTCTGTAAGCTCCTAGGACAATTCTTAGTGCGGAATATTGAATAGTACTTAAGGAATTCAGGACTTTTTTATTGGCTGTTGTGTAGGCCGCTGATCCATAGTCGAGTCTGGATCTAATGAGACATTGATAAATATGAATAAGGGTTGTTGTATCGGCTCCCCATTTGTTTGTGGCTATTGATTTCATAAGGTTCAGACTTTCTGTACATGTTTGTTTTAAGTTGGCTATGTGAGCCTTCCAGTCCAACTTTTGATCAAAAGTTACAAACAGGTATTTTATTCTATTGACGTATTTGATACGTCAGCCGTTTAGTACCAGTACGGGGGCCGAGGTGACATTTTTCTTGGAAAACAGTATTGCTTGTGTCTTTTCTGCTGAAAATTTGAATCCTGCAGTTTTGGACCAAGTTCCCAGTGATGTTATTGCCTGTTGTAAATGTTTCTGCATTGTTTTAGTATTTTTCCCTCGCACATAAATGGTAAAGTCGTCGGCAAACAGCATTCCTTGTACTGGAGCAACAAGAGTTTTAGCGATGTCGTTGATCGCAATTAAGAATAATGTTACACTTAAAATTGAGCCTTGGGGAGTTCCATTTCTTAAATTCTTATAGTTGGAGAGAATTCCATTTGCTCTGACTCTGAACTTTCTATTACTTAAAAAGTTTTGGATAAAAGCTAGTATGTTTCCTTGTAAGCCATATTTCTCTACCGTATTGAGGATTCTACGTCGCCACGCCATATCAAAAGCCTTTTCTATATCGAAGAAAATGGCTAAGACTTCTTGTTTGTTTGCAAAGGCTTCATGTATTTCAGATTCAAGTTTTAATATATTGTCATTGGTGGATCGATGTTTACGGAAGCCGCTTTGGACATTTGTTAGTAACTGATTTTCCTCTAGGTACCAGACTAGCCTTCTGTTGATAATCTTTTCAAGTACTTTGCACATTGTAGATGTTAAGGATATAGGTCTGTACGAGGACACTTGATTCCTGGGCTTGCCCGGTTTGAGAATAGGTAGTATGAGTGCTTCAGACCATTTTGTTGGAAATAATCTTGTAGCCCATATGGTATTATACAATTTTAAGAGGTACGCTTTTCCGCTTGCATCACTGAGTTTCCATCTGCCTTCAGTCTGAACGTGTTGTGCATCTGATTCGGTGAAGAATTCTTTAATTTTTATGGGGTAATGGTCACTGCCGTTAAGATAGGGATTGACTTCCCATTGCAGAAGCTGTGTTATTGTGGCGTCACTCAGAGTAAGGTCGATGGCAGAAAATGTGCCAGAGAAGGAGTTAAATCTTGTCTTCTCCCCGGAGTTCAGTATGGTGAGGTTAGCTTGGTTTATGAATTTGTCCATTTCTCTGCCCCTGCGGTTCGTTTTTTCTGATCCCCACATTATATTGTGGGCGTTAAAATCTCCTAGGATTATACGCGGTTTTGGCAGTTGTTGTAAAAGATCCTGAAGTTCTTCTACGACGAGTTCACGATTCGGAGGGATGTAGATGTTGCATATGGTTATTTTCCTAGGAAATTCAACTGTTACTGCAACAGCTTCCAGTTCGGTGTTGACTGGTATTTCATTTGAGAGGTATTCACAAATATGGATGTAGTTTAGCACAAAGGGGGGTTGGGTTTCTTCAATTGTTTCTTTTATAGATGATAGCATTTCGTCTAATGAGACTAGGCTTTCTACTGACTCACTCTTTTTGGCTTTCTTGGTCTTATTTGACTTCCTTTCTTCTGGCTGAGTGAAGCCTCCTTCTTCGGATCTGTTTGCTGCATTTACTCGTATGTTTTCTATAGATGTAGTGCTTGCCGACCTCTTTTTATTTTCTTTATTTTGCTCTACAATGTCTTCGTTTGTGTTGGAAATATCTTTTCTCCCAGCATCTGGACAGTTCCTGGCCATATGACCTGTTTGTTTACAATGATAGCAGCTTAGTTCGTCATAGCTTAAGAAAATTCGGTATAACGTTTCGTCGTAAGTGATAATTTGACTAGATGGCAGATCTATGCTATCATCGGGGTTTACGTACATCTGTCTACGGCTATATTCCTCGCCCACTATTCTGGCACGAAGGAACGTTATGGTGGATACAGGTTTTAACCCAGTCGCCCCGATTTCTGTCTCTATTATTTCATGTGGGATAGACGGGCATGCATTAGAGATGATTATTCTCCTTGCTGGGTTTATTAGCCTTCTAATTTCTGTAGTTATTCCATTTACTTTTAGGGTATTATGCCTTTCTATTATGCTGTCAACCAGTTTTACATCGGCGAGATATATGCAAATTCGATTATTTGAGATTCTTGATGCAAATATAATGTTCTTAGGACCAATTTTTTCACCTACAGCTACTACGTAGTCTGTTAATTTTAGGTCATCAGTTGCATTTAAGATTATGGCTTGCTCTTTTTTGGGGAAGTTATTTAATTTAGTTTTTGCGACGTCAGCATATTGTTTCTGGCTGGGTTGTTGTTCTACAGTAGGTATTATTGGATCAGTAATGGTTGCCATCGGGGTGGATTGGAACTCCTGTATTCAGAAGTTGCAAATTTAAATTCTTTTTAACTTTAACTATAGGTATGCCAACCAGTACCGCTGCATACCGCAGGGTTGGTTGCCTATCCTGTGCTGACGTAGCACAGTTCTTTATTTATTGGTATGTTTTTTTGTGTTCGTTTTCTTAACCAAAGAAATAATTTTAATGATGTTTATTTTTATCACTTCGCCAATTTTAGCGATTCTAGTTGAGATAAAATCCTTTTTAGGATTTCCAAATAATATTCTTCGTATTTTTAAACACGAATTTTAAGCAAAAACACATTCACTTTTAACTGCGCAAGTGCTCTCACACAGTCCAGAAAGGAACTCCACCACTAGATGTTGTATCACTCTACTAACATTCCAATAAATCTACCAATTACAACAATAAAAAAAAACTTGGGTAAAATAATAAAATAAAATAAAATAATTTTTTTTTATAATAACAACAATATTAATAAAAACCAAAAAGAACCTAAAAACTACATTTCATTACCTTATATAAGACATATCACACAATATTAATAATTTATTAATAAAACATAATTTTCTAATTTCGACATGAAAGAAGTATCATGTCCAGTACCTGCAGGCTGCAGCACCTATATAGATCGACAAAATAGGAAAATATTTTACCCTTTGATGTAGGCACATTAAACCATTGTTAACTATTTTCATGAAATTGAAGTTCAATATTAGGCGCAAACAATTTAAAATGGTATATTGAACGTAAAATATAGCTGGTAATTAAAGAAAATGTAAAACATTGCACGTTTTACTGCACGTAGAGTTTTTAATTAAAAATTGTAATTTATAGATCCACGTGCAGCATTAAAATGGTACATGATTTTATAAATACTTCGGGGGCGATATTAAAAACTACACGATGAATTTATTATTTAGTTTTGTAACTCGCCAATTTTTGAACCGATAGATAGGTCCATTAATCATCTTAACAGAGTGCGTTGCCCGCTCGGCTTCGCCCCTTGAAAGTAGGGTACGTGTTGCCGGGGTTAATTGAAAATAAAAGATCCGCAGAAATAAACTAAAAGTCGGCGATTCTCGACGGACTTTACTTTAATGAAGTTTTTAACAGGTGTTTCATCAAAGATAAGGTGTATTAGGAAGTTTATATCGATACAAAAGGTACCCATGCAAGCCACGATTTTTAATTAATTTTTTGTTTATTATTCCTTTTTTATTGTTTTCCCACAGTCACCGCAAGATGAAATATGAAATGAAATATACTTTTAGTCGACATTGTATAATTCGCTAACTTTTGCCGAGTCAAGAGTCAATTCTAGGCAAATATTATTTAACGCGGGATTGATTGACGTGATTTTTTGACGGGGGCATATGCAGTTAACTTTATGTATTCACATACTTTAATGTCAGTACCCCAGTAGTCGTTATCAGGGCGATTTAATCCGGCCATTCAACCGGACATAAATTCCGACTAAAAGCTGTTTGTTGTATCGATTCCAATAATTTTTCAGTGTCAGTGTGATACTTCGCGTTAAAATTTTTACTTTATAAAATTTTTATTATTTTAATAATGCTGTTATGGGAAAGTATAAAGTTAGTAGGGAACATAACCGTCAAAGTTAGTTAATGTTTACCGCACTAATGTATTTAGAGGCACTTTCTTGAACAATATTATATCGGATATAACACGTTTCAAAGTTTCATTTTACTTCAAATAACTCGCGCTGCTTCATAATGAACTAGTTTCCTCACCAAACACTTTTATGGCATTCTCTGTAGCGTACAATTACACTAATTGAGTCTTGATGATGTTTTGATCCTTCGAAGGAAATAGTAATTTTGAATTGGTAGAAATTCGTAACCTCATTTAAACTTCAAAGTTGAAAATTGCAAATCATTTGACAACTTTCGATCAATTAAATAATAGTAATTCAAATTTCTCTGTAGACTGTAAACTGAAATGAAGATGAGATTTCTCAAATTCGTCCATCAAACATAACTACTTACCCCTTCTGTAGTTAGTTTGGAACGTTTCCCAAATATTTTTTTATTTATTTATTTAGGAAAGTATAGGTGTACGAGAGTCTTGCTCTCATGTTTACACTTTTTCCTCAACAAAAAAACATTATCTGCAACTTGAAAATTATATCAGAATAAGGGTATAAAATTTATAATAATTTATAATTATGGTAACTAAGAGTTTCATCCGTTATTCCTATTATTTACAGTTTTTTTTTATTGCACGTCATGGTTCAGTCTTTTTGGTTTTTCAGGTAACACTTTAGTCTTTTCTTAAAAGTCGGAATTGTCTTTGAGTCCTTAATGTCACTTGGTAGTTTATTATACTGCACTGCCCCGTGTCGTAGAATGTCGGATTTGATTGTATTTGTCCTCATGTGGTTTATGCGCATTTTATTTGCACCTCTCGTGTTGTGATTATGGATTTCGTTGTTATTTGTTATGCAGAGATTAGATTTTATTAGATTGTTAGAAATTTTGTATAACAAGAGGCATTGTTCATATGTATGGAGAGTCTGTAAGTCCATTATGCTTCCTCTTTTGAAGAGGTCCTTGCTCGGTGTTAGATATGGCAGGCCATAAATAACTTTAATTGCTTTATTTTGAAGACTCTGAAGGGGCTGTATATGGGTCATCGGAGCACCACCCCAGATGGTATTCAGGTAGATCAAGTGGGGATTTATGAATGCGTTATAGATTGTCAGTCTGGTTTTCTCTGAAATGAGGTACCTCACTCTTGTTAGTACTCCTATTATTGGTCTTATGTTAAGTATAATTCTGTCTATTTGTTCTTTCCAGCATAATCTCTCATTTAATAATAGTCCCAGGTATTTAACTTTTCTTGCTCTTTCCAGCTTTTGTCTTTCTACTTTTATATTTATGTCATTGTCATGTTTTCCCGTATTGAATATGATATAGTTTGACTTTTGTGTGTTTAACGTTAATTTATTTTCATTTAGCCATTCATTCACTTGTGCCATGTCTGAGTTTGTATGTTCTTGTATCCTTTCACTCGGTCCACCATAAACAATACATGCGTCGTCCGCATAGCAGTACAGCGTTCCATGTAAGGGTTGAAACAAAAGTTTATTTATATATATTGAGAACAGGGTGGGTCCCAGTATACTCCCCTGTGGTACTCCACATCTGATTTTCATTGGCTGACTTTTCAGATTGCCGATTTTGACTATTTGCGTTCTGTTTTCTAGATAGCTTCTGACCAGCGAGTTTGCTGTGCCACGTATTCCACATTTTTCCAATTTTTCAAATAGTACTTCATGATCTACTGTGTCGAATGCCTTCTTCAGATCAAGAAAGATACCGACTGTCAAGATATGATATTATTCTATAATTGATGATCTTTTCAAATACTTTCGATATTGCCGATAAAACTGATATAGGTCTATAGTTTGACAGGTCTTTGTTGTCTCCATTTTTGTAAATCGGTGTAACTATTGCAATTTTCATTGAGTCAGGGAAGATTCCCTTCTCCAAACATAGGTTGAAAAGGTTAGCCATGAATCCTTTGATATATGGAGTGCATATTTGTAATATTTTTGTAGGGATATTATCATTTCCAACTCCCGTGTTTGACTTGAGTGAATTTATAATTTTTTCAACTTCATTTTCATCTGTTGGGGGGAAATATAAGCTGTGTGTTGGAGTTGGAATTTCCTTCGTGTTGGTTTGCTGATGTGGTTTTCTTAATGTGTGTTTTGCTAAGTTTGGTCCTATATTAACGAGGAATTTATTAAATTCTTCAGCTATTGTTTGCTGCTCTGTGACTAGTTCTCCGGTGTCCGGTTTCTTGATTTCTTGTATCCAATTTGTTTTATTTCCCTTCTTTTTGTTTGATCCTGCCGCTTTATATTTATCGTCATAATGTTTTTTCTTGAGTTGGTTTTTCATAGTAGTTAAGTTGTTTCTTTTCCGTTTGTATTTCTGTTCTTTCTCTTGGTTAGCCCTGTCGTCTTTAAACTCTCTGTATAGTTCTTTTGATTCTTTAAGTAAGGCCACGAATTCCTTATTAATCCACGGTTTTTGCACATTTATTTTCCGTCTACTATTCTGTGTTGCTCTCTGGATTTTGTTCTCTATTTTTCTTATCAGGTCGTTGTACATATGGTTTATGTCATTGTTTGGATTGATCTGTATGGTGAAGCTATCATTATCAAGGCTTTGTTGGAATTTTTTATAGTCTAGATAATTCGTCCTATGTGGCTGTTGTGTATATTTTTTGTTTATTTCTAGAGTTAATAGGTTATGGTCAGATATATCGTCCTCTGTTACCGATAATACCATTTTTTCTTTTTGGATGTCTGATGTTATGACGTGGTCTATTATCGTTTTGGATATTGGTTTGTGACCATTTGTTCCTCTTGGCTGTTTATTAAATGAAGGTTGTTTGAATGTATTGTCGTGAGGTAGTCTGCTTGGGTTTTTGTTTTCTTTAAGATGTCAATATTCATATCTCCAAAGAGTAATAGATTCTTATTGTATTTTTCAAGGTATTGGTCCAGTTTTTTTATGTAATTTTGTGCGTTTGCCGATGGTGATCTGTATGTCGCTCCTATAGTTAGGTTAAGACATTTTACAACTAGAAAGTGGTTTTCTTCAAATATTTCACTGGCTATTTCTTGGGATTGTATACTTTCTTTAATGTAAATAGCGACCCCACCGCCCGTTTTTTGCGGTCGAGATGAGAAGTATCCAGTAAAGTTTAGCATGCTGTAATATTTTTCGAGCTCTGGCTGCAACCAGGTTTCTGCTATTATTAGAACGTCTATATCACATTTCATAATTATTGCTAAGATGTTTTCTAGTTCTGACATTTTGTTTTTTATGCTTCTTATATTTAGGTATATGATCGAAAAATTGTTACTGAATGAGCGTGTATAGTTATTTATGCTATTTACAAATTTATATTCAATTTCCATGAGTTTAGTTGTAATTTATGTTACTAATAATATTTTTCTTATGACTTTGGTATATCGGACAATTTTCATCAGTAGCTTCGTGTTTTGTATCCAAATTTATTTTGTCTTTATGGTTTTTTAACTTACAGTTGTTACAGCATTGTTCTGTCTCCTTACATTCTCTGCGGGGGTGATCTTTTCCACATTTGGAACATATAGGTTCCATTTGGCACTGAGTTTCTTTGTGGAAGAATCCACAGCAGTTGTAGCAGCGGAGCACACTTATTTCTTCGTATACTGGGCAACTATCCCAATTTATGAATAGCCTGCCGTTGCTCATTATGTTTTTGAATGTGTGGCCATTGGTTTCTAAATATGCGGTCCATTTGTTTTTGTGTTTTATGTGTTTTACATGTCTAACCTCCATTTCAGCGTTTTCTAGGTAAGGATTTTTTAGTTTAATTGCCTCCACTAGAGATTCGTGGTCATATTCTTCACTAATGTTTACAATTTTTATTACTGAATTTTTTAATTTTGTTATTTTCGTTTCATACTTATCTCCAATCTTTTGGGCAATTAGGTTTTGCAGTTGCGTTGTCTGCTCTTCCGTAGCGCACGTTAATATTAGACCACCATTATTAATATTTTTAATTTTGTTAACGCATATTTTTTCTTTCTTTAGATCTACTTCCCTTTTTATTTGCTGAACTGTTTCATTATTTGTTTGTCTGTTTTTTTGGTTTTACAATGATTTTTTGTGCGATTTTTATTGTGGTTTCTTCTACTTTGACAACATCAGCGTAAGTTCTTACGGGAATCCTAGCTACGCCACTGTCTATCTGTATTTTTTGTTCCACTGTCTCGTGCAGTCCCTTGAGTTCGGCTTTAATTGCCGTCAGCTGGTCTTCCAAGGTTACTGATACTTTTACCTTATTCAGCCACTCTATGCATTCTTTGCAGTACCATACAACTTTGTGCCCCAATTTCACAATAAGTTTATATTCTTGATCACTTATATCATGACACTCAATATGAAATATGTTTTTACATACACCTTCACAAGCTAGAGCTTTTTGATCACTTTTAACATTTAATTTACACTCCGCGCACGGAAACGCGTCTCCCTCAGACGGCGCCATTGCATTAGACCATATCCATCAATAATTTTATAGCGTACAATATCTCTTAGACAACTAGCAATTTTTACAATCCAGCCCGCGGTTACATTTATGTGCATGCTGGAAAAGATCAGGATCGTTTACATAATCTTGATACTCGTAAATTCACCACACGTTTCATAATTTCAGATAGATCTCTTGTATTTTTCCCAGGAATTGCACCATAAAATTTGTTGCCGTGTGCCACTTGGATAAATAACTGCACGGGATTAAGCAAATAAAGCAGATGTAGATGTAAATTGACTTCAGCGATACCAAATCAATATAAAATGACATATTACTTGCCCACATTGGTTATTATTTAATTATTTTTGAAATTCAAGCCCCCTTGGAATATATTCCGCCCCTGAGCTACTCCTTAGGGGTATTTTTTAGGGTACTTCGGGCAAAATCTCTTAATTTGACCTATTTAAGCTGCCGACCAAGTTTCATGCTTTTAACATCATTTGCAGGGTTTCTTGTTAACCGCTAGGACTATGAGCTAACCTACGCATTTCCCTAAAAGTTGAACATCCGACATCCCTAACTATCTGAGAGCAGTAGTCTAATCTGGACCTACCCCTACCTCTTTTTATTCCTATCTCTGACTCTAGGATGTCGCGAACTATTCCTTCGTATATTAAAATGTATCGGTCCTACCATATCCTATCTCTCCCATTCTTTTCTGTTGCTATTCTTCGCTTTTCTACATTTCCGAATAATTTCCCATTTGACTGCATTATATCTTTGTTTGCACTTGAGTGAAAACGAATAGAAAGTACCTATCGGATACAATCAGAATTCTTCCCATTGCTCTGTACTCGGTCCGTGCGTATTAATAAAATGTAAATTTTATCAATACAGGTTGCAAGTTAGGTTAAGTAAACGATGAACAGAGCAACCCACCGAGGTGTTTATATATTTTCCTCTGCAGCTAGACTTGTTTTTTTTTACAAACTTTTATTTCTCTCTCGAGTGGGTCGGAAAAGAATTCTCACGGCAACGAGTTATTAAAACATCTTAACTTGTTTTGGAATCAAAAATACGCTGTCATGGCCAGTCTAATTGCGTTTACAAAAATAAACCATTTCATTTTTCAAGCAGCTAGGAAGTTTATGGGCACGTCGTCAACAGGGTTCATTAGGAAAAATGATGAGGAATTATTAATGCTTCAAGCAGGACCTCTGCGCCTTACACTTTGCGGTCAGAATTTGTCAACTCGGCCAGACATGTAATGGTCTTAAGGAGAAATTAAGAAATGGAAATTGTTGATTTTAAACGCTATTCGATACTCGTTTCTTAACTTCAAATTACGGTACTTTTGAAGAACATTTGTAAAATGAATTTCTTGATCAAGTGAATCAACAAAAGCAACTCAAAATCAAATAGACATTTATGGAAACAATAGGAGAAGATGTAAAAGTCCGGAGTGAAGTGAGCTACTTCTCTAAGGCCGCGACGTTGTTTTACATATAGTTTGCAATTCAGATGCAGAGCCAATTTCCACAAAACTGTGGTGGATTTCATGTTTTTCAGTCATAAAATAAACATGAACTGGATGGGGATTTTCCAAAGCTGTCTTTTCATTTTATTATTGTGCATTCTTTCCTTGTAACAGTAAAAAGTACCACTACACAGGGAAGATAAGATATTCCTGGCATTTCGTCGAAAAATTCCGCATAACGGGGGCAATTTATTTTTATATAATATATAAGTATATAAGTATATAAGTATATAAGTATATAAGTAATAAAAGTAAGAGCTTTGAAAGTAATTAAAATGTCAGAAACTTTAGAGTTTTGTTTTTCCGGTAAAGATAATCACGCAAATTGGGTAACACGCACAGCAATGAAAGCCCAATAATTGACTTTTATTATCCCAGAATAGCGGATTCAATTACAACGGAACGGTCTTAAAAGCGGTGCCGCGATGATATTATACATCTTTTTATGATGTACAAGGCACAATGAACTTCGCCTTTCTTCGGGCGGCCCTAAATAAATTGCCCTAAAGATATGGTTTTAAAGAGAAAATACTTTTCGAGGTTTCACGAAAAATTTTTGTTGTTTTTTATCAGCAGTTACTTTTCTAAATATTTTGTCATTTTTCCTGCAATGTGGACCGTCGCTAACGAAGGAATTACAAAGTACATACAGAATATCAGATTTTAATAAATAAGGTTCGAAAATGTTCGCTATCATTACTCTTGATTCGAACCCTTGTTGATGCGATACAAATACGTCGATCGACTAATGCTTCAAAATAGCGATTTTTATTGCATTTTTCCGCCGGGTTGGTAGGCAACCCCGTTTTGCATCCGTGCTTTGTTGGTAGATGCTCCCCTTTTGACTTCGCATAAATATATTAAATCCAAAGCCCATTTTGTTTTTTCTTAATAGAAGACCTAGTCACTGCAGAATAGCAGATTCAACTGCAACGTAATAATACAAACTTTATTGTTACGATATAGGTACGTGCATCCGAGAATGATAAAACATTTCGGGGTGTGTCTGAATACATCAAATAGGGTTAAAACCTTCGCGTGTTAAACTGAAAATTAATTACTGTTACTTTATCAGTATCAGTGTTTAGCTGTCAGGGAGGTCCTGTTTCTGTAATTAATCCAATAAGTGCGCATATGAAAAAATATTTCCGAATGTAATGGGATTGCCTTTTGCATTAGACCATATCCATCAATAATTTTATAGCGTACAATATCTCTTAGACAACTAGCAATTTTTACAATCCAGCCCGCGGTTACATTTATGTGCATGCTGGAAAAGATCAGGATCGTTTACATAATCTTGATACTCGTAAATTCACCACACGTTTCATAATTTCAGATAGATCTCTTGTATTTTTCCCAGGAATTGCACCATAAAATTTGTTGCCGTGTGCCACTTGGATAAATAACTGCACGGGATTAAGCAAATAAAGCAGATGTAGATGTAAATTGACTTCAGCGATCATCATCATCATAAGGTTCTCAGTCCGAAGACTGGTTGGACGCGTACCTCCATTCTTTTCTATCCTGAGCTAACCTATGCATTTCCCTAAAAGTAGAACATCCTACATCCCTAACTATTTGAGAGCAATAGTCTAATCTAGGCCTACCCCTACCTCTTTTTATTCCTATCTCTGACTCTAGTATGTCGCGAACTATTCCTTCGTGTCTTAGAAGGTGTCCTACCATCCTATCTCTCTTACTCTTTATTGTTTTCCATACCCTTCGCCTTTCCCCAACTCTTTCTAATACTTCCCTATTGCTAACCTTATCTATCCACGGTATCTTCATCATGCGTCTGTAACACCACAGTTCAAACGCTTCTACTCTTTTTCTATCCGCTTCTCCTATTGTCCAAGTTTCGCACCCGTATAATGCCGTACTCCATACATACGACTTTAAGAGTCTCTTCCTAGTCTCTATATTAACCGTTCTCGAACATAACAGTTGTTTCTTTTTGTTAAACGCAACTCGTCCCTGCACTATTCTTTGTTTTATATCTTTAGTGCTCCTACCGTCTTGGGTTATTTTACTTCCTAAGTAGCAGAAATCCGCGACCTCCTCTATCTTCTCATTTCCTATTTGTATTTCAATTTTAGTTCTATTTTCACTCCATCTACATACCAAAATTTTAGTTTTCTTTTTATTGATTTTCATGCCGTAGCCCTGTGTCAAAACTGCTTCCATTTCATTCAAAGCCGCTCCTAATTCTTCTTTGCTAGATGCTAACACTGCTATATCATCCGCAAATCTGAGCATGTTAATAGTTTGGCCCTGTACATTGATCCCTGAGGCTGTTCTTTCCTTAACAATATTAATCGCATCTTCGATATATAAGTTGAAAACTAGAGGTGACAATGCACATCTCTGTCTCACTCCCTTCCGGATATCTACTTCCCTTCGTTCCTGCTCACATTCTATAACTGCCTTTTGCTCTTTGTAGAGATTATGTATTATTCTTCTGTCCCTGTATTTCATCCCTACCTTTCTCAGCACTTCGAACATCTTCCCCCATTTTACGTTGTCGAAGGCTTTTTCTAAATCTACAAATCCTATATATACGCTCTTTCTCTTTTCTATCGTTTTTTCTATAATTACTCGTAAAGCTAGAATGGCCTCGCGCGTTCCTCTATTTCGTCTAAATCCGAACTGATCTTCTCCTAATATTTCTTCCGCCTTTTTCTCCATCCTTCTTTGCACAATTCTAGTTAAAATTTTTGATGCATGGGAAGTTAAACTGATAGTTCTAAAATTTTCGCATCTATCCGCGCCTTTCCTTTTTGGCAAAGCTACCATGATGTTCAGTTTGTAATCCTCTGGAATCTCGCCTGTCAGGTATATGCGACTAACTAATTTAAATAAACGATCTATTACCTCTTGACCTGCGCACTTTAAGATTTCTGCCTGCAAGCCATCTATACCTGGTGCTTTATTATTCCTTAAACTTTTTAGTGCTAGCTCCAACTCTTCTCTCATTATAGGACTCCCTAGGTTATCCCCTTCTACACTGCTTTCACTTTCTAATATATCTTGCACTTCCTGTCCCGCATATAAGTTTCCTAAATATTCTTTCCACCTATCTGCCTTCTCCCCGCTTTCGATTAGGATATCTCCTGCCTCATTCCTAATGCTTTTGGTACTAGATCCAATTTCTCTAAAATTTCTCCTAATTATTTTATATGCTTCATCAGTCTTTCCTATTTCGAACTTATTTTCCACTTCTTTGCACTTATCATCGATCCATTGCTCTTTCGCTTTCCTACATTTCCGAATAATTTCCCACTTGATCGCCTTATATCTTTGTTTCCCTATTTCATCTAACCTATTTTTATATTTGCGCCTTTCCTCTATTAGACTCACAATATGTTTTGTTATCCAGGGTTTCCTACTTTCATTCTGTTTATGACCCAAAATATCCCTAGCTGAGGAAACTAAACTGTTTTTAATGCAATTCCATTCTTCCTCTATGTCCCTAACAATATTTTCGCGATACAAATACGTCGATCGACTAAATGCTTCAAAATAGCGATTTTTATTGCATTTTTCCGCCGGGTTGGTAGGCAACCCCGTTTTGCATCCGTGCTTTGTTGGTAGAGGCTCCCCTTTTGACTTCGCATAAATATATTAAATCCAAAGCCCATTTTGTTTTTTCTTAATAGAAGACCTAGTCACTGCAGAATAGCAGATTCAACTGCAACGTAATAATACAAACTTTATTGTTACGATATAGGTACGTGCATCCGAGAATGATAAAACATTTCGGGGTGTGTCTGAATACATCAAATAGGGTTAAAACCTTCGCGTGTTAAACTGAAAATTAATTACAGTTACTTTATCAGTATCAGTGTTTAGCTGTCAGGGAGGTCCTGTTTCTGTAATTAATCCAATAAGTGCGCACATGAAAAAATATTTCCGAATGTAATGGGATTGCCTTTTGACCTCGGCGGGAAGTTCCCGATGCCTTTCTAATGTGTATAAATCATTGCTGTTAATTACAGCGTAATTCCCAACAGTAGGAACTCGAAACATAAGTTTTAATTAGTTAACACAAAAAATATCGCGCTACAGAACTCAAACAGTAGCAATTTAATACTTTAATTAATTCTCGGTAGGGCGTTTGTATTAGTTTTCATTCGACAGCATAAAAAGAAATGCGCTAATTGCAAATTGCTAGGTTATTTCTTCACTTTTTAAGCTGCACTTGGTGTAACTTTCGATGTTTGTCTAACCCACCAAGAGGCGCATTAAAAAGTTCAGTCAAGAAATAAAACTGTGGGGTGTACAGGGTGTCCTATTTTCGTTGTGATTTGGGGATTTTGTAACGGTGAAATTTTACACTAAAACATTTTTCGGATTTTAATGCTTATTTTATTTAAATTCATATAAGGTTATGGTACTTACAACGTGCTAGGAAGGTTTGTTATGCTATCTCTAACTTATTTATTCCATTTAATGATTAGTTTCTCTCCTTAGCTGCCATCGCAGTTGTCTTTCGCAGATGCCTCCGTCCCAGCCCTCGGCCCTATTTTCTTAGGTCACTGTAGATTTTGTTTCACTTCTAGTTTGAGTTACCTTTATTAGTTTATCAGGTTGAATGAGATTTGCTGAGATTTACCTTTTGTGTTACCCTGTTTTCTTGTATCTTTGTCACCTAGCTGGATTCTGGATATTGCCTGTATCTGCTGGTTGTTTATTTTGTTCTCGTCATTATTTGATATTTACCCTCTTTCTGATCAATTCTGTGCGCCTTATTGTTCATTTTTCGGACTTTCGTGTTTCATTTAGTTTACGGAAATCATTGAGGTAATCTGTGAGACTTTAGGACACCTTTTGGGGTTATGTTTTGATTTTGCGATTTCCCCAGCTGTCATGTATGAAGATCACCTCGATTGTATTGCTCTTCAGTAGGTCAGTGGTGTACTCATCTATTTCAACTTTCTAAATTGATGCTTTCATTTCTTTATGTCCTTTATTCTCTTTTCTTTCAACTCGAGAGGTTTCCTTAAGGTTTCTATCATCCTTATTATATTTCTGCTCGGAGTTGCAAGTCTTCAGAGCGTTTCTTTTCATCTGTTTATTATTCTGCACCCGGCGACGCCTATGCTTTTTGATGTTGGTTTAGGGAGTTTTGATTTGGATTTTCATAGGTTGATCGCCGCGTATTCTTCACGTGCGCGTTTTTTTCAAAATTTGCAATTTCCGCTAGCCATACTCACTTCTAGTCCGATTTCGAAGGTATTTGGTTTTGTGTGATCCGGAGAGTTTTTGAAGATATTTTTCATAGCCAAGAAATTGGGATTTTCTCCGGACATATTCCAGACGTCGTTTCAGCCTGGTTGGTTTGTAGGAGGCGTTGTCTACTCCCGATTTGGGGATTTTGGACCAGTTTGCCTTCGTTTTTGGCTGGAAGTTTGTTGGAAAAAAACCCTCTCGAGGTGAGCACGTGTTTCTTTCTTTTTCTTTCCTTCATTTGTTTAATTCTTATTATTAGTATTGTGTTGCCTTCTTTATTTCTCTTTTCCTTTATTCTAATTTTTGTCCTTACGACATTTTAGGGTTTTTTTTGGGAACGCATTTTTTTGTACCTTCTACGTTTTGGTACAACGTTTTTTTGGATTGCGTTTTGGATCACGTTTTTCTTGAGAACGTACCTATTTTGTGGATCACGTGTTGGACATTATCTGGATAGCCTATCCATCTGCAGATATTGTTGAGTCGCAAGTTACCCGGCGGCCCAGCTGACCATCGATCATCTCTGTAAGGTCAGATAGTTTTTGTCCCCTGTCCGTTTGGAACACCGTGTCCAGCGGCTGGCTTGTAAGTTGCGCCCGGCACAGCTTTTTGTGCCAATTTTGTGTTCGTTTTTTTTGTGATTTCGCGTCGCCCGTCCGATCGAACTTTCGTCTCCGTTCGGCTAGTTTCATATGTAGATGCCTGGCCACGGCTTGTTGTGGTCACACTGTTTGTTCTTTTGGACTTTTGTAAAATTTATTCATTTATTAACTTTGTTTCTTTTGCTCACGTAGTTAAGTAGTTTATTATTGTTTAAAATTCATTTAGTTAGTACTTAATAATTTTTGGTTCATTTTGTTTATAGTCACTTCAATAATTTTGCTTAGTTTTAAATTTCATTTTGATTAATAGTAATATCTATTTTTTTGTCAAGATTTAGTAACAGTCGATACTCCCGTTTGCGTCTGACTTCATTGTTGTAGTTAGCGTGCGTGCGATTGACCCGTCGGTGCGCTGCGCGTGCGGAGCTCCATTCGTGTAGTGTATTTACCGCGTCATCCGCGCCTATTTTTGATTTTCTCTTTTTTAGCGCAACGTTAGCACCGGGTGTCTAAATTTCACCCAGGTTTATGTTCATTGCTTTTTTTTATATTTATATATTATATATATTCATTGATAATTAATTTGTTGATATCATTGGTGCTTTTTGGTATTGCTATTATATATATATTGTCAGATATCGCCATATCTGGTTTACATACCTATTTTGTTTTTTTATTATATGATATACTATTAATTTGACTACGTTTTTTTTCTTTTGTTATTTTATTGTGCCCTATTGTGTACCAGCGGCTTTTAGGAGTTGTAGTCGTTGTGTGTTGGCTACAGAGGATCAGCCAACAACTCCTTGGCGCCCTTTTCCTGTTTTTAGCCCACCCCATCTTCGGCTTCGAGCATAGCTGCGGCAGGATCCTCCATTGTGGCGTTAGTCTTTTAGGTTACGTCACAATTTCTCATAGAAGCAGCAGAGATAGAGTCTCGGGGTTTTCGCAAATCTTCGAACTAAAAACTTTATGATGATGATACTTAAGAGGATAACAATTTGGTGCTTTATTTAACTTTTCTTTTAAAAATTTGCGGAGGGCGTGCCTTAAACCCCTTGATTACTAGCCGCAAATGGATAACAAAACTAAGTTCCAGTAAGTGTTGAAGAACTACCTAAAGTATTTTCCTTGGAAAGATATTAGTATATTGTTATTTCACTTGCACGTTTATGTTACAGTTCATAAAATCTATTAACCAAAGTTTGGTTAATTTGCAATTTGAATTGCAAAATGCTTAGGTATCTAAAATGCTATGGCAAACTAGTATTTAGTATAAACTGTATACCTCGCTATACCGAGTCTATCTTATTATTATTCTCAAACGGTATCGGCAAGATCTGCATTCATGAAAGCAGCGTGCACCGGCGTACCTCCTCGTGCTCTTATCTAGGTTTGTTCCATCCATACATCACCTCCGTTTTGCGGTCAAAAGTTGTGTGGGTGTCTCCCTCCGCTGGTTGTAACGACGGTCACATATTTAATTGAAACGGCACTGATCTTTTAATCTATTCAGAGGGAGACAATTCCGCGGGCTCTTTTGTTTGCGATTTAAGTGCCTTTTGTTCGACTTGAAAAAGAGAGAAGTGAAATATATTGGGTCCTTCGCATTATTGGATCGAGCAGCGGTAGATATTTAGGGAGAGACAGTTGCAAATTAAAAGGCACGCTCTCTGTAGAGATTGGATGCTGCAAAAAGCGGTCGGTTTTATCAGAGATTATTGATACTGAATACAAATAAAGAAGGCGAAAGAAGTTTCAAGACAGGAAACAAGTTTGCTGCGCTGTACCTTTGAATAAATTTAAAAACAAGTTTCGATTCGGAACTAAAGTATTTTAAATTTTCCGTGTCGAAAAGAAAAATTCGATTTACAGAAATTTCTGTTACACTGCACCTATAATCCAAAGAAAATAAACAACAAATTAGAAAACCCTGGCATGATAATATACTATACTATAATTTAAATACGTCGACATTCGTTTCTACCCGATGAAATATGTATAAATTAAGTTGCGACGTTGGTATTGCATTAAATTATGAGCTATTAGATAAATTATTCGTAATATAATTAACCAACCTTTCAGTATGATTAATTAAACGAATTAGTCGATGCAGCCTACGCCTATTTTATCAAAATAAGTCTTACTCTGTTTGAGAGACTAATTTAAGTGGTTCAATATTCTCTGGTAATAGTGGAATTTCCAGTTAATTGATAGGAGATTTCAATGCAGTCGTAGGCACAGGGCGAGAGGGCGGAATAGTTGGTCCCTTTGGATTAGGCAATAGGAACGATAGGGGAGTGAGACTGATAGAGTTCTGCGATAAACATAACTTAACGGTCGCGAACACTCTATTTCACCATCATGTTAGGAGACGCTACACGTGGAAGATGCCAGGAGACCTAGGGAGATATCAAATAGATTACATTCTTGTTAGGCAAAGATTTAGAAATCAAGTTAGGGATTGTAGAAGTTATCCAGGAGCAGATATAGATAGTGATCACAATATAGTCGTTATGAAGGCCAATCTTAAATTTAAGATTTTGAAAAAACGAAGCGGAAGAAGGTATCTTGACCCAGAGAAACTAAAAGATGATGATACGCGCGATAAGTTCGAGAAAAAGACAAACGAAGTACTAAAGGGCGCGGGCGAAAATATTGTTAGGGACATAGAGGAAGAATGGAATTGCATTAAAAATAGTTTAGTTTCCTCAGCTAGGGATATTTTGGGTCATAAACAGAATGAAAGTAGGAAACCCTGGATAACAAAACATATTGTGAGTCTAATAGAGGAAAGGCGCAAATATAAAAATAGGTTAGATGAAATAGGGAAACAAAGATATAAGGCGATCAAGTGGGAAATTATTCGGAAATGTAGGAAAGCGAAAGAGCAATGGATCGATGATAAATGCAAAGAAGTGGAAAATAAGTTCGAAATAGGAAAGACTGATGAAGCATATAAAATAATTAGGAGAAATTTTAGAGAAATTGGATCTAGTACCAAAAGCATTAGGAATGAGGCAGGAGATATCCTAATCGAAAGCGGGGAGAAGGCAGATAGGTGGAAAGAATATTTAGGAAACTTATATGCGGGACAGGAAGTGCAAGATATATTAGAAAGTGAAAGCAGTGTAGAAGGGGATAACCTAGGGAGTCCTATAATGAGAGAAGAGTTTGAGCTAGCACTAAAAAGTTTAAGGAATAATAAAGCACCAGGTATAGATGGCTTGCAGGCAGAAATCTTAAAGTGCGCAGGTCAAGAGGTAATAGATCGTTTATTTAAATTAGTTAGTCGCATATACCTGACAGGCGAGATTCCAGAGGATTACAAACTGAACATCATGGTAGCTTTGCCAAAAAGGAAAGGCGCGGATAGATGCGAAAATTTTAGAACTATCAGTTTAACTTCCCATGCGTCAAAAATTTTAACTAGAATTGTGCAAAGAAGGATGGAGAAAAAGGCGGAAGAGATATTAGGAGAAGATCAGTTCGGATTTAGACGAAATAGAGGAACGCGCGAGGCCATTCTAGCTTTACGAGTAATTATAGAAAAAACGATAGAAAAGAGAAAGAGCGTATATATAGGATTTGTAGATTTAGAAAAAGCCTTCGACAACGTAAAATGGGGGAAGATGTTCGAAGTGCTGAGAAAGGTAGGGATGAAATACAGGGACAGAAGAATAATACATAATCTCTACAAAGAGCAAAAGGCAGTTATAGAATGTGAGCAGGAACGAAGGGAAGTAGATATCCGGAAGGGAGTGAGACAGGGATGTGCATTGTCACCTCTAGTTTTCAACTTATATATCGAAGATGCGATTAATATTGTTAAGGAAAGAACAGCCTCAGGGATCAATGTACAGGGCCAAACTATTAACATGCTCAGATTTGCGGATGATATAGCAGTGTTAGCATCTAGCAAAGAAGAATTAGGAGCGGCTTTGAATGAAATGGAAGCAGTTTTGACACAGGGCTACGGCATGAAAATCAATAAAAAGAAAACTAAAATTTTGGTATGTAGATGGAGTGAAAATAGAACTAAAATTGAAATACAAATAGGAAATGAGAAGATAGAGGAGGTCGCGGATTTCTGCTACTTAGGAAGTAAAATAACCCAAGACGGTAGGAGCACTAAAGATATAAAACAAAGAATGGCGCAGGGACGAGTTGCGTTTAACAAAAAGAAACAACTGTTATGTTCGAGAACGGTTAATATAGAGACTAGGAAGAGACTCTTAAAGTCGTATGTATGGAGTACGGCATTATACGGGTGCGAAACTTGGACAATAGGAGAAGCGGATAGAAAAAGAGTAGAAGCGTTTGAACTGTGGTGTTACAGACGCATGATGAAGATACCGTGGATAGATAAGGTTAGCAATAGGGAAGTATTAGAAAGAGTTGGGGAAAGGCGAAAGGTATGGAAAACAATAAAGAGTAGGAGAGATAGGATGGTAGGACACCTTCTAAGACACGAAGGAATAGTTCGCGACATACTAGAGTCAGAGATAGGAATAAAAAGAGGTAGGGGTAGGCCTAGATTAGACTACTGCTCTCAAATAGTTAGGGATGTAGGATGTTCTACTTTTAGGGAAATGCGTAGGTTAGCTCAGGATAGAAAAGAGTGGAGGTACGCATCCAACCAGTCTTCAGACTGAGAACCTTATGATGATGATGATAGGGATCAATCCCCATCGATAGCTGCGTGTATTTAAGGATTAACAGGTTAAGTGTTTACTTAGTAAACGATGCTGAGTGTTTACGTATTGGACTACTCATGGATAAATAAATTTCGAGGCTTTGACACCCCCGGTGTTTGATTATTAGATTTACTTGCTACGACAACTAATTCAATATGTATTGCCTTTGTCGCAAAGCAAATAAATAAAGCAACATAAGCCTTGACCATACGTTTGTTTCTAGTGCGTGACTCTTTAATCATTATTGGACCTGCATGGTCTACGCCGCTATTTTGAAATGGCCTTGAAATTGTTACCCTATCAGATGGCAAATTTCCCATGATCTCTTGCATAAGCTTAGGTTTATATTTGAAGCAATTCAAACACTTATGAAGAATTTTTCGAACTTGAGTTCGTCCGGAAATTGGCCAATAATTTTCCCTAACTGCCGCTAAAGTAGCTTGATTACCTGCATGTAAGTGTCTTTCGTGTTCATGTAATATTATGATTCGTGTAACGTGATTATTATTAGGGAGAAGTATCGGGTGTTTTCTGTCAATTGAAATGTCTGCATTAGAAAGTCGACCGCCCACCCTGAGTATTCCAGCGGTGTCTAAGAACGGAGTTAACGAAATTAAACGATTTGATTTGTCAATTTTGTTTCGGGTTTTCAGCTGCTTGATTTCATTAAAAAATTCATTTTGTTGAGTGATTTTTATTATTTTCATTGCGCCTTTTCCAATTTCGGAACATAACAAGCTTTGTTTTGACCGTTCAGATTTGGGTATTCTACAATTGTTGATGAAGCGCAAGACATAACCGAACACTCTTCGCAATTTATTCCAAGTCGAAATGTTAACAAATGAATGTGCCAATGGATTGGGATCAAAAGAAATTGTTGTGAGTGTTATGTTTCCTCTTTTTTCAATATTTGTTTCCTTTAAGGATGGTTGTGGAGGCCAATAAATTTGTCTTTGTTTTAAGAAAAAAGGACCTTGCCACCAAATTGTTAAATTTGTTGGGTTTGTACCGCGTGAAATAATATCTGCAGGATTATTTTCTGAAGATACATGAGCCCAAAATTCAAAAGTTGTAAGTTTCAATATCTCAGCTACTCTGTGGGCAATGACGTGGGCAACGTATTTGGAGGCTAATACTATTGTGGAGTCTGTCCAAAGGAAAACATGCTTGATCAAGCCCTTTAGAATTTCTGATATTTTATGATAAAGTTTCGACAACAGTAATGCTCCGCAGAGCTCCAACCTAGGAATTGATAACGTTTTTAAAGGTGCAATTTTTGATTTGGCGCATAGCAGGTGAACCTGATAATTACCCTCTTCATCGATAGTACGTGCATACAAGCACGCACCGTACGCTATTTCGGATGCGTCGCAAAAACCATGGAGTTCGATTGAACTGCTAATTGTCCCGGAAGTGATGTTTCTTGGAATCTTTAATAAACAAAGATTGGATAACTCTGTTATGAAGTTGTTCCATGAAATTTGTATTTGAAGTGGCAATGTATCATCCCATTCGATTTTTAAAGACCATAACTGCTGCATTATTTGTTTGGCAGTTGTTAGTATTGGCCCGACTAAACCTAGTGGATCGAACAGTTTGGATATTGTAGAAAGAACGTTTCGTTTTGTAAATTTGACTGATTTATCGATTGGAATTACTTCGTAGGTTAACACGTCTTCCTGAAAATTCCAAGATAAACCTAAAGTTTTGATTTTTCCTCGTTTATCAAGATTAATGATTGAGTCTCCAGATGAGCCGCTATTATCTGGAAGTGCTTCAACTACGTTAGAAGTCCACTTGCGCAATTCAAACCCTGCTTGTAAAAGACAACAACTTACTTGTTCTCGAATTTCAACAAGCTCTCTGACCGAATTTGAACCGAGGAGACAATCGTCTACGTAAAAGCTGTTTTCGATTGCAGAACGTGCGAGAGGAAATTTTGACTCTTCGTCTATGGCTACTTGATTAATACATCTGATTGCTAGGTAGGGAGCGCAAGCAGTTCCGTACGTTACAGTAGATAAACGAAAAGTTTGCAATGGTAAATTTGGATCAGCACGCCAAAGAATTTTTTGAAATTCTCGATCTTCTTCGGCTACTAAGATCTGCCTGTACATTTTAGCTATGTCCCCAGTCAACACAAACCGATGCATACGAAACCGAGTTATTATTGAAAATAAATCAGATTGAATGGTTGGCCCTACCATCAAGTTTTCGTTTAAACTTATACCTGTGGTGCTTTTGGCTGATGCGTCAAAAACAACTCGAACTTTGGTAGTCGTTGAATCTCGAAACACGGCATGGTGAGGCATGTAAAATTCTTTGTTTGATTCTGGTGCAGACAAAATTTGTGGAGCAAGTTCCATGTGATTCAAATCTGCGTATTCGTTCATGAAAGTGCTATAATCCTTTTTCAATTCGCTATTTCTATTTAATTTGCGTTCAAGCAAATGAAAACGTTTCTCTGCAATTGATTTTGAATCACCGAGAGGCTTCGCAGTTTCCTTGAATGGTAATTTTACTACGAACCGACCTTCAGAGTTTCTTATATGTGTATCCAAAAAATGTTGTTCGCATGCGCGCTCTTCTTCAGACCGAATGTCGCAATTTCGAATTTCCTCGACCTCCCAGAATTTCTGCATTTGCCGTTCAATCGTGGTTAAAAGGCAATTTTGACTCTTAGAATGACTTGATATTGAAGTAGATATGGGACCGCCTATTATCCATCCCAATTCTGTACTCTGAATAATTGGTTGATCGCGGCCTAAACGTATCTGCGGTTCTTCCCTCAAAAGATCCCAAAAGATTCCTGCTCCGATCAACATGTCGATTGATTTGGATTTGTTAAAGTCAGGATCCGCTAACTTTATTGAACTAGGAATTCGCAATTGTGACACTGAAATGTATTCAGACGGAAGACTCTCAGTTAATTTCTGAAGTACTAAACACGAGATTTCCTTAGAAAACTGCTTTACCCTTGAATGGATTGTTACATTCGTTCTTTCGTTCACATTTATTGACCTTTGGTGAATGCCAGAAATTGATTGAGTTATGGCATGAGTGTGAATTTTCAAACGTTTGCAAACGTTTGTTGTTATGAAGTTACTTTGGCTACCTGAGTCTAATAATGCCCGCAATTTATGAATGCCACCTTCTGCGTCATATACGTTTACTAGTACTGTTGACAACAAAATTTGTGATGAATTAATCTGAGCTGTCAATGTTGATGAAGTTTGAATATTTGACGAAAGTGTTTGTGATTGAATTGACGTGGATGAATCAGTGTGCAATAAAGTATTGTGTTTTTTATTGCAGACTCGGCAATTGGAGGATTTGCATTCGTTGACACCATGACCAGAACGAAAACAATTTGTACACAAGTTGAGTTTGCTAATTTCTGACGTTCTTGTAACGATTGGAAGTTTTCGAAAGGAATCGCATTTAAATATGATGTGTGAACCTTTACAGAAAATGCATGTCTTCCAGTTCGAGTGTGTAGTTGCTACATTGCATTGCGTTTGCTTACCTGGTTGCCTTTTGGTTATGTTAATTGATTTTGATTCGAATTTTGTATGTAATTCGAATTTTGACTGTGATTTTCCTGCGTACAATGTTTCTAAATAATTGCAACGATTATTTAGAAATTGTATGAGTTCTGTGAAGGTGGATGGTTCATCAGATGTATTTGACATTTCCCACTCCCTCTTTGTTTGATTGTCCAGTCTGGATGTGACTATGTTGACAAGAATAGCATCCCACTGATCAACTGGAAGATTGAGAGTCTTTAGTGCCCTTAGATGTTTGTTTACCGTGTCAATCAATTCTCTAAGCGCAGTATAGCTCTCACGAGTTAAATTTGGAAGTTCGAGAATAGCATTTACGTGATTACGAATTAAAATGCGTTTGTTTTCGAATCGTTCCTGTACTAATTTCCATGCTATTTCGTAATTGTCTTCAGTTACCTCCAACGAATCTATTACATTTGCGGCATCCCAAACTAACAATTTACCAACCTCAGCAGAACTCCCAACATGTTTTTTTACTGAGTTAGTGTAGTGAAAGAGCCTATATTTCTAAAAATAACACGATTTTCGTTCGGTTAATAAAATTGGAGCGCCCCACATAGAGCCGTAACACAATTATCATCTTTATTTTAGCTCCATTACAACCGTAATAAAAGCGACAATATCCGTTCTGTATACACTTACAGTAATCCACGCAACACCGAGCCTAATCGAAAAAAATCCTGAATATTCAACCGAATGCTGATTAGAACCGAAGCCGAGAAAGTTCTCTTAATTCTCAATACGATCCTACCTTGCATTATAAACAGCTCCTTTGTCCGCTATTTGCTTTTGTTATTCATTTCGATTGCTTTACGCTGAAAGTATAGATTCGTGCATTGTCTTAACATTTCAATTCAAAACAAAAGCCCGCCTCCCACAGCACTCTAAACAAACTTTATTGTACGAAAGGAAATGTGTACAAGTGTTTAAAAGTAATTAGCAAAATAGAGAACTCGCTCTTCGTTTAGTTTGTATCTCAAGAAATGTTGATGGGACAAACATATTGATTTTGCTTATGAAATATTCTGTTTCGGTAATCTGATCGATTTATCCGTGTTTTCTTTTAGGGGTGAGAGCAGTCCCGACCCTATTCCGCGTAGGGGTTGTTTAAAGGCAGGCTGTCATTATAAGCGGCGGTGCTCATTCATAATTTCGCGAGTGTAGACATTGATGTATACAACAGGAGAGCGATTTTTGATATTGAAAAATAAATGCGTTTATAGTAAAGTCTGGAATTTTATCAAGATGTAGCAAAAGGGGGGTCCATAAATATTTATAAATTGCTCCCATACATAAAGAATACTTACCCCACGAGATATTCAATTTAAAAGTATAATGGGGGGGAAATTATTTTCCCCGGGTATTTACGGATGGAAAATTATTAAGGAGCCCGTAAAGAGGATTTGAAATACTTTTATATGGAGATGGAATAAAGATTTTAACCAATAAGATTGCCCCAAATTGAGTTTTGATCGTCTTACATATTTAATTTTTAAACGAACAGACCCGAATAAAATGTCCGGCTATAATTAAATTGAGTTCCCTAAAAATGACAATCGTAAAATTGCACCGGCAAAAAGTAATTTCGAAAGTTGCTCCCTGGGGTGCTAGAAAACGTTTTTTCTCCAGCTTTTATATATAAATCAAAAAGTGTTTGTGTAGCACTGTATAGATTATGCGTAAGAAACAATAAAATTTACATATGTATGAGGATTATCGCGGCTTTTTGTGCATACACAATTTTCTTGTTGCTTGAACGTGAAAAGTCGTCATAATCGTATAGTTGAGAGAGGTCTCGCTTTGCACTTGGTGAAACATAATATTGAACTAGTTAAATGCACTTGGTTGTTTCACAAATGTATTAGTAAGAAAATCCTTACCACTTTTTCTCATTTCATTACGTTTTTGTTTGTTATTTTCCAATAATTTCTTTAAATTTAGATAATTGACACTGATACTATTGATATTTAGTTTCCTTAATTTTTTTTGTGATAATGAAGTCAATGTTTGGAACGTGATTTAGTGAACATCATGTCATATCCATCTTGTTTTGGGCTCCGGCATATAAAAAGTTTTTTACTTTCTTTCTGTGTTTGTTGAGAATCAATTTATCCACTAACGTAACATCATAGCCGTTATTAGTAGCTATGTCTTTTATTGTTTTTAGTTCTGTGTTGTAATTATCTTTGCCGACATTTTGATACTGTGAGATTGGTTTGAATCGTTCGGAATAATATTTTCTGTGGCTGTAGGTTTCCTATATATACTGAAATCTAAAGGACCAGACACTTTCTTAATATGAATATCAAGGAAATTTAAACTATTGTTGTGTTCTAATTCTAATGCAAACTGAATTTTGGAATTGCAAGAATTTAGGAAATTTAAAAATTTCTGTATTTCTCTTTCAGAACCTCTAAACTGGCAAAAAGCATCATCTACATAACGGTACCAACCTTTTATTTGTTTGATCAATTGACTGTTCGAATCAAACAATTTATTCTCAAAGTCATCCATAAAAATTTCCTCCAAAAGAGGGCTAAGGAGTGAACCCATTGGTAAACCTTCTTTCTGGATATATACTTTGTCATTAAACTTGAAATAATTTTGTGAAATACAAACATCTAATAATTTTTTAATTTCTGTTCAGGGATAAATTGACAGTGTTTAGTCGATTATCGAGTATATCTCGTAATTGTGCGACAGGTATGGAAGTAAAGAGACGTTTTACATCAGGCCCGTGCAACCTGCGGCCCGCGGGCCGCATGCGGCCCCTCTGACAATTTTATGCGGCCCGCGTGGCAAAGCATAGCAAAGCAAAGTGATGTCTATTAAAAAATGTAACGTCTCTCTCAACAAGGAACACATAAAATGCACCGTTTCACACATATATTATACCTACGTGTGAACAATTCTTTTCTTTGATGAAATTGACAAATTCCCTTATATTAGCGTCAACGAACATCCGCCCGAATAGTGTTCAAATTGTGGCCAGAAATCACATGGGCTTTATTATTAATAGGTATTATTTTATTAAAGTAACCTAAAAGTTTTGTTCAAAATTCATTTAAAATGGGATTGACTACTGCACCGTCCGACCGTCACCTAAAATTATGTTCGAACACGGTCGGGCATGCGCATTACTGAATGTCAATACACTGAAAGTGTAAAAACTAATTATGATTATGAAACGAAAGTTGACAGAACGCATTTTTTGAAACAGACCACTTAGCTGACGGGGCACCAGACACGCATTTTTGAGAAAAAAGATGATGTAGAAACATAAGCGAAACAAATCAAACTCGTACGGGGGTAGAACTCATCTAGCGCTAGGTTAAGACAATACTCGTACACCCACCGAGACCGTTGGCGTATTTTATTGACATTGCGTAATGCGCACGTCCAACCGTGTTGGAACAAAATTTAATATAACGGTCGGACGATGCAGTAGTCACTCCCTTTAAAAATTGTTTGAAGAATAAGATATTTATTTTTTTGCAATTTTTTCTCAATAATTTGTGTTTTGATTGTATTTTTTTTTATTTTTACACATGCAAATGTACAAGTGTTCCTAACGTTTTTGTTTCTACCAAAAAAGTGTTCTTTGTTAACTTTTTCTACTATCCACAGTGGTTGGATCGAGAACTTTGACATGCCAAGACTCCTCAGGATGCTGACGTTGTCAGCGAAACACGTGTCGGGTTTACTTACTGTGTCACGGTTTTTTTTCGCGTGGGGTTAACTTATTAAGAAATCACAGCATTTTTCTATTATAAAATTATAAGTCTCAATATTTAACGTGTTTGTCTTTAATTATTCAAAATACTCTGCACCAATCACACCTAGGAAACACTTGATAGACAGTAGTGCGGCCCGCTAAGATTTCATAAAACTTGCAAATGGCCCTTTCGCTTAAAAGGTTGCACGGGCCTGTTTTACATCGAACAACACTAATTTGTACTTCCCAATGTCTCGTAAATGTTTTATTTTGTCTACCAATTCCAAAGTGTTTTTGACAGTGAATTTAGGAGTAAAATCGATGAGGTAAAATGGAATTTAATAATTTACAAATTTTATAATTGGGGGCCGTCATAATAATATGATACAACTGGCCTCCTCAGGCAATTTTCTTTGTGTATTTTGGGTAAACCGTATATTATACGTATATTCTTTTAGAATCTTCAGAACTTGCACCTGATATTTTGCAGTGGGAACAGATTTTAACATTGAAAAATTTGCATCATTAAATAATGGTTCGGTGTTGGAAATGTAATCTTGGGTATTTAAAATTGTGACAGTATTAACTGTATAATCTATACGCACCCCAGAGATTTCCCATCTTCACCCGGACACAATGTATAGGAAACCTACAGCCACAGATAATATTATTCCAAATGATTCAAAAAGAAGTTTTATAGGCCATAAAGAGAATTTTTTATGGAATGGGCTCCAGACGGAGTGTCGATGGAATAGTTTAAGCTCGAAACAGAAAAATTTGATTGGTTCACAAATTTAATTGAAGATACCCTACAAGTATACAATCTTTTATCTCCCTAAAGAATGGCGGCAATATTCAATTAAATTCGTAAAAAACTAAGCGTTTATTCAAGTAACTGTTCGATACGAGATTCTGTCTTGGGGCTTGAATAGTTGAAGATTTACTATTATTCTGCAAACCTATAGAAGGAAGAAATAGGTACAAATGATGTTCTTGTCAGTGCAAACTTGCAGTAGAAGAATTGTGTTGGAAATTGCGCCGATGGAGCTTAAGCCATGTCTGGAAAATGTAATAGTTTACCAAGCACTTGCGAAGAAGGAATCTCCAGGAGAAATTTGTATGATCCATTGGCGTCAAAATCGCTAAGTCCTGTGGTAAAAGTTGTTATTGATGAAGTTAATTACATAAAAAGCAGACCTCTAAAATCAAGGATTTTCTCTGTGGCTTGTGATGATATGGAAGCCGAACATTCATCATTGTTGTTTTCTTTTTCATCTAGGTTGTTGTCAGGCGGTAAGATGTTAAAGTTCTTATATGAACTAAGGAAGGAAATAGCGATATTCTTGAGCGATGAGGGTCACAAGCATGTAGAACAATTCCTTGAAGTTGCTAATGACAATAAAGGTCAATTTATGAAGCTTGAGTAGGTATTTTTTCATGGAAGAGTGCATTAAATTGGATGACCGGAGTTGGATTATCAATCCGCTTGAAAATACAAGAAAATACTAAGAAAAGGAGAACAGTTGATAGATCTTCTGTTAAGTGCTTAGCCAATTGCTTAAGTGAACTGTCTAGTATGTACCTAACTATTCTCTTATAAAGGTAAAAACCAAAGGCGTTTTGGTTACTGTTACCTTTTCTAAGTGCTTATCTACATTCCAAAACAAAAATATTCAATTTTTAATCTGACGCTACAAATGGTAAGTTCTTCAGAAACGGTTTAGTCAATATCGACCGTTCTGCAAGATTTGGGACACCTATGACCTATTTGCCACGCAGGTATCTAAATTTTTCATACGATTGTGTATAGGTATTCTTCGACGAAACAATAACCCTTTCATAAACTTCACCCGCTACAAATAATTAATCTTAATAATGCACGCGTCTGAAACAGTACAGAAGATGATAAACAACCTAGTACGTAGTGAATTTTACCTGATAGACTGGAAAACAGAAGGAAGAGCAGAAGAGAAGCGAACATCTTCAATACAAAATGATCTCACTCACACTACGACATGAAAATTTAATTATAAAACTGCTCCCGGCTTCCCATACATCACACCGTCACTGTTTTTGCTCGTCACCACTAACCGGCACACATCTACCCCAGTAACGAAATTTCGCGACGCGGACTTCTCACCCAATTTCTGTTCCGACCGGTATAGAGACGACCGGCATCGCGACGGAACCGTAACTGCGATGAGGAAGGCTCGAATCAGTTACTGACATGCGCTGATTGCTCCACCCCTCGTACATTAAACGTCAGATGTGTGTGCAAAGGGTAGTTTTCTTCACAGCGATACCAACTATAAAAATTATCCGGGCAAAACGGTAAAAGAAAGAATAATAAGAATAATTTTCTTTAAAACTCCCCTCTGGAAGTAAAAGGGTTTTTTAAAGAAAGCTCATGAATTTAACATGACTGGAGATTTCTTTCAAAGAGAACAGATGGAAATTCTACCTGTAGTTTTATTTCCGAAATAAAAGTTACATTAAATTATTGGAATTTCTTTTTATGAAGTTCCTTTTCACATCATCATAAGGTTCTCAGTCCGAAGACTGGTTGGACGCGTACCTCCTATCTTTTCTATCCTGAGCTAACCTACGCATTTCCCTAAAAGTAGAACATCCTACATCCCTAACTATTTGAGAGCAGTAGTCTAATCTAGGCCTACCCCTACCTCTTTTTATTCCTATCTCTGACTCTAGTATGTCGCGAACTATTCCTTCGTGTCTTAGAAGGTGTCCTACCATCCTATCTCTCCTACTCTTTATTGTCTTCCATACCTTTCGCCTTTCCCCAACTCTTTCTAATACTTCCCTATTGCTAACCTTATCTATCCACGGTATCTTCATCATGCGTCTGTAGCACCACAGTTCAAACGCTTCTACTCTTTTTCTATCCGCTTCTCCTATTGTCCAAGTTTCGCACCCGTATAATGCCGTACTCCATACATACGACTTTAAGAGTCTCTTCCTAGTCTCTATATTAACCGTTCTCGAACATAACAGTTGTTTCTTTTTGTTAAACGCAACTCGGCCCTGCGCCATTCTTTGTTTTATATCTTTAGTGCTCCTACCGTCTTGGGTTATTTTACTTCCTAAGTAGCAGAAATCCGCGACCTCCTCTATCTTCTCATTTCCTATTTGTATTTCAATTTTAGTTCTATTTTCACTCCATCTACATACCAAAATTTTAGTTTTCTTTTTATTGATTTTCATGCCGTAGCCCTGTGTCAAAACTGCTTCCATTTCATTCAAAGCCGCTCCTAATTTTTCTTTGCTAGATGCTAACACTGCTATATCATCCGCAAATCTGAGCATGTTAATAGTTTGGCCCTGTACATTGATCCCTGAGGCTGTTCTTTCCTTAACAATATTAATCGCATCTTCGATATATAAGTTGAAAACTAGAGGTGACAATGCAACTTCCTGTCTCACTCCCTTCCGGATATCTACTTCCCTTCGTTCCTGCTCACATTCTATAACTGCCTTTTGCTCTTTGTAGAGATTATGTATTATTCTTCTGTCCCTGTATTTCATCCCTATCTTTCTCAGCACTTCGAACATCTTCCCCCATTTTACGTTGTCGAAGGCTTTTTCTAAATCTACAAATCCTATATATACGCTCTTTCTCTTTTCTATCGTTTTTTCTATAATTACTCGTAAAGCTAGAATGGCCTCGCGCGTTCCTCTATTTCGTCTAAATCCGAACTGATCTTCTCCTAATATTTCTTCCGCCTTTTTCTCCATCCTTCTTTGCACAATTCTAGTTAAAATTTTTGACGCATGGGAAGTTAAACTGATAGTTCTAAAATTTTCGCATCTATCCGCGCCTTTCCTTTTTGGCAAAGCTACTATGATGTTCCGTTTGTAATCTTCTGGAATCTCGCCTGTCAGGTATATGTGACTAACTAATTTAAATAAACGATCTATTACCTCTTGACCTGCGCACTTTAAGATTTCTGCCTGCAAGCCATCTATTCCTGGTGCTTTATTATTCCTTAAACTTTTTAGTGCTAGCTCAAACTCTTCTCTCATTATAGGACTCCCTAGGTTATCCCCTTCTACACTGCTTTCACTTTCTAATATATCTTGCACTTCCTGTCCCGCATATAAGTTTCCTAAATATTCTTTCCACCTATCTGCCTTCTCCCCGCTTTCGATTAGGATATCTCCTGCCTCATTCCTAATGCTTTTGGTACTAGATCCAATTTCTCTAAAATTTCTCCTAATTATTTTATATGCTTCATCAGTCTTTCCTATTTCGAACTTATTTTCCACTTCTTTGCACTTATCGTCGATCCATTGCTCTTTCGCTTTCCTACATTTCCGAATAATTTCCCACTTGATCGCCTTATATCTTTGTTTCCCTATTTCATCTAACCTATTTTTATATTTGCGCCTTTCCTCTATTAGACTCACAATATGTTTTGTTATCCAGGGTTTCCTACTTTCATTCTGTTTATGACCCAAAATATCCCTAGCTGAGGAAACTAAACTATTTTTAATGCAATTCCATTCTTCCTCTATGTCCCTAACAATATTTTCGCCCGCGCCCTTTAGTACCTCGTTTGTCTTTTTCTCGAACTTATCGCGCGTATCATCATCTTTTAGTTTCTCTGGGTCAAGATACCTTCTTCCGCTTCGTTTTTTCAAAATCTTAAATTTAAGATTGGCCTTCATAACGACTATATTGTGATCACTATCTATATCTGCTCCTGGATAACTTCTACAATCCCTAACTTGATTTCTAAATCTTTGCCTAACAAGAATGTAATCTATTTGATATCTCCCTAGGTCTCCTGGCATCTTCCACGTGTAGCGTCTCCTAACATGATGGTGAAATAGAGTGTTCGCGACCGTTAAGTTATGTTTATCGCAGAACTCTATCAGTCTCACTCCCCTATCGTTCCTATTGCCTAATCCAAAGGGACCAACTATTCGCCCTCTCGCACTGTGCCTACGACTGCATTGAAATCTCCTATAATTATTAAATTTTCGTGTCCTCTCACAAAATCTAGCACATGTTCAATATCACTATAAACTGCCTCTACGACTTCATCACTGTAGTTAGAAGTGGGCATATATACCTGTATTATTACTGTTTTTACAGGTTTCGAATCTAGCCTAACCATAACTACCCTGTCACTTTGCTGTAAGAAATTTTCTACACTCTGCCCTACGAATTTCCTCCTACAGATCCTGTGTGTATTACTCTAAAATCTCCGCTCCAGAAGTCTCCGGCTTCTGGCCATCGCACTTCACTAATACCTACTACGTCTAATGCTAACCTATCCATCTCAATTTTCAAATTCTCTAACTTTCCTACTTGTTTCATGCTTCTAACATTCCACGCTCCGACTCGTGTGATGTTACACTTATCATTTCTGATGACTCCCCCCGAAGCAGTCCCCGCCCGGAGATCCGAATGTCGGACTATTTTACCTCCGGAATATTTTACTCCAGAAGGTGCCATCATCATAAATTCGAAGTACGCTGTACCAGGGATATAATAATGTGGTGGTTTCCCGTTGCCTTCCACATCGCAGTAGTGTGTATCACAGTGCCATACCGACCCTCACGATCTCTGCCACTATGATTACTGAAAGAGCTGCTGCCCCCTTTCAGGGACTTGATTTCCTTTTCACAAAACCAGTAAAATATCAGTATAGCTGCCATTTTTTTGAATTTGATGAAAGAGTAACATATGTATATATGTTGGTTTCCTAAAAATATCAAAATTTATTTAAGTTAAGTCTAAGAAATTAATTTTGTGTTCAGTTTATATTTCTTTTGCAAATTTTACTTTTGGATGAACACTGTTCAAAAGATTTTGAAAATCTAACTAAACTAAATTTGGATTTAAAATTTGTTGTATTTTTGAATATATTCTTAACATTTTTAGCTAAATTTCTTGTGGGAGCATTAATATATGTTATATATGTTTATATAGTTACCAAGAAGCAACTCAAGAAAATATAAACTACATAATGTTGACAGTGTTTATTTTCTGGTAACTCCTGTCCAATTTAAAAGTTACTAATTACACTAATTAATTGCATAATGAACTAGTTTATTGTTGTGTGTAAACAAGTAAAATTATGGCCTTGTGGACGTGGTGGAATTGCTAATAGCATTAATTTGTCGGACCGTATAATTCTACAAACAAATTGTTAATGAGTAGACTCGCATGATCGACACATTCTTATCACGTCCGAGTCATTTGTTCAATAATTACCTGGACACTGAAATTTGCGATTCGTGTTCATTAATAGGCAAAATTTCAATTCGCATGTGGACACTATGAAATCATAATTATATGCAAATGCGGGCGTTATGGACAAATGATTTTATTCGATCTAATTATTGTCATTATTATAAATTATTTATTCAATGTATGTGTGAATTATTTAGTTATGATGGCGGTAACATATTAATATTTTTTTGTAATTTCTTGCCTACATATTTCGCAATTCGGTATAGTCTCTTGACTTGATTAAATTTCAAAAAAATGCTGATTATAGGCCGGTGAATGTTCCAGGATTTTTAGAAGTGAGTATCAGAGGTCGACCTCTCGATTTACACAAACTCGGCGTGTGATTTCCAACACCATTTATTAGGGCGGGCTTATTGGACGTCAGTTTGAAAGCGCTTTTATCGATTTTGGAATATCCAAAAGCATCGCCACTCAATTAAAAAATGTTCACGTAGAGCCCATTTGAATTTAAATTGTATAATTTCGTTGCTGATACCAGAATTTGTGTTTACCCTGATAAATCCTCTTAAAAACGCCTGTCCCTGTAACTTTGTAATCGGGGACTGCCTGGTTAATAAGTCGGAAAAAATGCAAACTCCCGCCTTCGTTGTTTTTTTTTAAATCGTCTCGTCATTATCTGTGTACATATTTTCTTGTTAGCTTTGTTAGCACTTCCCTGGCGTCGATCTTTTTACAGCAATCAATTTCTTGTTACAGAATTGCCGTTTTTTGTACCACTTGGTATACCGGAACCAAGCGAGGAACGTTCATGACTCCTACGTTGTTAAATATTTAAGCCAATAGTCAAACGGAAGCTAGTTATTTTATATCTTACGTCGAATGTTACGCATATAGTATTTACAAATATGCACATGAAAGGAATTTTGCTGCGGTGGCTTCTTGACCAAACCGTTCCAGATAGCTAAACTGGGTCAGCAGTGTTCCAGTGTCTGCTTCATTTTGGTTGATGGATGACAATTTTCTAACTTTGACAGTTTGGAAGTCCTACAATGGAAAATAAGAACTAATTTTCCTGTTTCTTACACAAATAAGCTAAAAAATTGGTAAATTAATCTATTTTTTAATGAAATAAAACGAATTCACCGTTTCAGGAAACGGTAGCAAAAGCAGGGGAGCCAGTGTGTAGAAATTTGTCTACTAATAACTTAAAACAGTTGTTGAAAAGTTAGTGTTAGACAATGCATTATACACCCTGTCCAAGATAAGGAGGGCTAGTATGGGGATATTGGAAATGACAAGAGATACGGATTTGGTTAGATGGGAAAAAAGTTGTGTGATTAAATGACTAACAAAATGGCTCCTAGAAATCCTTGATAAGATTTTCTGTTTTTGAGTTATTTTGAAAAAACTGAATTTATGGATTTTTAACTATATTTTTTTCTGGCTTTATTATTAAAGTTAGAGCGAAACTGACACAACTTCTTCGTAGCAACTTTTGATGAAATTAAATATTTCATTGCCAATTTTTTTATTTTACGTGCCGTCTTCGAGCAAGTCATCAACTTAATTTTTTTAAATGCGATCCTGATTTTCTGATGTCCAATTTTATGAGCCCTTTTTATTCTGAATTCAATAATGTACCACACATTATGGTTTAATTACGTTTAGACATTTTTGACCATCATCAAAAAAAATTTAAGATATGGCCTGTATTTCTCATAATTTTGTAAAAAATAGGTACATCCAGTACCACTAATTACGCCCAGATAATTACTCAAAGTAATTGTCACTTGCTGATATCTGTCCAGAGCGCAGCAGCATATATAGCAAGATAAATTGCATGGTTTGATTGTGTAGGGGAGAGCACCGTACTGATGAGTCCCAGAAGGATGAAACCAGTTGGTCTGCGGTTTTCCATACACATTCAAAACATGCAATATTTAAATAATTCATCTTGGCGAAAAAGTGATTTATGGGTGGGTTGAAAAACAAAATCAAAATTCCTTGCTAAGTAAGTGCGTTAAAATCCCTTAAAAACCCAGAATATATGTCGTAGATGAAATACTGCGCGAGCACGGACTGATTTTGACTTTATTTGAAAACGAAATCCCAGTAATAATCTTATAATTCTCACAAAAGAGTTAGTAGGTTAGTAGGAGAAAGTGGGCAAATCTGGATAACCCCCACCACTTCACTTTAGCCTTGAACTGGAAAGGTGACTTGTGGGGAATCTGTTGTTTCAATGATGAAGTCAAGGTTGAGTGGTGGGTGTTATCCATAACTCTCCACTTCCAGTGCTAGTATAGGTATACAGGGTGATTTTTTTTTGACCGTCTATTAGAAGTATCTGGAGAACTAAAAGAGATATTGATTTGAAATTTTGGCTGTGGCCGAAACCGGGTCGGATCTATTTAATGAAAATACTTTCAAAATGGTGGCATTTCCGGGAATACCGGAAGTTGACACCAACTTTGTTATCTTAAATGGAATGCTACCATTTTCTATTTTTTTTTAGATTCCACGGAAAATTTTAATGTCAATTCAATAAAGGTTCGCTATGTCTAAAATTAATATTTTCGGAGATATAAATTTTTTTCTCAATATTTTGACAGTTGTGGTAGATTATGTAAAAATTAATATCTCGATAACGTCTAGCAGTAAGATGTTCGATTTTTTATGGTGGCAAGACACGGTGTTGGAGTTAATAATCAGGCAAACAAATTTCCAAAATCTATTACATAAAATTTTCTAATCAACGACATATGTTGATCGCACGAAAGTAGCAAAAAGTCATTTTTCTTAAATAGAATAATACCATTTTCAATTGTTTTTTAGATTCCACGGAAAATTTTAATGTTAATTCTATAAAGGTTCGCTATGTCTAAAATTAATATTTTCGGAGATATGAATTTTTTTCCAATACCTATTTTGACAGTTGTGGTAGATTATGTAAAAATTAATATCTCGATAACGTCTAGCAGTAAGATGTTCGATTTTCGATGGTGGCAAGACGAGGTGTTGGAATTACTAATCAGGCAAACAAATTTTCAAAATCTATTACATAAAATTTTCTAATCAACGACATATGTTGATCACACAAAAGTAGCAAAAAGTCATTTTTCTTAAATAGAATGATACCTATTTAAAGAAACCAATTAAAAAACGTGAAAAAATGCGCGTTTAACAATGTATGATGTTTCTCTACCTAAAATGCATAGTATTTTAGATATTTGCTGTTTTCTTATTTCATCGATCAAAATTGAAGAGCGCCGCCTTCTAGTAAGTAGACCTTGGCTTGTAGACAAAACAAAATATTCACAAATTTCACAAATAATGTCTAATAAAAGCAATTGGTATTTTTTAGTAATTTAGTATGGTTGGTGTTTAACGAATAGGATATGGCAAATGATAATTATTCTTACTCGGATATTATGCATTTATTCAACATTCATGGAAAATGCGATAAAATAATTAACAGGACATACAGAACATTTAATGGAACATATCCTGAATTACCACCACTGAACTTATTTTAACTAAATAAAAAATAAAGTAGGTACGTGATAGTAAAACAATGTTAAAGAAACTGTTCAAAATGTAGTCCATTAACTTCTACACATTTAATAATTCGCTTATTTATGGCGTGTGTAGTAGCGCTACGAATTTCATGTGGATCTAAGCCTGCAAATGCTGTAGCAATTCTTTCCACCAATTCATCCCTGTTATTGAGTGGATATTGATACACTTTATCCTTTATACGGCCCCAAAGATAAAAATCCAACGGTGTAATGTCTGGAGACCTGGCAGGCCAACTCCATGGACCCAAACGTCATATCCATCTATCTTCAAACATCCGGTACAATTCGTTAGTAACTGCTGCAGAACAATGACCTGGCGCCCCATCTAGTAGGTATCTAAAATACTATTCATTTTGGGTAGAGAAACATCATACATTGTTAAACGCGCATTTTTTCACGTTTTTTAATTGGTTTCTTTAAATAGGTATCATTCAATTTAAGAAAAATGACTCTTTGCTACTTTTGTGTGATCAACATATGTCGTTGATTAGAAAATTTTATGTAATAGATTTTGAAAATTTGTTTGCTTGATTAGTAATTCCAACACCTCGTCTTGCCACCATAGGAAATCGAACATCTTACTACTAGTCGTTATCGAGATATTAATTTTTACATAATCTACCACAACTGTCAAAATAGGTATTGGAAAAAAATTCATATCTCCGAAAATATTAATTTTAGACATAGCGAACCTTTATTGAATTAACATTAAAATTTTCCGTGGAATCTAAAAAACAATTGAAAATGGTATCATTCTATTTAAGAAAAATGACTTTTTGCTACTTTTGTGCGATCAACATATATGCCGTTGATTAGAAAATTTTATGTAATAGATTTTGAAAATTTGTTTGCCTGATTAGTAACTCCAACACCGTGTCTTGCCACCATAAAAAATCGAACATCTTACTGCTAGACGTTATCGAGATATTAATTTTTACATAATCTACCACAACTGTCAAAATATTGAGAAAAAAATTTATATCTCCGAAAATATTAATTTTAGGCATAGCGGACCTGTATTGAATTGACATAAAATTTTCCGTGGAATCTAAAAAAAAATAGAAAATGGTAGCATTCCATTTAAGATAACAAAGTTGGTGTCAACTTCCGGTATTCCCGGAAATGCCACCATTTTGAAAATATTTTCATTAAATAGATCCGACCCGGTTTCGGCCACAGCCAAAATTTCAAATCAATATCTCTTTTAGTTCTCCAGATACTTCTAATAGACGGTCAAAAAAAATCACCCTGTATAGTGTGTCGCCGAATGAACGTAACTTTATTAGTTCGTATTACCAGAGAAATTGTAAAAATAAAATGAAGCTTATTTGAAATTTTCCTGAAAAACTAAATTAGTTGCGGAATTCTTACTGTCAAATTGCATTTATGATAATATGGTATATTTGAGCGAACCTGAAGACGTTATCTGGGACACACGATATGGCATCGGTTCAAATATTCGCCAGGATGGCTCAATAGGGAGAGCATTGAACTTCAAATCCGTTGGTTCGCGGTTCGATCCTCGCTACTTGCGAATTGATAATTATATTGCGTTGATTCACATTATCTTCTTCGTTCGGTTGTGTATCTAGTTATCGTCGGGAGTAGGTTACGTCAGGGACTGTACAGAAACAGGCAGTATCTATTTTTGATACCGCCTTGACAGTTAATCATTCGCATCTCGACACGAGAGGTATATTACGTAGACAGGTACATGCGCGTCATATTTACTATAATATAAACGGCTCAATCAGGTTTGACATGTGTTGTTGCGGACTTACGGCGGATTGATGAGTGCCGTGTGTCACTGCGGGAGAGCAAGAACGTCCCGTCGCCTAATTACATTAGTGATGGATGTAGAGAGAAAGAGAGAGGAGTAAGAGGCTGGCTGCTGCTGTGTTGCTTAAATTGCACACCAGAGCGAGACGTTTGCTTCCTTAGAGCCACAAAGTGCTTGATGTACTAAGGTCATGACCCTATTAAATAACACAGAAAGACTATCAAGCTGTTTTCGAGTTTAGTACCATTAGCTTTCGAAACATTCGAGGTTGGGAATTTAACACGTTAGTGCACTGTTCGGGTACAGCGAACACATCGGAAAAAATTCAAAACAAAGTTAATTTTTTTGTGTGACAGAGACAGTACATAAGTATATATTTGGGTATAAAAATAATGCCGATAACACCATAAATATGACATAGTTTAGACGTACAAACAAGAAAATTAATAAGCACAGTGTAGAAGTTCGTAGTTTGAATTTAAACTGAACGACCTTTTTACTTTGTTTATTATTAAGGAGAATATTTCTGTCCCCATTGTGCTCCCTGAAATTATTATATCGAAGCAGAATAATGCCGATTTCATATCGAGCAAAAATAAATAGAAAGCATCGCGAAGGAAATTTAATATAACACTCTCCCAAAATTAATGATGCTTGGGAAAACAATCCAGCATCTCTGTCCCTCTGCCAGAACTTTTCGGGTAATTACCCCATGAAGTGGTTCAGCAGCAACAACGAAATTCTTACTTGGAGAGCTTTTGCCCTTTTGTTTCCCATTATGTCCCGAGACAAAAGCTGCTCTCGAGTTATCAGTAGAGCTGTTGGTTATATGACTTGGGAAAATTTTTAATTAAGTCCTAATCTTAATAACATAAACTGCAATATGTAATTGTGTTGCGGGGTCTAAGGAATGATTATGTTGCGTTTTTACGGCTTCTCCCGAGTTTTATTATGGAGAAGTTTAGAAGTTACAGCTTTACGTATCATATTAAGCCACAAAAGAATTTTATTACTATAGACCAACAAATGGGGCCCTTAATTAAATACCAAATTTAATTTATTCTTTGGAAAATAGAGAATATTGCTATATCTCGGTTGGATGAATGATACGACAAAAAAATGAAAATAGAAAAAATTTTAAATACCAAATTTCTTGGGAGTTTTCTCATAAGAGCGACCAACAAAATAAACTAAGGGCCGTCCTTACCGCAAATGACATTTGCGAAGTACGGTGCTCCAGATTTTCGGCAGATAGAACAATAAGCAATCTCTTCGTGTGTGCTTTGTCGGAGTTGAAGCATCGGCATTATATGAAAGAGAGGTCGATCGAATAGGGTCAGAAACAACTGCCTATTCCAACATATTAAATCGATCACGTATATCCAAACGTCCGATAAGAGACAGATTAAGGAGCTCTCTCTATAAAGAATGTACAAGTCTCGAGCATTAGGTAACCTGCCCTCTTTGTGACAAAACGTTCAAAATATATATCCCCATCCGGAGAAAATGACCGACCAGCAGGACATTCATTTGATAATCCGAGAAAGTGGGGCTATACGGGTCGACCTCCATCACACTGCCTAATCTTATCTTTTAAAATATACATTTTTCAGATGCTGGGACTTTTATTCGCCCGGACTTCCGCAGAACAGGAAGTATTTGTATCTGAATCTACTATAATGCGCATATAAGTAACCGTCCTGTAAATTTTAAGTAACCTGGCCGGTCTTGTTTGTAACAAATAAGTAGTAAATATTTTCAAGCTGGGAAATTGAAAGCGTCTGTCAGTGAAGGTTAGATCGATTTGGCATTCCCGTGTGACTTTTGTCTGTAACGGAACGACATACCGGCAGAAATCGATCGCATCTGGGTAACTGGCGGCTTTTGATGAAATCTTAAGGAAGTACGATTACTTATTACCTACTTGTTTGCGACGGATAAGCTGGTGGCAGTAATTTGCATTTCACACATTAGAAATTTCGAATTTGTGTCGTCTTTAGTTATGGAACAACCTGTATACTGTATAAATTTGCCATTATAATTTTAAGCGGAGAAGTCAATAAGTAAATTGAAAGCCAAATATTAAAGTAGATCCCTCTTTCTTGAATCGACGCTTCGAAGTTCCGAAGGACAAATTCCAAATTAATTTTCCCCACTAACAAGGACCAAGGGCGTAAGGACAACGAAATATCGGAGCTATAAAATTTGTTTTACAGTTAGGCGAGCTCTCGGGAGATTTCAATTACTTTTCGTGTATACCGAGTCACGGGAGGCGAAACAAAAGAAGACGTTCTCTTTTACAAGTTAATCGAAGGTGGGGGGATGGAATGATATAGTTAGTTGGAGTCACCGGAACATCCGCGGTCGAGCCTGATATGTCGCGGTCCCTGGGAAACTACATTGATTTATTATGAACCCGAAACTACCGCAAACACAAATCAAACCCTTTGATTTATGGATCCAATAACGTATATCTTCATTACTTTCTTCTCGCGCGCTCTTACGCCCACCACTACCTTTACCTTCAAATACAAATACGAAGGGGTTCCGATATTCAGTAAATTTGTGTATTTCCGCTTATAACACTGAACTAACAAAATTGACTTGTTGACTCCACTAAAATGTCCAAATGAGACCCAGCCTTAAGGATTTACTGGCAATTTTCTCGCTGCTCGAAACATAAAAAAAGTATTAAGGTGAATTTGAGAATGTTCCGTGGAAGGAACGGTTAATATCCTTAAGTAATCTAACATTCAGTTATTAATCATTCTGCCTGCGACCGAGTGATAATAGAAAACCGGAATATGTGACAGGAAGCGAGTCTCTCACCGCTCAGTCACGGCATTCTACGACTACCAGATAAAACAAACACTGATGTTGATTGATGAAAATGCGTTGAATGCATACTTATACGCACATCTATACATTCCTTAAAAGATCAAACATATACGAACAGACTTGGCACATTCCTACCATGAAATATTTCCGCAAATTTATACAAATGACCGAGAAAACTTTTTGTTTATGTCGAGATTTTAAAGAGTTGATACTTTTCGTTTGGCCCGCCGCAACAGCAAATAAATTATCTCTCAGACGAAATCATTTTTCTTTTCAGACTTTGGCTCGCTCTCTTGTATTTCATCCAGGCTTAAAACTTTCCAGTCGGAAAATGCCTCAGTTTTTTCTCTTTCAACTTACTAAAGGTTCGGATGTTTTGTTATTTGCCTTCAGTTTTGTTTAATAGTCCTTAATGGGCCCCGCCGTTTCGCAATTTTTTTATCCCTTCCAGTTTTTTTGCTTCGCTTTTGAGTATCTCTTTTTTCGGATATCCTTCATTTTCGTAGTCGCATAATTGAGTATATTTAAATCAAAATTAAATTTAGTACAATTTGGGTTTTTCACGTTTTTCTGTGTCGTACATCTCCATGTAATTTGGTTCAAAAGAATTGACTATTGAAAATGTGAAGGCATTAGAGATTTGGCGCAAAGCTATTAAGGACATCTGAGGACAGTTAGCAGTTAGTAGCGGTGCTCGGGCGTAGATTAAAGGAGGGAACAACCGAGATGTTGGCTGCCTTTATTGCACCTGACATCCGATAGTTCAATATTCTATTCTCTATTGCTTAAAGTTGGAAGGGAACGACTCTGGTGGGAATGGCTTTTACAGGGAAATGGCCATTTAGAAAAAGTTTGATTTTCTGCGACTTGTACAGGGTGCTCCAATTCCAAGAATCTAAAGAACTTAATATATTACTTTTGTGAGCATGTGTACATTTATTTCCTATTTTTAATTTTAGATACATAGTTACGTTATGAGAAAAATTATTGTCACTTTTTTATACTTTTATACGTTTTAAATAAAAATCTTGACAAAGACCCTATCCAGGGTCGAAACGTCGATAATTTAGATACAGTAGTTTATTTTGATAACAATTTCACAAAAGTAATAAATTTAAATAAAAGAATACAAAAAAAAATTACAACATACTAAAGAACTAACAGTAACAGTATATGGTACCACAGTTATTGTTACATGCAATCCGAACTTATCATAATTTGTAGGTATTACCATATTCGCAAATGAAAATAAAACTTCGTCTTGTAAACATCCAGGACTGCATGATACTTGCCTCCATATTTCATACTGCTATCCATAACTTCAGCTTATCTTAAATGCGAAGTGACAGTGCGACAGTTCTGCTCCGCATATTATGTACCTACCAACATTTTGCTTATGCGGATCACTGTTTGTAATATCCTAACAGGGTCAGCTTCTCTCCGAGTCTCTATGTGTATAACGTTAAATTAACACTATTAGAGCAAAGCTCTTGGGTACGCCATTGAAGATCACAGTGTACGTAAATGACATATGTGTATTGTGTATGACATCACAACTAATATAATTATTGGATATGTGCTCCATAAGTTAAACATGAGCAAATTAGGGTATTATCTACTAATATACGTGATCATGCGAAAGTTGGCAGAGACAGGGCCACTCTCAAGTTCTGACATAAACGCAGAATAGGAGAATAACAAAAATTTCTTTTTGGTGGAGGTGCCGGAGGAGATATACCGTGTGACAAACTTCCATGTGTACATGGGGATATAGTCGAAAGACTATATTTTTCTGCGTATGAGGATATCAAAAACTCTGCAATTTTCCAATTTATTAAAGCATTAAAAGCAAAAATTACACTAATAATTTTCAAATTAAAACACGGATATTCATCAGATTACCTATGACAATTTAATTTATTCTAATCAAAGACTCCCTTGATTCTAATTTCTAATTCGTCTGAACTGTCAACATTATTTATCGACAATTTAAAATTTGGGTTTCAAAATGAACAAAAATATTTATTCAGTTGAAGAAAAGGTTTTCATTGTGAAAACATTTTACGGCGGCAATAGTCTGCGGGTAGTCCGTGACTTATTTTCTGTAAAATTCAATAACAGTCCTATTCCTTCGGTAACAACAATAAAAAATTTAGTTAAGAAATTTGAAGATACTGGGAATCTTTCATTGAACGAAGGTAATTTTTACTAATACATTTACTTGGTTTTTATTTAGATAATTCTGATTCGCTTATTATTATTACCTAGTTGCTAATTCCTTATTGTTCGCTAACTTAAATTTTACTGGGATTATGAGAAATTTAACAAGTGATAACGTGGAGTGAAACAAAACTAAAATTAATCTTATCATTTATTTTTTAGTCGTTCCAAGAAATCTAAATGTTGAGGTAGAGGAAATGGTAATAGGCCTGATAACTGCTTGTCCAACATCTAGTTTAAGGTCTATCATATCATCCCTTTAAATTTCAATGTCACTTACTTACAGTTACTTCCTTTTGACGAAGAATCAAGGCAAACTTTCTGTGACGAAATGCAAGAACGGGCTAATCGGGATCGCAGCTTCCTCTCATCAATTTGTTTTACCCATGAGTGTACCTTCACTTTAAATCAAGAGCCAAATGCACAAAACGTTAGGCATTGGGCCCAGGAAAATCCCAGAATAAATCTAGCCACTACAACGCAATACCCTCAAAAATCAAAATCAAGAAGAAGTTGCACATGCGAATCGGGAGGTCTGGTTTCAACATGACGGATGCCCAGCACATTTTGGAGCACAAGTGAGGGAATTATTAAATAAAATATTTCCAGAGAGCTGGATTGGTCGAGGTGGTGCTATAAACTGGCCAGCTAGATCTCCCGATTTGGCACCGTGTGACTTTTTCTTGTGGGGTCATTTAAAAAATAAGATTTATAAAACTCGTCACCCAAATATTGATTCTTTAAGGAATGCTATTTTTGCGGAATGCAGCTTAATAAACTATCGGCAACTTGCGAATGTGAGAAATTCTTTCTATAATTCTTTCTATAACATCCACACCAGTAATCAATTATTGTCACCTATAGGTAATGAAAATAATAATGTGAATGAGAATTATCTAAATAAAAAAACAAGTTTATGTATTAGTAAAAATTAACTTCTTTCGATGAAAGATTCCCAGCCTTCAAATTTCTTACTAAATTATTTGTTTGTTTGTTTAATCTGATAAATTTCTGTGTTTTAGTTAGAAAATTATTAATGTAATTTTTGCTTTTAATGCTTTAATAAATTGGAAAGTTGTAGAGTTTTTGATATCCTCATACGCAGAAAAAAATAATCTTTCGATTGCAACCTTTACCACCACTGTAACTACACATGGGGAGCAGGAATCCCCAAAAATATAATTGCCCATGTTCTTTCCCCATGCACACATAGAAGTTTGTCACACGGTATGTATATTTTGAGTGATTATAAATCTTATAAATTGTGTCTCGTACATTTTTTGCAATCGTGGATAGCAACGAATTGGGGATATACATATTTATAGACTTCGAAAACTCATAGATCATCAGAGTAATACATCGAGGGTATTACTGCCATTTCCGGAAATAACGGGATACTAATTGCATTTCCATGTTTAATGGATGACAAATAATTGTTCTAACTGAAGTGGCACCGAGAATCAGCTTCGCATGTCCCTACTAAATTAAACTAATACCTCTCGATTTATCAATTAGTCAAGTTAATAGCGAACATCAACATTTCCATCAAACCTGTTTTTTGTACTCGACATTTTCTATAAAAATTGTATTGTAGAAGGAACATTAATTGAATAATGCAAATTCAGTCATGCATAATTAAAAAATCACTTTGAACTAAAACCCAATTGATGTGTTTCAAAATGATTTGATTTTCTTCTTCTTCAGAACTAAAATTTTCCTATTCATGACCAATATCAGACTCGTTTAACGGTGCCTAGGGGCACCTTTTGAGACAATGCCATCTCGACCTCATTAATCAATGCTAAAACACACACTCGTACCGGACTAGCGATAATTCAGAGGGGCATTCGAATGGGGTGTAAATTCGCGGGGGCGGTCGAACTAGATCACTGCGGTTGTTAGTCACCCTTAGGCCATGCGGACACCCTATTGCTCTTCCTGTTCCCCGAACAACCGTGTGTGCCGAATCGTTATCACATTGTTTCGTACGTTGGGGAGGCGTATTAAAAATAAGCTAATGAAATTTTACAAAAGTTGCAAACTAGGTTTCTATTGAGAGTTTGAAGTTAGAGGAGTTGTTTACGATTAAGCTCTGTAGAAAATGAAAGAATCTGATTTAAATTTTCTTGACTGCTTAGTGCCGAAATGTGAATCAACGCGTTAACTAAAATTAAGGCGTTACGTTACCTGTAACATTGAAATTATTTTATGTATCTATGGATACGGCTGTTTATGTCTGACTGCATAGAGCATGGAAATAGTGAAAATAGAGTGGCATAGAGTAGATATGACAGTTGGCGTTGTAGTCAGCATTTACAGTGTTTGTTCGTTCCTAAATTTGTTGCATCTTTTGATTTAATATGGAAAAACCTAATATTAAATAATCCAAATATTGCTTAGTGCCGAAATGTGAATCAACGCCTATTCGAACACCAGGAAAAGTATTTATTTCATTGCCAGTGGGATCGACGTTTAGCAGATTGTCACTTAATTACTGAATTCATAAACAATTTATATTTTGATGTTGTTGGACATTTTCGAACATAAACCGTCTGATAAGTACACATTTGGGTATAAAACTGACATTCGCGTGTACCCTATTATCTTTGTATTTTGTGGCACATGAAATTTAATAAACGGAAGAAACGGCTCCTTTTTCGTTTTGATTAGTGTAGTTGATTTTCCTCGAGATGAAAATTCTGTTTTAATTTCGCAGCTTGAATTTCCCGAGTGAAATAAAGCGAAACAAATGTCAAGCATTGTGTACCGATGTATCAACTCCCTTGCTGACGGTGACAGATTTATTAAGAAAGTTGTGAGAGAGTTGGAAACGTCTCGGTATCAAAGCTAATACAATTCAAGTCTGACAGTGCAGCTTTATAAAAGCGCGGTGCAGCGGAGTGTGATTGGTGCACTCACTTAACCCGTTCTGTCAACTAGTAATCCTGAAACTCTTAATGGCCTTAATTTTTTATCCTTTCAGCGGGCGCCGAGTTGCCGTTGACAGCTTCCTTTGCTTCATTAATAAATTAAACAAGACATAATAACTTTCTGAAAAATGTAACGCACGAGACGCGTCCTATTTTCTCTGGCATAATCTAAAAGCGAACGACGCCGGCATAGATAATGATAAAAATTTAATAATCGAAAACGAATTAATCTCTGGTATCAATAAAGAAACGTTTTCGGTCCCACGGAATTTATTGCAAACATAAATTTAAACTCGCGCTTCCAAACATCAAATTAATCTGGTTTGGTTTTGTCGCTTATTCTGGTTATTAAACAATATTTCGTGATACAATCCCCGCCTGCATCGACAAATCACGTTCATTCCGAAGCATTTAGATCGACGCTTATAAATTATTATATTATGATAGGTACATATTTCTGGAGTCACAATTATTAAACATGCATCATTTGTAAAAAGTATTCATATTCATGTTGAATTAATAATTAATAAAATACTTCGCGTACTACCAATGGAATAATTTATTAAGAGTATTGACATAAAGTAAAATTGCAAATAAATTAATATGACTCTAAGGTAACAGTTGAAGAGGAAACTTAAATTGACAAAACAATAATTTAGTATTATTTTTAGATTATCTTTAATGAATTACACGTATGCAAGTGAGTCACTCAGCTTTTGTAGAATGATAATTTCCCAAAGGACTTGTACCTTGACGCAGTTCTAGTAACACTGGGACGGGTGGGATGGCTTGCGCGCTTCAATGATCTAAAGAGCCGAACCATAGGTTTAACCATATTGGAGGGGTTTTTATTTGAGAAGCCAGACTAAATCAAGTCCCTGAAAGGAGGCAGCAGCTCTTTCAGTAATCATAGTGGCAGAGATCGTGAGGGTCGGTATGGCACTGTGATACACACTACTGCGATGTGGAAGGCAACGGGAAACCACCACATTATTCTATCCCTAGTACAGCGTACTTCGAATTTATGATGATGGCACCTTCTGGAGTAAAATATTCCGGAGGTAAAATAGTCCCACATTCGGATCTCCGGGCGGGGACTGCTTCGGGGTGAGCCATCAGAAATGATAAGTGTAACATCTCACGAGTCGGAGCGTGGAATGTTAGAAGCATGAAACAAGTAGGAAAGTTAGAGAATTTGAAAATTGAGATGGATAGGTTAGCATTAGACGTAGTAGGTATTAGTGAAGTGAGATGGTCAGAAGCCGGAGACTTCTGGAGCGGAGATTTTAGAGTAATACACACAGGATCTGTAGGAGGAAATTCGGGAGTAGGAATTGTTATGCGGAAAAAAGTAGGGCAGAGTGTAGAAAATTTCTTACAGCAAAGTGACAGGGTAGTTATGGTTAGGTTAGATTCGAAACCTGTAAAAACAGTAATAATACAGGTATATATGCCCACTTCTAACTACAGTGATGAGGTCGTAGAGGCAGTTTATAGTGATATTGAACATGTGCTAGATTTTGTGAGAGGACACGAAAATTTAATAATTATAGGAGATTTCAATGCTGTCGTAGGCACAGGGCGAGAGGGCCGAATAGTTGGTCCCTTTGGATTAGGCAATAGGAACGATAGGGGAGTTAGACTGATAGAGTTCTGCGATAAACATAACTTAACGGTCGCGAACACTCTATTTCACCATCATGTTAGGAGACGCTACACGTGGAAGATGCCAGGAGACCTAGGGAGATATCAAATAGATTACATTCTTGTTAGGCAAAGATTTAGAAATCAAGTTAGGGATTGTAGAAGTTATCCAGGAGCAGATATAGATAGTGATCACAATATAGTCGTTATGAAGGCCAATCTTAAATTTAAGATTTTGAAAAAACGAAGCGGAAGAAGGTATCTTAACCCAGAGAAACTAAAAGATGATGATACGCGCGATAAGTTCGAGAAAAAGACAAACGAAGTACTAAAGGGAGCGGGCGAAAATATTGTTAGGGACATAGAGGAAGAATGGAATTGCATTAAAAATAGTTTAGTTTCCTCAGCTAGGGATATTTTGGGTCATAAACAGAATGAAAGTAGGAAACCCTGGATAACAAAACATATTGTGAGTCTAATAGAGGAAAGGCGAAAATATAAAAATAGGTTAGATGAAATAGGGAAACAAAGATATAAGGCGATCAAGTGGGAAATTATTCGGAAATGTAGGAAAGCGAAAGAGCAATGGATCGATAATAAGTGCAAAGAAGTGGAAAATAAGTTCGAAGTAGGAAAGACTGATGAAGCATATAAAATAATTAGGAGAAATTTTAGAGAAATTGGATCTAGTACCAAAAGCATTAGGAATGAGGCAGGAGATATCCTAATCGAAAGCGGGGAGAAGGCAGATAGGTGGAAAGAATATTTAGGAAACTTATATGCGGGACAGGAAATGCAAGATATATTAGAAAGCGAAAGCAGTGTAGAGAGGGATAACCTAGGGAATCCTATAATGAGAGAAGAGTTTGATCTAGCACTAAAAAGTTTAAGGAATAATAAAGCGCCAGGTATAGATGGCTTGCAGGCAGAAATCTTAAAGTGCGCAGGTCAAGAGGTAATAGATCGTTTATTTAAATTAGTTAGTCGCATATACCTGACAGGCGAGATTCCAGAGGATTACAAACGGAACATCATGGTAGCTTTGCCAAAAAGGAAAGGCGCGGATAGGTGCGAAAATTTCAGAACCATCAGTTTAACTTCCCATGCGTCGAAAATTTTAACTAGAATTGTGCAAGGAAGGATGGAGAAAAAGGCGGAAGAAATATTAGGAGAAGATCAGTTCGGATTTAGACGAAATAGAGGAACGCGCGAGGCCATCCTAGCTTTACGAGTAATTATAGAAAAAACGATAGAAAAGAGAAAGAGCGTCTATATTGGATTTGTAGATTTAGAAAAGGCCTTCGACAACGTAAAATGGGGGAAGATGTTCGAAGTGCTGAGAAAGGTAGGGATGAAATATAGGGACAGAAGAATAATACATAATCTCTACGAAGAGCAACAGGCAGTTATAGAATGTGAGCAGGAACGAAGGGAAGTACATATCCGGAAGGGAGTGAGACAGGGATGTGCATTGTCACCTCTAGTTTTCAACTTATATATCGAAGATGCTATTAATATTGTTAAGGACAGAACAGCCTCAGGGATTAACGTACAGGGTCAAACTATTAACATGCTCAGATTTGCGGATGATATAGCAGTGTTAGCATCTAGCAAAGAAGAATTAGGAGCGGCTTTGAATGAAATGGAAGCAGTTTTGACACAGGGCTATGGCATGAAAGTCAATAAAAAGAAAACTAAAATTTTGGTATGTAGGGGATGTGAAAATAGAACTAAAGTTGACATACAAATAGGAAATGAGAAGATAGAGGAGGTCACGGATTTCTGCTATTTAGGAAGTAAAATAACTCAAGACGGTAGGAGCACTAAAGATATAAAACAAAGAATAGCGCAGGGCCGAGTTGCGTTTAAGAGAAAGAAACAACTGTTATGTTCGAGAACGGTTAATATTGAGACTAGGAAGAGGCTCTTAAAGTCGTATGTATGGAGTACGGCATTATACGGGTGCGAAACTTGGACAATAGGGGAAGCGGATCGAAAAAGAGTAGAAGCGTTTGAAATGTGGTGCTACAGGCGCATGATGAAGATACCGTGGATAGATAAGGTTAGCAATAGGGAAGTATTAGAAAGAGTTGGGGAAAAGCGAAAGGTATGGAAGACAATAATGAGTAGGAGAGACAGGATGGTACGACACCTTCTAAGACACGAAGGAATAGTTCGCGACATACTAGAGTCAGAGATAGGAATAAAAAGAGGTAGGGGTAGGCCTAGATTAGACTACTGCTCTCAAATAGTTGGGGATGTAGGATGTTCTACTTTTAGGGAAATGCGTAGGTTAGCTCAGGATAGAAAAGAGTGGAGGTACGCATCCAACCAGTCTTCGGACTGAGAACCTTTTGATGATGAATTTCCTTTAAATAATATTTCGTCCACTGAAGCGACAAATTGAATTGGTGTAAAGACGGAAACTTACAACAGTGAATGAGCAAGACGAGCATCTCCCTGACAGAGAAACCCATATAAGATGCTATCTAGAAAATTGCATTACATCTTGATCTTTTCACTTCTTTTCAGTATAAAATGCAATAAATGCAATGAGGCATGATCACTCGCGAATGCACCGAAATTTAATTTCGGATGATGGATAAAATGCCAACGCCACGAATATCGACAGTAGAAAAACTGTTTTAGACAAATTCCTTTCCTTAGAAAAACATCTTTTTAGAATCGCAAACAAATTCACTGAGACCTATTTTCTTGAAGATATCGAATTGAGTTAATATTGTGTTTAGACTACTACTCTAAATGTTAGTTCCAAATAAGGAATTTAAACTCACTTTTTTTGTACATGGAAATATGCCCTGGTCAGTTGACTATTGCCTGCCTAAAAGAGTTTAAGAATATATATATATAATTAAAAGAAAAACCTTCCTACCCCTAAGGGTGTAAGAGTGTAAATAGCACAGATTTACATGTCAAATTAACAATATTATTTTATCAATATTATTCTAAGTAAAAATTCGAAAATAAACAAAATTCCTCGTCTAGTCTCCTTGGTGTACGAAACGGGCCCATCGTTTTTTGTCCTGCGCCATCATTTTTGCACTATGCCAGGTGTGTCCCATTTGTTGTAAAACTTTCCAAATGTTGTTATTCCAAGTTTCCCGTGGCCTTCCTCTTGTTCTTCTCGGTCCAGTTTTTGCCTCCCATATTTCTTTCACTTGTTTATCATTTTTCATTCTCAATAGATGACCTAACCACTGTAGTTGTTTCTGTTCTACCTTCTCTGCTACTGCTTTCACTCCCAGTTCTTGCCTTATTTCATCATTTCTTATTCTATCTCTCCTAGTGACTCCCTTCACTCTCCTAAGGTACTTCATTTCGATGGCTTGTATTTTACTTTTCAATTTTCTTGACAGCACCCATGACTCGCTTCCAAATGTTAGAGTTGGTTGGTAGATTTATTTATTTCTAATTCGTGTCCTCCTCTCCCATCAATGATAACTCCCAAGTATTTAAATTCTTCAACTTGTTCTAGTTTTTCCATATCTATTTGGATATTCATCTTAACGTTGTTCTTAGAAGTTACCATCACTTTTGTTTTTGCCAAATTTATTTTCATATTATGTTTCTGTAGTGTTACTTTCCAAGTCTCGAGGTTTTTCTTTAAGTCGTTTTCGGTTGGTGCGAATATTACGACATCGTCCGCGAATGCGCATTCGGAAACTGTTATCCGTTTCAGGTTTTTATATCCTATGTGGAGCGTTTTCAGTTTTGGCCTACTTTGTTTTATAATGTCATCCATAAGTATGACAAAGAGTAGTGGACTCAGTACGCCTCCCTGTCTTAATCCGTCTTTGGTGGTAAACTCTTCTGACTGCATATTTTTAGTTTTGACGTAATTTCTGTTATTATAGTACAGACTCTCGAGTGCCAAGATCAATTTCGGTTCTATCCCTCTACTTGAGAGGCTCTCCCAGATTTTCTCCCTCGGAGCGCGGCCAAAGGCCTTTTCCAAGTCGATGAATGCCATGTAAATTTCTTGGTTTTGTCTTGATGCCTTCTCTATTATTTCTTTCAGACTGAAGATGTGATCTTGCATGCTATATCCCTTTCTGAAGCCGCTTTGGGATCCTACTAGTTGCTGTTCAATTTTCTGCCTTAGTCTCTGTTCCAAAATTCGGTCGTAAACTTTGCTTCCCGCACTTAAAAGGGTTATTCCTGGGTAGTTCTGACAGTTCAATCGATCTCCTTTTTTGTATAGAGGTAATATTATACCTATTTCCCAGTCCTTAGGCACTTTCCCCTCGCGCCATGCTTTTCTACAAATCTCGAGCAACAATCGCATCCCCTCGTCGCCGGCTTTCTTTATCATCTCCGGTTCAATTCCATCGTGTCCAGCAGCTTTTCCGGTTTTTAATTTCTGGACAGCATCTCGCATTTCCTCCATTGTCGGGTCATCTTCCATCTCACATCTTCCCTCTGGCAAACCGCCTATCTCCGATGTTGTGACCACTTCGCATTCCATTTTGTCAGTTGTTAGTAATTCTCGAAAATATTCTCTCCATCTACTTAGGACTTCTTTTTCATCAGTTAGTAACTTCCCTTCTTTGTTTTTGATGTGGTTTAATGCAACTTTCTTTTCTGTTCTTAGGTTTTTGAGCACTCTATAAAACAATTTGTGGTTGGCTTTGCTCTTAGTTTCCATCTTTCGGCCGAAATCTTCCCACGATCTCTCTTTTGCTGCCTTTACTATGTGTTTGACTTTCATTCGGTGGTTTTTATATTCTTTATATGAATCTTCAGTCTTCTTGCTTAAGTAGTCTTTCAATTTCTTCTTCTTGATTTTTATTTCTTCTTTTATTTCTTCGTTCCACCAGTTTGTTTGCTTTTTGGCCTTATTTATAACTGCGGTTCCACATACAATTTTGGCTGTATTAATTAGCAGGTTTTTATATCTTTGCCATGCTTCCTCTACGTTTTCCCACTCAAACTCTCTAGGAATCTATTCTACCTCTTCTGTGATTGTTTGTCTGTACCTTCTTGCATATTCTGTGTCTGCCAGTTTATAGGTTTTGATTTTTCTGTGAATTGCTTTCTTTGGTACCATCTTTTGTTTGTTACTACTTTGTTTATTCTTATTAACAATTTTTCCGACTACTAGGTAATGGTCACTGAAAATTTCAGCCCCCCTTTTCACCCTGACATCTTTTATTACGTTTCTCTTTTCTTTTTCTACAAGTATGTAATCAATGATAGATTTTTCTTTTCTACTCTTAACCTCTCTGGTGTATTTGTGTATATCTTTATGTTCATAGAACGTGTTTGTAACGATAAGTTGATTTTCTCTACAGTATTCTATTAGTCTGTTACCGTTGTCGTTTCTTGCTTCCTCGCCTTGTTTACCTACTATTTGGTCAGTTACCCGGTCCCTCTTCCCTACTCTTCCATTGAAGTCTCCCAATATAATCTTGATTCCTTTACTATCTTCTGTTACCAGCGCCATTTCTTTCCAGAACAAGTAACGTCAGTGCTACGTCACTTTAAGTATATATTGGAGATTGTCTCCGTGCGGAGTTCATTCTAGCTTGAGAGCTGATCGAGTGCACTTCGATTCTTTCGGAGTGGTGAGCAGAAAATACCTGACCTATATTATTGTTGTTATTATTATTGTCATATATATAATTGGTTTTTTTTGCATTAATGTTGTTATTGCTATTTTTATTACTATAGGTTTTTCCCTGCTACTGAAGATGGCAGCTTAGCTGCCGAAATGCGTATATAGTATTTCAAAATTTATGTGGTTAGGGGTACAATTGATTCTTGAATTGATTATTTAACCACAGTCTCTTACATCTTAATCCTTCAGAATTTATCTTTGGTTTCTGATTTCTCGTCCTCATTGGGTCCATATGGTGCAATTATTGTCATTTTATTTGTGTTTTCATCTAGCTCCACGGACATTATTCTTTCATTTATGCATGTCCATTTACTTATTTTCTCTGTCCATTCTTTACTCAATATACATGCATCCCCACCTTTAGCTCTGTCTTCTTGTGACAACCCGCTGTAAATCATCATGTGTTCGTCATCTAATTTCAGTATTCCTTGTCCCTTTTTCTTAGTTTCAGTTACTACTAAGATCCCTATATTTGCCTTCTCAATTTCGTCCGTTAGTTCTCTTTCCTTCCCTTGTATTCCTCTTACGTTCCATGTGGCTAGATTCCATGAGTTCTGTTTCCTAATTTGCGTTCCTTTTCCATGCTTTGTCGTCATCAGTAAGTTCTGTCCCGGATGTTGTTTTAGTTTTTTGGGTCGTCTCGTTTATTAGAGCTTTCTTCGTCTAAGCTATTGTTTTTTTCGTTCCACTTCCATGCTTTCCCATTGACGAACAGCTTCTGGTATCCTATTTTGACTTTGTTTCCTTTACCCATTTCTTCTTTGGCTCTATCTCTTATTACCTTCTGCATCTCACTTTCCTTTTTTGTTAAATCATTGTTTATGTACACTTCCAGATCCCTTTTGTTTCGTAACTTCACTTTGTTCTGCATTATCTCAATTTTCTTCTTGAAATTCTCGACTTCGCCTATTATTATTATTATTATGTTTTCTCGTATTTGTCTCAGTTCCGTTTTTAATTCTTTGTTTTCTTTTCTTAGTTCTCTTACTTCATCCTTGTATTCCTTCATTTCTTCCCGAATAATACTGATATCCGACATCATTCCTTTCATGACTCTAATTTCCGCCATCATGTCCTTCATCATTTCATCCATTTTAGAATTTTCTTTTTTCTCTTTTACTGGTGTTCGGGGTGTCTTTTTACTTCTATGGAATGTTGATTCCTCTTTTTCTTCCCCCCCTCTTTTCCTCTTATTGTCGTCTGTTGAAGTTGTTGACCCGTCGCTCTCTTCGTCGTATTGTTTATGTTGGTAATTGTTAGTGAAGGACATTTATTTTTATACACAGTATTTTATTAAGTCGGTCTACTTTTCAAATTTATTCAACAATAACAGCTGAAATTGTAAATATTTGCCGGAAAATAATAAAATTCAGGGAGCGATGGCGTATTGTCTCGTGTGGCCTAACACGAAAGTTTTTAATCAAAAAATTGCACATTAAGCTCTCAACTTGGCACAAGTTATCGTTTTCAACACGAGCTTGCATTATCTAACATCTCCTATCCTGACCTACTTTACATCGAATAACGGAGGAGTTTACGTGCTTTTCTTTTTTTTCTCTCGTAATATTTACCTAGCTCGACTTTCCGCGAGCGTCTGAAACATTTTTATTCAAAGCGACCCTTAAATTAAAACCCCTTTCGGGGGTTTCCTGTATCCGAACACGAAATCAGAACGGCATTGCATGCGAACTGTAATTATAGCAATTAGTTAAACGAGCAACATTGTGCATGATCGTTAAAATAAAATATCCGTTCTAATTTGCACCCTTTGTCGCTCTTCTGTTTTCCAAATATTTTCGACTCTATTGTGACACAAAAATGAATTTATTGAAAGCTTTCTTTCGGCACTTTTATTAATGTGGTTGTCTTTGAAGTGGGTTAATACACCCTCATATTTACGGAGCTGGGGTTTATATTAACAATTTGCCACACCTTCTGTTATACCAGCGCAAATTTATTCAGCGTCTTAATAATGCCATTAGGTCCGCGTATTACACGGTTTAGAATCCAAACCACGAAATGCAAAGCAAATTAAGCGCATTTGTTTCCCATTCTGAATTATTATACCCTAACCAAACAACGATGCTCCTGAAAATTTGAAATTTAAATCAGAGATAATGTTTTATATACCTGTGTTTTGCCGGCGTATACGAGCTATAATAATAAGATGCAAAAAAAAGATAGTTATTACAGTGTACTACCGGAGGTTGTTTTAATACCGTACATTTTCATTCACGTTGAATTAGTCTATTTTGTTCTGAGAGAACAGGAAAGGGGAATAGAATCTGGTCGTTTGGATCGGGAGGACTCAAATGTAGTCAGATTTGCCGAGCCATTACCTCGAGTTTGCTTTAAAATATTTCTACTTAGCTATCCCTAAAGCTTCATAATTTTACGCTCCTTGAACACGTCTGTAAAGACTGCAATCTTCACGTAATTCCCGTCGCCCTGACTTCCATTTTTAATTAATTAATTGAAGATTCTGCAAGGGTGGCTGAATATGCCAGCACATATTTTATCATTAGAAGCCAGCAGAATGCGATATTCTGCCCTTGAAACGAAGATCTGCTAAGTACCATACTACTTAATAAACTAAATAAGAGTAGTTTATGTGTATGCCCCCTTGATACCCACTGTTGCAGCTAGCCTCCTGTTTCCGTAACGCAGCTAACTTGAAAAATCCATTTCTAAAACCTGAACCTGATGCACTTATTTTCGGTCAGTTAAATTAGAAAGCATCACGATTCTGCTTAGAATAGGCCATCGTGCGTGATGACCGCATATTCCGCTAAATTAATCGGAGCGTTCGATTCGTATAAAGGTCGGCATTAACGGGTGACCGTCCCGAAGCCATACCTGCGATATTACAGATTCCTTAGGAGACCTTAGAGCTTAAGGGCGTACGTGACCCTTACTACGAATTCGAAAGAGCATGGTCCCTAAGTCACCTGTCCGATCTACATTAAAGTTACGAGGACGTGTTCTGATTTATGTCCCGAGCTTTTTAAATATAAATTTGGAACGAGAATTCCCCCCGAAAAGGAAAAGGTATTTTTCTTTTTTGTTACTAATTTGGTTGAAAGTTTTAATCAAGCTCAGGTTCTCTCGGCTTGTGCGTAATCCAACATAGACGTATGTACTTCTAGAATAAATTAAATTTCAACCGCCCGAAAAGTTTTGTTCTTTCGCGGGAAAATTGTTAAACTGCTGTTAGGGGAACGCATATAAAGAATTCGAGCTTCTTTCAGCATAATCAAGTTAGAAAACGTCTGCTGTGGATTCGGTTGTCTATGGGGAGTGAACAGATAGTTGCTTGATATGTTGGTCACGAGTTTTCTTTATGGTACACCGCATACCGATCAGTTCCCGCAGAATGCAGCCATCTCAGTTAGTGTCATTCATGATCATTTGCCTGAACTGTTAATCCATGATGCCAGTGTACTTATTTTGCTTTACTGGAAACTGTGTTATGATTCTGAGTCAAAACGACAGAGCATGGAATGGAGGCACAAGGGTTCACCACCCTCTGAAATTAAATATGAGAAATTACGTACTACATAATGTACGTACTACATTATTTTCTCGTTTACGAACATAATATATTTATAATGAAATACTACAAGAAGTATACCTACTAATCGAATATGTATCGAGGATGCTGCAGTATATATATTGATACTCCAGAAGCTTTTTAACAATAGCAATTTTGTAACTAATCCCTAACAAACTGATGCAGAATCGATAGCTACGTAACTTGAATTACTTGCATCAGATGAGTTACATTTCTGGTTAGCAGCAGATATTACTCGAAACATAATCGCGAACTTGTTGAATCTATCGAACACACGTTACAGTACAGTTGTCCCCTTAAAGTGCTGACTTCACATTGAAATTTGATACAGGATTTTAGCGATGAAATATGTAAAACGCCATTAACGGCCCAGCAAGCAAAACACGAGCTCATAAAACATGAAAGATATGGAAATGAACCGGGAAAATATTTAGCACACGCCGCAGGGTCCGAGTCCGGGGGGTACGGGGCGTCTTTCAGAGCCGTTTATCTTTTCCATTACTGGTTGCTGGGCCCATAGTACATAAAGCAAAAGGATAGACGGTCTGTGGCGTTCATTACCGAAGCTTCTATGCAGTCGTCATTAATTTAAGGGGTAGGTAAGCTTTGAGATTCGCGTCACCGCATTCACCGCAGCCATCTTTGTCCCTGTTCAGCCGACGGACTTGTAGATATTCGCGGACAATTTATAACCCGCAAATTGCATTCAAAGAAGTTTAGCGGCAGAGTCCGCGTTTTTCTACTCTAAACACGATATTTATTGCCCCCGCGTTACTCTGTGCGCGTTCCGGAATTTTACTCTTGCATTCCGGTGCAGACTCCACTACCTTTGACCCACATTTGAACTTTCTCAGTTAGCAAAATTTTTATGTACCTATACTATTTTCTAAAATAACAAATTAGCAGAGTTAATAAAAAGATACATAATATCTAGTCCGGCGCATCCACCAAAAATGATTTTAACTCTTATTATTCGTAAATCCCAAACAAAGTGAGTTATGGACTTGGTCTCGTTTGAAGTTGGTTTAGTTGAAAGCGAATTTTTATTGTTTCAGTCTAAGAAGACATCACGGGTATTTCAAAAATGAAAATTTTGTGAACCACTTTTTGCCAATGAGTCTCAGATTTAATGCAAAATTTCTCTGTGTTTATTTTTCATTAATTTGCCTACTTTATGCGTTTCGTATGATAGGTGAACAATTACAGTTATCACATTTTCTTGGCTTTTAGGAGGCAAACATTTATGACTCCGAAGCCGTGAATAAATCAAACGAGGTAACTATTTCTGCGAGGATTTCGCGTTTGTTAGGGAAACCCTCAATTTATACAAATGTATACAGTGAGGGATGCGTTTGGTACATTTCCCAGCTGGCCCACCGCGCATAATGCCTCCGGAGATTTGAATTTCTTGGAGCTATCTGCAGCTCGACGGTTTACTTTGTCGCAAAACTACAAATAAGGTTGAAGCTAGAAGTAAACAAGGAAGTCGCGCTGTTTGGCCCAAACGATATCATCATCAACTTTACTGGAAATAAACGGTGCTACTCGTCTTGAAATATAAATGACGAGTTAAAAGAAAAGGAGGATAATTGAAGGCATTTACTTGTGCCTAAAGAAAAACGTTCTTTCGAGAAAATGCGTAATGAGTAAATCGTTCTGCTCGGCATAATACGGTCTTAAACGCAAATTTGTTGTGAAAATGCCTGTGTTTATTCATCAGCCCGTTCTGGGGACGTCGCACTTAGCTTAAGCAGTTTATGGCAAAAAAGAAACTGGGGGAAAATAATAATGTTCGAGTCTGTTATACTGGAAAATACCTGCACGCAATCTCCCTTCAAAGGACCAACCAATTATTGTTATCCCGGAATTTTTATTTTCAGTCGACGATTTTATCATTTAATTTCGGAAGTATCTATCGCACTTTCCTACCCTAATCATCATCATAAGGTTCTCAGTCCGAAGACTGGTTGGACGCGTACCTCCATTCTTTTCTATCCTGAGCTAACCTACGCATTTCCCTAAAAGTAGAACATCCTACATCCCTAACTATTTGAGAGCAGTAGTCTAATCTAGGCCTACCCCTACCTCTTTTTATTCCTATCTCTGACTGTAGTATGTCACGAACTATTCCTTCGTGTCTTAGAAGGTGTCCTACCATCCTGTCTCTCCTACTCTTTATTGTTTTCCATACCTTTCGCTTTTCCCCAACTCTTTCTAATACTTCCCTATTGCTAACCTTATCTATCCACGGTATCTTCATCATGCGTCTGTCGCACCACATTTCAAACGCTTCTACTCTTTTTCTATCCGCTTCTCCTATTGTCCAAGTTTCGCACCCGTATAATGCCGTACTCCATACATACGACGTTAAGAGTCTCTTCCTAGTCTCTATATTAACCGTTCTCGAGCATAACAGTTGTTTCTTTTTGTTAAACGCAACTCGGCCCTGCGCCATTCTTTGTTTTATATCTTTAGTGCTCCTACCGTCTTGAGTTATTTTACTTCCTAAGTAGCAGAAATCCGCGACCTCCTCTATCTTCTCATTTCCAATTTGTATTTCCATTTTAGTTCTATTTTCACATCCCCTACATACCAAAATTTTAGTTTTCTTTTTATTGATTTTCATGCCGAAGCCCTGTGTCAAAACTGCTTCCATTTCATTCAAAGCCGCTCCTAATTCTTCTTTGCTAGATGCTAACACTGCTATATCATCCGCAAATCTGAGCATGTTAATAGTTTGGCCCTGTACATTGATCCCTGAGGCTGTTCTTTCCTTAACAATATTAATCGCATCTTCGATATATAAGTTGAAAACTAGAGGCGACAATGCACATCCCTGTCTCACTCCCTTCCGGATATCTACTTCCCTTTGTTCCTGCTCACATTCTATAACTGCCTTTTGCTCTTTGTAGAGATTATGTATTATTCTTCTGTCCCTGTATTTCATCCCTACCTTTCTCAGCACTTCGAACATCTTCCCCCATTTTACGTTGTCGAAGGCTTTTTCTAAATCTACAAATCCTATATATGTAGACGCTCTTTCTCTTTTCTATCGTTTTTTCTATAATTACTCGTAAAGCTAGAATGGCCTCGCGCGTTCCTCTATTTCGTCTAAATCCGAACTGATCTTCTCCTAATATTTCTTCCGCCTTTTTCTCCATCCTTCTTTGCACAATTCTAGTTAAAATTTTTGCCGCATGGGAAGTTAAACTGATAGTTCTAAAATTTTCGCATCTATCCGCGCCTTTTCTTTTTGGCAAAGCTACTATGATGTTCCGTTTGTAATCTTCTGGAATCTCGCCTGTCAGGTATATGCGACTAACTAGTTTAAATAAACGATCTATTACCTCTTGACCTGCGCACTTTAAGATTTCTGCCTGCAAGCCATCTATACCTGGTGCTTTATTATTCCTTAAACTTTTTAGTGCTATCTCAAACTCTTCTCTCATTATAGGACTCCCTAGGTTATCCCCCTCTACACTGCTTTCGCTTTCTAATATATCTTGCACTTCCTGTCCCGCATATAAGTTTCCTAAATATTCTTTCCACCTATCTGCCTTCTCCCCACTTCCGATTAGGATATCTCCTGCCTCATTTCTAATGTTTTTGATACTAGATCCAATTTCTCTAAAATTTCTCCTAATTATTTTATATGCTTCATCAGTCTTTCCTACTTCGAATTTATCTTCCACTTCTTTGCATTTATTATCGATCCATTGCTCTTTCGCTTTCCTACATTCCCGAATAATTTCCCACTTGATCGCCTTATATCTTTGTTTCCCTGTTTCATCTAACCTATTTTTATATTTTCGCCTTTCCTCTATTAGACTCACAATATGTTTTGTTATCCAGGGTTTCCTACTTTCATTCTGTTTATGACCCAAAATATCCCTAGCTGAGGAAACTAAACTATTTTTAATGCAATTCCATTCTGCCTCTATGTCCCTAACAATATTTCCACCCGTGCCCTTTAGTGCTTCGTTTGTCTTTTTCTCGAACTTATTGCGCATATCATCATCTTTTAGTTTCTCTGGGTCAAGATACCTTCTTCCGCTTCTTTTTTTCAAAATCTTAAATTTAAGATTGGCTTTCATAACGACTATGTTGTGATCACTATCTATATCTGCTCCTGGATAACTTCTACAATCCCTAACTTGATTTCTAAATCTTTGCCTAACGAGAATGTAATCTATTTGATATCTCCCTAAGTCTCCTGGCATCTTCCACGTATAGCATCTCCTAACATGATGGTGAAATAGAGTGTTCGCGACCGTTAAGTTATGTTTATCGCAGAACTCTATCAGTCTAACTCCCCTATCGTTCCTATTGCCTAATCCAAAGGGGCCAACTATTCCGCCCTCTCGCCCTGTGCCTACGACTGCATTGAAATCTCCTGTAATTATTAAATTTTCGTGCCCTCTCACAAAATCTAGCACATATTCAATATCACTATAAACTGCCTCTAAGGCCTCATCACTGTAGTTAGAAGTGGGCATATATACCTGTATTATTACTGTTTTTACAGGTTTCGAATCTAACCTAACCATAACTACCCTGTCACTTTGCTGTAAGAAATTTTCTACACTATGTCCTACTTTTTTCCGCATAACAATTCCTACTCCCGAATTTCCTCCTACAGATCCTGTGTGTATTACTCTAAAATCTCCGCTCCAGAAGTCTCCAGCTTCTGGCCATCGCTCTTCACTGATACCTACTACGTCTAATGCTAACCTATCCATCTCAATTTTCAAATTCTCTAACTTCCCTACTTGTTTCATGCTTCTAACATTCCACGCTCCGACTCGTGAGATGTTACACTTATCATTTCTGATGACTCCCCCCGAAGCAGTCCCCGCCTGGAGATCCGAATGTGGGACTATTTTACCTCCGGAATATTTTACTCCAGAAGGTGCCATCATCATAAATTAAAGTACGCTGTACTAGGGATAAAATAATGTGGTGGTTTCCCGTTGCCTTCCACATCGCAGTAGTGTGTATCACAGTGCCATACCGACCCTCACGATCTCTGCCACTATGATTACTGAAAGAGCTGCTGCCCCCTTCCAGGGACTTGATTTAGTCTGGCTTCTCAAATAAAAACCCCTCCAATATGGTTAAACCTATGGTTCGGCTCTTTATATCATTGAAGCGCGCAAGCCATCCCACCCGTCCCAGTATTACTAGAACTGCGTCAAGGTACAAGTCCTTTGGGATAGCTTGCATATTAAATTTTTAGTACTATTTCAATGTTTACTGAAGTTACTACCAGTTTATTAATTAAAACACTTTTTACAGCCTTTCTGGATTGTGAGAGTGCCTTGGTTTGTTTTTCGAAGTTTTTGAAGTTGTCTGGGTTCTACTGGTATTAATAATTCTTAATAATGAAAACATTCTTTTATGTTATTTGTAACTTGTGCGAGTTTATCGCACATTAAAGCTGAAGCATTGCCTTCTTAGTATTCGTCCGGAGCAAATAAAATATGGCATTTGTTGGGTAGTTGAAAAAATATGTCTTTTCGAATTTTCAGCGACCGACCAATATTCTAAAAGTTGTAACTTCCCCCAAGAGACCCACTGCCTGAATTGCTTTTCACTGTCTCTATATACTAAGTTTTGATGAAAAAAAATGGAGCTCCTCCCCATTGCAGGAGAAAACAATCCGGTTTCCGTTTGTTTATTTCTGCCAATAAAACTTTTCCGGATCTTATTTAAATATTAAAGAGTTTGTCTCAGTTTCTCCGAAGGCATGCATATTAGAATGATCTTAATAGGAAAGGTCAGTATTTCCGTTCGACTGAACGCAACAACATGCACATCGAAATGACGGTTAAAATTAACATTCGCCCTGTTACAGCATTTGATTTTGAATGGAAGCGTTCTAGCAACGATGATAACATGACGCGGGTCTGATTTCTGGTAGAACGTCCCTTCAATTAAATTTGCCGTAAAAGCAACGATGCGCGCATTCGGTTTCAGGGTGGAAATGGAAACGAGTGATTTTGACTCCTGTGCTACTTGTATTTTGCTTAGAATGAGACAATAAATTACTTGGTTCGAGTCCGACACTATGTGTTATTAACAGCAGGGACGAATAATGGCAAAATATTGGAACCAAACGTTCTGAAATTTATATTTGCGGTGCGGACAGTAGAGGGTGATTTATCGTCAGTCGTTTTCACGCGTTAACTGCATCTGAATGCAGAATTCGCGCCTGCTGCTTGCTCGTTGCTTGCACTTGTATAAAATGGATCGTCCTTCTTTTTCCTTCCTGAATTATTACTATAACATGCTGGGACTGAAATTACGTGATTATGGAGTTTTATGACGGGCATACCACCTTCCGGTTCGAACATTTTTGATGCTCGAGAGCTCTCGCAAAATGAATCCGTAATAAGCAACTTGCCCGGGTGTCAGTAGATCCTCTTTTATTATGGAAGACGGAAGAAATATTGCTTCGTGAAATATTTTGCTTTCTAGGCGAATTGTTGGCTATAGAAAAATGACTAACGTAACTTTGTTACTCTCTCCATTATACACTCAATGTAGAAGAAGAGTATTTAGTCCAGTAAAATCAACCTTCAATTGTGACGAAATTTTTTTTTGGCGTAGAACCAAGTAAAATCTATATGGTTGTGTTCCTTGTATTATTTTCCATATGAATCTTCGGTTTACGACATTTCTGGTCTGTGCAGAACTCTTTTATTTTCGAAAAATGTAAAATTTTGCATATGTATGAAACAGTTGGTTTTTAAAACACAACACGCCATATCTCAGTAAATATTTGAGATATCGAAGTGAATTTTTTTTTAAATTGAAGTAGAAACATGAACGCCTCAAACAGTACTAAAATATTTTGAAATATCACAATATTTTTTGCGGAAAATAATTAGAAACTTCATTTTACTTCGCTTGTGCATTATAAATTTCGACATGCGACAAACTTTTTTATTTTTGAAAATTTGTCTGTATATGCTGCGAATGAAATGAAGAGAAAGGTTGTAGAAAGTTTTTGGAGAAAGAATTATTGACCTGTGAGTCATAGTTTTGAAGTTATGATTTTTTGTCAGACGCGGCCTAATGAGCGGACGGGTCGTGGCAATGCACTATCAGGGTAACGCGTAGCGGACCCATAGTCGGCTACGGATAACGACGCATAAATGAGTTAAAACATGAAAAGAACTTAGTTTATTTTTACTCCTTTTTTATACAATTAATGTTGAGCGTCAGATTCAGCATCTGATTGTTCCTCTTCTAATTTTACTGCAGTATTAACAGAATTCTTGCACTTCCAGTCTATAGAATATTTTAAACCTTCTTTTGCACAGTTACATCTATTACTATTACAGTTTTTATCTGAACACAAAAGTGATAAAGGTTGTCTCACAGATGGAGGTATGAGGTTCTGGTTACTAAATAAGGGTTTCCAGTGGTCTTTCTGAAATGTCCAGCCGTATTCTTCTAGGCTTACGAAGTTAATGTTGTTAATGTGACTAGAATACCATGTTTTTAATTGGTACATACATCTAAACTGGGAAAAAATCAAATGCGATTAAATGTATAACAAGATATGAATTCGAATACAAACCTTTGCAAATGCAATTTAAAATCATCGTCTGTAGTCGGCATTTCAGGCGCAGGTCGATTCGTGTTTTAGCCAAAAAAAGTCGTAATTCATTTAATGTTCTCACGTCTTTTTGTTTATTTTTGTGTAAATATAAAACATATGCAACTGCAATCTCATATGCGCGTTCAAATGGCAGATTTGGCAAGTCCATCATATTCTTCAGGTTGTCGGCGTTTTTAAATAATACATCAATTTTGTAAACGCACTGGCAGTATTACACCCAGTGAGACAGTGTATTACCAAATAAACATTGCGATACAGTTTTGCCAATTTTTTTATAATATATTTTACCATTATAATACGTGTGTTTTTGGTATGGCCTAACTGCATAAAGAGATTACAATTATATAATTCAGGTACCTTACTGCAGTAGTGTATGAACAAAATAAGCACGTTCGTATCTACAGATTTGATCAAAATATTTTTAATGTAGGTACATTCGTATAATGCATGTAAAATTATGCGCCTGTCTGCCTCGTCCTGATTGCTAAAAAGGGAATGTAATGGTATATATAATTTTATATGCATTGTAAGAATGCACCTACAGTAAAAATATTTTGTTGAAATCTGTAGATATGGACGTGCTTATTTTGCTTATTATGCAGTTAGGCAATACCAAAAACACACGTATTACCTATAATGGTACAAGATTATAAACAAAATTGACAAAACTGTATCGCAATGTTTATTGGAAAACACTGTCTCACTGGGTGTGATACTACCAGTGCGTTTTACAAAATTGGGAAGAAATCCGCTCTTGATGTATTACTTAAAAACGCCGACAACCTTAAGGATATGATGGACTTACTAAATCTGCCATTTGAACGCACATATGATTGCAGTTGCGTAAATTTTATATTAATTTATACAAAAATAAACAAAAAGACGTCAGAACATTAAATGAATTAAGATTCTTTTGGCCAAAAACACGAATAGGTCAGAGTCTGAAATCCCGCCTTTTAAATTGCATTTGCAAGGGTTTGTTTTCGAATTCGTATCTTGTTATACATATAATCGCATTTGATTTTTTCCCAATTTAGATGTATGTACCAATTAAAAACATGGTATTCTAGTCACATTAACAACATCGACTTCGAAAGCCCAGAAAAATACGGATGGACATTCCAGAAAGACAACTGGTAACCCTTATTTAGTGATCACGACCCCATACCCTTCATCTGTGAGATAGCCTTTATCACTTTTGTGTTCAGATAAAAACTGTAATAGTAATAGATGTAACTGTGCAAAAGACGGTTTAAAATATTCTATAGACTGGAAGTGTAAGAATTGTGTTAATACTGCAGTAAAATTAGAAGAGGAAGAATCAGATGCTAAATCTGACACACAATATTGATTGTATAAAATAGGAATAAAAATAAACTAAGTTCTTTTAACTCATTTATGCGTCCTTATCCATAGCCGACTATGGGTCCGCTACGCGTTACCCTGATAGTGCATTGCCACGACCCGTCCGCTCATTAGGCCGCGTCTGACAAAAAAATCATAACTTCAAAACTATGACTCATAGGTCAATAATTCTTTCTCCAAAAACTTTCTACAACCTTTCTCTTCATTTCATTCGCAGCATATACAGACATATTTTCAAAAATAAAAAAGGTTGTCGCATGTCGAAATTTATAATGCACAAGCGAAGTAAAATGAAGTTTCTAATTATTTTCCGCAAAAAATATTGTGATATTTTAAAATATTTTAGTACTGTTTGAGGCGTTCATGTTTCTACTTTAATTTAAAAAAAAATTCACGTCGATATCTTAAATATTTACTGAGATATGACGTGCTGTGTTTTAAAAACCAACTGTTTCATACATATGCAAAATTTTACATTTTTCGAAAATAAAAAAGTTCTGCACAGGCCGGAAATGTCGTAAACCAAAGATTCATATGGAAAATAATACAAGGAACACAACCATATAGATTTTATTTGGTTCTACGTTAAAAAAATTTTTTTCGAGAAATAAGGTAGTTAGCGGCCTGGATTTACTCGACTAATTTCGAAGAATTTGTTATGCTTAAAAGAAGCAAGAAGTTATGAATAAGTAATTTTATTGTAAAAGTAGAATATGTATATGGATATGAAGAGCGAGAATAATATTTATGAAATTATGAATTCTGTCTCGTCCACGGAATCCCGATCATTCTCACGGAACTCCGGGATTACGAGCGCACTGAAAGCAATAAAAGCAAAAAAAGGAGAGAATGAGAGATCGAAAATTTCCATCGAAATCAGCATGATTTATAGTCGATTTAGTATGTATTAGAGTAGTTTAAACCGAAAGGGTTCTCCGTACGTTGTCGTTTCCGTCTATCTTTAAAGCAACACATAAAATCGATAAGAACCTTTTAAAAATACATTTTACGGCTACTTATTTACGATCTCCTAAAGACATTCCCTGATGCACTTAAGTTCTGTTTTCTAAAGAAAATTTCAACACGGAACACATCTTAGTTTCTTTCAAATCCTCAAAATGGAGCTGGGTTGTAATTTTATATTTTTGGTTGCATATTTTTCTAATCAACACATTACCCTGCTAATGTAATTTAATACAAGGGAACGTCAGGGAGTTATTACCTCTTTTTTGGACACAAATTTTGCAAACAGTACTTCATGCCGATATTATTTCCAGAAGTAAACGTTAGTGACTTCAGATGTCCCTTATTTAAATCACCTCGCGGATGCGGTAGTTTGCAACAAACGCGTGCCCCGACGAGGAATTTACAGGCGGAAATAATCACCTTCGTATCCCGAAAAAAGCGCCCAACGACCGTTTCATGATCGTTTAATTCAATGTGCCGGCTCCGGTTTTTCGAAGCGCTTTTACGGAATATCGGAAAAAAGTTAAAAATGGATCCGTGCGCTCGTTATGGATGCATGTTTTTTTTGTTGGTGATCAGCCAAACGGGTTGCGCCTTGTAACAGTGTATTTAAGCTCAACAGTGTTGAAAACGCGAGATAACACTCTAACCGGGGACTTCCGACTTTTCGGGCAGATGTCACGTCGGCTTACTTCCCGGAATAAATTCACTCCGGGTTGAATTATAAACCACCTACCCGCCTGTTTTGGCTTCATTAATTTTTCCTCGGCGGGTTACACACGAAAAATTAACTATGTATTAACTCTGTTTCTCCTGATTATGAAGTAGCATCTGATAGGGTAGTGGAATTTATTGTTGATACTCATCATCATCATAAGGTTCTCAGTCTGAAGACTGGTTGAATGCGTACCTCCACTCTTTTCTATCCTGAGCTAACCTACCCATTTCCCTAAAAGTAGAACATCCTACATCCATAACTATTTGAGAGCAGTAGTCTAATCTAGGCCTACCCCTACCTCTTTTTATTCCTATCTCTGCCTCTAGTATGTCGCGAACTATTCCTTCATGTCTTAGAAGGTGTCCTACCATCCTATCTCTCCTACTCTTTATTGTCTTCCATACCTTTCGCTTTTCCTCAACTCTTTCTAATACTTCCCTATTGCTAACCTTATCTATCCACGGTATCTTCATCATGCGCCTGTAGCACCACATTTCAAACGCTTCTACTCTTTTTCGATCCGCTTCCCCTATTGTCCATGTTTTGCACCCGTATAATGCCGTACTCCATACATACGAATTCTCCTAATTCTTCTTTGCTAGATGCTAACACTGCTATATCATCCGCAAATCTGAGCATGTTAATAGTTTGACCCTGTACGTTAATCCCTGAGGCCGTTCTGTCCTTAACAATATTAATAGCATCTTCGATATATAAGTTGAAAACTAGAGGTGACAATGCACATCCCTGTCTCACTCCCTTCCGGATATCTACTTCCCTTCGTTCCTGCTCACATTCTATAACTGCCTTTTGCTCTTCGTAGAGATTATGTATTATTCTTCTGTCCCTATATTTCATCCCTACCTTTCTCAGCACTTCGAACATCTTCCCCCATTTTACGTTGTCGAAGGCCTTTTCTAAATCTACAAATCCTATATAGACGCTCTTTCTCTTTTCTATCGTTTTTTCTATAATTACTCGTAAAGCTAGGATGGCCTCACGCGTTCCTCTATTTCGTCTAAATCAGAACTGATCTTCTCCTAATATTTCTTCCGCGTTTTTCTCCATCCTTCTTTGCACAATTCTAGTTAAAATGTTTGACGCATGGGAAGTTAAACTGATGGTTCTGAAATTTTCGCACCTATCCGCGCCTTTCCTTTTTGGCAAAGCTACCATGATGTTCCGTTTTAATCCTCTGGAATCTCGCCCTGTCAGGTATACACGACTAACTAATTTAAATAAACGATCTATTACCTCTTGACCTGCGCACTTTAAGATTTCTGCCTGCAAGCCATCTATACCTGGCGCTTTATTATTCCTTAAACTTTTTAGTGTTAGCTCAAACTCTTCTCTCATTATAGGATTCCCTAGGTTATCCCCCTCTACACTGCTTTCGCTTTCTAATATATCTTGCACTTCCTGTCCCGCATATAAGTTTCCTAAATATTCTTTCCACCTATCTGCCTTCTCCCCACTTCCGATTAGGATATCTCCTGCCTCATTTCTAATGTTTTTGGTACTAGATCCAATTTCTCTAAAATTTCTCCTAATTATTTTATATGCTTCATCAGTCTTTCCTACTTCGAACTTATTTTCCACTTCTTTGCACTGGATAATTCTGCTGAATTTGTTTCCAAAATAAAATATTACGATTGGAAGGAAATATATTGTGTTATTAATTTAGTATTTAAATTAGTGTCCATTATTTAAAAGGGATTTATTGGGGAGGCAGGGCATCGGGTGAAAAATGTGCTTAAATGACAGAATCGCACAGAAACGGATGAAACTAATTGGGTCGTATTTTAAAACGTCGCGTCGGAAGAAGAGGACAAAATTTAAATGCGTTTGCTGTTTAAAAAAATACTTGAAATCGAGAATAGTTAGATCGTTCATTTGAAGCAATTTGCATGCATAATTGTCCGAAATCCAAAAAGGGAATGCTGTTCTCTCTCTAGTTGCCGTATTAAAATTAAAGCTATATTCAAATTGCTTTTTGCCGCTCTCGTACAAACCCTCAAAACGGTTTTATCTATTATCTCGTACACTCAGAATTATTAAACTTAATTTAATGACTAAATAAGCATTAAGATGCGGTTCACACTTGCCGTGGGTTTATGTGCTATAACTCGAATGAATGGGGTGCCGTTTAAAATAAATACCAAGTCTTTCGAGTTAATATGTGCAGACACTGTCTCTTCCCCTCTGAACAATCTACGCTGATACTAAGAATAGGCTCTTTATTCTGTCAGTACTGCGAAAATGAATTTTTACACATCTTTTTATTCCCATCTCTCACTCTAGTATGTCAAAATCTGTGAATAAAATATTGATTTTTTGACGAATTTATGAAGACGAATTTCGAAAATATGACGAGATAGCAGTATAATAATTTTTGATCTTGTTCAAAGTCGAAAACTTCTGATGATGAAATGTTTTTGCCGGATATTACACTGAGCAAAATGCATTCGCAGAGCCAATATATTGGTGGAAATGCTGCTCGTGAACCGGGAAAGCGTCATTCAAAAAAGAGTTGGTTCTAGGGGCTGGTGTGTTATAACAGATCCGATTCTCCTCCTCTTGCATGTTTTCAAGCCTGACACATGATTAGTGAATGAGAGAAGCAGGATTGATTGCGGCAATTTCAGACAGTTTAATAACACCTACGTCGCCGTCGCCTAGTCCATCCATTTATTAACCGAACAAAAAATGCGCAAATTACTTTTTTAAACGGTTGATAAAACACCGAACCAAGTCGATATGTGACTAGACTACAGCAGTTTTAACTTTACTCTGTTAGTTCTCTTGCAAAAAGCTCTATATGTGGCTAAGGATGAAAACCGTGGGAGGCCTATATCCATCATCGAATAGAAGCAGAGTAAAGATGGAAAGATACCTCGCTTTCCATTTTCAAAATGATCAAAAGAATTCATTTTAGCAAAAATACAAGCCGAAATATTCGCGATTGTTTCGAATGAATGAAAGAGTTCTGAGCCTGGTTCAATCTACAATTAAATCTGGAGTTAATGAAGCAGCGCCCACTACAGCGGATTCTACAAAAAATTATCAACTTCGGCAAATTGAGTGACTCTAAAGTTTCAATGAAAGTGGGTAAAAATCTTTCAAGATACTCCTTTAATTAATTATCTAATTGGTACTCGATTTTGTATTTAAAGAGGACGCAAAAAACTCGTTAGTTTCAAGAATTTTCTCCCTTCCGACTGGAGCAAAGAAAACTTTATCAAGTTTCGTCTAAGAAACTAATTACTAATAAACGCATTCCCAGGCACATAACTTACTGGAGTAATCTAAATTCTCAAAATATTTTCTTAAGCACAGGTGGTTTGGCATATATAAATACCAAAACTTATAATTTCGTAGTACATTCTGTATTTTACCTCCGCGCTGGTGCAGTCATGCAAACTCTGGCGATAATGGAAATTTAATCTACGTTTAAATGAACAGACTGAACGTGCCATTAGTTTTAATTCAAATTTCGATATATCGCTATTAATCGAACTTACTACACATGACTGAATTATAATAAATGCAATTGTAGTAATAAGGGAAATGCATTAAATATAGAATCAGATCGACAACGCTGCTACCTGTAATGGAAATGTTTATTATAATAATTACAAGATCCTACATTAAAAAAGTCAAGCCGTCAAATCAAACACAGGCTTAAGATAGTTTCACTTTTTTCAAAAAATGGATCACAAAATTTGAATCGTTATTCCTCAAGCTAAATGATCTTAAATGTTCTATCCATAATGATTAAGATGTAAGAGACTGTGGTTAAATAATCAATTCAAGAATCAATTGTACCCCTAACCACATAAATTTTGAAATACTATATACGCATTTCGGCAGCTAAGCTGCCATCTTCAGTAGCAGGGAAAAACCTATAGTAATAAAAATAAAAATGGCAATAACATTAATGAAAAAAAAAAAAAAAAAAACAATTATATATATGACAATAATAATAACAACAATAATGATGATGTGAAACAATGATAGTGACAATAACAATAATATAGGTCAGGTATTTTCTGCTCACCACTCCGAAAGAATCGAAGTGCACTCGATCAGCTCTCAAGCTAGAATGAACTCCGCACGGAGACAATCCCCAATATATACTTAAAGTGACGTAGCACTGACGTTACTTGTGACATCAACATTAATCACACTAGGATAGAAAATTCAATATCCGGGCATACCCTCATTTTTATACCACTCTATTCTTATTTTCACTATCACAAATGTACAAAAAGGTTGCCATTGCCATCTTTACTGCAGTTTCAATTAAAATATCCTATCTTCAGGATAATTGACTTGAATGAAACAAAAATAGAAAATTAATCCCATATTACCAAATAACCTCGAAGGTCCATGGCTTATATGGGCTAGCAAATAACTACAGTAAACTGCAATAAAGAAGACCTTGACCCCTGCACCCTTTCATTTTTCTGGTTACACCCTACACGCCTACACATTAACGACATCTAACAATACGGAATCAGAAATTGGACCTAAATCTGAATTAATAAGTTTACCTTCATACTTGCGAATAAACATACTCTCATAAGCGTCTAATTCCCTATTGTCCGATACCGACCTCATAAGCCGAAGATCCTTCTCATGTACAGGGTGGCCGGTATCAAAGATATGTTGGGCAACACTTGACTTCTCAATTCTATTATATCTAAAATGTGCCATATGTTCCTTAAACCTAGTGACGATTGTACGCCTTGTTTGCCCAATATAACTCTTGTCACAACTTTTTTTTTTTTTTTGCATTAATGTTATTGCCATTTTTATTTTTATTACTATAGGTTTTTCCCTGCTACTGAAGATGGCAGCTTAGCTGCCGAAATGCGTATATAGTATTTCAAAATTTATGTGGTTAGGGGTACAATTGATTCTTGAATTGATTATTTAACCACAGTCTCTTACATCTTAATCCTTGAGAAATGGCTTCCCGGTCACAAGAGTTGAACAGGTTTCGCAAGGTAAGTTTTAAAATTTGGAAAATAGGTGCAGATATTTCCTTTCTTAAACAATGCAAGTTTCATAAGGTTTTTCCAAATTTTATAGATTTTGGTTTCAGGTGTAATAACACTAGTAGTAGGAGGTTTCATAATGCCATAGAAACATGTGCCAAGAAAAAATGGTTGGATTTGGAAATCAAATATTTGTACCAAAAACGTAGTTTTTTAGATGTAGAGAAATATCGATTGCATTTGAAACTCGTTTACGGTTTGAGTTCAATTGAGTTTGGAGAATGGATGATTGTCCAGAGTGATATGTGGGAGATAAATTTACATAAAATTAAAGAAGTTAATGAGATTCATGCTAGAAAATTGCGTTCTTTGGTTTTTCCCGCGTCGCGGCTGGAGAATGATCCGATTCAAGAAAATATAGTTGTTAATGAATCGTCCGAGACTTTCAATGATACAGAAATTGCCTTCCTTAATAAAGGTTTAAAATTTAATTTGCCTTTTCGAAAATCGCCGGTTATGGATATGGTGGCGGGTATTGAGAGTTCTGTTCAGAAATTGGATAACTTGGATAGGAACTTTATTAGGAGCGCATGCAAAATACAAATTGCTAAGAACATAAAGGATAATAAATATAAAAGTAAGACCATAGTGAAAAACAATCACTATTATAGTATCGTTGAAGGACTCAGACAAAAAGATTGTTTTTATTTGAAAGCGGACAAGGGAAATAAGATTGTGGTATTAGATAAAGCAGATTACTTCAATAGAGTGGAAACTTTTTTGAAGGATGGTCCATACAAAGAGGTTAAGAAAAATCCATTGCCAAAATTGGTCAGTTCGGCTAAGAATGCCATGAAAGATTGTCCAAATCTTATTACCCCCCAAAACAAATTTAGGTTAAGTGTGTCTAATCCTGTAGTTCCCAAGATGAATGTCCTTCCTAAGATTCATAAACCAGGTAGATCGGTGAGACCCATCATTTCCGGTATTAACTTGCCAACCTGTCTGCTTTCTAAATGGCTAACGAAGGAATTCACCGCATTGCCCACAGCTCCGGAAAGTTTTTCAGTTGTGAATTCGTTGGAGTTTATTAATATAATTAAAAATATAGTACTTGATGAGGGTGAGGTGTTGGTTTCTTTCGATGTTGTATCGTTGTTTCCAAGTGTACCTATACCTACCACGCTTGCATATTTGGAGGAGCTACTGACTGAAAATGAAGTGGACAGAATATTTAAAATTGACCTCATTATGTATGTCCCAGAATTGTTTTCAAATTAATGGTAAGTTTTTTGAACAGCAGGAAGGGACTGCTATGGGCAATAGTTTATCTCCGTTTTTGGCTAATCTGTTCATGAGTAGGTTTGAAGTGTTGTTTAAAAGAGACAGTGAGTACTTCCCTCGAGTATGGTTGCGTTATGTGGATGACGTGTTCGCTGTTTTCGAAACCAAGAGGAGTAGAATTGAGGATTTTTTAGATAATTTAAATTCACGTTATAATAGTGTGAAATTCACATTTGAAATGGAAAAAAATGGTTCAATCCCTTTTTTGGATGTCTTGGTTGTTAGGAACAGCATTGGCGGATTAGAATTTGATGTGTATAGGAAGGATACTAATATAAGTAGGTTTATTGTGAATGATTCACAACATTCAATACAACATAAACTTTCGGCTTTGCACTTTCTGGTCAACAGATTGTTGTCATTTCCTCTGTCAAAGGTAAGATATCAAAAAGAATTAAAATATATAAAAGATGTTGCGATTCATAATGGGTACACGACTGTCTTAGTTGATAGATTGATAAGCAGAATTAGACACAAAAAGTTTGTTAAGGATTCCACGACTTTCTCTATGTCACCTACTGAGAATAAGAAATATGTTAAAATTCCGTATAGTTTGGCACATATCAGAGGCTTGGAACCTATTTTTAAGTCGCAAAATTTATGTGTATCATATACCGCTAAGAATACCATCAAGCAGCTGTCGGGAATTTATGAAATAAAGTGTAGTAGTTGTGACAAGAGTTATATTGGGCGAACAAGGCGTACAATCGTCACTAGGTTTAAGGAACATATGGCACATTTTAGATATAATAGAATTGAGAAGTCAAGTGTTGCCCAACATATCTTTGATACCGGCCACCCTGTACATGAGAAGGATCTTCGGCTTATGAGGTCGGTATCGGACAATAGGGAATTAGACGCTTATGAGAGTATGTTTATTCGCAAGTATGAAGGTAAACTTATTAATTCAGATTTAGGTCCAATTTCTGATTCCGTATTGTTAGATGTCGTTAATGTGTAGGCGTGTAGGGTGTAACCAGAAAAATGAAAGGGTGCAGGGGTCAAGGTCTTCTTTATTGCAGTTTACTGTAGTTATTTGCTAGCCCATATAAGCCATGGACCTTCGAGGTTATTTGGTAATATGGGATTAATTTTCTATTTTTGTTTCATTCAAGTCAATTATCCTGAAGATAGGATATTTTAATTGAAACTGCAGTAAAGATGGCAATGGCAACCTTTTTGTACATTTGTGATAGTGAAAATAAGAATAGAGTGGTATAAAAATGAGGGTATGCCCGGATATTGAATTTTCTATCCTAGTGTGATTAATGTTGATGTCACAAGTAACGTCAGTGCTACGTCACTTTAAGTATATATTGGGGATTGTCTCCGTGCGGAGTTCATTCTAGCTTGAGAGCTGATCGAGTGCACTTCGATTCTTTCGGAGTGGTGAGCAGAAAATACCTGACCTATATTATTGTTATTGTCACTATCATTGTTTCACATCATCATTATTGTTGTTATTATTATTGTCATATATATAATTGTTGTTTTTTTTTTTTTTCATTAATGTTATTGCCATTTTTATTTTTATTACTATAGGTTTTTCCCTGCTACTGAAGATGGCAGCTTAGCTGCCGAAATGCGTATATAGTATTTCAAAATTTATGTGGTTAGGGGTACAATTGATTCTTGAATTGATTATTTAACCACAGTCTCTTACATCTTAATTGTTTCCAAAACAAAAGTTCAAAAAATATTAAAAAAGACAAATATAGGACATATAAAATTCAAATCATTCACCATCTCTTCCCGGGAGATCAAAAAAGAAGACTTAATTTTTGTATGTGGTACTTAAATAAAATTCCAGAAAATCCAGAATTTGGGCGGTCTGTCATTTGGACAGATGAAACTCACATAAGCAGCGTAGGATTATTTAACAGGCATAATGTGCGTCACTGGTCTGATACAAATCACCACCAAACTTTTGAACGTCAGAGGCAAGGACGTTTTGGTTTTAACGTTTCGTGTTTGTTTGATTTTGGGTGGTCAACTAGCATACCAAATTTTAGATGGAAACTTAAAGGGATTGAGATACATTAATTTATTGAATATTAACGTAGAAGCGATAATGGAAAATGTTCCGTTAATAAACATAAACAGGGTATATTTCCAACAAGCTGGTGTCCTTGCACACAATTCTGAGTATATTAGACTTTTTTGTTTGGGCATTTTTAAAAGAAAAAATATGCATACGAAGATACAACAATCAAGCCGAACGAGCAGCTTTTTACAAAACAAGACAACGTCGGGGTGCTAATTGGTTCAGTATGTTTAACGTTACCTTTTGATTCTGGAACAGTTTTTTTTTAACAAAACCACACTAAAAATGTCTTCTTGCTTACTTTTGTAATTATTACACTGGCGACAATGATAAGTTACATTTACAGGTATTGAAGTGACGAGAAATTTTTTTCTGTATCTCTACGGATGAAGAATTACAAGTCGGTAAAAAGTAGGGGACAAAGGGAGCCTGCATGATAGAGGGTTGACATCTCAATAAGTTTTTACCGTAGCAGTCCGTTTGAAACTGCGCCGATTTTTCATATAAAAATCCCAACAAATAGGAAGTGAAAGAAACAAAAAAGTTAACCCAATTATTTATTGAAAGTTATTACCTGTCACCCTTATTTAAAACCCCTTTTGTTACTGGAACCACAAATATTAAAAAATGTCCTCTGAAGAGGTAATTTTTTTACATGACATCGACCGTGGTAATCATGTCTAAAAGTCCGTAACCTGAAGGACACTCGGGATACAGAGAGTTACAATCTACTCCGAACCTGCCCGCTTTTTGCGCCTCCAAATAAACAGAATCTAAATCCTGTTCAATTTCCCCGTCGCCATAATCCGGTCTGCAAACAAAAACACATAAGTTTGTAATCAAAATTTCACAGAGTTAACGTAGTTAGGGAGACGGCCTGTCGTCCTTTCAATGTCCTTGACAGATCCTTACGTGAGTGCGATGTGTAAAAGATGTCCATAGAGACCGTTCGCCTGATGGTGCAGGGAATCGAAGGCATTTTCGCAAATACTTCGCAGGAGACAAGCACGTCCGTTTATGCCGTGCCTGCAACACGACATATTGATTGACTTCGGACGCCACCAGGGGGCGACACATCCGACATTCTACGGCTAAACGCTAAATCGCGATCATTTGTCAAACATTTTTTATTTTGAGTGCAAAAATAGAACTTTCAGTTGAATTGCAACATTCGGTTTTTATCATTTTAATATTAATTAATATTTATTTCATATAGAAGCCACGCGTTTGCCACACTTTTTGTACAACATGACTGGACGAAATTATTACAGAAAAATTTAGAATAAACAGTGACTCGGAATAGCAATCAATTTATTGTTTGAATGTTTAATTAAATGTTGTTTGAGTTTCTAATAATCACTTCTATTACCCATATTGGCTGACAATATTTAAGAAATTTTTACTACATTAGTTGATCGAAACATATGTAAAATTTTCAAAGATCAGACATTACATTCTTTGTTCCATGTAAGCATAAAAAGAATTAATTCAATTCCCTCCTTTTTATGTAACTTCTTCATTCAATTTTACCAAAGTTCTTTGAAACTTTTATCTTGTTTTCAGCCATTTCCGTTCAGTCTCAGAGGTAAATCCAATCAAGTGCTTTTAGCGAACGTTATAAAAAGAGAATTTTTCAAGTTCTAAAATTGCACTCGAGTAAATATTTTAAGAATGAAAAATGTTAAAAATAATTACTTACTGGTCTAAAATCGACTCCAGTCCCAAATAAGCAAGCGCTCTTTCACTCCTTATAGGAACTTCTCTCTTATCTTTCGATCTGGATGTCAGTATTGGCGGGTAAGAGTCCAGCTGGGTGGCATTTTGTGCCAGAGGATATTGAAACTGGAAATTCCAACCGATTGACATAGTTTGTCCAGTTCCTAGCATGAACGGCAATCCTACGCCGATTACAAGCTGACAAACAGTTTAATAGTTATTGACATCTCCGTATATGAGTTCAATGAAATTGGTTTCTTTGGATGTGGGTTGAGTTTTGAGAATTTTGGCAAAGTGGGCGAAATATTTACATGTATATTTTATAAAATAACCGTGAGTGAAATTAATGTTAGCGACATAGAGGCTTCTAAAGACAGTATAGATATTGTAGCTAAAATGAATGTAGAAAATATTGGGTAACAAAGGACTTTGTAATAAACGAGAAAAAAATTAAATATATGTAGCAAAAAAACAAAAATATGAAGCGAAATTATTCGAAATTGGTGGAAAGCCAAAGAACAAGTTGAGGATAAAAATATTAACACTTTTAAAGTTGAAAACAACTTGCATTCTTTTCCAAAATTACAAGAAAACTGAGATCATAGGACATATTTGCACAATATGAAGTTTAAATGTACAAAATTTCAGGTAGAAACTCCGAAAGTTGTTTGCGTAATTTTTGAACATCTAGTTCCCAAGGACAGTCAGTGTCTAAATCTAAAGAGATATCGCAAATTACAAAGACAAAGGGAGGTTTGCAATCAAATTATCTTTCTTAAAAAAAAAGTTGTCGGCTTTGCATTAAAGAGTTTATATCAGATCTGGTTCATGACACCCATATTTCATATAGTAGTGGTCTACTGATAATAACCAATTTCATTTCAAAAGATGGCTTAAATACCAAATCTATCCAAGCATGAAACAAGTAGGAAAGTTAGAAAATTTGAAAATTGAGATGGATGGAAAAAAGTAGGACAGAGTGTAGAAAATTTCTTACAGCAAAGTGACAGGGTAGTTATGGTTAGGTTAGATTCGAAACCTGTAAAAACAGTAATAATACAGGTATATATGCCCACTTCTAACTACAGTGATGAGGCCGTAGAGGCAGTTTATAGTGATATTGAATATGTGCTAGATTTTGTGAGAGGGCACGAAAATTTAATAATTACAGGAGATTTCAATGCAGTCGTAGGCACAGGGCGAGAGGGCGGAATAGTTGGCCCCTTTGGATTAGGCAATAGGAACGATAGGGGAGTTAGACTGATAGAGTTCTGCGATAAACATAACTTAACGGTCGCGAACACTCTATTTCACCATCATGTTAGGAGATGCTATACGTGGAAGATGCCAGGAGACTTAGGGAGATATCAAATAGATTACATTCTCGTTAGGCAAAGATTTAGAAATCAAGTTAGGGATTGTAGAAGTTATCCAGGAGCAGATATAGATAGTGATCACAACATAGTCGTTATGAAAGCCAATCTTAAATTTAAGATTTTGAAAAAAAGAAGCGGAAGAAGGTATCTTGACCCAGAGAAACTAAAAGATGATGATATGCGCAATAAGTTCGAGAAAAAGACAAACGAAGCACTAAAGGGCACGGGTGGAAATATTGTTAGGGACATTGAGGCAGAATGGAATTGCATTAAAAATAGTTTAGTTTCCTCAGCTAGGGATATTTTGGGTCATAAACAGAATGAAAGTAGGAAACCCTGGATAACAAAACATATTGTGAGTCTAATAGAGGAAAGGCGAAAATATAAAAATAGGTTAGATGAAACAGGGAAACAAAGATATAAGGCGATCAAGTGGGAAATTATTCGGGAATGTAGGAAAGCGAAAGAGCAATGGATCGATAATAAATGCAAAGAAGTGGAAGATAAATTCGAAGTAGGAAAGACTGATGAAGCATATAAAATAATTAGGAGAAATTTTAGAGAAATTGGATCTAGTACCAAAAACATTAGAAATGAGGCAGGAGATATCCTAATCGGAAGTGGGGAGAAGGCAGATAGGTGGAAAGAATATTTAGGAAACTTATATGCGGGACAGGAAGTGCAAGATATATTAGAAAGCGAAAGCAGTGTAGAGGGGGATAACCTAGGGAGTCCTATAATGAGAGAAGAGTTTGAGATAGCACTAAAAAGTTTAAGGAATAATAAAGCACCAGGTATAGATGGCTTGCAGGCAGAAATATTAAAGTGCGCAGGTCAAGAGGTAATAGATCGTTTATTTAAACTAGTTAGTCGCATATACCTGACAGGCGAGATTCCAGAAGATTACAAACGGAACATCATAGTAGCTTTGCCAAAAAGAAAAGGCGCGGATAGATGCGAAAATTTTAGAACTATCAGTTTAACTTCCCATGCGTCAAAAATTTTAACTAGAATTGTGCAAAGAAGGATGGAGAAAAAGGCGGAAGAAATATTAGGAGAAGATCAGTTCGGATTTAGACGAAATAGAGGAACGCGCGAGGCCATTCTAGCTTTACGAGTAATTATAGAAAAAACGATAGAAAAGAGAAAGAGCGTATATATAGGATTTGTAGATTTAGAAAAAGCCTTCGACAACGTAAAATGGGGGAAGATGTTCGAAGTGCTGAGAAAGGTAGGGATGAAATACAGGGACAGAAGAATAATACATAATCTCTACAAAGAGCAAAAGGCAGTTATAGAATGTGAGCAGGAACGAAGGGAAGTAGATATCCGGAAGGGAGTGAGACAGGGATGTGCATTGTCACCTCTAGTTTTCAACTTATATATCGAAGATGCGATTAATATTGTTAAGGAAAGAACAGCCTCAGGGATCAATGTACAGGGCCAAACTATTAACATGCTCAGATTTGCGGATGATATAGCAGTGTTAGCATCTAGCAAAGAAGAATTAGGAGCGGCTCTGAATGAAATGAAAGCAGTTTTGACACAGGGCTACGGCATGAAAATCAATAAAAAGAAAACTAAAATTTTGGTATGTAGATGGAGTGAAAATAGAACTAAAATTGAAATACAAATAGGAAATGAGAAGATAGAGGAGGTCGCGGATTTCTGCTACTTAGGAAGTAAAATAACCCAAGACGGTAGGAGCACTAAAGATATAAAACAAAGAATGGCGCAGGGACGAGTTGCGTTTAACAAAAAGAAACAACTGTTATGTTCGAGAACGGTTAATATAGAGACTAGGAAGAGACTCTTAAAGTCGTATGTATGGAGTACGGCATTATACGGGTGCGAAACTTGGACAATAGGAGAAGCGGATAGAAAAAGAGTAGAAGCGTTTGAACTGTGGTGTTACAGACGCATGATGAAGATACCGTGGATAGATAAGGTTAGCAATAGGGATGTATTAGAAAGAGTTGGGGAAAAGCGAAAGGTATGGAAGACAATAAAGAGTAGGAGAGATAGGATGGTAGGACACCTTCTAAGACACAAAGGAATAGTTCGTGACATACTAGAGTCAGAGATAGGAATAAAAAGAGGTAGGGGTAGGCCTAGATTAGACTACTGCTCTCAAATAGTTAGGGATGTAGGATGTTCTACTTTTAGGGAAATGCGTAGGTTAGCTCAGGATAGAAAAGAATGGAGGTACGCGTCCAACCAGTCTTCGGACTGAGAACCTTATGATGATGATGAGATGGATAGGTTAGCATCAGACGTGGTAGGTATTAGTGAAGTACGATGGCCAGAAACTGGGAGACTTCTGGAGCGGACACAGGATCGGTAGGAGGAAATTCGGGAGTAGGAATTGTTATGCGAAAGAAAGTAGGGCAGAGTGTAGAAAATTTCTTAAAGAAAAGTGGCAGGGTAGTTATGGTTAGATTCTAAACCTGTAAAAACTGTAATAATACAGGTATATATGCCCACTTCTAACTACAGTGATGAGGTCGTAGAGGCAGTTTATAGTGATATTGAACATGTGCTAGATTTTGTGAGAGGACACGAAAATTTAATAATTATAGGAGATTTCAATGCAGTCGTAGGTATAGGGAGAGAAGGCGTAATAGTTGGCCCCTTTAGATTAAGCAATAGGAACGATAGGGGAGTTAGACTGATAGTTTTGTGATAAACATAACAAGCATGTAAAATAAATAGGAGCAATTTAAGAGAAATTGGATCTAGTAGTAAAAGCATTAGAAACTTCAAGTTGGTCTGTGAAATGCTAGTTTCCGAGATACTCCATCATAAGCAAAATGAATTAAGTGATTGAATTTAGAAGAATTCAAAAAGGAAGTTTGTTCATATTTTCAAACATGGAATTTTTAGACCGACCAATATAAATTTGTCTCTAAATACATATACGAATACGATGAAAATAATTATGACTGTGGGGATATGAGTTGAAACCATAAATTTGAGTATTTATAGTAGCCCACTTACTTTGTACGTCCCTCCGAATGGAAACACTATCAACGCACGCTTCTTTCTCCCGCGCATTTCATCCTGCACCCCAATCTGCACCATAAATCCGAGAATCCATAGAATTAACAAAACCTTCTTCAGTCTGGACATGGCCTTTTCAATATTTCGTGCACGAGTCGCCGTTTAGACATGAACTTAACGTCTTAATATCGCTCAGGTCAAAAACTGTATTCTGTCACGAGGTTACCACGACAAGTCAACGTCAAATGAGACGTTGTTTGCTCTTATTGTTAGAAGCTGTGTCAACCTCAGAATTAAGGTAATTCAGAGTTAAAGCAAATATTTGGAAAAACTTTTAAAGTGAGAGCAGATTCTTCTGCCACAATCGGGGGTTTTAATAAAAATTTACTTGATCCATGTGATGTACAGGGTGATTTTTTTTGACCGTCTATTAGAAGTATCTGGAGAACTAAACGAGATATTGATTTGAAATTTTGGCTGTGGCCGAAACCGGGTCGGATCTATTTAATGAAAATATTTTCAAAATGGTGGCAGTTCCGGAAATACCGGAAGTTGACACCAACTTTGTTATCTTAAATGGAATGCTACCATTTTCTATTTTTTTTTAGATTCCACGGAAAATTTTAATGTCAATTCAATAAAGGTTCGCTATGTCTAAAATTAATATTTTCGGAGATATAAATTTTTTTCTCAATATTTTGACAGTTGTGGTAGATTATGTAAAAATGAATATCTCGATAACGTCTAGCAGTAAGATGTTCGATTTTTTATGGTGGCAAGACGAGGTGTTGGAGTTACTAATCAGGAAAACAAATTTTCAAAATCTGTTACATAAAATTTTCTAATCAACGACATATGTTGACCGCACAAAAGTAGCAAAAAGTCATTTTTCTTAAATAGAATGATACCATTTTCAATTGTTTTTTAGACTCCACGGAAAATTTTAATGTTAATTCGGTAAAGGTTCGCTATGTCTAAAATTAATATTTTCGGAGATATGAATTTTTTCCAATACCTATTTTGACATTTGTGGTAGATTATGTAAAAATTAATATCTCGATAACGTCTAGTAGTAAGATGTTCGATTTCCTATGGTGGCAAGACGAGGTGTTGGAATTACTAATCAGGCAAACAAATTTTCAAAATCTATTACATGAAATTTTCTAATCAACGACATATGTTGATCACACATAAGTAGCAAAGAGTCATTTTTCTTAAATTGAATGATACCTATTTAAAGACACCAATTAAATAACGTGAAAAAATGCGCGTTTAACAATGTATGATGTTTCTCTACTCAAAATGAATAGTATTTTAGATACCTACTAGATGGGGCGCCAGGTCATTGTTCTGCAGCAGTTACTAACGAATTGTACCAGATGTTTGAAGATAGATGGATACGACGTTTGGGTCCATGGAGTTGGCCTGCCAGGTCTCCAGACATTACACCGTTGGATTTTTATCTTTGGGGCCGTATAAAGGATAAAGTGTATCAATAGCCACTCAACAACAGGGATGAATGGGTGGAAAGAATTGCTACAGCATTTGCAGGCTTAGATCCACATGAAATTCGTAGCGCTACTACACACGCCGTAAATAAGCGAATTATTAAATGTGTAGAAGTTAATGGACTACATTTTGAACAGTTTCTTTAACATTGTTTTGCTATCACGTACCTACTTTATTTATTATTTAGTTAAAATAAGTTCAGTGGTGGTAATTCAGAATATGTTCCATTAAATGTTCTGTATGTCCTTTTAATTATTTTATCGCATTTTCCATGAATGTTGAATAAATTCATAATATCCGAATAAGAATAATTATCATTTGCCATATCCTATTCGTTAAACACCAACCGTACTAAATTACTAAAAAATACCAATTGCTTTTATTAGACATTATTTGTGAAATTTGTGAATATTTTGTTTTGTCTACAAGCCAAGGTCTACTTACTAGAAGGGGGCGCTCTTCAATTTTGACCGATGAAATAAAAAAACAGCAAATATCTAAAATACTGTGCATTTTAGGTAGAGAAACACCATACATTGTTAAATGCGCATTTTTTCACTTTTTTTAATTGGTTTCTTTAAATAGGTATCATTCTATTTAAGAAAAATGACTTTTTGCTACTTATGTGTGATCAACATATGTCGTTGATTAGAAAACTTTATGTAATAGATTTTGAAAATTTGTTTGCCTGATTAGTAATTCCAACACCTCGTCTTGCCACCATAGAAAATCGAACATCTTACTGCTAGACGTTATCAAGATATTAATTTTTACATAATCTACCACAACTGTCAAAATAGGTATTGGAAAAAAATTCATATCTCCGAAAATATTAATTTTAGACATAGCGAACCTTTATAGAATTAACATTAAAATTTTCCGTGGAATCTAAAAAACAATTGAAAATGGTATCATGCTATTTAAGAAAAATTACTTTTTGCTACTTTTGTGCGATCAACATATGTCGTTGATTAGAAAATTTTATGTAATAGATTTTGAAAATTTGTTTGCCTGATTAGTAACTCCAACACCTCGTCTTGCCACCACAAAAAATCGAACATCTTACTGCTAGACGTTATCGAGATATTAATTTTTACATAATCTACCACAACTGTCAGAATATTGAGAAAAAAATTTATATCTCCGAAAATATTAATTTTGGACATAGCGAACCTTTATTGAATTGACATTAAAATTTTCCGTGAAATCTAAAAAAAAATAGAAAATGGTAGCACTCCATTTAAGATAACAAAGTTGGTGTCAACTTCCGGTATTTCCGGAAATGCCACCATTTTGAAAATATTTTCATTAAATAGATCCGACCCGGTTTCGGCCACAGCCAAAATTTCAAATCAATATCTCTTTTAGTTCTCCAGATACTTCTAATAGACGGTCAAAAAAAATCACCCTGTATAAGTATCTTATGAAATAGGCAATTATTTTCCTTGCAATCTTGACAAAGCATGTGGTAATTTCCCTCAGGTGTACGTAAAATAAGCCTTTCAGGCAACAATAAATCTTGTAATCCGCGATAAACTCGTAACTAAACACACACTATAAGATATCCCAAGAAATTGCTACTCCAGTAGTAAGGTACCTACTTATGCGATAATGTTAGTCGTATGCATACTATACAGTACTTTTACAATTAATTGGACGCGATAAAACGCACGCGAACTTGAGCGCGGAGCTAAACTTTGCTTGCAAACTTTAAATGGTCCGTCCGTTATAATTAGAAAAGAGTTATAATAACAATAAGAAATAATGAGTTTGACGAAAGTTCAGCTCCAGGCTGAACTTAATTTTGCATGATGAGTCGCAATTTTGATTAAACAATCTGCAGTTAATTTTGAACACGCTTCTGTTAACATTATACGGGGTCAATCCAAATTTAAACCGATTTTGTTAGAGAATTACTATAAACTATAAATATTGACATGGATAAATTTTATTTAATTAAAAAGCCATGATTCCATGTTATACTTGTGTCTGATAGGCCGTTTCTTCCAGAAACGAACTGCCGAAACCGCATTCCTCTAAGTGCTTTCGTTCCGAAGATATTCAAAATGGCGACAACTACTGCAAACGTCAAAATTTTCAAAAAAAGATAAAAAACTCCAGAGCGGTTCGACATAGACCCAATGTTTGATTAACAAATTGACATTTATTTTTCATGAGAAATCCAAAAATGCAATAATATACCGGGTGTTCCATTTAAAATAACAAAGTTAGTGTCCATTTCCGGTGTAACCGGAAATACGCCATATTTGAAAATATTTTTGTCTCATTAAGCACTTATTTTCGAAAAACTTGTATGTGAAAAACTTTCTTCCAATTTCAACTGTACGTTTGTTATAGTTAGTGACTCACCTGTATATAAACATACCATTTATAGTAATTCTTTAACAAAATCGGTTCCAAATGTACTTTTTCCAAACATTAGTTTCTGATGTTGAGCAAATATAGAAATATTGTAAACAACTGTCTCTTTTTAATCCATTCTGAGTGGGATAGACTTTTGAAACTGGCATAAAACAGACTCTTTTTTGAATTTAAATCTAAAAATCCGAGCCTGACGCGAATAGATGTGAGCAGTAGTGACGGGATTAATGCGGCGTAATTTTTTGCGCCGCTGGATGCGTGCTAACAACGGCCCAAATTTGTCATAAAATATTTAATTTAAACAGAAAAATTACGCTTCAGTGAGTTCCAGTCGCCTGTAAAGCACTTCATTAAGTTAGAAGATAGAATGCTTTCTGAATTTATCGCCAGGTGATTTATCAGCTAACGAATTGCAGATGAGACAGTTCGGTGGCAGTTGCCGTTACCTGGAATCGCCTGTGGTTTTAGGGACACTCCGGGCTCTAATTCTTTATCTAGTTCCGGTGCTCTGGCGCCGGGCCAAAACTGGACGCATTTGTGTCACCGATATCTCTTCGGGTACTGGCTGAGAGCGAGATAAACTTTACACTGGGTCACCTGCGACGCTAAAACGCTGATCTGACTAGACCCATTTGCTAACTTACATTATCCTTACACGCCCGATTCAATCTTACTATTTCGAGGAAACTTTCCGCCTCGTCTGAATTATGCATTTCGTTCCACGTACATCGGATCCAAAGGTAGAAATTGCTTGTGGCGACGACTTGTACTACAATGTGATTCAAAAAAAATCGTCGGCTAGAAGTATTGATGGATTGTAGAACTAAATCCAGATTTTTTGTACTACGAGACGTCACAGAATGCTACCCCACCTAAGGTGGCTTTGAAGCAATCATACACATTCAAGACATGCAATATTTAAACAAAAGACCTGCTTAAAAGCACGTACGTACATGGAGACGCATTTGCTTCAAAGTCGCATTCTGTGACGTCTCGTAGTACAAAAAACTGGATTTAGTTCTATAATTCAATGCCTGGCGGGGCCTTTGCCCGAGGAGTAGTTGTTCGAACGGTCCAGTACCACTAATTCATCATCATAAGGTTCTCAGTCCGAAGACTGGTTGGACGCGTACCTCCATTCTTTTCTATCCTGAGCTAACCTACGCATTTCCCTAAAAGTAGAACATCCTACATCCCTAACTATTTGAGAGCAGTAGTCTAATCTAGGCCTACCCCTACCTCTTTTTATTCCTATCTCTGACTCTAGTATGTCACGAACTATTCCTTCGTGTCTTAGAAGGTGTCCTACCATCCTATCTCTCCTACTCTTTCTGTTTTCCATACCTTTCGCTTTTCCCCAACTCTTTCTAATACTTCCCTATTGCTAACCTTATCTATCCACGGTATCTTCATCATGCGTCTGTAGCACCACATTTCAAACGCTTCTACTCTTTTTCTATCCGCTTCTCCTATTGTCCAAGTTTCGCACCCGTATAATGCCGTACTCCATACATACGACGTTAAGAGTCTCTTCCTAGTCTCTATATTAACCGTTCTCGAGCATAACAGTTGTTTCTTTTTGTTAAACGCAACTCGGCCCTGCGCCATTCTTTGTTTTATATCTTTAGTGCTCCTACCGTCTTGAGTTATTTTACTTCCTAAGTAGCAGAAATCCGCGACCTCCTCTATCTTCTCATTTCCAATTTGTATTTCCATTTTAGTTCTATTTTCACATCCCCTACATACCAAAATTTTAGTTTTCTTTTTATTGATTTTCATGCCGAAGCCCTGTGTCAAAACTGCTTCCATTTCATTCAAAGCCGCTCCTAATTCTTCTTTGCTAGATGCTAACACTGCTATATCATCCGCAAATCTGAGCATGTTAATAGTTTGGCCCTGTACATTGATCCCTGAGGCTGTTCTTTCCTTAACAATATTAATCGCATCTTCGATATATAAGTTGAAAACTAGAGGTGACAATGCACATCCCTGTCTCACTCCCTTCCGGATATCTACTTCCCTTTGTTCCTGCTCACATTCTATAACTGCCTTTTGCTCTTTGTAGAGATTATGTATTATTCTTCTGTCCCTGTATTTCATCCCTACCTTTCTCAGCACTTCGAACATCTTCCCCCATTTTACGTTGTCGAAGGCTTTTTCTAAATCTACAAATCCTATATATACGCTCTTTCTCTTTTCTATCGTTTTTTCTATAATTACTCGTAAAGCTAGAATGGCCTCGCGCGTTCCTCTATTTCGTCTAAATCCGAACTGATCTTCTCCTAATATTTCTTCCGCCTTTTTCTCCATCCTTCTTTGCACAATTCTAGTTAAAATTTTTGACGCATGGGAAGTTAAACTGATAGTTCTAAAATTTTCGCATCTATCCGCGCCTTTTCTTTTTGGCAAAGCTACTATGATGTTCCGTTTGTAATCTTCTGGAATCTCGCCTGTCAGGTATATGCGACTAACTAGTTTAAATAAACGATCTATTACCTCTTGACCTGCGCACTTTAAGATTTCTGCCTGCAAGCCATCTATACCTGGTGCTTTATTATTCCTTAAACTTTTTAGTGCTATCTCAAACTCTTCTCTCATTATAGGACTCCCTAGGTTATCCCCCTCTACACTGCTTTCGCTTTCTAATATATCTTGCACTTCCTGTCCCGCATATAAGTTTCCTAAATATTCTTTCCACCTATCTGCCTTCTCCCCACTTCCGATTAGGATATCTCCTGCCTCATTTCTAATGTTTTTGGTACTAGATCCAATTTCTCTAAAATTTCTCCTAATTATTTTATATGCTTCATCAGTCTTTCCTACTTCGAATTTATCTTCCACTTCTTTGCATTTATTATCGATCCATTGCTCTTTCGCTTTCCTACATTCCCGAATAATTTCCCACTTGATCGCCTTATATCTTTGTTTCCCTGTTTCATCTAACCTATTTTTATATTTTCGCCTTTCCTCTATTAGACTCACAATATGTTTTGTTATCCAGGGTTTCCTACTTTCATTCTGTTTATGACCCAAAATATCCCTAGCTGAGGAAACTAAACTATTTTTAATGCAATTCCATTCTGCCTCTATGTCCCTAACAATATTTCCACCCGTGCCCTTTAGTGCTTCGTTTGTCTTTTTCTCGAACTTATTGCGCATATCATCATCTTTTAGTTTCTCTGGGTCAAGATACCTTCTTCCGCTTCTTTTTTTCAAAATCTTAAATTTAAGATTGGCTTTCATAATGACTATGTTGTGATCACTATCTATATCTGCTCCTGGATAACTTCTACAATCCCTAACTTGATTTCTAAATCTTTGCCTAACGAGAATGTAATCTATTTGATATCTCCCTAAGTCTCCTGGCATCTTCCACGTATAGCATCTCCTAACATGATGGTGAAATAGAGTGTTCGCGACCGTTAAGTTATGTTTATCGCAGAACTCTATCAGTCTAACTCCCCTATCGTTCCTATTGTCTAATCCAAAGGGGCCAACTATTCCGCCCTCTCGCCCTGTGCCTACGACTGCATTGAAATCTCGTGTAATTATTAAATTTTCGTGCCCTCTCACAAAATCTAGCACATATTCAATATCACTATAAACTGCCTCTACGGCCTCATCACTGTAGTTAGAAGTGGGCATATATACCTGTATTATTACTGTTTTTACAGGTTTCGAATCTAACCTAACCATAACTACCCTGTCACTTTGCTGTAAGAAATTTTCTACACTCTGTCCTACTTTTTTCCGCATAACAATTCCTACTCCCGAATTTCCTCCTACAGATCCTGTGTGTATTACTCTAAAATCTCCGCTCCAGAAGTCTCCAGCTTCTGGCCATCGCACTTCACTGATACCTACTACGTCTAATGCTAACCTATCCATCTCAATTTTCAAATTCTCTAACTTCCCTACTTGTTTCATGCTTCTAACATTCCACGCTCCGACTCGTGAGATGTTACACTTATCATTTCTGATGACTCCCCCCGAAGCAGTCCCCGCCCGGAGATCCGAATGTGGGACTATTTTACCTCCGGAATATTTTACTCCAGAAGGTGCCATCATCATAAATTAAAGTACGCTGTACTAGGGATAAAATAATGTGGTGGTTTCCCGTTGCCTTCCACATCGCAGTAGTGTGTATCACAGTGCCATACCAACCCTCACGATCTCTGCCACTATGATTACTGAAAGAGCTGCTGCCCCCTTCCAGGGACTTGATTTAGTCTGGCTTCTCAAATAAAAACCCCTCCAATATGGTTAAACCTATGGTTCGGCTCTTTATATCATTGAAGCGCGCAAGCCATCCCACCCGTCCCAGTATTACTAGAACTGCGTCAAGGTACAAGTCCTTTGGGAAGGGTACCACTAATTAATACCAGATAATTACTTAAAGTATTTGTCACTTGCTGATATCTGTCAAGAGCGCGGCAGCATAATATAGCAAGTTAAATTGCAAGATTTGAGCGTGTAAGGGAACGCACCGTACTGATGATTTCAAAAACGACGAAACCAGTTGGTCTGCGGTATTCCACACACATTCAAAACATGCAATATTTAAACAAACAACGTAAATAAATCAATCTTGAAAACAATTTTCTAAAAATGTTAGTTATGCGCCAGCATTTAAAAGATTAGGTAAAATTTGAAAAGTTGTCAAATAATAAACGAATTTTTATTTTCATAGCTGCCTTAGTTTTACATTTTTTAAAAATAATTCCTAAACGAAGCTCGATCTAAAAAAAAACTTATTATTTATTTTATGTTTAGAATTCGATTTTACATATGGCATTTAACTTTGGCCGGCCAGTTACCAACCACCCTGTATATCAAAGAATGTCATTACCATGACAGATTTAAAATTTATAAATTCCTAAAACTTATGCTTTTTTGCGAATAAAATCGGGATTTGGAGTAGAAAAAATAATGTACTCAACTTACATTATTTAATGACTCAGGTTCATTAAAAATTCTATATAGGCGCTTTTTTCCATTTCTATTGTCTTTTCTAAAATCACTCGTAAAGCTAGAATGGCCTCACGCGTTCCTCTACTTTGTCTAAATAATGTATAGAAATAAAAATTAGGTTATTATTACCTAATAATAATAATAATAATAATAATAGATTTTATTGGCAAGGTAATAAATTTTTTTACAAACAATAGCAACTAAGGAAAAAAACAGTATCACCCTCCAATGAGGCCTAAGATCATCCCACCCACAAAAGCAGGTGGAATGCTCTTCCACTTAAGCCTAAAAAAAACAAAACCTAAGTCTGAGCAGTATCGCCTGCAAGGAAAGGGAGTAATTTAAATCTAGCACCTATGACTTGAGAAAAAAACAAGCAATTAAAAATCAACTAAGAAGCACCAAGACACTGAGCCTCAAACACATGTCGCCTGACCAGCCGTCTAAAACCCCCCACAGAACAGGACTCCCAAGACACTTCCAGCTCACCCATGAGTCTCGGTAGCATATACGAAAAACTGCGCCTAAACAATTCAGTCCTAAACTTAGGAGGAGCTAAGAGACTCCGAAACCGGGTGTTTAAATTATGAATATCTGTTCTGTACCTCAACCTAATAGCCAAGTAAGGAGGCTTGCGTGTGACTAAAATTTTAAAATAACAACACAAAGAATGAAAATATCTCCTATTGAACATACTAAGCCAACCAGCATCAGGAAGCTTATGCGAAATGTGATGACCCCTTCTTATACCATAAATAAAGCGAAGGCAAGCATTCTGCACTCTCTGGATACGCAAGACATCAGTTTGTAATAAACATGAGGAGTAGACAACATCACAAAAATTAAAATGAGATAGAACTAGAGTTTCACAAAGCAACTTTTTCAATTGAATATTCAAAAATTGTCTACACGAATATAGGTACTTTAGCGATGCGAAAGCACAGCGAATTAATTTATTAGTATTCTCACGAAACCTAAGATTGTGATCAATAGCAAGACCCAAATTTTTAACGGTATCGCTAAAATTTAAAGAAACGCCATCAATTCTAACATCAAGAGAAAGCAGAGCATTCTGCCTACAATTCTTACCACCAAAAAGTATCATCTGTGTCTTACTGGTATTAAGCTTTAGACCATGGTCTCCAGAGAATGCAACAATGCCAGCCAGATCAGAGTTAATGTTATTCATTGACTGATGTAAATGTTTAGGATTAAAGGAGTAGTACAGCTACGTATCATCCGCGTATAAATGAAATTTACAATGCTTAATATAGGAACCAATCTGCGCCGTGTAAATCGCGAACAACAAAGGACCGAGTATTGACCCGCGCTGAGTACGTTTCTGAAGATAGTTTCGAAACAGAGAAATTGCTCCCTCCCCAAGGCCGTTGAAGTGTAAAATAGCCAAAAGTAACTTGTGATTGATAGTATCAAATGCCTTGGAGAAGTCCAACAAAATTAAAACAGTCAACATTTTACTATCAGAGGCGGAAATAATGTCGTCAATAATAAGAGACAAAGCCGAGCTGCAACCAAATCCCGCGCGAAAACCGGACTGCACCCCGGGCAAAATTTCATTAACCTCAATAAAATCGAGAAGCTGGCGACTAATGACACGCTCGAGGATTTTAGACAAAGTGGGGAGAATACTTATGGGACGAAGATCCTTGAAATCAGACGGATTACCTATCTTGGGAAGGGGAAAGACAAGAGCATTTTTCCATGCACCGGGAAATGTTGAAGAAGATAAACAAAAGTTAAGTATGTGGGTAAGAAAAGGCAAAAGAAAAGGGCAACACAAAACCAGCATTACAGAATTGATTCCATCACCACCGAAGGCGGAAGATTTGATGTTCTCTAAAATATGTAGAACCTCCATCTCAGTGACTTCCCTAAAATTCAGTAAGGTACTAACATTAGAATTAATTGAATTATTATAGGAATTAAGCAAGTGAAGGGGAATATCCAGTTGTTCAATAGAATTCACAAAGAAGTCATTAATCTGATTTGGGTCAGAAAGGTGTGGAGGCAGTGCACCAGATGTGCGCCCACTGTGAACATTCATACTGCCAAGCTCCCGCCAGAGATCACCAGAAGAAGAATTACGGGCAACGAACTCCAAATATGCCTTTTTCTCCCTGTTAATCGCACGAGTAGTAAAATTCCGAATAGATCTGTAAAAAACACCATGAGCAGGGACTCCCGAAGCTTTAAACCTCCTCAAGGCACCATCGCGAATCGACATCATCTCCTTAATGGTCTGAGTAAGTCAGGGAGCTTTTGGCTTTCGAAATATAGAAGTTTTGAGTGGAGCGTGAATATTATACAATGCCAGGAGATGTTCATTCAAGAAAGCAATCTTGGAATCCACGTCATCAAAACCGTAAATATGCTCCCAAGGCACCGCTACCAAATAATCAGTAAAAAGATGCAGATCAAAGTTGCTAAAATTTCTGTAAGTTCGTCTAATGGCATACGGTCGCTTGGCTCTAAATTTAATATTACAAAAAACTAAAAAATGATCCGCTACTATCTCGGAAGACATGGAACATGTAGAATTGGTAAAAATCAAATCAATCAGCGACATCGAACTGCTAGTAACCCTTGTAGGCTCAGAGATCAGTTGAGACATACCAACCGACTCCGGAGCGTTATACTTGTTGGAAATATTTCGAGAACCTTTATAAAACAAAAATTGTTAATTGGATCCATCCAGGGACATGCTGCATAAAAGCTGCCATTCCAAATTTAAAGAAGCAGTGTAGAACTTCTATTTTGGCACATATCTCATAAACTGAATATCTTAAGCTCAGGTTATTTACAATAACTTTACGCTAGAACTTTATTGCTCGTATTTAGATAGTTACGTACATTTAAAATGAGAAAAGTGAACGGATAAGGGGCATTTCAATCAATTTAATGTATCATCCCCTACATTTGCTTGTAATAAAGTGAACCCAACAAAAAAACCTGAAAATGTAGCGAGAGCTCGGCGCTAATGGCCCAAGCCGAAGACTTCTCTCCAAATACGCTGTAATACAGCTTCTTGACAATGGACCCGGCCTTCTTTTCAGCTTGCTTCTCGTCCATTTCGGACTTTCGCCGTTTAATAACCGAAAGTGCGGCACTCTGCTGGCATTTTTGCGTTTTGTCGTACCAACCGTGACCCCATTTACATGCGCACGTATAGTCCCCAATCAGATTGACACAGGCCTCGCTTTCCGACTCGCAATTGTGGGAGCCATCCGTACATTCGTCTATGTCAACGCAAATTCCGTACCTACGACAAGGGAACATAGGTAAAACCCTGTTCGCGTTCAACAGATTGCCATCTCCGTTAGGAGGAAAGAAGAAATCTATAACAGAATTAATTACTGGTCCAGGTTTTAACAGTTTCGCAATGCTATTTTTGTATTGGTTAAACTTTATAAGAAACTAATGTTCAAAATAATAAAATCACTAGTATACCTACTATTTGTAGCCTAAAAACAGTAACAGAAATATTTATGGAAAGTTTGCAAATCTTGTACAATTGCTCTTGGAAAGAGCGACTAAATTATGAAACTAAATCATCACAGAAGAAACGCGGCTTAAGTGGACACCCTGTATACTTGTAAATGGCTTCTAATAAAATAGTTACTATTCACCTGGAACTCCAATCGAAACCCTTTTCTTGGCACTTACAAGTGACGTTCCACCTGTTCAAGACAATATCTCTGAATTCAGTATTCTTGGACAAGTTGAAAGAACACATTCTGTCTCCAACAGGATTCCGTCGGTAGCAAGGATTTTCTGGCCTATTCCAACAATCTTCCTGCCTTCTAAGGTGTTTAAAAGGACAACAGGAATCAGGACAAAACGAATATAATGAACAAGCGAATGGTACTTTATCATCTGCTCGAGGGTCTCCGTTGTTTGTTCCATAATCTGGGTCTAAGCAATTCGCGAAATTATCGCAAGGTTCGTCGAAGTGCTTCAAATCAGGAACCTGTATTTAAAACAAGCTATAATAATAACAATGCAGAAGAATTATTGGAACAAACTGTGTAAACCTTGTTCATGGTGTACCAACACATGTAGTAACTAGCGGTGACTCTCCATTGGAATCGTTCTATGGGTCCTTCAAAAGGGTTGGCCAGCCTGTTGTCTGTTTTCAGCATTTTCCGGCACTCCATTTCGGTGCTATTGATTTGGCTCGTGTGATTGGTGGTATTCCACTTCTGCTGTTGAATAACATAGCTGCTATCGTCGCTTCTTTTCAAATCGGCCCTAGCGACCTTCTTTCTTAGATAATCGACGCACGATACAAAAGAGGGTTCGCAGTATCGGTGAACTTCCCAATGCAGCGAGCGTAACGGGGGTCGAGGAAAAGCGGAAAAATATACTCTCTTACTTTTGTTAGGCTTGGTCTCGTACCTGCGATCGTAGTCGTTGAATTTGTGGGCCCTCAAGTAATAAGCAACGTCTTTGATTGCTTCGTCGATCCAAGCCAGGTCGCGTCGGTTGTTGCGCCCGAGAAATGGATTTTCCGTCGCGGCGGAGTTCGGTGTCGGAGTTGTTACTTGTTTGTTGGGAAACAATGCGCCTTTTAGAAGTTTCAGTTTGTCACTGGCACCTAAGCGGCCCGTTAAAATGTGGCAAGTTACGAGGAGGAAGAGACTCGACTGTTTAAGCATTTTGATTACTTTGTTTGCGAAAAGTGACAGATATAAGACTTAACTGCCTGACTTTGGCAACTTTGATTTGTATATTTAATGATAAACCTACTCATTTACATTAACGAACGACACCGATTGAATTCTTGCTCGCTCGTGCTGCAAATATTGCACTTGTTACACAAAATGAACTATATAGTTGTATAAAAATAGTTAGTTCCATATAATCATCATAGTTAAGGATGTATGACGCGTCCAACCAGTCTTCGGACTGCCTTTCAACAAAATTTGTAAAAATATAATAACAGTCGGTACTACAAATAAATATATTTAATTATCAAAGTTTTTGTTTATAACATTGCATAAAATTTTGAAAAATAATCAAACAGGACTTGGATCCAATCCGGTATTCAACGAATAATTTCTATACATGCCAGCTTTCGCCAATTTGTTGCTAAAATCACTTGTGTTAGGAAAGAAAGACGTGGGAACGGTATGAATAGTCGGTGGATATCTACAAAATTATATTTTTTAAATGCATCAATGGATATGAAAAGAATATTTACCTACCTTCCGTAATCACTAGAAGTTGTCCTATAAAAGGGATGAATAGGGGGCCTACGCTGGCTTCCGTACCCATAAAACCAAGACGGATAATCGAACCTTTTTGGCAGCTGACAAGTTCTGTAGTAATCTGAGGTTTTCTGCTCCGGTGCGCCGTCCTCTTCATGCAAACAGTTCATTGTGAATTTTATATTTACCTAACACTGTACAATACTACACAAAAGGAACTAGAGTCTGGAATCACTCAAAGGAAAACCAGCATCTTTTGACAGATATATTTAGGGCAAATATTGACTAAACTCTCCATGGCAACGCGTCTTAGGAGAAACTCTTTTCAGGGATCCAATGATTTGCAAAATATTTTACTCGTTACAGTACAAGAATCTTAATCAATCTTGGAAATAATAAAATGGCAATTGTGCGTCAATTCAAAACGAATAACTTCGAGCGCCCTCTAAAAAGAAGCTTTAAAACGGAATATTTTCAGTATTTCAACTTAAATAAAGAAAGGGGAAACTGTTTTCATAATATTGAAAACTGCTTGTTTCCCTATCCGCTCTGTGGGGGGTGCAGCGCTCTCTAATAGGCAGTAGTTGTAGATAAGAACGTAAAGAAATATATCGGTATCTGTATTGTCCTGCCATCTTCATTTGCCTAGTTGTACTAATGTTTTAGAATGGAAGGCAACTGCAAGGTTTTTCTCCAAGTTATATGAAAATCCGCATGGAGTAAGATTTCTTTTCCATTTTATAGTTATTCAAATTTATCAAATTATGTAGTAGTATCCCAAAAAAATTAAATTTACTGAGTTAGAAGCATGAAACAAGTAGGGAAGTTAGAGAATTTGAAAATTGAGATGGATAGGCTAGCATTAGACGTAGTAGGTATCAGTGAAGTGCGATGGCCAGAAGCTGGAGACTTCTGGAGCGGAGATTTTAGAGTAATACACACAGGATCTGTAGGAGGAAATTCGGGAGTAGGAATTGTTATGCGGAAAAAAGTAGGGCAGAGTGTAGAAAATTTCTTGCAGCAAAGTGACAGGGTAGTTATGGTTAGGTTAGATTCGAAACCTGTAAAAACAGTAATAATACAGGTATATATGCCCACTTCTAACTACAGTGATGAGGCCGTAGAGGCAGTTTATAGTGATATTGAATATGTGATAGATTTTGTGAGAGGGCACCAAAATTTAATAATTACAGGAGATTTCAATGCAGTCGTAGGCACAGGGCGAGAGGGCGGAATAGTTGGCCCCTTTGGATTAGGCAATAGGAACGATAGGGGAGTTAGACTGATAGAGTTCTGCGATAAACATAACTTAACGGTCGCGAACACTCTATTTCACCATCATGTTAGGAGATGCTATACGTGGAAGATGCCAGGAGACTTAGGGAGATATCAAATAGATTACATTCTCGTTAGGCAAAGATTTAGAAATCAAGTTAGGGATTGTAGAAGTTATCCAGGAGCAGATATAGATAGTGATCACAACATAGTCGTTATGAAAGCCAATCTTAAATTTAAGATTTTGAAAAAAAGAAGCGGAAGAAGGTATCTTGACCCAGAGAAACTAAAAGATGATGTTATGCGCAATAAGTTCGAGAAAAAGACAAACGAAGCACTAAAGGGCACGGGTGGAAATATTGTTAGGGACATAGAGGCAGAATGGAATTGCATTAAAAATAGTTTAGTTTCCTCAGCTAGGGATATTTTGGGTCATAAACAGAATGAAAGTAGGAAACCCTGGATAACAAAACATATTGTGAGTCTAATAGAGGAAAGGCGAAAATATAAAAATAGGTTAGATGAAACAGGGAAACAAAGATATAAGGCGATCAAGTGGGAAATTATTCGGGAATGTAGGAAAGCGAAAGAGCAATGGATCGATAATAAATGCAAAGAAGTGGAAGATAAATTCGAAGTAGGAAAGACTGATGAAGCATATAAAATAATTAGGAGAAATTTTAGAGAAATTGGATCTAGTACCAAAAACATTAGAAATGAGGCAGGAGATATCCTAATCGGAAGTGGGGAGAAGGCAGATAGGTGGAAAGAATATTTAGGAAACTTATATGCGGGACAGGAAGTGCAAGATATATTAGAAAGCGAAAGCAGTGTAGAGGGGGATAACCTAGGGAGTCCTATAATGAGAGAATAGTTTGAGATAGCACTAAAAAGTTTAAGGAATAATAAAGCATCAGGTATAGATGGCTTGCAGGCAGAAATCTTAAAGTGCGCAGGTCAAGAGGTAATAGATCGTTTATTTAAACTAGTTAGTCGCATATACCTGACAGGCGAGATTCCAGAAGATTACAAACGGAACATCATAGTAGCTTTGCCAAAAAGAAAAGGCGCGGATAGATGCGAAAATTTTAGAACTATCAGTTTAACTTCCCATGCGTCAAAAATTTTAACTAGAATTGTGCAAAGAAGGATGTAGAAAAAGGCGGAAGAAATATTAGGAGAAGATCAGTTCGGATTTAGACGAAATAGAGGAACGCGCGAGGCCATTCTAGCTTTACGAGTAATTATAGAAAAAACGATAGAAAAGAGAAAGAGCGTCTATATAGGATTTGTAGATTTAGAAAAAGCCTTCGACAACGTAAAATGGGGGAAGATGTTCGAAGTGCTGAGAAAGGTAGGGATGAAATACAGGGACAGAAGAATAATACATAATCTCTACAAAGAGCAAAAGGCAGTTATAGAATGTGAACAGGAACAAAGGGAAGTAGATATCCGGAAGGGAGTGAGACAGGGATGTGCATTGTCACCTCTAGTTTTCAACTTATATATCGAAGATGCGATTAATATTGTTAAGGAAAGAACAGCCTCAGGTATCAATGTACAGGGCCAAACTATTAACATGCTCAGATTTGCGGATGATATAGCAGTGTTAGCATCTAGCAAAGAAGAATGGCTTTGAATGAAATGGAAGCAGTTTTGACACAGGGCTTCGGCATGAAAATCAATAAAAAGAAAACTAAAATTTTGGTATGTAGGGGATGTGAAAATAGAACTAAAACGGAAATACAAATTGGAAATGAGAAGATAGAGGAGGTCGCGGATTTCTGCTACTTAGGAAGTAAAATAACTCAAGACGGTAGGAGCACTAAAGACATAAAACAAAGAATGGCGCAGGGCCGAGTTGCGTTTAACAAAAAGAAACAACTGTTATGTTCGAGAACGGTTAATATAGAGACTAGGAAGAGACTCTTAACGTCGTATGTATGGAGTACGGCATTATACGGGTGCGAAACTTGGACAATAGGAGAAGCGGATAGAAAAAGAGTAGAAGCGTTTGAAATGTGGTGCTACAGACGCATGATGAAGATACCGTGGATAGATAAGGTTAGCAATAGGGAAGTATTAGAAAGAGTTGGGGAAAAGCGAAAGGTATGGAAAACAATAAAGAGTAGGAGAGATAGGATGGTAGGACACCTTCTAAGACACGAAGGAATAGTTCGTGACATACTAGAGTCAGAGATAGGAATAAAAAGAGGTAGGGGTAGGCCTAGATTAGACTACTGCTCTCAAATAGTTAGGGATGTAGGATGTTCTACTTTTAGGGAAATGCGTAGGTTAGCTCAGGATAGAAAAGAATGGAGGTACGCGTCCAACCAGTCTTCGGACTGAGAACCTTATGATGATACATGAAAATGCCAAATGTTTATAAAAATTCCGTTTCGTAAAGGTTTGGAATGAAATAGAAACAATAAAATTAGATTCATGAAAACGATTTGCATGACAAAAGAGGAGGATAATAAGCTTCCTTTGCGGCATCTTTTAAGGAAGTGAGATTTTAGGAGGACGTTTCAAAAGAGTCGTAAAACCGACCCAGAAAACATTAACGTGTCATTTTATTACCATTTTCCATGTCAACTTTCTTTACTGAATATATCCTCGTAAAACAAATTCACAATTTGAAATTGTCGTAAATTCTTTTATGAAAAGTGGAATCACAGGACGTCGGAATGCAAAGTAGGTTCCTGGTTCTGGGTTTGTTTCTTCTGTATACTTACTGTGATGCATGCACTGCCCCAATAACTAAGGTTTCTCAAAACTCTGCCGATCAGTATTATATTCAGTGCTACTACATTCTGTGAATGATGTGCAACAAGAAAGCTTGTTAAAAGTTATGATACAGCGGTCGCATTGTATACCCTCTAAACCATTCATTTAACTTTGTTAAATATGAGTCCTCTATCACAGGATCCGTACTTAACGAATTTTAATTAAAACATTTTCGTCCTTTTATAGTTAGAGTGGAAGGACTTTTTAGGAGTCCTTTTAACACAAGACGCCGTTCTAAATCGGGAAGTTAATTTACAGTTCCATTTTATGGAGCGTTATACTTTATATAACTTAATTATTTCCGGTACTGCGATCCCAGTCTGGATCAGACAGCTTTTCCTATTATTTCATTTTAGATTCGTATATCGTATTTACAAATAATAGGGTGCTCTTCATTTTTGCATGTAAATGTCCTATTTTCATCCATCAAAGAACGATTTCAGTGATTGCAATGCAATTTAAAGTCCTTAAGTCATTTGTGATGGACAATATTATGTTTGAGTAAAATTTTATATTTAAAAACCGCTAAAATATTGGGAAAATATTTATATCTTGACGTCCAGGTTTCCAATTCGGTAAAACAACATAGGCAAGTTGCAAGCCTCAATTGGTATTAAGATGAAGTTATTTGAGGTAATACAAGGTGTTCATTGGGAGTGGGTCACCCTTACGATTTCACAGAACAATTTTATCTACTAACTTATCTGCAAAAGTCTCATTTCATGTTTCAATCATTTCAGGATCTTCCCTGATATTGTTACAATTATTCACAATACAATTACTCTTCCGTTTCAACCCCAAAGAAAGAAGTCACACGGATTGAAGTCCGGTGACCGAGGTTTCCAATTTTGGGGACAGTTATTTCCTCGTCCTATCCATTTATTAGGGAATTGTGGATTTAAATGATTTCTAACATTAACACTAAAATGTGGAGGAGCTCCGTCATGCATGTACTACAATTCATGTCCAATAAGTAATGGCAAATCTTCAATTAAATCTGGAAACGTATTTACAAGATCATCATCATCATAAGGTTCTCAGTCCGAAGACTGGTTGGACGCGTACCTCCATTCTTTTCTATCCTGAGCTAACCTACGCATTTCCCTAAAAGTAGAACATCCTACATCCCTAACTATTTGAGAGCAGTAGTCTAATCTAGGCCTACCCCTACCTCTTTTTATTCCTATCTCTGACTCTAGTATGTCACGAACTATTCCTTCGTGTCTTAGAAGGTGTCCTACCATCCTATCTCTCCTACTCTTTATTGTTTTCCATACCTCTCGCTTTTCCCCAACTCTTTCTAATACTTCCCTATTGCTAACCTTATCTATCCACGGTATCTTCATCATGCGTCTGTAGCACCACATTTCAAACGCTTCTACTCTTTTTCTATCCGCTTCTCCTATTGTCCAAGTTTCGCACCCGTATAATGCCGTATTCCATACATACGACGTTAAGAGTCTCTTCCTAGTCTCTATATTAACCGTTCTCGAGCATAACAGTTGTTTCTTTTTGTTAAACGCAACTCGGCCCTGCGCCATTCTTTGTTTTATATCTTTAGTGCTCCTACCGTCTTGAGTTATTTTACTTCCTAAGTAGCAGAAATCCGCGACCTCCTCTATCTTCTCATTTCCAATTTGTATTTCCATTTTAGTTCTATTTTCACATCCCCTACATACCAAAATTTTAGTTTTCTTTTTATTGATTTTCATGCCGAAGCCCTGTGTCAAAACTGCTTCCATTTCATTCAGAGCCGCTCCTAATTCTTCTTTGCTAGATGCTAACACTGCTATATCATCCGCAAATCTGAGCATGTTAATAGTTTGGCCCTGTACATTGATCCCTGAGGCTGTTCTTTCCTTAACAATATTAATCGCATCTTCGATATATAAGTTGAAAACTAGAGGTGACAATGCACATCCCTGTCTCACTCCCTTCCGGATATCTACTTCCCTTTGTTCCTGCTCACATTCTATAACTGCCTTTTGCTCTTTGTAGAGATTATGTATTATTCTTCTGTCCCTGTATTTCATCCTACCTTTCTCAGCACTTCGAACATCTTCCCCCATTTTACGTTGTCGAAGGCTTTTTCTAAATCTACAAATCCTATATAGACGCTCTTTCTCTTTTCTATCGTTTTTTCTATAATTACTCGTAAAGCTAGAATGGCCTCGCGCGTTCCTCTATTTCGTCTAAATCCGAACTGATCTTCTCCTAATATTTCTTCCGCCTTTTTCTCCATCCTTCTTTGCACAATTCTAGTTAAAATTTTTGACGCATGGGAAGTTAAACTGATAGTTCTAAAATTTTCGCATCTATCCGCGCCTTTTCTTTTTGGCAAAGCTACTATGATGTTCCGATTGTAATCTTCTGGAATCTCGCCTGTCAGGTATATGCGACTAACTAGTTTAAATAAACGATCTATTACCTCTTGACCTGCGCACTTTAAGATTTCTGCCTGCAAGCCATCTATACCTGGTGCTTTATTATTCCTTAAACTTTTTAGTGCTATCTCAAACTCTTCTCTCATTATAGGACTCCCTAGGTTATCCCCCTCTACACTGCTTTCGCTTTCTAATATATCTTGCACTTCCTGTCCCGCATATAAGTTTCCTAAATATTCTTTCCACCTATCTGCCTTCTCCCCACTTCCGATTAGGATATCTCCTGCCTCATTTCTAATGTTTTTGGTACTAGATCCAATTTCTCTAAAATTTCTCCTAATTATTTTATATGCTTCATCAGTCTTTCCTACTTCGAATTTATCTTCCACTTCTTTGCATTTATTATCGATCCATTGCTCTTTCGCTTTCCTACATTCCCGAATAATTTCCCACTTGATCGCCTTATATCTTTGTTTCCCTGTTTCATCTAACCTATTTTTATATTTTCGCCTTTCCTCTATTAGACTCACAATTTGTTTTGTTATCCAGGGTTTCCTACTTTCATTCTGTTTATGACCCAAAATATCCCTAGCTGAGGAAACTAAACTATTTTTAATGCAATTCCATTCTGCCTCTATGTCCCTAACAATATTTCCACCCGTGCCCTTTAGTGCTTCGTTTGCCTTTTTCTCGAACTTATTGCGCATATCATCATCTTTTAGTTTCTCTGGGTCAAGATACCTTCTTCCGCTTCTTTTTTTCAAAATCTTAAATTTAAGATTGGCTTTCATAACGACTATGTTGTGATCACTATCTATATCTGCTCCTGGATAACTTCTACAATCCCTAACTTGATTTCTAAATCTTTGCCTAACGAGAATGTAATCTATTTGATATCTCCCTAAGTCTCCTGGCATCTTCCACGTATAGCATCTCCTAACATGATGGTGAAATAGAGTGTTCGCGACCGTTAAGTTATGTTTATCGCAGAACTCTATCAGTCTAACTCCCCTATCGTTCCTATTGCCTAATCCAAAGGGGCCAACTATTCCGCCCTCTCGCCCTGTATTTACAAGAAAGTCTAAATAATTTTCACCATTCAAGCGATTTGGTAAAATGACTGGACCAATCAAAAAACAGTCAACAATTGCTGCCCAAACCATTTATTCGAAATTCATGTTGAAAATGTCGAGGTGCACTTGTTGCACCTGGTATGAAGCTGTTGGCGTCTTATAATCCTATTTATTGATGTTCTGGACAGACCTGTCTTGGCGGTTATTTGTTTTCAAAATTCCCGTTATTATTACATTATTACTTTATAACACTACATTTAGTTTTAAATACAGGAAGAAGGTACGACCAAAACAAGTACTTACTGCTGTGATAGAAAATCCTCAAATTAGTACAAACTAAGTAGCAGAACAATTTAGCATTCGCCAGACATCCGTTCATAGGATTTTGAAAATACACAAATTCCATCCTTATCATGCTCAATTACAGCAGACTCTTTAAGAGAGAGACTTCAGTTTTGCAAATTGGGCAAGTGGGAAGATTGAAGAAAATCGTTTGTTTTTTGATAACAGAAAACTCAAATTTTACGAGGCATATTGACCATCAGAATCGATGGAGTTTAAATGTATGGGCGGGAATTGTTGGAAGGCACTTAATTGGTCCCCATTTCTTGGTGGTCATTTGAATGGCGCCGATTGTTTAAACTTTTTGCAAATCCAAATTGTGAACCATTTAGAAACTTTTCCTTTGAATATTCGTACCAGCATGTGGTTCCAGCATGATGGGGCCCCAGTCCATTCGACACGTGGTGTTCATACAAAGAAAAATGGATAGCTCGAGGAGGCCGAATTCCACCAGCAACAGCAGAAGATATGCAATAACGAATTGTAGAAGCGTTTGAAACTGTTACAGAAGAAATGTTGGAAAACGTTGGAATACCACTTATTATTCTGTGCATATTTTTGTTGCATCTTCTTGGCATTTAACACAAAATATAGTTTCGGACATTACTGATGAATAATCGATGAACTTCTTGCACCGGACCATCTTCGATTTAGCTAATAAACATTTTGGGCACGTATTGCAACTTGTAAAAATGTAAAAGCACTTTTACATGAAAACAGTTATACTAATTAATGGCGATATTTTAGCAGTAGCTTGCTACAGTGTTCTCACAATTTTCTGAAGACCACCAAGAATGGTTTGCCAATAAAAAAGAATTTCTCGGGAGTTCTGTAAGTCGATTATCGGCCCATCGACAGAAACTATAATAAATAATCCAGTCTATTAAATTTTAATATCAATTCCCCCGACAAAATTGGTTCCGGCTGGTCTTTAAAAAAGCAAAGAGCGCTGACGTACGGAAAACATAAAAACTGGAAAGAAGATATATACGATTCCTCCAACTATTTTATCGTGAAAACGTGTCGAGAAAAATAAAACTTTGTTGAGTAATAGTAAAATTTATGGCCAAATTATGCGGCACAATGAGAGAACAGAGAGGGGTCCCAGACAATAATTTAAATTCTGAACAATCCAAATTTAACAAGTTGTTGTGGATAATTATCGTGTCTATCGGTCAGGACCGGTATTAAAAGGGTTACTAATTTGTGTCACCTACAACGCGGCAATGTTTCCTCAGTTATGTGCGAGATGGGAACTACTTTGGAAGCCCTCCACTATTAATTTATGCCCTGCGCCTAAGGTGTTTCAGAATTCCTTGCCTCTTGAGGGCGGACGTAAGATTAAATTTATTCAATGTCCTTAACGGCCCAGGCTATTTTCGGCATTACTTAATTCAAAATTTCAGAATTATAGACTTTATGGATAGCATCACAAAACAAACTAGACCACCCAAACCAGCTCAACAATGCGTGCTAACGACTTTGCTTCGGTACATTTTATACGCAAGACAAAAATAAAAAAGGAACAACCGCGACAAACAATTATTTATTTCGACACGTCTTGTGTCTGGGAGTATCCATTAAAACACCTAAACGCAATTTAAAAAAATACCAACAAAGAATTTTCTTGACGTAATGGAGGGTAAACTTCTCCGCGCGCGTGTAACAAATCGTCCCGCAGATAAGACGGATGGTTGCATTAAATGCGGTAAGAAACATTTTAAAGAGCTATTCTGATACTATAGGATATAGGACGTAGTTTGTTACACTGGGAATTGGCCAGGGCCGGAGTGGCCAAAAAGATATCATTTTAGGTCCATATTATTTTTACCTGTGTACTATTAACCTAAGCGACTTAATTCCTTGACTTAGACGAATGAATTACGAAAGATAATTTACAATTTTTGAGTTGCTTCGTGGTAGAAGTTTTAGGGAAAATAGTATAATTTCGATTGGTCATTTAATAACTCATTTTATTTTCATAATCTGTTCATGTTTACTGTTTTGTTACTTTTATAAGGTTTTAAAATGACTATTATAGGTGAGTTATTTTCGTTAATTTTAGGTTCTAGATTTTAAGTTTTTTTTTTTTTTAATTCTATATCCAAGGTGGGTTTCTTTTTTATAGGGATCTTGGAAACTGACAGAGTTAGATGTGGAAAGAAGTGCAGTTTCTTCAGTGTAATAAATAGGCAATTTCAAATTTTGTGTACTACGAGACATCGGTTTTCCATGCACATTCGGAACATGCAATATTGAATACCAAATTCAAATTCTTGAAAATTTACCTGTTCTATTGATTCTAGAAAGAAAATCTAATTTTAGGAAATTTTAAAATATTTTTTAACGAAAACCGTACATGACCATGGCAGAGTTAAATATAGGTTATTTGTTGCTGATTTATAGCAGCTATGATTTTTTTAAAATAAGCATGGAATATGGTACCTATGTATATCACGGAAATTTAATGGTACATACCATAATCGCATATGATTTCCATTAAACAAAACTAAATTTACATTATTTCTGGAACATAATATTGCCATATTAAAATTTATTATTCTGTACCCATATATTTTTTAAGTTTTCTGTATTGTATATACAAGGTGATTTTATTTTTCATTGAAACCATAGAGATCTTGGAACCTGACAGAGATGAATGCGTATAACTTTTTCTTTAGGCATTTTCTTCGTATTTTGCATTTCAAGCTGGGTAAAAAATGTTTTTAAATCTTGTAGGATTCGTGGTATAAGTTTTTCAATATTGCATGTTTCCAATATGTATGGAAAACTATACACCACTGGTTTCGTCCTTTTGGGACTCATCAGTACGGTGCTTTACCCTACACACTCGAACCATGCAATATTGCTTGCTGTATACACATGGTGATTCTTTTAAGGCGGCCATTAGAAAATTTCTTATTTCCAAATAAGATAGAAACTTGAAACCTGGGTTCCTGTCATAATCGATCATGGCGAATCCAAAAATACAATTTTCAAAATGGCGACACTATCGGAAATACCGGAAGTTGACGCCATCTTTGTTATTTTAAATGGATACCCCCCATTTTTATTTTATTTTTGAATTCGGCATTAAATTCTGCGTATAATGCACCCAGGCTGTCAGCACTTATCTGTCATAGTTTTTGACATATGCCACTTTTTGTTTTAAATTTAGCATTTGCAGGGGTTCATTTAAAAATTCATATCTCTTAAACCATTTAAAGTGGGTAAATGAGCTTTTTTAGGTTGATTCCCTAAAGTTCAAGGAATCATTTCCCTGTAAGGTTAATGTTCAACGACGTTTCCAATGGTTGCTGCGATTTTTTGAAGATGACAATCAAAAAATGCCAAAAAGTCATTTTTTTTAATGGCAATGGGCAAATTTTATTATGGCAACCGACGTAGGATTAAATTTGAAAGGGACTTATATCAAGGTTTCCTATACCTATCTCAAATAGTTTTTTAATTATTCGTAGTTTTTTGTAAAAAAATATAATTTATTAAGATTAACTTGTTACCGAGCTTGTTACCAAGCAACAAACATAGTAACAGTGTCAAAAAATATTAATTTAAATTACCTAAATCAATACAAAAATTAATGAGCTAGGTCGGTATTACAAAATATGATCGATATGTGCACCGTTTTGATTCAAACACTCAATAATCCGACGTTGGACGGCTCTGGTAGCGTTTCTGATTTCATTCCCATCAATGCCATTCATGGCTTGGGTTATTTTTAGTAATAAGTCTTCCCTCGACGTGGGTGCAGTTTCATAAACGATATCTTTAATCCGCCCCCATAAATAAAAATCTAATGGTGTCAGATCCGGGGATCTTGGGGGCCACAACCATGGACCTCTATTTCCCCACCATCTGTCTTGAAACAATTGTCTTAGTCTTAAATCTACGGCATTTGTTGAATGCGCTGGTGCCCCAACCATTTGATACCATGCAATGGTAGATTATCGACAAAATCTTGGACTACATTGTTAAGAATGTCTAAATATCTGTCTCCATTCAAATTTTCATCATACATGTACCAATGCAACCGATTATCCATTAATAAACAGAAAACGTTTACGGAAAATTGAATTTGATTTTCAACTTCATAGATCAGGTGTGGATTTTCTGCGGCCCAAAAATGTCGATTTCTCCTATTAAATACTCCAGCCTGTGCAAATTTTGCTTTATCAGTCCAAATAATCCGACTTCCTGTTTTTTTATCAAAAGGAAGAAACTTGTTTTTAAGTCTAGAAAACTTCTGTTCATTCATCGGCGGCAAATTTTGATATTTTCCATTAAACTCGCGACATGTTCTTGCAACGATTTTTTGGCAGTTGCCATGTATGAGAAATAAATCAAAAACAACTTCATTCGAATAAAAAGCCATTTATGCTTACAAAACAAAATCAAGAACGTGCTTAACTTAACTTAACTTTTAATTAATGGAGAACTAAAAGATGACAGTTCTAAAACTAATTTTTTTCTTTGGTTCCATAGGCTTCTATGTTTTTTGGGAATAACGTTTAATCTTTTACAAAAAACTACGAATAATTAAAAAACTATTTGAGATAGGTATAGGAAACCTTGATATAAGTCCCTTTCAAATTTAATCCTACGTCGGTTGCCATAATAAAATTTGCCCATTGCCATTTAAAAAAAATGACTTTTTGGCATTTTTTGATTGTCATCTTCAAAAAATCGCAGCAACCATTGGAAACGTCGTTGAACATTAACCCTACAGGGAAATGATTCCTTGAACTTTAGGGAATCAACCTAAAAAAGCTCATTTACCCACTTTAAATGGTTTAAGAGATATGAATTTTTAAATGAACCCCTGCAAATGCTAAATTTAAAACAAAAAGTGGCATATGTCAAAAACTATGACAGATAAGTGCTGACATCCTGGGTGCATTATACGCAGAATTTAATGCCGAATTCAAAAATAAAATAAAAATGGGGGTATCCATTTAAAATAACAAAGATGGCGTCAACTTCCGGTATTTCCGAAAGTGCCGCCATTTTGAAAATTGTATTTTTGGATTCGCCATGATCGATTATGACAGGAACCCAGGTTTCAAGTTTCTATCTTATTTGCAAATAAGAAATTTTCTAATGGCCGCCTTAAAAGAATCACCATGTATACTTACGAATAGCTACTCCTCGGGCAAATACCCCGTCAGGCATTGAATTATAGAACTAAATCCAGATTTTGTGTACTACTATCACTAATTTTGAAAAAAAATAAAATTTTGGTAAATTGTAATACCTCATTGAAATGATAATAAAAAATGCAAACATCCATAAGGAAAACTAAAGTTAGTAGTCATATCTTCGAAATTAAAAGAGGCGTGTAAAACAAAATACCAGCAAACTTGCCTTCAAAAATTGTCTTAACAATGTTCAAGTCACAACAATGTAAAATGAATAATAAAAAAGATAGATAAAAAAGAAAATGTAAACTTTTTCAGATATCTCAAAAACCGAAAGAGATTCCTAAAATTTGATTGTAGATTTGGAGTGGACATAAAATTGTGATACACTTTCCCCATTTAACCGTCTTTGTACTGACATATCTTGGACATATTTGGACACTGTGTCTAGTAGACTATGCACATTTTCAAAAATTTGAAAGTATGTCTGATGTTTTGCATTCGGCTCTTTTCCTTTTCTATTATGAGAAAATGAAAGATTGGTTTTAAGAAGAATAATTTTATTCCCACAATACCGTACACCGCAAGACATGAACTTAAACTGTCCTTCAAACAAATCACTTTTTCCCACTTTCCCAAAATCGTGCAAGCGCACTACAACTCAACAAATATACCACAGTCCAACTCAAAAAACTGCATTTCTTTACCTGCCAGCTGTTTAAAACTGATTTATTTGGTGTCTTTTGAAGACGCATACAATTTTCGCAAGATCTGCAAGTATCCTCAATCTGCTGGTTGAGCCTTGGCCACCAGAAATAAGACCGAGCAATGCTTTTCATCTTCACCATCCCCATGTGAGATGCGTGAAGCTTATTTAAAATATTATTTTGTAATATTTCCGGTATTACTAACCGAGAGTTCCAGAGCAAACAATCTTCCTCCACGGACAGATCATTTTTTACTCTGTGAAAGGACTTTAACGCCTCATTTACATTTTTTGGCCAACCTGTGCGTACAAATTGGATAACCTGGTGTAATGTTTTGTCATTTCCAGTAGCCTTCTGAATATCCTCAAAATTAATCGGGAAATCCGTATTTGTAGAGAAATAATCTATGAAATTAAGATCGACGTTCTCCCATCTTTCACCCTCAATTGGCAACCGTGATAACGAATCTGCGTAATTTTCTTTCGATTTAACAAACTCTATCTGGTACTGATAATTTGAAAGTATTATCGCCCAGCGACGTAGTCTGTTTGCTAAAAACTGCGGTATATTTTTTTGGGGGTGAAAAATAGAAGTTAACGGTTTACTATCTACTACTAGTGTAAATTGTCTTCCATAAGGATATTGATAAAATTTGCATAATCCAAAAATAATCGCGAGACCTTCTTTTTCGATCTGGGCGTAATTCTTTTCGGCCGTCGAAAGTGTACGCGATATGCATACGCTATGGGCTTTTCCGTCCTATCCGCAATAATGTGCGATATGACCGCTCCAATACCGTAATTTGAAGCATCCGTGGTTAGTCGTATAGGTAAATCAGGTTTGAAATGCACCAGAACTTCGGCAGATGTCAACAACTTTTTAATTTCATTAAATACTCGATTGCAATCTTCTGTCCAACTCCACCCAACATCTTTTTTTAATAAATTGTACAATGGATGCAATAATGTCGACAAATTAGGTACAAACTTGCCATAATAATTAATCAGACCTAGAAAAGATTGCAACTGCAAATCTATCAATGTTAAACCCTAAATACGAAATATTAGATTTAAAAAATTCACACTTATTTAAGCAAATCTTAAACCCAGATTCCTGTAATTTACGTAAAACTTCGTCTAATCTTTTCAAATGTTCTTGCCTATTCCGACCGGTAACTAAAATGTCATCCAAGAAAACTACTGTTCCCTCTAAACCTCCTAATAGAGTATCCATAATTTTTTGAAATTTCGCGGGGATACTAGCAATACCAAATGGAGCCCTGTTGTAGCGATACAAACCTTTATGGGTTGAAATTGTCACCAAATTTTTACTTTTTTCATCTAAGCAAATTTGCTGATATGCGTTAGATAGATCTAATTTGCTAAATTGCACACCACCTTGTAATTTTACGAATAATTCCTCAATTCGGGGAAGCGGGTATTGGTCAATTTCAATAGACGGGTTTAAAGTAACTTTAAAATCACCACATAATCTTACCGTACCATCCTTTTTCATAACCGGTACTACAGGGGTTCCCCATGGACTGTAATCAATCGGCTCTATTACTCCTAGACTCTGTAACCTGTCCAATTCCTTTTCCACATTCTCTTTCACTGCGAAAGGAAGCGGCGGAGCCCTGAAAAACTTTGGAGTCACCGTATCGGACTTCAAATTGATAGAAATAACACCTTTTTTGAAGGTGCCTAATCCTGGCTCAAAAACATATTTGTATTTTTCAACCAGAAATTGCAAATCATCTGGCATATCGACCAAATTTAAACAAGAAATAGCTAATTCAAATAAACTGAAAAAATCGCGTCCTAACAGTGGAGGACCAGAGGCATTTTTAATTACATAAATATTTAGATTAGCGCTCTTGTTTTGAAACAATACATTGCAGGTAATGTAACCTATTGGACGAATATGGTCTCCATTATAGAAATTAAACATTTTATTTGTTCCCGTCAAAGACTTATGTTTAAAATTCGCTCTGTAAAATTCTTCGGAAATAACACTGTAGCTTGCTTGGTTTTTTCTTCCACACACGATGCACTTTATTATTTGCCTGTTATTGGTACCACTATTTTGAAGATTTCTTGCACTTGCGCTCGTTCCTGATATTCCGTGCGTACCATGACCATGAAGTTGCCCTCTTCCTATACGTTGCTTAGCATGCGCATAATGAAGACTTGGCTTTCTTTTGATAAAAATGGCCTCTTCTCCTCCGGAATGAGAAGATGCCGTTTGCGCAGCTGATTTTGCAGATGCTATTTTAACTATCTTTTGAAAAGAAACATTTTTCTTTTCTTCAAATAGTCTATCACGAACACTACCTTGCCCATACCCAATTATGAAACTGTATATCACAGTAACAGAAATAAAACTTTTGATACGATATTTTAAATGATAGGGCAGAGGTTCGAAATTATTTTTGGTGAAGAAACGAAACATTAATATTGTTGCTGAAAAAAGTTACGGCGAGTTAAACATAAATAATTTGTGCGGTAATACGTTGATAGGTAGCGAGCCTTTATTCTCGATAAAAACGTTTTGTGATTTATTAGTTAGTAATTTTAGTAATCAGTAAATATCGATTTTTCGGCATTTTCGGAATTCCCGATCTTTTCGCGACTTCAAAATTCGAATCCGGCAGGTCATTTTACATTTTACATTTTACAATTTTTGTATATGTTCAAGTTGTATAGAGGGTGATTAGTGATGCGCTTGCTAGTGTCCTGTAAATTTTGGCACTATGACAACTTGTAGAGCATCGTAGATAATCAGCAGATCTTTTATTTTGCTCCCTTCTTCTTTTTTATGGCTTGCAGTTTATTGTCTGCTGCTCGAACTTTAAGTAAGTATAAAATTAGGGCCCGTCTCTGTGTGAAGCACTCTGGTGCTCGCCGGCCCGTCAAGTAAACACACGGAGTGAACTAATAGACAGTATCGTATCGACAACGCACGTGTGAACCCGCATCACGAAAACGGAAATCGCCACTCCATGAAACATCACTCGAGCCCCTGATCAAAGAGGACGAGAGAACAACAAACGGCCGGACCGTTATCCTGCTTGTGATTGAACCAATTAATCCAATGGGAACACCATTAATAATTAGAGCCACTACTCCAGCAGTGTTATTCCGCGATACACGATTAACATGATTTTCGAAATCCAAAGTTGCAGCCGGTGTAATAAATCGCGGGCGCGTTTAGTCGAGTGACTTCTGTGTTGTGCAGTTTTGGGGAAATGATGAGAATCAGCGATTATCCGAGGGATGTCAGTTTTGGCAGAAGCTTGCTGCTTTTGCTCTTTCTAGGACCATCTCTGTCAGGTCAGTATGTGATTCGAAATGAAATCGGGAAATTCAGGTGCATACAACAATATTAACTAGTCGGAGTTTGCAATTATGCTTCGTTTCAGAAACACGCTGATGACGGTGATGATGAATGATATAATTAATGTAATAAACAACAATTTATTCGGTTAATTCTAACATATTCGTATGTTAGGAAATGAAGCTTAATAATGTTTATTTTGGCATTAATGTAATGGCCGATGGTCCGAATTGTTCTCCTGAAAATTGAGGGCTCCACATAGAATCGAAAATCCTAAAATAATCAGTCATCGAAACTTCGTAGGTATTCAGTCACAGAAGAAATAATACAAGCATTCGATGAGGTTGACTTGCATTGGTCCTTCAACTTTCATATTGTTTCACTAAAGCATCCTTTAAAATGCCTCCCCGACACCCCGTGCAGCAATACAACATGTAAGAAATCCTCTGTGAATTTCAGGGAAATCAAACTTCTGACCTGCTAATTATGTTGTTTAACTTGTTCAGAGTTTGTTTTCTTACGCCCGAACGTAATTAGCGAAGGAGTAAACACGATATTTCTGTTTATTTTGACAGAGCGCAATTAAAATTTTCTGTTTCGTAATTATATTGTAGTTCGAATAAAAATAAATTTGAATATTAAAAATAGAACGCCAGGAGCGCATCCCGCGTGCCAGTAACAATGCGTGCCCATCAAAGTGTTCTGCGCGGCCCATATTTGAATATTATTATAATTGAGGCTGGGTTCAGTGTTATTCAAATGCGGGGACCATTTATTATGTACCTATTGACAGATGCCTTGTTTCCAATTTGAATTTATAGGTGTTTGGTCATAATGTATTCCACCGTACCACCGACAGAGACATTCGTATTCTTATTCACTGATTTACTTATTGTCATCACGCGCCCCTTTCTCTGTGGGGGTTAGTACAACACTATCAAAATCAGTGCGTGTTATACATTTAAATATCAATAGAATGTAAGATTAGACGCAATGAAGTCTTGCACAAAATAATTCTTCGTCAGCAGAACAACGTATTCTCGCGTTATTGGTGGTAACTGATTGAATTTCTTTCTCACATCTTATATACTTACAGTGTGTCCCCGGATTGAATCACATCAAGAGGAACGTATTTTTTATTTTTGCTTTTCAAAAAAAAATCTTTATAAGAACTTTTGTTTGTTTTCAAACGCCTAAAAAAACACTCATCACCTTCTAAATTGCTCTTTTCTTAGTTTAGGTATTAGGTATTCTCCCTTTCTTGATTTACTTTACATAAAGAGGATAAACTTTTTTTTATTTTTCATTTCTCGAAAAAAGTTATATTTGTAAAAAATATTGCTTGCTCTTAAAAACTCATAAAACACAACACCTTTTTTGCTGTAAATTTAACCGAAAAATCAAAATAATAATAAAAAATAACAACTCTAATATATCTCATTGAAAACTCTTTTCAAAATTAAACATCATCATCATAAGGTTCTCAGTCCGAAGACTGGTTGGACGCGTACCTCCATTCTTTTCTATCCTGAGCTAACCTACGCATTTCCCTAAAAGTAGAACATCCTACATCCCTAACTATTTGAGAGCAGTAGTCTAATCTAGGCCTACCCCTACCTCTTTTTATTCCTATCTCTGACTCTAGTATGTCGCGAACTATTCCTTCGTGTCTTAGAAGGTGTCCTACCATCCTATCTCTCCTACTCTTTATTGTTTTCCATACCTTTCGCCTTTCCCCAACTCTTTCTAATACTTCCCTATTGCTAACCTTATCTATCCACGGTATCTTCATCATGCGTCTGTAACACCACAGTTCAAACGCTTCTACTCTTTTTCTATCCGCTTCTCCTATTGTCCAAGTTTCGCACCCGTATAATGCCGTACTCCATACATACGACTTTAAGAGTCTCTTCCTAGTCTCTATATTAACCGTTCTCGAACATAACAGTTGTTTCTTTTTGTTAAACGCAACTCGTCCCTGCGCCATTCTTTGTTTTATATCTTTAGTGCTCCTACCGTCTTGGGTTATTTTACTTCCTAAGTAGCAGAAATCCGCGACCTCCTCTATCTTCTCATTTCCTATTTGTATTTCAATTTTAGTTCTATTTTCACTCCATCTACATACCAAAATTTTAGTTTTCTTTTTATTGATTTTCATGCCGTAGCCCTGTGTCAAAACTGCTTCCATTTCATTCAAAGCCGCTCCTAATTCTTCTTTGCTAGATGCTAACACTGCTATATCATCCGCAAATCTGAGCATGTTAATAGTTTGGCCCTGTACATTGATCCCTGAGGCTGTTCTTTCCTTAACAATATTAATCGCATCTTCGATATATAAGTTGAAAACTAGAGGTGACAATGCACATCCCTGTCTCACTCCCTTCCGGATATCTACTTCCCTTCGTTCCTGCTCACTTCTATAACTGCCTTTTGCTCTTTGTAGAGATTATGTATTATTCTTCTGTCCCTGTATTTCATCCCTACCTTTCTCAGCACTTCGAACATCTTCCCCCATTTTACGTTGTCGAAGGCTTTTTCTAAATCTACAAATCCTATATATACGCTCTTTCTCTTTTCTATCGTTTTTTCTATAATTACTCGTAAAGCTAGAATGGCCTAGCGCGTTCCTCTATTTCGTCTAATCCGAACTGATCTTCTCCTAATATTTCTTCCGCCTTTTTCTCCATCCTTCTTTGCACAATTCTAGTTAAAATTTTTGACGCATGGGAAGTTAAACTGATAGTTCTAAAATTTTCGCATCTATCCGCGCCTTTCCTTTTTGGCAAAGCTACCATGATGTTCAGTTTGTAATCCTCTGGAATCTCGCCTGTCAGGTATATGCGACTAACTAATTTAAATAAACGATCTATTACCTCTTGACCTGCGCACTTTAAGATTTCTGCCTGCAAGCCATCTATACCTGGTGCTTTATTATTCCTTAAACTTTTTAGTGCTAGCTCAAACTCTTCTCTCATTATAGGACTCCCTAGGTTATCCCCTTCTACACTGCTTTCACTTTCTAATATATCTTGCACTTCCTGTCCCGCATATAAGTTTCCTAAATATTCTTTCCACCTATCTGCCTTCTCCCCGCTTTCGATTAGGATATCTCCTGCCTCATTCCTAATGCTTTTGGTACTAGATCCAATTTCTCTAAAATTTCTCCTAATTATTTTATATGCTTCATCAGTCTTTCCTATTTCGAACTTATTTTCCACTTCTTTGCACTTATCATCGATCCATTACTCTTTCGCTTTCCTACATTTCCGAATAATTTCCCACTTGATCGCCTTATATCTTTGTTTCCCTATTTCATCTAACCTATTTTTATATTTGCGCCTTTCCTCTATTAGACTCACAATATGTTTTGTTATCCAGGGTTTCCTACTTTCATTCTGTTTATGACCCAAAATATCCCTAGCTGAGGAAACTAAACTATTTTTAATGCAATTCCATTCTTCCTCTATGTCCCTAACAATATTTTCGCCCGCGCCCTTTAGTACTTCGTTTGTTTTTTTCTCGAACTTATCGCGCGTATCATCATCTTTTAGTTTCTCTGGGTCAAGATACCTTCTTCCGCTTCGTTTTTTCAAAATCTTAAATTTAAGATTGGCCTTCATAATGACTATATTGTGATCACTATCTATATCTGCTCCTGAATAACTTCTACAATCCCTAACTTGATTTCTAAATCTTTGCCTAACAAGAATGTAATCTATTTGATATCTCCCAAGGTCTCCTGGCATCTTCCACGTGTAGCGTCTCCTAACATGATGGTGAAATAGAGTGTTCGCGACCGTTAAGTTATGTTTATCGCAGAACTCTATCAGTCTCACTCCCCTATCGTTCCTATTGCCTAATCCAAAGGGACCAACTATTCCGCCCTCTCGCCCTGTGCCTACGACTGCATTGAAATCTCCTATAATTATTAAATTTTCGTGTCCTCTCACAAAATCTAGCACATGTTCAATATCACTATAAACTGCCTCTACGACCTCATCACTGCAGTTAGAAGTGGGCATATATACCTGTATTATTACTGTTTTTACAGGTTTCGAATATAACCTAACCATAACTACCCTGTCACTTTGCTGTAAGAAATTTTCTACACTCTGCCTTACTTTTTTCCGCATAACAATTCCTACTCCCGAATTTCCTCCTACAGATCCTGTGTGTATTACTCTAAAATCTCCGCTCCAGAAGTCTCCGGCTTCTGGCCATCGCACTTCACTGATACCTACTACGTCTAATGCTAACCTATCCATCTCAATTTTCAAATTCTCTAACTTCCCTACTTGTTTCATGCTTCTAACATTCCACGCTCCGACTCGTGAGATGTTACACTTCTCATTTCTGATGACTCCCCCCGAACAAAGTCATATTTAGCTTATTAATAATTTGTATCTACTTTTAACCATTTATCTGTCCTGAAGCAATTCGAAATTTCAAAACAAGGAATTCAAAATACGCAACAAAGTTACCTAACTAAATCGATTTAAAACGGGACAGGTCCGAATTTAAGTTAAATGGGGAAATCCGAATAAAATTATACAAAATAACAGTGAAATTGAAAATTTTTAAGTTTCAATTTTAATTTCCGTAGAAACTGTCAGCCGCAGACCTGATAATGCCTGCATCAATTAAGAGCTTAGTAAACTGGCTATTAAACGTGCAATTAATATACAGGGTGTTCCATTTGAAATTCTTGAGAAAAAATCAATTATGCGTATGTATAAATTGACGAAGATGTTGATCATAAAATTCAGAATCATTCAATCAATGATTAGAAAGTCGGTATTTAGTATGTTTGCTTGATAATACAGGGGGAAGCACAGAACAGACGAGGACTCTGTCTAATAGTGGCTGCATTTTAAGCTTTAGACAGAGTATCAGTCCTAATAATTCATTTCTCTTCGGACAAATGAGCTAATTTCAAATATAAACTGCATTGTTTCAGCGAGATCCTTGCGCCGTGAAATAACTCTGATTGTTCAGCTGTCCCCGTTCTTCTTTGCGTTTAATTTTAGTGTCAGCAACAACAGTTCAAGTATTTATAAGCTCTAAAACACGCCACAAATTCTGAAAACGCAAAAAGAGGATAGAAAACAAAACGTTTGTTGCAATATTTTCCAGAAACATAATCCAGTAAAGGAAAAGAAATTTCATTCGTAGCAAATCGGTTTTATTCAATTTTCTAGCGAGATGTGCTTCGTTGCATCCGAGTATTAAAAGGTTGGATGACGCTCTCGAGATCCTGTTTTGCTGTAATCCACTACTGATAGTATATCAAAGAAAAACAGCTGGAAGCAAATTTGCTTTTACTAGAATATCTGCGACCGTGTTTGTTTTCGTGCAGGGGCGCCGAATTGAAATCTCTTTGATATAATTAGATGCGTGCACTGTAAATAGTTAGCAATGTCAGACACCAGAGCATGCGAACAATTCTTTTGTTTCGTCTGAGGGAAACACAAAAATTCCAACTCGACAGGAAATGATATTTTAGAAACGTTCACGGAGAAATTCCCTTCGTAGGGGAGGTAGGATGGATGGGATTGTAAACAGGGTGTGTTGAAACAAATCTGTGTTAAACAGGTGGAAGCTCATAAGCTTATATTAATATAAATGATGTCGGTTTAAAATTATGTGTTTAGAAAGTTTCATGCAGAAACTTTAAATAAAAATTCAGTAAATAATATTCAACGTGTATTAGGAAAATTATTATATAGTACCATGTACATCTAACGTCAAATCGGCTCCAAAATATGAAAGACCAAACTTTTTTAAATAATAAACGTATTCTTGTCTCATTTTGATATTCCAACCCATTTTCAAGAAAAAACGACTTAATTCAGATAGTGTTTAAATCTTAGAAATGAAACGCTTATTAAGTACTGCTAACAAAATCAATTTTAATTCACTACAAGCGCTTAGGTACAAGAAAAATAAAATTAGGAAACATTAAATTTTAAAGTAGTTGTTCGAAGTGTCCACCATTCCCTTGGATGCATTTTTCAATGCGTTTCCTGAGAGACCCCCGAGTTCTAAATAATGCCCCTGGATTTCCTTTGATTTCATTGGCAGCCGCTTGTATTCTTCGCCACAGCTCATCGGGAGAATCAACAGCATCCTGTGAAGAAGATTTAGTAGGTACGCGTTCTACCAGTTTTCGGACACTAAAGTAACAAGTATCATTTCGTGCGTCCTTTTAACTGTTAACTTCGCCACTCAAGATCCTTGACAAGTCTTATTTAAATTCTTTGTTGTAGCAAGTCAAGCATCGTTGAAAATTTTACAATACCTTTCTAATACAGATTTCCAGAGAAAGAAACTAATTTAAAAATCAATGAAACGTCGCCGTTACTTCAGGTACTAAATCTCGAAGAATTAATAATGAAAGTGCGGAGCAAATATTGGAATAGGTTATGCCTCTAAGTTATTCATGAAAATTAACATAAATAACCAATATTTTATAACGTAATATGGCAGGAGAAGTGGCGCGCCACATGTTACTCTATTTCGTTAGTAAAGCAAACGTAATAAAATCAGGATTAGTTTCATATGAGCGCAGAACATCCCCAACTAATTTAGAATAAATTAGAGTACTGTGCCTTTTTGGCTTGATCTGAGGTCCAGATGTATTTCTTTCTGAATTAGCCAGGCTACTAGAACCACAGCTATTTACGGTAGACTCCTCTTATGAATTACAAATCATGGAGTTTCAGGTCGTCTCTAAATCCGTTAATACCATTATATAATGTGAAAACAATATGTAGTCCATATCTTGCTGTGTTAAGCACAACAAATACACTAAATTAGAGGGTATATTCATAGCAGGCTTTGCAATCTATTGATGTGGTTTTGACGCGTCAGCTGTACATTTCAAAGAGACTGACATTCATATTACGACTACATGATGGATTCCTGTTTCCCGATGTTACATGCACTCTTTTTGCCGGATGCTGTTTGAGATATTCGAATCGATGTTTACCGTGCGGATCACGGCAACCACCATCCAAGTTCATTACTTCGATAATTTTCCGGTCGGCGGTTAATGAAAATGGCGATAGGAGATTTCAGAATGTAATAATGGTTATTACTTTAACGCCATCGGGGTATCAATTATTTATGAGCTTGTAATGTCTGCCTCTTTCTTTGTTAGTAGAATGAACAATCATCATCATAAGGTTCTCAGTCCGAAGACTGGTTCGACGCGTACCTCCATCCTTTCCTATCCTGAGCTAACCTACGCATTTCCCCAAAAGTACAACATCCAACATCTTAATAGTATATTATACACGAGTTTATAATGAATGCTATTATTACCGAGGATGAAGTTTACAACACGAGCGAGTGAAACGAGCGAGTTTTGTAATCATCCGAGGTAATAATAGCATCATTATAACGAGTTGTATACTATACTTTATCCACGACTATCAAAACAGATTCCCAGAAAGAATTTACCTTCATTTCCCTTCTCCAGTGTAAGAAAGATTCATACATACGCTCTCAGGTATAATTTTCTTGGTTTTTTGGGCAATAAATCTAATGAGGCAAGTTCTGCAGCTTCTTTTATTGCTGGTGCTGTTAAAGAAATCTCGTTTTCACTCTCGCTACTCATTATGTTTTCTGTTTTAGAATATGCATTTCAAATTAAAAGCAAACCATGCTGATTTGACGTTTCAATTTGAACTGTCACATCGCGATCGCGGCCTACTAAATAAATGTAAAAAAGGGTCAAAGCGATGTTCCTATTGGTGTAGTGAATAATATTCATTAATCACTGCAGGCCGCGATCGCGATGTGTCAGTTCAAATTGACACGTCAAATCAGCATGGTTTGCTTTTAATTTGAAATGCATATTCTAAAAATGAAGATATAATGAGTAGTGAGAGTGACAGCGAGGTTTCTTTAACAGCACCAGCAATAAAAGAAGCTGCAGAACTTGTCTCATTAGATTCATTGCCCAAAAAACCAAGAAAATTATAACTGAGAGCGTATGTATGAATCTTTCTTAGACTGGAGAAGGAAAATGAAGGTAAATTCTTTCTGGGAATCTGTTTTGATAGTCGTGGATTACAAAACTCGCTCGTTTCACTCGCTCGTGTTGTAAACTTCATCCTCGGTAATAATAGCATTCATTATAAACTCGTGTATAATATACTATTTCTTCCTAACGCTGTGCAAAAGTGAAGGAAACAGTTAAAATCAGTGCTCGTTTCCATAAAAAAAACCTCGCCCAATGAGAAAATTCTTAAGTATTAAAGAGCCTGTTAAACGACAGACAAAAAACAGTGCCGTCTTCAATCACTCCAACTTTCCTGGAACAAAAATATTTACCGAATCAAATGGTTACGTTGGTTTTCGGGAAGTGAACGTTGATTGGGTCGAGTGGGTAGGTGTATGGTGTATTACAAGACGAAGAGAAACAATTACCCACCTATAAATAAATCACTATCTCTATTAGAAGCAGGTGCAGTTATTTAAATCCCATACCGAAGGTCTAAAAGCTTTACAATACCCGAGGCTATAAATAACTAGTAAACTAAATAGTATGTAAGCTTTTTTTGGACAGTGTGTGCCTAATTACAGCACCCGAGTAATTAAATGTCGTCGTTCTCTTGCACCGAGATTACAAAAGCTAAAAACAGTTACCCGGCATCGTCTCTCTCTCTGGCGTGTATGTAGAGGTTTACTTGGACTCGTACCAACTATTTTCGCGGATTGTATTCTAGGTCGACATGCCGCAGTACAGATAATAGTAAAACGCGTAACGATGTCACTTCATTTTTCATGCACAGCCACTGTATTTTCAGAAATGAATCATGCGGCGCTTTGCGCTTAAACGGACCGAGACTTTAACAAACTGCAACTTTAGTATCACACAATCATCTGGTGAGCAGCAAGAAGTTTTGAAAAACGCAGGTAGACCTCCTTTTTCGCAAGAAGCACACACACTCAGATCGATCCATTATATCTTTCTCTATAAAACATCAGATTTTCGTTATAATATACAGGGTTGTCTAAACTATTTTTAATCCAATTCCATTCTGTACAGGTTTCGAAACTAACCTAACCATAACTACCCCGTCACTTTTCTGTAAAATAATTTTACACTCTGATGCCGTATTTTCTTCTTCATAACAATTCCTAATTGTGTTACCAAAAAAGTTGTAATTCTAACAAAATTTATTGCTGCAATTGTGTGTGTTTAAAAAAGAAGCGAAAATCTTTATTTTAAAGACATTCTAAAACAGGAGCATCGACTTTTCGATCCACTTTATCAATTTATTAATAAAAAAACAGTTTCCTCCACTAACAATAATTTGTGTTCTCAGAAAACCAAGACGTTTGGTATAATTTTAGACCTATTACCGCAATAAAGTAGTGTTTAATACCTTGGGCTTTTAATTGCCACACGAAAAGCTGTTAAATTGGAGCAATTAAAGATTTATACTTGGATTCTTTTCCCTTCGCTTTTTCTTGGGCGTGCCATAAAATACAACAATCGTTCTATTAAGCGAACTTGTATTTTTAAATACCACGTTTTCCAGTCCGCTCTCATTTGTTTCCGAGGAACTCTTTGATGTGGCTTCGTTACTTTAGTCTCTTTAATAAACCGCCTCAAAGTGAAAAGTCAACCTTGAACTAGCTTACCATTTCTAATTTTAAAATTAATTTTCAAAGATCTGTTTGAGCTATGTAGATCAATACCTATTTGATGAGTCATGGGTCTGCGATGCTTTGGAAACAAAATACACAATCGAATGTAATCTATTTTACATCTCCCTATGTCGCCTAACATCTTCCACGTATAACGTCTCCTAACGTGATGGTGAAATAGAGTGTTCGCGACCGTTAGGTTATGTTTATCGCAGAACTCTATCAGTCTAATTCCCCTATCGGTCCTATTGCCTAATCCAAAGGGGACAACTATTCCGCCTTCTCTCTCTGTACCTGCAACTGCATTGAAATCTACTACAATTATTAAATTTTCTTGCCCTCTCACAAAATCTAACACGTATTCAATAGAAGTGGCCATGTATACCTGTATTATTACTGTTTTTACAGATTTCGAATCTAACCTAACCATAACTACCCTGTCACTTTGCTGTAAGGAATTTTCTACACATCTTCTGCTGCTATGAATTTTGCCCATGTGTACTGAACGATGTTTCAACTTTTTCTTGCGCAACACAGCCTCTCCAGCACATATGGGTGGCCGAAACCATCTTATAGACAATAATTTTTTGTTTAATAACCGGAATACCATATGTTTACCTCTTCTGCCTATTTTTATCCATTTTATTTCCTCTGGTATTGTTCCTCTCAGTTTTACGAGCCAAACATTAATTTCCCCGCATACATTCATAAACTCGAAACGTTTGGAATGTCCGGCAATAATAATTAACACATGATATAAATTTTCAGGATCCGCATGGCACAGGATAGCAAAAATCGCCCCTACAGAGTCTCCTAATTTAACAGCCCCTCCGGAGTTTGACGATATCGCCGCGATAAGGGAAATAGAAGCTGCGAAAGGACAAACGCTGTTGTTACCTTGCACAGTTAGGAATTTAGGAGATAAAGTGGTAAGTTAAATAAACACGCGGGACGGCTATTTGAGGCCCAAATATATTGCTACAACAACCGGGGGGATAAATTAAATGCTGCTAAGCTCTGAATGGAAGGATTACCAAATTACGTTGGAAGTTTTTGGATGTTGCTTTAAGAGGCGGATGCTCATGATTACCTACGTCACAGACTGTTTTTAGATTCTGGTTTCTGATTAAGAAACAGGGAATTAATGAAATTGCAACTAAATTGCGCCGAATTTTCTCTGAAGCCTCCTCGGTGCGGCTTAGATTGTTGTTGTTTGATCACGTGTTTAGAATTTCGATAACACCAACTGTTTATTATAAAACGAAAATTAATCTCAGCCTATTTACGAAAACAACCCCTCGGAATTGAAAACATTAATAAATTTGCAACTCGAGAAGAAATATTTAAACTCAAACAAACAAATATTTGCTTCTTCCAAGATGATCGCTGCTACCCCTTAATTAAATTAATACTTCGGAAAATCAGTTGTACTAAGGGTTGTTATACCTCGAAAAACATCCCCGATTATAATGCTGAAATATCTGAAATTATTTTTATAGGTTTTCGTCAATTCATTGACAGTTAAATTCACAAATGACATAAGAAAACAATAAGTGAGCGACGCCTTCCTAGATTATTTTATTTGGTTCTTACAGATCAGCAGACAAACATGTGGTACAGGCCTCCTACATTCGTGTACTCTCTTAAATACACAGTTCTGTTCAGTCTTAAAACGTCCCCCCCGCTGAAAAATTTACAGGTGCACCTGTGAATCAAGGAAGTCAATGTCTGCTTCTTGTTGTTTATTTAATTTCACGGTACAAGGCACTGGAAATTACATTGGGCATTACTTGTTCGAATAGACAAGACATCAAATTTGTACGCGTCAAGAATTGATGTATGAAGTCTTTGTGTACCGTTTGAGAACATGTCGAGATATGTCACTAATAATTTTTTCAATTTTACGCCTGCCTTGACGTAATCAAAATTTTTATGTTTCGACTCAGATTGGAAAAGATTTGAAACATTATTATCCTCTTTTAATAGTTAATCGGACAATTATATTATACTCTGTACTTGTGTTGCAGGTGTCCTGGATCCGCAAGCGAGATTTGCTGATCCTGACATCGGGACCTCTCACCTTTTCAGCGGACAGCCGATTTGAATCAGTGTACAGTAGTAACAGGGATTTCTGGGGGTTAAGGATAAGAGGTGCACGTATATCGGACACGGGCCAGTATGAATGCCAGGTCAACACACACCCTAAAATGAGTTTAGCCATAAACCTCACCGTTACGGGTTAGTATCGCTCTCCAAAGTGGTTGTTCAAACCCCTATACCGGAATTTTATCTCCCTGCTGTGATACTATGCAGGAATACATCGCTCTAGGTATGGGAGTATATTTCGTTCCGATATTAGGTCAATCAATGACGTGTTTAGGCGAGGGCTGACTTTATCAACAACAGAAATATATAAGGAGGGTTAAATCAGAAAAATATAACAGAAAATTGATAAAATCAATCAAAATCCAAAATGAAATAATATTTCATAATATTTTGAACACTTTAAAACTAATGTCATATTACTATCGACTGTCTGTTTGTAAAACGTATAGCTATCTAGATAATATTTTGTTTAATGCGGAACGGCTTATTAGAACAAGTTTGGAATTTGAACACTATCTGTATTAAGTCGTTTTTTCTTGAAAATGGGCTGGAATATCAAAATGAGACAAGAATACATTTATTATTTAAAAAAGGTTGGTCTTTCAGATTTTGGAGCCGATTTGACGTTAGATGTACATGGTAAAAAGTTTGAGTCAATTTATCAAATCAATAGGTTATAAGTAGCGTCCTCTATGGGCAACGTCAAAAATTTTATTGGAATTTTTTTTCCCCTAAGAAAAACCATAGGATTTCATTCGGAAAAGGCATTATTTGACCTGTAGAATCTCTAAACGGATTTCCCATTGTTAATGAAACGCCCTGTATAACGTTTCTTACTTTCATCTTCACGGATTCCAAGTTTTTGGGCGTTTTTTTTTATTTTTTCCGCCGGAATATTGTTGCATTTTTCTTAAACAAAAAATTGTAGGGTTTTATGCTCACACTTAGTAGACTTAAAAATGTTGATGTTTGACAACCACCATACTTAAAATTGAAATATCCACGTATACATCATTTAAGTAATTTTGTAAATCGAAGAGGTTTTCAACTCCTAATAATGTCGAATCAAATTTAAAACCACCATAATAATTCCTCAAAGAGCAATAAAATAAGGAAAGCCCTGTATAATGAAACGTCTATTACAAGCATGAAAATTTAATGAAAACCCCCATCTGTTCCAGCAGAGAATCCTCCGAAGATCTACACGAGGTATCTGCATAAAGCATCGATAAAGGGCCCTAACGAAGTTTACACGCACGAAGGATCCCCGGTTACAATAACGTGCGAAATAACACCCCTAATCATTCCAGTTACACAGGCGGGTGCATCACTCGACTATTCCTATAATGGCGCCCGCTTGTTCCCCACAAAGGCACGCGTTCAATGGTTCCACGGACAAAAAGAAGTATTATCGGGACCCTTTGAGGTATGCAGACATTGTATACACTATAACACACTTCGCTCCTAAGATGACGTCTTTGAGATTTCCAACCGATCACCTGTAATGGCGTTCAACAGATTTAATCTTGTTAACGGCAGGTGATCGGTTCTTTCATGGCGGGTTGAGTTACCGGCAAAAGTGTGCACCCAAGTAGCGTAAACGAATTTTGAATGCATTGGATGCGTATTCGTAAGTTTCACAATTTTTAATGATTTTATCTACAATTGTTTCGGCTTATAAAACCGTTTTATAAGTACAGGTGATATTTGCAACTTAGATGTTGAATCTGTAGGAATAATCACCAATAATGATTATAACGTTTTTTTATAGACAGATAGGGGAATCGTCTCTATAGAGACTGACAGGGTGGATCAACTTACTGTACGAAGTCAACTAAAGATTTCCAAGGTAACCCACCTTAATGAGGGAGTCTACACATGTCGGGCTGCATCAACTTTATCGAATTCGGTGAAGCTGTTCGTCGCTGAATGTAAGTGATTGAAAAATGAAACAGCTGTGACTTTCTTACCCCTAACCAGCCCCTATTCTTTCCCTCTTTTAATAAACGGCAGTGAATTGTAATTGTTAAACTCAATTACTATTATGTCTTTGTCAAGGCCAAAGTTCCATTAATAACAACTAAACAAGGCCGTGCATTATTGAATTGAAAGTTGTGTGGTAGAGTAATTTCTATTTATATGGCTTAATGTTTTTTATTGCAGATGAACATACGGAAGCTATGCAGAGTGATTTTCCCCAAGTACCATCGGGAACATCAAATTTACAACTCACTTTGCCCCTGATATTGATGAAAATTATTTTAGATTATTTCTGAAATAATTATTGCCGGATCCATTAGTATTTGTGCCACAATATCGATAATGAAGTATTATTATAATATATTATGTAAAAGTCCAATGTAAATATATTTTGTAAATAGTGGTTGTTGTTGTTGTTAATCACCGTAATGTCTATTGGTTTATGTGGGTTCATTATAATTGTACTTAAAAATTACCTCTTGATGATCTGCGCACTTTAGAATTTCTGACTGCATGCATCTATACCTTAGTCGGGGAGCAAGAGCTCTGAATTCGACACATGGTATGCAACTTTCGAATATACAAAAACAGACGACGAGTTCTTACGTAAAAACACCTGACAAAACATATTTTTGAGGTCGCGATTCGATTTGGAATTGCCAAATTGAAGAAAATTGCATTTTTTCATTTTTCTTCTGAAATATGCTATTTTCGCACTTTTATTGTTTCTCCTGCTGTATATCTGTCACCCATTGTCGTACAAATTTTAAATTTTAGCATTAGGATAATGAAACTATCCGCTTTCTAACGCTGTACGAGAAAATAGTAATTGTTGTTGTTTAACGACAAGAAGTAGATCAAAATAGAAAAATGAAATTACTTGAAACTTTTCTCTATTTATGTTTTTCTTTACATCTGTCATTAATTAATAATAATTTTTATAAACAGCAACGGTTACTATGATAACTTTCCTAACGACGTTTGACAACCAAACATTCCGCCCACCTTGAAAGATGGCAGCTTTCAACAAATTATAATTCAGTAAAAGTCTTTAAACAACGAAAAACACCAACCAACATTTGAACTTGAAAGTTATGGTTCCCCAGGAAGTACACAAATTTTGTGAATACTTCTTTTAATGTTGCCATTGGCAGTTTTGATCGTCACCACTCTCACAATTCCGTCTTCACCTGGATGGAGAGCGATAATCCGTCCCAGTCGCCATCGCTGAGGTGGCTGGTTATCTTCATGTATCAGTACCATAGCATTAGGAATACATAATTGCTTTGCATTTACTCGCCATTTCACTCGTTGTTGCAACGTAGGTAAATACTCCTTCCCCCACCTTCTCCAGAAGTGTTGCGAAAGTTGATCGATCCTTTGCCATCTAGATAGACGATTTGACTTTGCCTCGATGTAATCAGGTTCGTCGATTGACGTTATCGGAGCCCCGATTAAAAAATGACCGGGCGTAAGTGCAGAAAGATCATTTGGGTCTTCGGATAAAGGAACAAGGGGTCGTGAATTTAAACAACCTTCAATCCTCACTAGGAGAGTATACATCTCCTCATATGTAACGGCTGCATTTCCTAATACCTTTTTTATGTGTGATTTTGCTGATTTTATACCTGCCTCCCACAAACCCCCAAAGTGAGGAGATCTAGAAGGAATGAAATGCCATTTTATTTGGTCATTCATAAGAGATTCTGTTACTTTTGATTGAAAAGTTTTTGATTTCATTAACTGACGCAATTCATTGTGGGCACCAACGAAATTTGTACCATTATCAGAATACAAATTTTTCACGTGTCCCCGACGCGAAGTGAATCGCTTTAGAGCACTTAAAAAACTTTCAGTTGTTAGGTCGCCGACTAATTCAATATGTATTGCCTTTGTCGCAAAGCAAATAAATAAAGCAACATAAGCCTTGACCATACGTTTGTTTCTAGTGCGTGACTCTTTAATCATTATTGGACCTGCATAGTCTACGCCGCTATTTTGAAATGGCCTTGAAATTGTTACCCTATCAGATGGCAAATTTCCCATGATCTCTTGCATAAGCTTAGGTTTATATTTGAAGCAATTCAAACACTTATGAAGAATTTTTCGAACTTGAGTTCGTCCGGAAATTGGCCAATAATTTTCCCTAACTGCCGCTAAAGTAGCTTGATTACCTGCATGTAAGTGTCTTTCGTGTTCATGTAATATTATGATTCGTGTAACGTGATTATTATTAGGGAGAAGTATCGGGTGTTTTCTGTCAATTGAAATGTCTGCATTAGAAAGTCGACCGCCCACCCTGAGTATTCCAGCGGTGTCTAAGAACGGAGTTAACGAAATTAAACGATTTGATTTGTCAATTTTGTTTCGGGTTTTCAGCTGCTTGATTTCATTGAAAAATTCATTTTGTTGAGTGATTTTTATTATTGTCATTGCGCCCTTTCTAATTTCGGAACATAACAAGCTTTGTTTTGACCGTTCAGATTTGGGTATTCTACAATTGCTGATGAAACGCAAGACATAACCGAACACTCTTCGCAATTTATTCCAAGTCGAAATGTTAACAAATGAATGTGCCAATGGATTGGGATCAAAAGAAATCGTTGTGAATGTTATGTTTCCTCTTTGTTCAATATTTGTTTCCTTTAAGGATGGTTGTGGAGGCCAATCCATTTGTCTTTGTTTTAAGAAAAAAGGACCTTGCCACCAAATTGTTAAATTTGCTAAATTTGTTGGGTTTGTACCGCGTGAAATAATATCTGCAGGATTATTTTCTGAAGATACATGAGCCCAAAATTCAAAAGTGGTAAGTTTCAATATCTCAGCTACTCTGTGGGCAATGAAAGTTTTCCACGTATTTGGAGGCGATGATAGCCACGCTAATACTATTGTGGAGTCTGTCCAAAGGAAAACATGCTTGATCAAGCCCTTTAGAATTTCTGATATTTTATGATAAAGTTTCGACAACAGTAATGCGCCGCAGAGCTCCAATCTAGGAATTGATAACGTTTTTAAAGGTGCAATTTTTGATTTGGCGCATAGCAGGTGAACCTGATAATTACCGTCGTCATCGATAGTACGTACATACAAGCACGCACCGTACGCTATTTCGGATGCGTCGCAAAAACCATGGAGTTCGATTGAACTACTAATTGTCCCGGAAGTGACGTTTCTTGGAATCTTTAATAAACAAAGATTGGATAACTCTGTTATGAAGTTGTTCCATGAAATTTGTATTTGAAGTGGCAATGTATCATCCCATTCGATTTTTAAAGACCATAACTGCTGCATTATTTGTTTGGCAGTTGTTAGTATTGGCCCGACTAAACCTAGTGGGTCGAACAGTTTGGATATTGTAGAAAGAACGTTTCGTTTTGTAAATTTGACTGATTTATCGATTGGAATTACTTCGTAGGTTAACACGTCTTCCTGAAAATTCCAAGATAAACCTAAAGTTTTGATTTTTCCTTGTTTATCAAGATTAATGATTGAGTCTCCAGATGAACCGCTATTATCTGGAAGTGCTTCAACTACGTTAGAAGTCCACTTGCGCAATTCAAACCCTGCTTGTAAAAGACAACAACTTACTTGATCTCGAATTTTAACAAGCTCTCTGACCGAATTTGAACCGAGGAGACAATCGTCTACGTAAAAGCTGTTTTCGATTGCAGAACGTGCTAGAGGAAATTTTGACTCTTCGTCTATGGCTACTTGATTAATACATCTGATTGCTAGGTAAGGAGCGCAAGCAGTTCCGTACGTTACAGTAGATAAACGAAAAGTTTGCAATGGTAAATTTGGATCAGCACGCCAAAGAATTTTTTGAAATTCTCGATCTTCTTCGGCTACTAAGATCTGCCTGTACATTTTAGCTATGTCCCCAGTCAACACAAACCGATGCATACGAAACCGAGTTATTATTGAAAATAAATCAGGTTGAATGGTTGGCCCTACCATTAAGTTTTCGTTCAAACTTATACCTGTGGTGCTTTTGGCTGATGCGTCAAAAACAACTCGAACTTTGGTAGTTGTTGAATCTCGAAACACGGCATGGTGAGGCATGTAAAATTCTTTGTTTGATTCTGGTGCAGACAAAATTTGTGGAGCAAGTTCCATGTGATTCAAATCTGCGTATTCGTTCATGAAAGTGCTATAATCCTTTTTCAATTCGCTATTTCTATTTAATTTGCGTTCAAGCAAATGAAAACGTTTCTCTGCAATTGATTTTGAATCACCGAGAGGCTTCGCAGTTTCTTTGAATGGTAATTTTACTACGAACCGACCTTCAGAGTTTCTTTTATGAGTATCCAAAAAATGTTGTTCGCATGCGCGCTCTTCTTCAGACCGAATGTCGCAATTTCGAATTTCCTCGACCTCCCAGAATTTCTGCATTTGCCGTTCAATCGTGGTTAAAAGGCAATTTTGACTCTTAGAATGATTTGATATTGAAGTAGATATGGGACCACCTATTATCCATCCCAATTCTGTACTCTGAATAATTGGTTGATCGCGGCCTAAACGTATCTGCGGTTCTTCCCTCAAAAGATCCCAAAAGATTCCTGCTCCGATCAACATGTCGATTGATTTGGATTTGTTAAAGTCAGGATCCGCTAACTTTATTGAACTAGGAATTCGCAATTGTGACACTGAAATGTATTCAGACGGAAGACTCTCAGTTAATTTCTGAAGTACTAAACACGAGATTTCCTTAGAAAATTGCTTTACCCTTGAATGGATTGTTACATTCGTTATTTCGTTTACATTTATTGAACTTTGGTGAATGCCAGAAATTGATTGAGTTATGGCATGAGTGTGAATTTTCAAACGTTTGCAAACGTTTGTTGTTATGAAGTTACTTTGGCTACCTGAGTCTAATAATGCCCGCAATTCATGAATGCCACCTTCTGCGTCATATACGTTTACTAGTACTGTTGACAACAAAATTTGTGATGAATTAATCTGAGCTGTCAATGTTGATGAAGTTTGAATATTTGACGGAAGTGTTTGTGATTGAATTGACGTGGATGAATCAGTGTGCAATAAAGTATTATGTTTTTTATTGCAGACTCGGCAATTGGAGGATTTGCATTCGTTGACACCATGACCAGAACGAAAACAATTTGTACACAAGTTGAGTTTGCTAATTTCTGACGTTCTTGTAACGATTGGAAGTTTTCGAAAGGAATCGCATTTAAATATGACGTGTGAACCTTTACAGAAAATGCATGTCTTCCAGTTCGAGTGTGTAGTTGCTACATTGCATTGCGTTTGCTTACCTGGTTGCCTTTTGGTTATGTTAATTGATTTTGATTCGAATTTTGTCTGTGATTCGAATTTTGACTGTGATTTTCCTGCGTACAATGTTTCTAAATAATTGCAACGATTATTTAGAAATTGTATGAGTTCTGTGAAGGTGGATGGTTCATCAGATGTATTTGACATTTCCCACTCCCTCTTTGTTTGATTGTCCAGTCTGGATGTGACTATGTTGACAAGAATAGCATCCCACTGATCAACTGGAAGATTGAGAGTCTTTAGTGCCCTTAGATGTTTGTTTACCGTGTCAATCAATTCTCTAAGCGCAGTATAGCTCTCACGAGTTAAATTTGGAAGTTCGAGAATAGCATTTACGTGATTACGAATTAAAATGCGTTTGTTCTCGAATCGTTCCTGTACTAATTTCCATGCTATTTCGTAATTGTCTTCAGTTACCTCCAACGAATCTATTACATTTGCGGCATCCTTGATTAGTGACGTTTTGAGGTAATGAAACTTTTGAATTTTTGCTATTGACTTTAAGTGTATCATTGAATTAAACAAATCTCTGAATTTTAACCAATCTACGTAATTGCCATTGAACTGTGGAAGATTTATTATCGGTAATTTGATGTTTTGAGGTATAACTAGAGAATTATGATTTACAGGATTTGTATGTATTGGTGTATTTTTCTCAATTAAAAACTTTTTAATTGTACCACAAATATGGAAATAATTATCCTCTATGTCTGCTATACTTCCGTTTGACGCGATTTCAAATCGATTCCACGACTCTGTTAACTGATTTAATCGATATTCGAGTTCGACAAGATTACTGTTGTATCCGCTCTCAAAAAATTGTTTAATTCGTGCAATTTGATCATTCATGCGATCTCCCGAGGAGGTATTAACATGATCGTTTAATTGTGATTGTTTATTCGCTTGTGAATGATTCTCTAAAATTAATGAAATGCTTGCTGAAAGATCGAAGAATTTTCGCTCAAATTCGTCGAATTCATGATCAGAGATCTCCTCACTTATGTCTGGTTCCAAAATGTCTATTTGTGATTGCAAATTTTCGAAATTTTCATAAAATTTGTCAAATTTTTGAAACCTGCTTTTTAAGTCTGCAACTGTTTTATCTGTCCATTGTGTTGTGGTTGTGATGAAAGTACTTGTGCGTGTAAAAAAACTCTTAATGTTTTTACGATTTCTTTTAAGATTTTCTAGCGACATTTTTATTGTGTTATGTATTGAACAAATAAAATGCAGCCGCTACACACGCTGACAAGCAACACTCCCGATGAAAACACAAGGATATTCGAATGGATTTTCGTTTGAATTTTAAGTAACGGAAATGATCACTATGCACCACTTACCCTGGTCCGGGCGTTAATCGTGGGTACCAGTTTGTACGTTGTAGTGGATTACGACTACCTTCCGTTGCTTTTGATGATATTATTGCAAATATCGCTTCTGTGGCTATGTGATGTGGCTGCGAAGGACCATGTTTAACGACAAGAAGTAGATCAAAATAGAGAAAAGTTTCAAGTAATTTCATTTTTCTATTTTGATCTACTTCTTGTCGTTAAACAGTTGTGATTTGACTGAAAAATTAATAAATATTCGAGGAAGAGTTGCCACTTTTGTGTCATATACAGCGAAAAAGTGTGTATCGGGGTAACTTTTTTATTTTTGAAGATATACTTATACTATAAACGAGTAAATTGTAGGGCATAAAATGAGGATGTTTTTTTTATTTTGAGTATTTTTTCATAAATTGCATAGTAAGTCAGAAAAAGTGTGTTAAACGTGAGTCATATGTCGCGCCCCGCGCGCGTTGTTGCGGACAAAAGCTGACTGCCGTGCTAACGCCGACGGAGTTCAGAGTTTTCATGTGTGTAGGGCATTTTTCTTAAATCATTATATGGTCATTTCAATAAAACAAAACTTTTTAGTGTTTTCCACAGGTTTAATCGTTACCCACAATATTGTTTCGACTTATTATAGGTCATCATCAAAGGTTCTTACAAAACAAATCTTAAAACTAAAGCAGTGCCTTATATACAGTATTCCATTTTATTTTCGTGTGGCGGGGTAAGATTGCTTCCAGTGGCGGTTTCTCCTTAAGGTCAATTGGTCAATGACCCTCCTTCTAATCAAAACCATAATTTTAATAAAAATATTTTTTGTCTAACAGTCTCAAATTTAAAATCTTCAGCGGTCTGCATTCGCAGCAATACTAGAAATAGCCAAGCGTCAAGCCGCGCTGCGCGCTCGCTAGCAAGCCGGGACATTATTCAAATTGACCCTGCCCAGCTCTTATGGCTTATGGAGAAATGCATGTAAAGAAGAACAGTGACAGCAGATGGCGAATTCTTGAGTGGAAGTGAGAGTCACCTTTTCCTCCTATATCTCCAACGTGGTCAATGTCCCGATTACAACTGCGCAGAATCGAGTTTAGTTCTACAGTATTCAGTTATATTTTCTCTGGACTCTGGATCTCAGTTCTTCTTAGATAGCAGGCGGGAAACTTTTCTTTATTGCTGCGGATGTGAACTGTGATCGTTGTGAAGTTCTGATCGTTGAGAAATTTTGTGTGTTTAGCAAAACAAGATGAGTGTTGTTGAGGATATATTTGCCTTAAAGTCAGCTGGAACATTAAATTATGAACGCCGGCTTGAAAAGAGGGAAAGTGGACGGCCGAAACCAAAACTGAATTTGAAGCAGACAACAAAGGATAAAGGTAAAAATGTCCAAAGATATTTTAAAGAATCGATGTACAATTTGTGCGACTCGATTTGTGGATGCAGTGTTAAAAATGCGTTTTTTTGCTATCCGTTCTTATTATTTTCAAATGATGCTATATGGGCTAAAAATGGAGTAACCGATATTAAACATTTAAAAGACAAAATTAAAAAGCATGCTTCTTCTGCTTCTCATATAAATTGTTCAATGAGTTACGCCAGTTTAGGATGTGTAGACATAAGACAGCAACTTGATAGTGCGTATCGCAAATCAGTGCACGACTTTAATGAATCGGTTTCTAAAAATAGGTATATTTTAAACAAAATAATTGATTGTGTAAAATTTTGTGGAGTCTTTGAAATTGCATTGCGCGGTCATGACGAAAGTGACATGTCCAATAATCCTGGGATTTTTCGTGGCCTTATAGATTTTGTCTCTGAACTAGACTTAATATTTAAAGAGCACATTGAAAAAAATACAGTATTCAAAGGAATATCAAAAACAATTCAAAATGAAATTTTAGATTCAATGTTGGCCGTTGTACACACACATACAATAAAGGGAATTGACCAGACAAATTTTGTGGCAATTCAAGTTGATGAGAGCACAGATAGCTCCAATAAAACGCAAATGATTTTTATCTTTCGATATATATTAGATGGTATTGTGCATGAAAGATTTTGGAAATTTGTCAACCCTCCAGGTACCACAGCACAACATTTATCCGATGCAATAATGGAAGAACTCCAATTATTAAAAATTAATGAAGCACCCCATAAATTGATTGCTCAAAGTTACGATGGTGCATCAGTCATGAGCGGTAAGCTGGGAGGAGTACAAACAAAAATTAAAGAAATGTACCCAAATGCACACTTTATTCATTGTTATGCCCATCAACTTAATCTTATCCTCCAAAAAGCGGCGAGTCAACACAAACCGATAAAAATATTTTTTGCAAATTTACATGCATTTTCGTCTTTTTTCGGACGATCCCCAAAACGTACGGCGGTATTGGATAGGGTGGTTAAGGTAAGATTACCTAAAGCTGCACCCACTCGATGGGCTTTCAATACAAAGTGTGTTGAAACTGTACACACTTCTAAAGATGATTTAATATGTTGTTTGGAGCAAATCATTGATGAGGAGGAAGACGGAAATAATATAAATCAAGCAACTGGTTTAAAAGGGCATTTGGAAGATGAACTTTTTTTTATTTTGGTTAAATTTTTTTCATAAAATATTGCCTCATGTAGACATATTGTTCAAACAATTACAAATGCGAGATATTGATGTTATATCAGTCAAAAACTACATAATGTCTTTCAACAGCAATATCCAAAAAGTGAGAAGTGCTATTTTAGAATCGGAAGAACCAAGCCACATCATCAGCGAAAAGAAGAAAAGTTAATGCAGGGGATCCTAAACGACTAACTGCACTTGAAATTTGCGACATTATTATGTCTGAAATTCATCATAGATTTGGATTCAATGATCATCTCATGATTTCACAGTTATTTCAGACGGAGAAATTTGAAGCATACACTACCAATTTTCCCCAAAATATTTTAAATATGGTGAAGGCTAATTATGCTACAATAGATATTTCCAAACTAAAATCAGAACTTGAAGTAATATATTGTCGTGAGGATTTTCGTAACAGTGCCGGTGCAGTCGCCATTCTTCAACTTTTTATTAACATGAATTTGTCCGAAACATTTTCTGAAGCAGTGAACTTGTTAAATATCTTGTGTGCATTACCAATGACAACCGTGGAAAGTGAGAGATGTTTTTCAATTATGAAACGGATAAAAACATTTTTACGCAATACAATGGGACAGTCTAGACTTAGTGCCTTGTCTATGTTGAGCATCGAGAAAACGCTTGTCAAGAGCATTCCAAACTTCAACGAGAAAGTCATAGACCATTTTGCGGAACAGAAGGAGAGGAGAATTGACTTTAAATATAAGCACGTTTAAGGTATGTTTTATTTTAACAATATGTCCCCTTATATTTTTGAAGATTTGGACATACAACGTGTCCTATAAAGTTCTCTACATATGGGAAACTTTTTTATTATCCGTTTGTGAAAAAATAATATTCTTAATAAAAAGCTCTGAATTGCTCAAAAATCAAAATGCACTCGCAACATTCCAAAAATATCGGATAATATACAAGGGAGATAAAAAAATAATAATTTGACTGAAGAGTAAAGTACCCTTATTTTTGAAAATAATGAAAAATATTATTCGGGAAAGTTATTCAGTATAAAAAGTTATGGACTATTATGAAATAACAGCCAAATGATCAAATTTATGTTTCGTGAATTTAAAGCAAGAACAGCAATTTGCATTGAGAGAAAAGGTGGATATTTTGAGGCAAGTCAAATTATTATTTTTTGATCTCTCCTGTATATTATCCGATATTTTTGGAATGTTGCGAGTGCATTTTGATTTTTGAGCAATTCAGAGCTTTTTATGAAGAATATTTTTTTTAATAAACGGATAATAAAAAAGTTTCCCATATGTAGAGAACTTTATAGGACACGTTGTATATGTATATATTTTTAGTATTAATTATAAGTTCCAAAACCAAAATGACCCCCCTGGTTATTAACCCACGAGCCGCCACTGATTGCTTCTATGATTGATGAATGGTTAAATTCCAACTGGTCATTTGTTATCTGTTGATCTAATTTAATGGCTTTGCAAATTTCAAAACTTTCCACTTAATTTAATTTTCTACCTTTAGACCCTTGATATAATATTTTGAAATCACTTTCGACAAAATTATGATTGTTTACAATATGTACAATGTTTCCAAAAACCCGTCCTGTTTGAATTGTTGGCAATAGACTTTATATGTTCTTTCGGTATGGTATTGAAATCCCTCCCAGTTTGACCTATGTAAATCGCGCTGCAATCATTGCAATTTAGCTGAGAAACACCACTTTTATCTCCTGTGTTTATTTTTTCTTTATTATTGACCAATAGTGAACCTAAATTTCTTTTATTTAAGCAAACCGGGGTTTGATCAAGTTTGCTTAGAAATTAGATCAACAGATAACAAATGACCAGTTGGAATTTAACCATTCACCAATCATAGAAGCAGTCTTACCCCACCACACGAAAATAAAATAGAATACTGTATGTAAGGCACTGTTTTAGTTTTAAGATTTGTTTTGTAAGAACCTTTGATGATGACCTAGTAAGTCGAAACAATATTGTCGATAACGATTAAATTCGTTGAAATATTCAATATGTTCCACCAAATGTCAAGCGAGAACAGAGTGAAATTCATTACATGTATGGTCGTCCAGAATTTACCGGCAGTATGGACTATTTAACAGCACATTTGTTTCCAAGATGCAAAACAGACATTAGGTAAGTAAGCAAACGAATATCAGTAAGGTACCTATTTATTACAAAACAAATTTCGCTTCTTACGGATTTACCACCCACCGAAAACGGGTCTCGTTTTCATGTCCTCAGGACGTATGTATTTGCAGTCCGTCGTTTACAAAACTGCATACCTAGTTCGACCAAAACTATCAAGGTCCGGTTGGATTCTTTGAAAAACCGGGAACAAATCTTTTGGAATTTGGGTGGTGCATGAAAGAAAACGGTAGCGTAATGCCAATCATGACCACAATAAGTGCGAAACCAGATTTTGTAAACATAACACCATTTTGCAAATGTGAATATTTTAATAAATTGTAGCACAACCTGTATTTGTTTAAAAGCTAATGTACTGTGTTCCATAAGCTGTTTTTGTGAAGGAAAATGTACGTATATCGAATAATAAACATGTATTTATTCTGTAAGTACAAATTTAAAAAAATAAGAACAGTTCTCATTGAAGTCCTCCACGCGGTCTGCTTCGGTGCAACCCAGGAGACAACGAACGTAGCGCGTACAACGCTCGACTTTATTAACCTTTTATGACCACCAAACTTTTACCAACAACATTTTTTTGTTTTTTATAAATTAATTCAGACCTTAAACTATATTTGACTCGCTTATACTATTACTATATCTCCAATAATAAAAAAGTTACCTCGATACCAACTTTCTCAATGCAGTTACTGAAAAATCCATGGGATCTGCGACGAAAATATTATTTTTCTACCATATCTTTACACATTAGTGCACATTTATGTATGGCAACGGATTCGGCATATTTCAGACTATATGTATGCAAAGTTTTAAACCGATCCAATTGTTACAGACAAAGATATAGAATGGGAAATATAAAATAATGTTATTTCCGAGAAATTTTGTAAAAATATGATAAAGTTCGATTTTTTTCAATTTCGCAATACCGAATCGATTCGCGACCTCCAGAATCGAATTCAGCAGGTCATTTTACATAAGAATACGACATCAGTTTTTGTATGTTCGCGAGTTGCATACCCCACTTTTATTTTGCATATTTCGAACGTCCTGCTCTCCGACTACCTGGTACTTTATTGTTTCTTAAACTTTTTAGTGCTAGCCCAAACTCTTCTCTCATTATAGAGCAGCCTACGTTGTCCCCCTCTATACTGCTTTATCTTTCTAATATTTCTCCGTACTTCTTGTCCTGCCTATAAAAAAATAATACAAATTAATTTTAAAATAATGCTATTTTCATTTGAACTGAATAACTCATAACTTCATCAATCAAAATTTAATACAAAAAGTTTTTTTAATAACGATTAGCTTAACTTTAAAAAGACAAATACAGAAAATATCAGTAGAAACAAGAATGAATTTAACAATACAAAAATAAACCCTTAAATCCTAAGTAATTAAAGAAGATGCTCAAATTGTTGTCCATTAACTTCTGCACATAAATTAATGCGACGAATAAGAGTCTGCCTTGTCCGAAATAAAACATCTACATCTTGGCGAACAAGATCTGATCCATTCAAAATGCGTGCCCGTAGTTCCTTTCGAGGTGTAGCATAAACCTTGGCTTGCATAAATCCCCAAAAATGAAAGTCCATTATATTTAAATCGGGAGACCTTGCTGGCCACTTTGCTGGTGCTTCTTGACCGCGCCCAATCCACCTTCTTGGATATTGGATATTTAAAAATTGTCTCACCTCCAGAGCAAAATGTGGCGGCTCACCGTCGTGCATAAACCACATTATTTCTTCTCTGGTAGCCAAATTAACGTCCTCTAGCAATACTGATAGTGTATTATGTAAAAAATTTGATTATCGGGGGCCATTTAGGCGCGGGGTAGCTGAATCGGTCCTATGAGATAATCACCAACAATTCTGGCCCATACATTGATTGTGAATGGGGATTTTCATAATTCCATTCATGGCTATTATGTAAATTTACTGCATTTACTGCATTTACTGCAATTTAGTGAAACACGCCTCATCAGTCATTAATAATGTACTTACAAAATTGTTATTTTCATTTTGTGCGTCTCTGAACCAATTACAGAAAATCAGCCTAGCATTGGTATCTTGGAGTAAAACTTTGTGAAAACGTCTTAAATGATACGGATGTAATAGCTGTTTTTTCAGCGTTCTATGATCCTTTGATTTTGGCACTTCCAACTCTGAAGCTATTCGTCTTACACTTGTTTGTGGGACTTCTGTAATAGCATTCAAGACATTTTCTTCAAAATTTGGCGTTCGAATGGAGCGTGGACGAGCATGCTCTATGGTGTGATGTAAAAAAGTCCCTCTTTCTCTAAATCGTCGATCAATCGCTGCAATTCGCTATTAGACTATTAGACTCACAATATGTTTTGTTATCTAGGGTTTTTTACTTTCATTCTGTTTTTTTCTCGAACTCATTGCGCGAATCACAGTCTCTTAGTTTCTCGAGGTCAAGGTGTCTCTAACCATTTCGTTTTTTCAAGATCTTAAATTTAAGATTGGCCTTCATAACCACTATGTTGTGTTCACCATCTATATCTCTCTTGGATAACATAACAACATAACAAACAGGTAAAAAATTTCATTAAACTTCTGTTTACTTCCGAGATTTTTTACCCGGGCATTATTTTAATAAGTTATACTGAGTAAAAAAAAACACAGATTGTACTTTAATTAAAATTAAATGTTTACTTTCGAGAAAAATGCACTGTTCGGCAATAAAGGAGATTATGGTGGTACTTTATCTAGTGTGCGACGCCAGTGGGACGTATTGCATCTTCTCTGATTCTAATTTAAAATGAAACGCCTCCTGATCCTTGTTTTATCCTGGTTTATTGACAAATCCTGTCTAGACATAAGTCTAGGAGCTGAGAAACGCTTACTAGATCCACTATTTATGCTTCGACACATTCCCCCGATCTTTTAAGGGATGTTTCAATAAAATTGTCTATTTAGACCATAAATTTTAAATTTGTTTCACTTAGAAAAATTTATTATAAAGAATATAGAGAGACTTATTTTTTCATTGACAGTTTTGCATTATTGTGCATTGTTTATTGATACAGTCTACAATCTTTGCTAAAATGAGTCGATTTGGGTTCTTTTCCATTGAATAAATCAAGATATTAAAAACATTGAAACGAAAAATAAGATGCTGCCATATTTGGGCCATGAAACATGGAACTTAATAGAAAGTGCGACACAAAAGCCTAACAAAGGTAGGGTGCCTTCACAATTGAATTTATATATACCGTGTGACAAACTTCCATGTGTACATGGGGAAATAACATGGGCAATTACATTTTTTGGGGATTCCTGCTCCCCATGTGTAGTTACAGTGGTGGTAAAGGTAGCAATCGAAAGACTATTTTTTTCTGCGTATGAGGATATCAAAAACTGCAATTTTCCAATTTATTAAAGCATTAAAAGCAAAAATTACACTAATAATTTTCAAATTAAAACACGGATATTCATCAGATTACCTATGACAATTTAATTTATTCTAATCAATCTCCCTTGATTCTAATTTCTAATTCGTCTGAACTGTCAACATTATTTAATAATCGCATTATAGGACCATTTGAAATACAGGGAAATTTAAATTCAGAATCTTATTTAGATCTTTTAATTAACCATATTGCCCATGTTATTTCCCCATGTACACATGGAAGTTTGTCACACGGTATATTTTAATAGTCTTCTATTGTATGTATTTCCCAATGTTCTTGCTCCTAAGCTCTGTTCCTAAACTAGTTATTTGCAAGTTATGCGTATCTGGTCGAATATAGCATGGACCGATTTAAAGATTAGATTAAATAATCAATTTTCCTGAACAAATTACGTATTGCCAATCCAATATGCCGAACAGAGTCAACATTCAACAGTCAATTCGAATAAAACGCACGAAGCCACTAACAAGCAAGCGTTGAAACTGCAAAATGCTGAAACGTCGGGTTTTATTATTTGCGAAAGAGCAATTCACTACCTACTGATAATGCAGTTGAATACATAATCCGACGAGAATTATTAGAGGGATTCTATATTTAAACAGGAAAAGAAGTGAGGCTGCACTTCCGCTCTTTCCGATGCGATTTATGCTGCAAAATGCGACACAAAACCCGGCTTAAAATCGCACAATCACATCGCAAATTTGATGGCAAAACTATTATATTTGCGTTTGTAAATTCGGATTCCGGGATAATTTTTTAATCTGCGGGTTAACCTATTATTTCGTGATAGTTTGAAATGAGTTCAAAAATAGGCACAATGAATCCTGCGAGTAGGCCACCCACAACACTCGGTCTTTCCACTAGGGAGAATTTATTATTTTACTGTAATCCGGCAGATCACCTATTTTATTTTCTAAGGAACAAAATTATTATTTCAAAAATATTTTCGCCAATAATTCGCAGCAAATTTTTAGCCAATTTTGTAAAAGACAAGCTAATCAAATGAATAATGTAACCTAATGTATAGCAGTGGCGGCTCGTGGGTTAATAACCAGGGGGGTCATTTTGGTTTTGGAACTTATAATTAATACTAAAAATATATACATATACAACGTGTCCTATAAAGTTCTCTACATATGGGAAACTTTTTTATTATCCGTTTATTAAAAAATATTCTTCATAAAAAGCTCTGAATTGCTCAAAAATCAAAATGCACTCGCAACATTCCAAAAATATCGGATAATATACAGGAGAGATCAAAAAATAATAATTTGACTAAAGAGTAAAGTACCCTTATTTTTGAAAATAATGAAAAATGTTATTCGGGAAAGTTATTCAGTATAAAAAGTTATGGACTATTATGAAATAACAGCCACCTATGATCAAATTTATTTTTCTAAATTACAAACGTGTTAATATCTAATAAAGAACTAAAATTATTTTAAATTAACTTAAATTTAAATTAGAGTTCTTCCATTATTGCATCGGATAAATGTTGTGCTGTGGTACCTGGAGGGTTGACAAATTTCCAAAATCTTTCATGCACAATACCATCTAATACATATCGAAAGACAAAAATCATTTGCGTTTTATTGGAGCTATCTGTGCTCTCATCAACTTGAATTGCCACAAAATTTGTCTGGTCAATTTCCTTTATTAGATGTGTGTGTACAACGGCCAACATTGAATCTAAAATTTCGTTTTGAATTGTTTTTGATATTCCTTTGAATACTGTATTTTTTTCAAGGTACTCTTTAAATATTAAGTCTAGTTCAGAGACAAAATCTATAAGGCCACGAAAAATCCCAGGATTATTGGACATGTCACTTTCGGCATGACCGCGCAATGCAATTTCAAAGACTCCACAAAATTTTACACAATCAATTATTTTGTTTAAAATATACCTATTTTTAGAAACCGATTCATTAAAGTCGTGCACTGATTTGCGATACGCACTATCAAGTTGCTGTCTTATGTCTACACGTCCTAAACTGGCGTAACTCATTGAACAATTTATATGAGAAGCAGAAGAAGCATGCTTTTTAATTTTGTCTTTTAAATGTTTAATATCGGTTACTCCATTTTTAGCCTATATAGCATCATTTGAAAATAATAAGCACGGATAGCAAAAGAACGCATTTTTAACACTGCATCCACAAATCCAGTCGCACAAATTGTACATCGATTCTTTAAAATATCTTTGGACATTTTTACCTTTATCCTTTGTTGTCTGCTTCAAATTCAGTTTTGGTTTCGGCCGTCCACTTTCCCTCTTTTCAAGCCGGCGTTCATAATTTAATGTTCCAGCTGACTTTAAGGCAAATATATCCTCAACAACACTCATCTTGTTTTGCTAAACACACAAAATTTCTCAACGATCAGAACTTCACAACGATCACAGTTCACATCCGCAGCAATAAAGAAAAGTTTCCCGCCTGCTATCTAAGAAGAACTGAGATCCAGAGTCCAGAGAAAATATAACTGAATACTGTAGAACTAAACTCGATTCTGCGCAGTTGTAATTGGGACATTGACCACGTTGGAGATATAGGAGTAAAAGGTGACTCTCACTTCCACTCAAGAATTCGCCATCTGCTGTCACTGTTCTTCTTTACATGCATTTCTCCATAAGCCATAAGAGCTGTGCAGGGTCAATTTGAATAATGTCCCGGCTTGCTAGCGAGCGCGCAGCGCGGCTTGACGCTTGGCTATTTCTAGTATTGCTGCGAATGCAGACCGCTGAAGATTTTAAATTTGAGACTGTTAGACAAAAAATATTTTTATTAAAATTATGGTTTTGATTAGAATATTTTAGGAGGGTTATTGGGCAATTGACCTTAAGGAGAAACCGCCACTGCTGTATAGTGTATTTTTCATCCCCCAAAATGCATTTTACATGACCATTTAATTACAACTGGATACAAAAATTATATTTTCCAGTGCAAACATCCCCAATGCACGGAACAAATTTACTCTCCCGTCTTTACTTCCGGTTCATTTTCCAAGACCAACTACTGAAACATTTATTATGCAAATTAAAAATTTGGAAATACAGGGGGGAAATCAAATCGTACACTCCCGCTTTTAATAATAAATAGGGAAGAGTCAGTTACAATATTTCAGTTTTGTAAATAGAATTTATCCCCCCATTAATAGGTTTAATTATCGCGAGATCACACAAGTTGGGGAGAACTACCCTAATTGGTGTAATCAAAGCGTGTTTTGAGGTTTAACCATTCCGCTAACACGCTCTAATTATGTTGCAGTCGAGATTACCTGGTTTTTCAATTATAATTAACACCGGCGTTTACTTTATCAATTTAAAATTAAATTTTAGTAATATTTGTGAATTTATGGCAAATGAAACACTATGTAAAAATATTATCGACGTTTCGCCTTTGGTTGGAGGCTTTATCAAGATTATATATTTAAAAGTTTACAAAATGTATAAAAGTGACAAAATTTTTTCTTAATAAAAATGTAAATAACAGTAACTAAGAACTTATATTAAAAATAGAAATTATACGTAGCACACATGATTTTGTAAAAAATATGAAGGAGGAAAGAAATGTACATAAATTAGAATCAAGTGGTAGAGAACAGATTTACGTTATTATGTCACTGTAAATTTGACTTAAATTTTGAATGTCAGATCTGTCATTCAAGGAATTTTTATCTTTTTGGATGTGTATCATTTCTAAAACCAGTCTAGCTTTTAAGTTTTTTTCTTGTTCTAAAATAGTAGTATTGTGAAAATCGAAATTGTGTTTAGTATCTTTTATGTGTTTACTGATAGCTGAATTACTATTTTGGTAAGTATGTTGTTTTAACCTAGTTTCAAGGTGATTTTTGGTTTGCCCAATGTATGTTTTATTAGTTATTACAATTAATTTTGTATACAATATGAGTTTTCATTAATTTTGGAATTGGAGTTTTTAAACGAGAATATAAAAATTATAAGTTGTTATGCTTTTTATGAGCAATTACAAAATTATGTTTTAATAATAATTTATTGATGTTATGTGATATGTGTTTTATATATGGTAAAGAAATGTAATTTTTAGGTTCTTTTTGGTTTTGATTGTCGTTATTGTTATTATGATAATGATGTAGTCTATTTTTTATAATTTTGTCAATAAAATTTCTTGGGTAGTTATTTTTTATTAAACAATTTATGGTTTTGTTTAATGCATATTGTCTGAATTGTGGACTGGAGAGTTTGATTGCTCTGTCAGTCAAGCAAATAACGATACTTTTTTTGTGACAAGTGGGTTGTTTGGAATTAAAATGAATATAACGGCCAGACCAAGTGGGTTTTGTGTACCATTCTGTTTCTATTGAATTATTAATTTTGTATAGTGTTAAGTCTAAGAAGTTAATTTGGTTATTTTTTGAAATTTCTATAGTAAATTGTAATTTGGGATGATAATTATTGAATTGATGAAGAATTTCATTTTCTTTGTCGGGAGGAATAGCAGTAAGACAATTATCTACATAACGTACAAAAAAAGGTAGATTAAATGATAATTTAGGAATAACAGTGGTTTCTAAATCTTCTAAAACTAATTGGGCAATAGTGCTTGAAATTGGAGAACCCATAGCACAGCCATCAGTTTGTTTATAAATTTTATCTTTAAATTTGAAATATGTAGTGGTTAAGGTAAGTTCAATGGCTGTAATAAAATTGTTTAAAGTAAGTGACGTGAAAGGTTCAATTTTATTCCAGTTTTTTTTGATTATTGTAATTGCTAGATTTATTGGAATGTTGGTATAGAGAGATACAGCATCAAGTGAAATAAATATATAATTTTCAGGGAAATAAAAATTTTTGCTTTTTTCTTTAAATGACCAAGAATCTTTGATGTAAAATTCATTTTGACCTGTGATGTTAGATAAAATATTAGATAAATATTTTGATAATTTATAAAAAGGACTTTGTATACATGATACTATTGGTCTAAGTGGGATATTAATTTTGTGTAATTTTGGGAGGCCATATATACGTGGGGGTAGGGAATTTTGTATTTTAAGTTTAGTGCTAAGTGTATAAGAGATATTATTTTCATTTAATAATTTAGATATAAAATTATTATTTTTAGTTTGTAAACTCTTTAGGAAGAGGCATATAAATTAATTTGTCGTTTAATAGATTAAACATTTTATTTTCGTAATCAGTGGAATTCATTATTACTGTTTTGTTACTTTTATCGGGTTTTAGGATGATAATTTGTGGGTTGTTTTTAAGGAAAGTTTTTGTAATTTTAATGTTAGTCAATAGTTCTTTTTCATTTTTGTTAATTTTTGTATAAGAATTGTTAAATTTTTTAATAATTTGGCAAATTTTATTTCTAATATAATTTTTTTCTTCAGATGGAAGTAAAGTTATACCACTTTCAATAGGTGCAATGATATTATTAATTGGAATTTCAGTATTACGGGTATTTATAGTAAAATTTGGGCCTAATTGTAAAATTTTTTGTACATTAGTTGGAATGTCGGTGGTAGAAATGTTATGTATCCATTCTTTATTAATAGAGAGATTGCAATCATTATTATTAGTATGTTTATTAGTAAGTTTTATTAATTTCCGTTGTTGTTTATTTTTTATGTTAAGAAATTTATAGTAAAATTTTTGGTTTTGTGATTGTTTAAAAAAGTTGTTATATGTTTGTGGTAATATTCTATTAATTTGAATTTCGAGGTATTGAAGAGTTTTAGTAATTTTTTGTATGCTGGTGTAATGATCGGAAATAAGAATGTTTAAACAAGATTTTTGACATTTTAAAATAGTATCATGTATTTTATAAGAATATTTTGAATTTTCAATATGAATATTTTTGGGAGCGAGGTAATTTAAAAAATTTGGGATTAAATCGTGTTCTCTACACTTTAACAAAAATATTCTATTGTTTTTAAGTTGTGCAATTTTAATGTTTAAGTTAGAATATTGTTTAAGAATATTTGTGGTGTAATTACCAAATTTGCATGTTACTTCTTCATAAAAATTTAGTTTGTTCATTTTCGAGATATTGTGGAATTTTCAGTGTGTGGATATCTTCTTAAATCAAGGGTTTCTTACTAAACTTCTTTGAGAAATTAATTTTCTTCGAATTTTCTTGTTTATATATTCTTCTAAATTTTGCTTCTTAGATTATTTAATTTTCTTAGAATTTTCTTGTTTTTATATTCTTCTCAATTTATGCTTCTTGAAAATAAAATAATTCACTTATTTCTTCAAGTTGTTTATAAATTGTATAATTATTTGTGCCATTTTTTTAATAATTTTAGTAATATTTGTGAATTTATGGCAAATGAAACACTATGTAAAAAATATTATCGACGTTTCGCCTCTGGTTGGAGGCTTTATCAAGATTATATATTTAAAAGTTTACAAAATGTATAAAAGTGACAAAATTTTTTCTTAATAAAAATGTAAATAACAGTAACTAAGAACTTATATTAAAAATAGAAATACGTAGCACACATGATTTTGTAAAAAATATGAAGGAGGAAAGAAATGTACATAAATTAGGATCAAGTGGTAGAGAACAGATTTACGTTATTATGTCACTAAACACAATTTCGATTTTCACAATACTACTATTTTAGAACAAGAAAAAAACTTAAAAGCTAGACTGGTTTTAGAAATGATACACATCCAAAAAGATAAAAATTCCTTGAATAACAGATCTGACATTCAAAATTTAAGTCAAATTTACAGTGACATAATAACGTAAATCTGTTCTCTACCACTTGATTCTAATTTATGTACATTTCTTTCCTCCTTCATATTTTTTACAAAATCATGTGTGCTACGTATAATTTCTATTTTTAATATAAGTTCTTAGTTACTGTTATTTACAATTTTATTAAGAAAAAATTTTGTCACTTTTATACATTTTGTAAACTTTTAAATATATAATCTTGATAAAGCCTCCAACCAAAGGCGAAACGTCGATAATATTTTTTACATAGTGTTTCATTTGCCATAAATTCACAAATATTACTAAAATTATTAAAAAAATGGCACAAATAATTATACAATTTAAAATTAAAAATCGGAAAATTTACCATGAAATTCAGTCGGTGTTTAAGTAAAAGCATGTCCAAGAGAATTTTTGCTACTTGGAGTTTTGTGGGTGTAGAAATGTCGATTCCAGTGAGCCACACAATATTTCAATGGAAAAGTTGGAATACAGAACGATGACACAATGTAAGAACCTTTGTTCCAATAAACAACGGAGAGGCCTTAGAATGAATGCGATTCGTTTCCGCAGTGACAGATCCAATCTCAACGGCATCACATGCAAAACAATGAAACATCGATTGGGAGCAGCTACCAGTCTGCACGAAGGACTTATTTTTGAATACCGCCCACCCCCAACAATTTCGCGTTTTGATTATTATTTCTCATTATGCAGTTATCAAAATACATTTATGTAAGTCAATATATTTCTGGCTTATTATGAATTTCATAGAAAAAACAGATTTTCAGAAAATGAAATTGTATAAAATTCACATTTCTTGATTGATGGGATGTAGAGCAATTTTGAAATTCAAATATCTCGGGATTGAATCAAGCAGTAATATTTTGAAGGGATAGAGGCAATATTTAGGAGTAACAGTTTTTTTGGTCCTGCATATATGCTCAATCACTGAATACTAGTTTTGAAAAACGAAAGTTTTGAATTTTCAATTTTCTTAAATGTACTCCCTACTCATAAATTTTTCGATTAAAGTGGTTAAAACAAGGTCAAAAATTATCGTAGATATAAAAACAAGAAATGCAAATTAAAGTAAGTACTTTAACGTAGAAGACATAGCAAGAAGTTTTAACATTTTGGTTTTTAATAAAATGCACTTTTATGCTCACGTCTAAAAAGCACGAATTTTCCCCTTTAAATGTTTGAAACCTTGGGATCTTTAGACTGAATAAAGAATTTGTACGAGTGTTCTTCGGAATAAAGAAAATTACGACGGCGTGGAGCGGCCACAGCCTGATTTATTTCAATATTTCCATTTCGAAAGTAACAGTTCCAGGTTTAATCTGGAAATTCCAGAAATAAAGTGGAAATTCCAGAATTTAACTGGAAATTCCAAAATTAAACTGGAAATTCCAGAATTAAAGCGGAAAATTCAAAATTAAACTGGAAATTCTAGAATTAAAGTAGAAATTCCAAAATTAAATTGAAAATTCCAGAATTAAAGTGGAAATTCCAAAATTAAACTGGAAATTCCAGAATTAAAGTGGAAATTCCAAAATTGAATTGGAAATTCTAGAATTAAAGTGGAAATTCCAGAAATCCAGTGGAAATTCTAGAATAAAACTAGAAATTCCAGAATTAAAGTGGAAATTTCAGAATTAAAGTGGAAATTCCGGAATTAAAGTAGAAATTCCAGATTTTAATTGAATTTTCAAGTCCGAATTCTGGAATTTCCACTTTAGTTCTGGAATTTCCACTTTAATTTTGGAATATCCACTTTAATTCTGGAAAATCCAGTTCATATTTTTTGGAATTTCCAGTTTAAATGTAAAATACCCAATTCATCATCATCATCATCATATGGTTCTCAGTCCGAAGACTGGTTGGACGCGTACCTCCATTCTTTTCTATCCTGAGCTAACCTACGCATTTCCCTAAAAGTAGAACATCCTACATCCCTAACTATTTGAGAGCAGTAGTCTAATCTAGGCCTACCCCTACCTCTTTTTATTCCTATCTCTGACTCTAGTATGTCACGAACTATTCCTTCGTGTCTTAGAAGGTGTCCTACCATCCTATCTCTCCTACTCTCTATTGTTTTCCATACCTTTCGCTTTTCCCCAACTCTTTCTAATACTTCCCTATTGCTAACCTTATCTATCCACGGTATCTTCATCATGCGTCTGTAACACCACAGTTCAAACGCTTCTACTCTTTTTCTATCCGCTTCTCCTATTGTCCAAGTTTCGCACCCGTATAATGCCGTACTCCATACATACGACTTTAAGAGTCTCTTCCTAGTCTCTATATTAACCGTTCTCGAGCATAACAGTTGTTTATTTTTGTTAAACGCAACTCGGCCCTGCGCCATTCTTTGTTTTATATCTTTAGTGCTCCTACCGTCTTGAGTTATTCCGCGACCTCCTCTATCTTCTCATTTCCAATTTGTATTTCCATTTTAGTTCTATTTTCACATCCCCTACATACCAAAATTTTAGTTTTCTTTTTATTGATTTTCATGCCGAAGCCCTGTGTCAAAACTGCTTCCATTTCATTCAAAGCCGCTCCTAATTCTTCTTTGCTAGATGCTAACACTGCTATATCATCCGCAAATCTGAGCATGTTAATAGTTTGGCCCTGTACATTGATCCCTGAGGCTGTTCTTTCCTTAACAATATTAATCGCATCTTCGATATATAAGTTGAAAACTAGAGGTGACAATGCACATCCCTGTCTCACTCCCTTCCGGATATCTACTTCCCTTTGTTCCTGCTCACATTCTATAACAGCCTTATGCTCTTTGTAGAGATTATGTATTATTCTTCTGTCCCTGTATTTCATCCCTACCTTTCTCAGCACTTCGAACATCTTCCCCCATTTTACGTTGTCGAAGGCTTTTTCTAAATCTACAAATCCTATATAGACGCTCGTTAAACTGATAGTTCTAAAATTTTCGCATCTATCCGCGCCTTTTCTTTTTGGCAAAGCTACTATGATGTTCCGTTTGTAATCTTCTGGAATCTCGCCTGTCAGGTATATGCGACTAACTAATTTAAATAAACGATCTATTACCTCTTGACCTGCGCACTTTAAGATTTCTGCCTGCAAGCCATCTATACCTGGTGCTTTATTATTCCTTAAACTTTTTAGTGCTATCTCAAACTCTTCTCTCATTATAGGACTCCCTAGGTTATCCCCCTCTACACTGCTTTCGCTTTCTAATATATCTTGCACTTCCTGTCCCGCATATAAGTTTCCTAAATATTCTTTCCACCTATCTGCCTTCTCCCCACTTCCGATTAGGATATCTCCTGCCTCATTTCTAATGTTTTTGGTACTAGATCCAATTTCTCTAAAATTTCTCCTAATTATTTTATATGCTTCATCAGTCTTTCCTACTTCGAACTTATCTTCCACTTCTTTGCATTTATTATCGATTCATTGCTCTTTCGCTTTCCTACATTTACGAATAATTTCCCTCTTGATCGCCTTATATCTTTGTTTCCCTATTTCATCTAACCTATTACCCAATTAAGTTCTAGAATTTCCACCTTTATTCTGGAAATTCCACTTTAATTCTGGAATTTTCCAGATTAAACCTGGAACTGCCATTTTCGAACTGAAAATATTGAAATAAATCATGCTGTGCCCGCTCCACGCCGTCGTAGAAAAATGCATTGAAATGCAGTTAAAAAGTTTGCGAAGGGACGAGCGCTGAAGCTGTCGACTAGACTGTGGACAAACTTTCAGTGTCATTGCGAAGTTTAATGAAAACTTTTTTGTTTTTGAGCTTTGCTTTTAGTTTCCTTGAGTGATTAATTAATGGTTAGCATATACAAAATAACTAGTATTAACGTTATATTAAATGTTTTGTTTTTAAAAAAAATAGATCATATGTTGTCCTTTTGATTCAACTATAAACACCAATGAAGAAAAGGTACTTTTATTTTTTTTTCGAATCAGCGTTTATCTTTAAATAAAACTAAACAAAATAATTTTTTTCCGATTTAAATTTACACTTACTATCTTTTCTGACTAAAAAGATTGTTCAAGCATTTTTAAAATTAATCTTTATACTTCAGTGAAGCTTCATTTGAATTTTCACCCATTCTAGTATTTTTTTCGGATTTTGGGGTAATTTTTGGCTCGCCTGGGCAGGTATCGCGTTTTGTCAAGAAGTCCACTTATGGAAAAAACTAATTTCGAGTGGGGTGGCCAGGTAGTCGCCATACCTACTATAAAAATATAAATCTGACGTTTCGGATTGTTCCGTTTTAGTACTTTGCGTTAATTTTGAATTCGCACGACGCACGAGTACCTAAGTCCCCCTCCTTTTCGTTTCCAGCCCATATTTTTTCTTCCCTTGTCGGCCATTTCAAGAATATTTGCTTGTACAAAATCATAATAACAAGAACAATAGCGACAATAACAGACTGCTCATTCACACTTCAATCATCAAGAGAATTGGTATAAGTGCTGGCAATGCATTACTTGGGGGGGAATTTCCTATTTTTTTGTATTTTACCTAATTTGACTCATACACTGATTGTTTTTCGAGCTAATGGAAAAATCCAATCGTAATTTTTCCATACGTTTTATTAAGTTTATGTGCAAGATACTACAAGAAAATTAATAAAATTACCAGAATAAATCTATAAAACCCATTCTGCTGGACAGGCTGCATAACGTATTGATATGAATTTTTTCCCCTCAAGCGACAACCGTGTTTATCTGAGCGAGTCACGCTGTTTTTGTCCATAAGCCGCAGCTGTTTTTTGGCGTTGACCTTGTTTGTTTATGAGTCTAGAAAAGTCGAATGCTGGAACCAATCTAATTCTGGTAGCTCCTATTTCTCGAATGATCTACGAAGAGTGTTTATTGGGAAGCTAGAGGCCTGGATTACGGTTTTTGTAGTTTTGGTTTTGAGATGAGAAGAAAGCGATAATTCCGTTGCGAGTGTTACAATACATGCGTATGCGTTTAGTGTTTTGGTGAGGTGTTTAATTATTGTTATTGCTTGTTGTTGTTTGTTTGTTGCTTGTATATTTCGCTGCTTATTGTGTAAATACGAAATACGTTGCAATATTTCGTTCAAGTTTAGTAGAAAACCAATCCAAGACACTTTGTATAAATCCGAATACCAGAAAACAGCGACGCGTATTTTTCAGGAAATAAATAAAAGTAGGTCCTGAAAGTTGAATTGAGTCGAATGTCTTTTTATGCAGCGTGTGACGGACGTTTCTCGGTCTACAGCAAATGCGGTAGGTAAAGGGAGAAAGTCATTTACCATTTTATCTCCTCCGCTATCTGCATTCAGTGGTTTTCCACCACATCATCTCAAAACTTTATCCGTTAAGTAAAAGAGAAAGTTTTCTCTTTAGCGATAGCGACTTGACAAATATTTCGGTGACAAAATGAAACCGATATAAGAAGAGATAATGCTTAAATATATGTGTCCGTGTTATTTTCGTGCAAAGGCGCCCCCTGCAGAAGGGCTATTAATCACATCAGCGGAATGTTTTGGGATTAGAGGGCACAATCGAGAATTTTATTACCTACCGTTCTTTTCCTCGGATCCGTTTAAACTTTTTGCTCAATATTGATGTTTTACTGCTTGTTCAATGGCCTGAAAGAACTAATGGCTTATCAATGATTTCTTATTTGATATACACGCTCCTACTTAGCCTCGGCAACGTTTTTGTACGTGTTTTTCTACACCGCAATTTCCAGATGTTATTTAGGTTTTCTGGTTGTTTGAAATACTGCCCTAAGATTCGGTGGATTTCAAGGTCTACATTTTTAATTTGTTGTCGGAGGAAAGTTCACTAAAATCACAAATATATGTACTAAATTTTAATTTCTTATCATTAGTATTTACAGATTCACAATTAAAGATTTTAAATTACGTATCTGTATTTACAAACATAGAACAGGGTAAGAAAAAATTTATATTACAGCACAGGCTGTCCTACTTTCGTTGTAATTTAGTGGTTTCTCATAGAAACAGCAGAGATAGAGCCTCGGGGTTTTCGGGAACCTGAACTACTTTTTTGAGTAATATAGAATGCCAAAACCAGAATTTGGATATCGTTTTCAGTTTTCGAGAAAACGATAATTTTGATTTTTATCGATTTTCAAAAACTCTCTCCAATTATTTTTGTACTAAGCAGACTAAAACTGTTATGATTGACTCCTATAAAACTTTTTCCAAGGAATTCACGGGCGAACGTAGTTTTTTTCTAGGGAGCATATTTTTTGAGTCATGACAAAGTTAAATTTTTTAAATGGAGACCACAGCAGGCTTTGGTCAAGCAAAAAGAATAGTGAGGTTTGGAGAAAAATAAGATATCTATTTTTGGCATGAAAATGACAGAAAATTGTTATTGTAATTGATTTACGGCGAAATTTTTTTCTACAAAATTTTTTTGCGGCGTAATTAGCGAAAGAAATTAGCTTATCACGCCCACATGCTAGTTCGCTTTGTTATTGGTTTGACGTCAGAGATTCGTAAGGCGCTCCTCCCACTTCTCTTGAAGTGCCCGTGAAGCGGTACCTATCTCATAACATACTTATTGGGACTATTTCGAGCGTGAATTTTAAAGTAAGCTGTCAAGGAAACATAAAACAAAGACAACATAATCGATATAATGATGCAACATATTTATGTAGTAGGTAGGTAAATGTCCCGGTAAATGCGGAAATGGTGTGTGATTCTTGCATCTAACCCGAATTTCATTCAACCTCAAAACAGTAGTGTAAAGGCAGACCGGTATAAGTAAAACAAAGTCAACAATTTATTAACTGTACATGCCTTTTATAATTCAGTATAAGTAGGTATGTATATTGTAGATACCTGCTTACTTCTGTTTGTAAAATAGGTACCTACCTATATTCTCTAATACAATACAATACATACCTACTCATTTATGTAGGTATGTATACTTAAGTGATTGACAAGTTATCAAGTTAACAGTTTTATAACGGATTGGAATTTTTTTAAAAAAACGGAAACAAGTACAACTCACGCGAATCAAAAAACTGCGCTACGTAGGTACTAGGTACTTGTTTAACAAAAAGAAACAACTGCTATATTCTGGAACGGTTAATGTAGAAACTCGGAAGAGCCTCTTAAAGACGCATGTATGGAGTACGAAATTATACCTATGGGTGCGAAACTTGGACAATGGGAGAAGCGGATTGAAAAAGAGTAGAAGCGTTTGAAATGCGATGCTACAGACGGGTGTTGAAGATACCGTGGATAGACAAGTTAGCAATAAGGAGGAATTAGAAAGAGTTGGGGAAAAGAGAAAAGTATGGAAGACAATAAAGAATAGGGGATAGGATCGTAGGATGGTAGGACACCTTCTGAGACACAAAGGAATAGTTCGCGACATACTAGAGTCAGAGATAGGAATAAAGAGCAGATTAGACTACTGCTCTCAAATAGTTGGGGATGCAGAATGTTCTACTTTTACGGAAATGCGTAGGCTAGCTCAGAGAAAGGATGGAGGTACGCGTCTTACCAGTCTTCAAAAGAGAACTTTATGATGACGTACTATTTAATTATTATTGTAAAATAGTTAATAAAATTTCCTTTTTTAGTTCAGGGAGGGTACTCTACGGCGATTCAGTATTTGGCTCCGTCATGCTCCTAGCATACTGTTTCAAATTATGCTAACCGTAACACGTTACCAAGTACCAAGGGGTCCCAGAGAACTGTCGATAAATTACATTATGTTCGATTTTATTTAGAGTGGCTGCAATGGGGCAGCCGATAATTTTATAAACTTTTGCAATGATAAACTAATTCGCGAAAATATCGATAATACTGACCGGTTTTCCTTCTGGCTCCAACGAACCACTTTTTCCGTTTTATTGGTGTGCTGTACGATGTATTAGTCTGGGTACAAAACAGAAAACACCAGTTAGAACCAGTTAATAATATTTAACAATTTAACTACACATGCATATGGATAATACTTGTGGGATTACTGCGCGCTGAAGCTGGGACTTGTACGTTATACTAAGTTCTGACGTCACGCGGCCCAATCGCGCTGCAAGGTATGATTTCTAGGCTGCCTATTGGAGAGAATTTTTATTTTTTTCTCGAAAACTAAAAATGATATCCAAATTTTGGCTTCAGCTTTCTATTATACTCAAGAAAGTAGCTCAGGTTCGCGAAAACTCCAAGGCTCTAACTCTGCTGCTTCTATGAGAAACCCCCAAATCACAACGAAAATAGGACACCCTGTACAGTCCGTGAGATCCCAGACTCAGGATTATCCGTGAAAAAAATTAGATTGGATGAAATTCCTCCTAAATCAAATAACAATTTCTGCTGTAAGAAAGTAGTATTTTCAAATTAGAAAACTGATATTTTCACTGAACATGTCCTCAAGTAGATTGCGTATAAGATAAAATTGTGCTGTTGGAAAGTGTGGAAGAAAAGTTGTAACAGTAACAATATTTTATATATCTATACACCATTTTTGTTACAATGAGTAGTTGAATGCTTAGATCTCTATAAAATGTCCCTTCGAACACTCATGGACGTCCATCAAAAACATTGTCACTTAAAAAAATCTCAATTCACAACCATGATTGTAATCTTTTTGTCCATCAAATTTATAGCACCAAAAATCAACAAATCATCCCAAATTTTTGTCTATGTTAATCACCCACTTCTATTTACACCTATTTTCATCATTCACTTTATAGTCACACAACTATCTGCAATCATCTCACCGCACCGGACAGAACTAAGAAGATCGACGCCACCAACGCCATCTGCCGAGAAGAAGCCGCGCTGGTTTGCATGGCTTGCGGATGCTCACCTAAAACCAAACGGAAATAAGAATATTCCGTATTTGTTACTTCACTTTATGTAAACATATTATGAAGATGAGATTTTTAATCCTGAAACCGCGAAGTATTATATTAATTCAACATTATGTATTAGAAATGAACAGGGACATATAAGAAAGCAAAAATTGACAGGGTGTTTTATTTAAAGTCATTAATTTAGCTACAACAGGGGAAACAAATATATTATTTGAAAACTTTTGTTGTGACGAACAACTGTAACTTTGTCCTACCCACCGTCAGATGGCACTCTTTCTTAATTTGAATTAACTGGAATATGAAAGTGAATAAACGTAATACAATGAAGTTAATGTAAGCATCCCAAACTCGAGATATCTAAACTTGTAGTTGTTATTCGCAATCCACTTAGTTGGGCACAACACGGGTCAGCTCAAGTATATCGTTATTAAGGAAATGTGCTCACCGTTGAGGACTTGAATATTAGCCGAGGCGGGCCTGGCGTTGGACGGCATGCAAGTGTAGTTTCCTGAATCTGAAGTGACCGCATGTGAAATCACCAGTTTGCTTGTTGTCCCATTTTGCATCCTCTCGGTCTCCAAACTAATCCCACCTCTGGGGGAATCGAAGTCTATCACCGTGCGATCGTGATACCAGACTATGGAGGAAGGGGATGTAGACTGGACATTTACCGTGCAGGTTAGAGATATAGGACTGCCTTTCATCACGAATTCGATGAAGTCTATTTTCGCTACTGCATCTGAAAAGGAAATCTAATAGTGAAACACCGAAAAATATGCATACACATTCTGCTGTATAAAATGCCGCATTTGCAAGGATTAAAACAGCAATAATAGGAGGAACAAAACGTTTTACTGTTGTTCTAAAGTTACCGCTTAGCAAAATTAAACTTGGGACAACTTTAATATATTTAAAGTAAGGTCAGTAAATTTGGCTGAGGGAAATTCTATTCTGCGAGAAAAGTTATGTCCTGCACAAGGGGATGTTTGTAGGCTCATTTTGTTGATTGTTAAGGGCGGGGGAGTATTTGTATATCCAGCTCAATTTATATATAGGATGTGTCAAACAAATGCGAATGAAGAGAAAGAGGATGAAAACAGACTTTTATAAATTGAGAAAAATATTTCTCTCCCTAAAGATCACATCGTCGAATATTACAAAAAATTCATAGGAACCAATTTTAGTCGCAAATTAACTTGGCAAATTGTCCCCTAAAATGCAGAACCCATACCGTTTGACAAATTAGAATATATCCGGTTGCGCACCAAAAGCCGAATTTATCTTTATTGCCAGTGGATAACTTAGATTATAAAAAAGGCTTCGTCGAAAATAGGATGAGGCCGCATTGGCGTAAAAGCAGAAGTGCCTCATAACTTGTTACGGATAATAATAATAATACGTCAATAAATATGAAGGCAACAATGGGAAATATATCTGAAGTTGCTGCTTCTGAATAATGCTTACAAAATTGCAAAAGATATAAGCATCGGTTGCTCTACATATAAGATATTTAATTCTATTTTTGTAACTTTTACATACCAATATAGTAGTAGAAATACGAGAGTACGGAGCCATGACAGTGATTAGTATTTAAAGAGACGTTCCGAAGTTTCGATTTGTAAAAGTTACAAAGTTATGCTCGTAAAAATCCAACTGACATTTTTAAGCAGTCCACAATCAACTTTAAACAGAAAGTAATCTCTCCGCGACTAAAACTTTTATTTCCACATTACACCTCTTTTCTAAAGAGACGTCGACAGAATTCTTATGAGCATTACGTATAGTACATTCTGCTTATGCGAGGAGAGCTTAATACATCCCTTGAGACCAGTTTTCCTAGAAAGAATTTCTGAAGGCGATGCGACACACAGTGGTTTGTGAGAGATATGCTACACTAACCTTTCGCATAGAATATTTTTCTATTTTGCTCCTCTTACTATAAATTGTAGTAAACAGCTTTGTAAAGGAGTAAAGCTGTCGGGCGAGGCATACATGTTTATCTTTCCACTGCATTTTTATTGGTTGCAAACGTAACTAGCATACCAAATGTTTGATGAAAACTTAACGGGATTGAGGTACATTAATTTATTGAATATTAACGCAGAGGCGATAATGGAAAATGAGGTAGGGGTGGTGGTGTAGGCATGTATCTTAGGACGTCAATTGTTTATGCACAAGTTGATGCAGTTCAGGAGCAGTCACTGGAGCAACTCTGGATTACAATTTCACTTTCAGGTGGAGTTAAATATGGAATAGGAGTTATATGCAGACCCCCTAATACGAATTTTAACGAATTCATATCATCATGAATAGTAATGGCGCCGTCTGAGGGAGACGCGTTTCCGTGCGCGGAGTGTAAATTAAATGTTAAAAGTGATCAAAAAGCTCTAGCTTGTGAAGGTGTATGTAAAAACATATTTCATATTGAGTGTCATGATATAAGTGATCAAGAATATAAACTTATTGTGAAATTGGGGCACAAAGTTGTATGGTACTGCAAAGAATGCATAGAGTGGCTGAATAAGGTAAAAGTATCAGTAACCTTGGAAGACCAGCTGACGGCAATTAAAGCCGAACTCAAGGGACTGCACGAGACAGTGGAACAAAAAATACAGATAGACAGTGACGTAGCTAGGATTCCCGTAAGAACTTACGCTGATGTTGTCAATGTAGAAGGAACCACAATAAAAATCGCACAAAAAATCATTGTAAAACCAAAAAACAGACAAACAAATAATGAAACAGTTCAGCAAATAAAAAGGGAAGTAGATCTAAAGAAAGAAAAAATATGCGTTAACAAAATTAAAAATATTAATAATGGTGGTCTAATATTAACGTGCGCTACGGAAGAGCAGACAACGCAACTGCAAAACCTAATTGCCCAAAAGATTGGAGATAAATATGAAACGAAAATAACAAAATTAAAAAATCCAGTAATAAAAATTGTAAACATTAGTGAAGAATATGACCACGAATCTCTAGTGGAGGCAATTAAACTAAAAAATCCTTACCTAGAAAACGCTGAAATGGAGGTTAGACATGTAAAACACATAAAACACAAAAACAAATGGACCGCATATTTAGAAACCAATGGCCACACATTCAAAAACATAATGAGCAATGGCAGGCTATTCATAAATTGGGATAGTTGCCCAGTATACGAAGAAATAAGTGTGCTCCGCTGCTACAACTGCTGTGGATTCTTCCACAAAGAAACTCAGTGCCAAATGGAACCTATATGCTCCAAATGTGGAAAAGATCACCCCCGCAGAGAATGTAAGGAGACAGAACAATGCTGTAACAACTGTAAGTTAAAAAACCATAAAGACAAAATAAATTTGGATACAAAACACGAAGCTACTGATGAAAATTGTCCGATATACCAAAGTCATAAGAGAAATATTATTAGTAACATAAATTACAACTAAACTCATGGAAATTGAATATAAATTTGTAAATTCCAACAAAGCCTTGATAATGATAGCTTCACCATACAGATCAATCCATACAATGACATAAACCATATGTACAACGACCTGATAAGAAAAATAGAGAACAAAATCCAGAGAGCAACACAGAATAGTAGACGGAAAATAAATGTGCAAAAACCGTGGATTAATAAGGAATTCATGGCCTTACTTAAAGAATCAAAAGAACTATACAGAGAGTTTAAAGACGACAGGGCTAACCAAGAGAAAGAACAGAAATACAAACGGAAAAGAAACAACTTAACTACTATGAAAAACCAACTCAAGAAAAAACATTATGACGATAAATATAAAGCGGCAGGATCAAACAAAAAGAAGGGAAATAAAACAAATTGGATACAAGAAATCAAGAAACCGGACACCGGAGAACTAGTCACAGAGCCGCAAACAATAGCTGAAGAATTTAATAAATTCCTCGTTAATATAGGACCAAACTTAGCAAAACACATATTAAGAAAACCACATCAGCAAACCAACACCAAGGAAATTCCAACTCCAACACACAGCTTATATTTCCCCCCAACAGATGAAAATGAAGTTGAAAAAATTATAAATTCACTCAAGTCAAACACGGGAGTTGGAAATGATAATATCCCTACAAAAATATTACAAATATGCACTCCATATATCAAAGGATTCATGGCTAACCTTTTCAACCTATGTTTGGAGAAGGGAATCTTCCCTGACTCAATGAAAATTGCAATAGTTACACCGATTTACAAAAATGGAGACAACAAAGACCTGTCAAACTATAGACCTATATCAAAAGTATTTGAAAAGATCATCAATTATAGAATAATATCATATCTTGACAAAATGAGAATCATACACAATCGCCAATATGGTTTCCAGAAAAATACTGGAACGTTCGCCGCCGCCACAGATGTTGTTAACCACATACGTGAAGAATTAAATAATAAAAACGGCACAGTCGGTATCTTTCTTGATCTGAAGAAGGCATTCGACACAGTAGATCATGAAGTACTATTTGAAAAATTGGAAAAATGTGGAATACGTGGCACAGCAAACTCGCTGGTCAGAAGCTATCTAGAAAACAGAACGCAAATAGTCAAAATCGGCAATCTGAAGAGTCAGCCAATGAAAATCATATGTGGAGTACCACAGGGGAGTATACTGGGACCCACCCTGTTCTCAATATATATATAAATGAACTTTTGTTTCAACCCTTACATGGAACGCTGTACTGCTATGCGGACGACGCATGTATTGTTTATGGTGGACCGAGTGAAAGGATACAAGAACATACAAACTCAGACATGGCACAAGTGAATGAATGGCTAAAAGAAAATAAATTAACGTTAAACACACAAAAGCCAAACTATATCATATTCAATACGGGAAAACATGACAATGACATAAATATAAAAGTAGAAAGACAAAAGCTGGAAAGAGCAAGAAAAGTTAAATACCTGGGACTATTATTAAATGAGAGATTATGCTGGAAAGAACAAATAGACAGAATTATACTTAACATAAGACCAATAATAGGAGTTCTAACAAGAGTGAGGTACCTCATTTCAGAGAAAACCAGACTGACAATCTATAACGCATTCATAAATCCCCACTTGATCTACCTGAATACCATCTGGGGTGGTGCTCCGATGACCCATATGCAGCCCCTTCAGAGACTTCAAAATAAAGCAATTAAAGTTATTTATGGCCTGCCATATCTAACACCGAGCAAGGACCTCTTCAAAAGAGGAAGCATAATGGACTTACAGACTCTCCATATGAACAATGCCTTTTGTTATACAAAATTTCTAACATCATCATCATCATAAGGTTCTCAGTCCGAAGACTGGTTGGACGCGTACCTCCATTCTTTTCTATCCTGAGCTAACCTACGCATTTCCCTAAAAGTAGAACATCCTACATCCCTAACTATTTGAGAGCAGTAGTCTAATCTAGGCCTACCCCTACCTCTTTTTATTCCTATCTCTGACTCTAGTATGTCACGAACTATTCCTTCGTGTCTTAGAAGGTGTCCTACCATCCTATCTCTCCTACTCTTTATTGTTTTCCATACCTTTCGCTTTTCCCCAACTCTTTCTAATACTTCCCTATTGCTAACCTTATCTATCCACGGTATCTTCATCATGCGTCTGTAGCACCACATTTCAAACGCTTCTACTCTTTTTCTATCCGCTTCTCCTATTGTCCAAGTTTCGCACCCGTATAATGCCGTACTCCATACATACGACGTTAAGAGTCTCTTCCTAGTCTCTATATTAACCGTTCTCGAGCATAACAGTTGTTTCTTTTTGTTAAACGCAACTCGGCCCTGCGCCATTCTTTGTTTTATATCTTTAGTGCTCCTACCGTCTTGAGTTATTTTACTTCCTAAGTAGCAGAAATCCGCGACCTCCTCTATCTTCTCATTTCCAATTTGTATTTCCATTTTAGTTCTATTTTCACATCCCCTACACACCAAAATTTTAGTTTTCTTTTTATTGATTTTCATGCCGAAGCCCTGTGTCAAAACTGCTTCCATTTCATTCAGAGCCGCTCCTAATTCTTCTTTGCTAGATGCTAACACTGCTATATCATCCGCAAATCTGAGCATGTTAATAGTTTGGCCCTGTACATTGATCCCTGAGGCTGTTCTTTCCTTAACAATATTAATCGCATCTTCGATATATAAGTTGAAAACTAGAGGTGACAATGCACATCCCTGTCTCACTCCCTTCCGGATATCTACTTCCCTTTGTTCCTGCTCACATTCTATAACTGCCTTTTGCTCTTTGTAGAGATTATGTATTATTCTTCTGTCCCTGTATTTCATCCCTACCTTTCTCAGCACTTCGAACATCTTCCCCCATTTTACGTTGTCGAAGGCTTTTTCTAAATCTACAAATCCTATATAGACGCTCTTTCTCTTTTCTATCGTTTTTTCTATAATTACTCGTAAAGCTAGAATGGCCTCGCGCGTTCCTCTATTTCGTCTAAATCCGAACTGATCTTCTCCTAATATTTCTTCCGCCTTTTTCTCCATCCTTCTTTGCACAATTCTAGTTAAAATTTTTGACGCATGGGAAGTTAAACTGATAGTTCTAAAATTTTCGCATCTATCCGCGCCTTTTCTTTTTGGCAAAGCTACTATGATGTTCCGTTTGTAATCTTCTGGAATCTCGCCTGTCAGGTATATGCGACTAACTAGTTTAAATAAACGATCTATTACCTCTTGACCTGCGCACTTTAAGATTTCTGCCTGCAAGCCATCTATACCTGGTGCTTTATTATTCCTTAAACTTTTTAGTGCTATCTCAAACTCTTCTCTCATTATAGGACTCCCTAGGTTATCCCCCTCTACACTGCTTTCGCTTTCTAATATATCTTGCACTTCCTGTCCCGCATATAAGTTTCCTAAATATTCTTTCCACCTATCTGCCTTCTCCCCACTTCCGATTAGGATATCTCCTGCCTCATTTCTAATGTTTTTGGTACTAGATCCAATTTCTCTAAAATTTCTCCTAATTATTTTATATGCTTCATCAGTCTTTCCTACTTCGAATTTATCTTCCACTTCTTTGCATTTATTATCGATCCATTGCTCTTTCGCTTTCCTACATTCCCGAATAATTTCCCACTTGATCGCCTTATATCTTTGTTTCCCTGTTTCATCTAACCTATTTTTATATTTTCGCCTTTCCTCTATTAGACTCACAATATGTTTTGTTATCCAGGGTTTCCTACTTTCATTCTGTTTATGACCCAAAATATCCCTAGCTGAGGAAACTAAACTATTTTTAATGCAATTCCATTCTGCCTCTATGTCCCTAACAATATTTCCACCCGTGCCCTTTAGTGCTTCGTTTGTCTTTTTCTCGAACTTATTGCGCATATCATCATCTTTTAGTTTCTCTGGGTCAAGATAACTTCTTCCGCTTCTTTTTTTCAAAATCTTAAATTTAAGATTGGCTTTCATAACGACTATGTTGTGATCACTATCTATATCTGCTCCTGGATAACTTCTACAATCCCTAACTTGATTTCTAAATCTTTGCCTAACGAGAATGTAATCTATTTGATATCTCCCTAAGTCTCCTGGCATCTTCCACGTATAGCATCTCCTAACATGATGGTGAAATAGAGTGTTCGCGACCGTTAAGTTATGTTTATCGCAGAACTCTATCAGTCTAACTCCCCTATCGTTCCTATTGCCTAATCCAAAGGGGCCAACTATTCCGCCCTCTCGCCCTGTGCCTAATCTCTGCATAACAAATAACAACGAAATCCATAATCACAACACGAGAGGTGCAAATAAAATGCACATAAACCACATGAGGACAAATACAATCAAATCCGACATTCTACGACACGGGGCAGTGCAGTATAATAAACTACCAAGTGACATTAAGGACTCAAAGACAATTCCGACTTTTAAGAAAAAACTAAAGTGTTACCTGAAAAACCAAAAAGACTGAACCATGACGTGCAATAAAAAAAAACTGTAAATAATAGGAATAACGGATGAAACTCTTAGTTACCATAATTATAAGTTATTATAAATTTTATACCCTTATGCTGATATAATTTTCAAGTTGCAGATAATGTTTTTTTGTTGAGGAAAAAGTGTAAACATGAGAGCAAGACTCTCGCACACCTGTACTTTCCTAAATAAATAAAAAAAATAAATCTTTTGAGGAAACTCTTTCAAATATTATTCTAACTTGCGATCAGTTTATTGTTGCTGGTGACATGAATATTGATTTTTTGGATGTGGGTAGCAAGAATACTAATAATTTTGTATCGCTGTTGGACGTTTTTGGACTGCATCAGCTGATAAATAACTTTTCCTTGATTGATGAAAAAACTGTGCTGGACATAATATATTCCTTAAAAAGCAAAGCTGTTGGAGCTGATGATGTGTCACTTGAAATGTTACTGCTTTGCATTCCGTGTATCTTGCCTTATATAGTTCATACCATAAACTATTGTTTAGAATGTGGTATAATGCCCAGAATCTGGAAAACATCATATGTTACTCCTGTACCAAAGGTCGGTCAGCCACAGGAGTTCAGTGATCTCCGTCCTATTAGCATACTGCCTTGTATTTCTAAGGTGCTGGAGAGGGTGGTATACGGCCAGATTTTGAATCACTTAAATAAATACAACATAATTCCGTCATACCAGTCTGGCTTTAGGAAAAACTTTAGTTGCGTTACAGCTTTAACTCATGTTATTGATGAAATACTACAAGCTACAGATAATAATAATTTAACAGCATTGATACTTTTAGATTATTCTAAAGCATTCGATACCCTAAACCACCGTGTTTTGTTGTCCATTTTTTCCTACATTGGTTTTGGTCAGGAGGTTATCGACTTCTTTAGTAGTTACTTGGCAGACAGAAAACAGGTGGTTAAAGTTAATAGTAATTGCTCCCTCGAAGGCACCTTGGATCGTGGAGTGCCACAGGGATCCATCCTTGGCCCGCTTCTCTTTTCCATTTACACCTCGGATCTGTACTCCTGTTTGTTAAGTTCAAACGTGCATTGCTATGCAGACGATACACAACTGTATAAATCGTTCACACCAACTGACATCTTGCAGGCCAATGATAGCATCAACATGGATTTAGCTTTACTGACGCAGGCATCCCTTGATCATAATTTAATTATTAATCCTAAAAAGTCTGTGCTGATGTTGTTCGGTACTCAAGTAGAGATATTCTGGAGAGAAGAACAATTCGCATGTTGTGTGATTCGTTGGTCCTGTCTAGTTTTTCTTTTTGTGATGTTCTCTATGGATTCTATATTGATGCGCATACGTCCAGAAGGATACAGGTGGTGCAGAACTCTTGTGTCAGATTAATTTACGGTATCTCGAGAACAAGTCATACATCCATAAAGATTAAAGAGCTTCATTGGCTGAATATGAATAATAGGAGATATCTGCACGCCTGTGTTCTCTTTCATAAAGTTGTTACTACTGGCTGTCCTGCTTATCTTTACAATAAAATTCGATTCAGAACGGATGTTCATAATATTAATATACGGTATAAATCATTGATAACTCCACCGTTTCACAGATCTGCTGTATTTGAGAGGTCGTTTTCATATCGGGTTAGTAAGATTTATAACAATCTGAGTCGAGATATTAGACGAACGTCATTGTCATGTTTTCGCCGGAGAGTGAGGAGAGTCCTGGTGATGGAGCAGTAGGTTTCGTGGATCCTTGGAGACAGCATGCGCATGAGCCTTCTTCTTGTTTTGAGACTTTTTGCTGTATCTTTAGTTATAACCATTATCTCTTTCATATTTCCTTCTGCCACAATTTCTTCAAATTTTTTTCATCAAGCGTATTGTTGTTTAATTCTTCTTCTTCTTCTTCTTAGTTTTTCTCTTTCTTCTTCCGCTTCCTTCACTCTAATCTTTTTCCTTCCCTTTTAGGAATGGAAAATTTAGTTTTTAGTTGTTAAGCTTAAATATTTGAAAGGGTTAAGTGTAAGAACTAAGCTGAACTTCGCCCTTGTGGGCAACATTGTTTAAAGATTGTATTTTTTACTTTTTATTGTTGTGCCCACAATAAAGACATTATTATTATTATTATTATTAATAAACATAAACAGGGTATATTTCCAACAAGATGGTGCCCCTGCACACAATTTTCCGGATAGATGGTTGGGTACAAATGAACCTATATTGTGGGCTGCAAGATCACCGGATCTGAGTATATTAGACTTTTTTGTTTGGGCATGCAGCTTTCCGATATTTGCAAGCCCATCCTATGTTTTTAATTAATGTCATCAATCTATTTGATAAAAATCAATATTACTTTTTTTTCTCGAAAATTTCTGCTGCTTCTATGAGAAACCTCCAAATCACAACGAAAATAGAGCACCTGTACATATCCTCTGGCGTATCTTGGAATTTACTAAACTTGTCGGTTGCAGCATAGTGGAGTTTAATACTTCGAAAATCGTAAGATATAAAAATAACATGGTGAAATAGGACACTTGTAGACATCAGGAATCTCCTCATAGAAAAATTCTGAGTGGGCAATAACTGAAACGTGGATAGTGGTGTAACCAATTCTGTTTTGAGCAACCGAAGTAATAAAGTTTGAAATATTGTTGGAGTACCTGGGTTGTAAGGCTAGAATCATTTTACTCGATACCAAGATGATTGATAGAGCTGTGTACAATGTGAAACCCAAGTAAAACTATCTTTTTGAGAAAGAAAAACGGCGCGCTTATAAATACGCCAGCCAATATAAAATTTATGATTTCCCTCTCGCTGGATATTTTCCACACATCAAATATTTATTCGTAAATAACGCGAAGTTAAATATACTTTCCTTTTGTGTCTTATTGCGATGGAATTATTCATAACTTATCTTGACGTTTCTCTTTCTGGGAGATATTTCAATCAAGGCTTGGCTCCAAAAAAAACAAGAGCGTTTTTCATCATGGAGACTACAAATGATATAAAATCATGCATAAATGTTCCTAATCCTAGAAAAATCATGCAAACACAATGGATGGAATTCTAAATGCGAATGAATGATATAAATTATGTGAGATGAAAGCTTAAACATATAATTTGAAAAGGAGAAAAGTAGGTACCTTTTGGGTATGGCCCAGGATGCGTGGTGGCAAGAGAGGACGAGTCTGGAACAAAGGAACCAAAATACTAAAACAATATTTCACGTAACGATTCGACCTACTGATACTAAAGCTAAATCTAAAGCATGTCCGCTATTAATATCATGATTTTGCGATAACTATTCCCTTCCAATTTTAAGGGAGGGTAAAATCATTTGGAGATGAATTTATCCAGCCCTTACTTTAACTAAGTTAGAGAAAGAATTAAATACAATAAAAGCAACTGCAACAAAGTAAAAATGATTAACAGAATAATTAATAACAAATACTTAGTTTAATTTTTTCTATATTTTGATTAATTTCTTTAAAAACAGAAAATGTCCCTAATCTGTCCGTTTACTCGTTCTAATTTGCGTTATTGTCGAAATTAATTAGCCCCTTTTTGTAATTTGGTCTTGAAGGGACACGAAAGCGAGTGGTAAAATGTAGAGTTAATTTTGGAAAAGTAAAAGCTACAACAGATAAGGGGTATTAACTTAATGGTTGTCTTTTATTTTAATTAGTTTTATTGTCCATGCTCATTTTTGCTTATTAGTCAACCGAACGAATTATTTAAATTCTACAGAGCGAGCGTCGGAGCCTTTGTGAGAGAATTTTAAATTGAAATTCTTCTGCGACTCCCTTTGTGTGGATTTTTTGCTCTTGGTGGATTTTCTCGCTAGCGTTTAATTTTCACATAACACAGAGTAATATATTACTTTACATCTTGGTAAATATTGAAATCATCATCATCCATCCTTTCCTATTCTGAGCTAACCTGCACACTTCCACAAAATTTGAACATCCTACATGCCCAAATATTTGAGAGCAGTAGTCTCATATCTCTGACTCTAGTATGTCGCGAACTAAACCTTCGTGCCTCAGAAGGTGTCCTACCATCACCTACCTCGTCTAATGCTAACCTATTCATCTCAATTTTCAAATTTTCTAACACCTCCGGAATATTTTACTCCAGAAGGTGCCATCATCATAAAGTAAGGTATGCTGTTCTAGGGATAAAATAATGTGGTTTCCCGTTGCCTTGAACATCGCAGTGGAGTATATCACAGTGCCATACCGACCCTCACGATATATTGTTGTGCCAAAATTGAGTCAAATGGCCTATTCAAGTTTTTAATTTTATCCAATTATTTTTAGACTGAATAATGTTCATAACAATATATGCAAAATCCATCATGCATGAAAACTGAAAATGCGTTAATTCCGAAGCGTAAGATATAAAGAAAGATGAGTAAAATGTCTTACCTTCTACATGTAACATAACAGCTAGATTAATTTTTGGTTCTGTGTTGACCTGGCACTCGTATATGCCAGCATCTCTTTTCTGAACATATTCTATTTGCAAATCCCATTCATCACTATGCTCGGGATGTTTGACGCTGAATCTCGCGTCTCCGGTATAGGTGTGTATACCGGATGTTAAGATATGGAGGTCACGTTTGCGCATCCACGACACCTGGAAAAAATAGGAAAATCTGAATGTGCACAAACAGAAAAAGTGATCATGAGGGTAAAGAGGGGACCGCATATATCAAAAATTCAATAATATTTTAAGCGCTTGGTCTCTCCGATCCCCTCCAAGGAGCTCTATATTTAGGAGTGCGCAGATACAATACAACAGAAGTAACATACTTTATCAAAGTATTAATTTCTGTGGAGAGAACGAGAGGAGTGTTTTCCGTTCTCCCAACATTTATAAATGCATCTCGAATATACCTATTCTTGAATGTATTATTTCACAGTCGGTTGAATTTATGTTCCCTAATTGGAAAATAAATCTAGGGACTTAAGTTATCTAAATCCCCTCTCCATGCATAACTGACAGCAAGCTAAATTTAGCGTTCAGGAGAGCAACCGTTCATGAAATCGAATTCGCTGACTGACTCCGACTTAAAATTAGCAAACTATCTTTCACTACTCACGGATATTAAGTTCATTTGCAGATCAAAAATGAACTTACGCAAGCAATAAAAGGGGTCATCAATTAGACATATTTTAACTAGATTTAAAGAACATATGGCTCACTATAAACATAGTTGTGCAGTCAACTGTGATAAGACATAAATTTATTGTTAATAAATTGAAACTTTTCGGGCTAAATGCTTTAGAACTGTTGAGAATTCGAAAAGGCAAAGTTGTCAATCCTCATTTAAGGAATTATAAACATAATGGGGAACACGATGAACTTTTCCGCATCTCGAAGAATTCTTTCCTGGCAAATGTAACCGAACAAAGTTTATTTCCCTTCCTGCAGTGATTTAGTAAAGTTCTTTAGAGAAATCGGCGTTTTTATTATATTTCCCCGTGAACTGATGCTCTTTTTGATGAGTTTGTTATCTTATTATTCACAGCATATTGAATGCCTCAAGAAGCATCCCTCTTGTGTATTTTATTCGGTTTCAAAATAACGAGTGCCGGGAATGAGAAATGGAATCTCGTCAGCCATTGTACGAAGCGTGTTGTAGCTTGTAGTTCACTACTCCACCAACTAACAAGCAAAAAATACAACGCAAAAGACGATACAAGTCCAAGGAGGCGAAGCAGCAAGAAGCCGTGTCATTATCTTTTTCTCTTGGGCAGTTTTCGATCCGTCGATATAATTAGGCTCAACAAACACGCTTTCTGCAAAAATCACAAATAGCGTCAGCGAATGACAGTTTAGCCTAATAGATAATGACGCGGCTTTAGACTTGATACGGCGTACGAGAATTTTCTATTGCGAATATCGTTTTTGCAAGCGGCTAGTTGGCCATGAACGTAAAACAATTGCTGCTACTGTCACAAATTTTTTTAGTTGTCAAACTGATAGTTTTCTTTTCACGTAGATATAACAATAAACCAGAAGCAGTTTCAATTATTGAAGAATGAGCAATTTGGTTCGGTACTAACGCTTTATTTATGAAATTAACTTAGGGCAATAATTTATAACAAGATTACAAGATATGCTTAATGTGTCCACCATTTTGGTTCAAACATTCAATAATACATTTCTGAACGGCTTCGTTTGTGGCTCTTCTTATTTCATGTCGATCCAGAGAGTTCATAGCTTGTGTAATTCTGTCAATCAAGTCTTCCAGAGTTCTGGGTTCTGTTTGGTACACTTCCTCTTTGATTCGTCCGCACAAGTAAAAGTCAAGTGGTGTTAAGTCCGGCGAACGGGGCGGCCAAAGCCACGGACCTCTGTATAATGTGCTGGTACGCCGTCTAGAAAATTTTTTACAAAATTGCTAATAATTTGCAAATAACGTTCCCCATTTAAATTTTCTTGATACATGTACCATGCCACGCGATTGTCCAACAGCAAACAAAAAACGTTGATTGAAAACTGGATTTGATTTTCCACTTCTATGAACAAATGAGGATTTTCGGTGGCCCAAAAACGAGTATTTCTTCTATTAAATACTTCTCTTTGAGCAAATTTGGCCTCGTCCGTCCAGATAATCCGTTTCAGAATATTCTCACCCTCTGGTCAACTAGCCACTCGCAAAAACGATATTTGCGATAGAAAATTCTCAAAAAATCTAAGTATCTCCTTAAGTAATGGAAATAGACATAAGAAAGGGTAATAAGAGTGCCCTTAAAATTTAATTTCCTATCGGATGACGATATAAAAATAGGTACGTGCCATTTGGAAAAATTGAGTTTTTGAAGTTTTGTCTTTGACATTTTCAAAGTTTTTTAGCAGTGTCAAACAAGGCAATTTTCTCAACACGGGGCATACTAAAAGACACCTCAAACTTTGGGCAAGCGATAAAAAAAAACATTTTGCCTCTTGGGTTGGCAGTAAGAGATATATGAATTTTTGATTAGACCTACGTTTAAAAAACCACACTGTATATGAATCTCAGTCTCAGGCTGTGTTCTGTGACTTAATATTTTAAAGTCCCACAGTCGAGACCAAATGGATTAATTCCCGTACAAGCTTCTTACAAAAACGGGTAACAAAATTTTCAGAGCCTCCACTTTTATTCCGAAAAAAATCCTATCAGTGTTTGCATTGACGCACTAGATCTTTTATAATCCGTGCTCGGGCGAGATTGATATTTTCAGTGTCAGTGGGAGGAGATGGGTGCTGTTCCGGTGATCTTCTCCCGGATTATACTCTGGAGTGGCTTTAACTTTGCGCATGGTACTTAGAGTAAATTGCTTCCGATAAAGGGTATTCCCTTTTCGGGCTTTTTCATTAAGACGTGCAAATTTAAAACACGTGTCTCTCGGGTGCATAAACGCCTTTATCGCCATCTTTCCTATAAACTGCGCACTCAACTGAGCATTTCTCGTAAATCCGTTTTATTTATGCACCTACACATTTTGTCTAGTATCTGACGCTTGTGGTAATTGCGACGTTGAACAGAATTTTTTATAACATGCTTTCACCTTGTTTATAAAAATACTAGTGAATTGTTTTATAAATTCAATTTTACCTGCATTTTGTTTATACTCACATGAAAATTTCGAGATGTGAAATTTTAACAAGATTAAATCAATGTTGTGTTCGCACGATGCCTCTCACTTCTACTAATCCTTACGACGAGTTTCCCTAAACTAAATTCATTGTTGATTCCGCAGTTGATAATTAATTAATTTCTTTGCGTGCCCAGCAACTTTTTGCCGTCAATTTGTGAATCACGTGCGCGGGGAGTTGCCAGCCAAGTCCCCGGCATGGTTACGGTAATAATAATGCGTTCGCCCCTAATGGGGGTGCCTCGATACAAATCTATAACTAAGAACATGTGTTAAAACGTGATCTGAATCAATGCTTAATTCGTTCAAGTTGGCAATACAGTAAACTTAATGTTTAATAGCAGCCGTAAGCGTCGCATTTCCAAAGTTGCCTCTATTAATTAAATCCCGAGCTAGGACGACGTACGTGCTTCCTCTTCTCTTCTGTGTACACATGTTTGCTACAATTGGTGGTGGCAAAGAAACGTGCAGCTAGCAAGGGACGCACGCTCGTTATGATGGGGGGATATTATATTTACGTTCAAACTGGGGGCTGTTTTCCTGCGTTTCGGTAGTTAGCCCTGCTAACGCGTGACGACCCGATAATTTTTGCGACCCATTTACTTGGCCAAACGAAAAATTCTGCTGTGAAATGTTAAGAGATGTATAAGTTTCTTTTAATTTCTATAACTGACCCAGTTTTAAATTAACACAATTATATGGTCAAATCTCTTGAACTAGGGACCTCAGTGAACAATCAGTGGGCTTCAATAAACTTCTAAGACTGTGCCTCGACTTTGTATCCATTTCTCTGCCAACAATTCTTTGTAATTTAATGTTCTTTTCCGAAATCCGAATGCGGTTAATCGGAAAGACAAAGCATGGCGGTTAATTTATTATTTCAGTTTTGTCTTGGCTGAACGAGCGAACGAACGCAGTAAAAGTGCAATAAAGCCCCTATCTCAAAACTTGTTATCTCATAATTAAATCTTCCGTCCACGTTACGAGAAAATTAAAATTTTAAAAACGACCGCCTTGTTGTCCTAGTTTTTCTTCGCTTCGTAACTAGGGGTGGGCAATATTTATCGATGTTTCTGAGCCATCAATGTTTCGAGTTTTAGAAATCGATGTTTTTATATTAAATCGATGGCGATATTAATGTTCGTATTTTTTAACTGAAGCAACTAACGTTATGCGTACTATATCGGGTTTAACAAGCAACTTCGTTCGGCTGCCACCGATGTTGTCCCTGATTTTAAACGTCGATGTTTTGGGCAGTTGTCCCATTCCTATTTAAAGTTGCAGTGAAATGCTTTCGTATTATTTATGTTCTTAGTTGGAAATACTCTCTGAAAATAATTATAATTCACTTTGTAAGCACTTGCTGCAGTTCGTATTCGTAGATCGTTTGCACTCGATAATAACACTTCAAGATACAGCACTTTGCTGTCGACACAAAATTATATTTTTTATTCTTAATTTCTTTTTCTAAAAGGGGCAAATATACTGTGTGATAAAGCTAGAAATGCAGTAAATCCACCTATCTTTCCACGAATATAATAAATTCGGATTTAAAGACTAGACGACAAACAAATTGCTGCGGCGAGGGAAAAAATGGGAGGCGAGCAAATAATGTTCCATTTCAGAGAGAGGAAATGAGCAGCCGGGACTAAAGTAACATTAACGCTATGTGTAAGTTTTACATGCAAAGGCAATGTATCTCTCCAAACGTCACGTAGAAAGACAAAGAGGGGTATACCACCCCAGTTAAATCTCTGAAACATGCACGCTTTTGTCTGTGTGTTTTGTGTATTTGCATAGGCTACTTATGCGGGTGGCAATGCAGGTCGGGGATCTCTTCGTTACGGAGCACATATTTGCATCCCTTAATTTAGTTTTATCTAGTCAGTTATTGGGTATGGACAAACCCCTATAGAAGCTATAATTCAATTGACTTCAAAAAACAGGCACTTATGTTATCAAGTCATCCTATCTTTAGGGATGTGACTCCATACCTTTCGCTTTTCCCCAACTCTTTCTAATACTTCCCTATTGCTAACCTTATCTATCCACGGTATCTTCATTATGCGCCTGTAGCACCACATTTCAAACGCTTCTACTCTTTTTCGATCCGCTTCCCCTATTGTCCAAGTTTCGCACCCGTATAATGGCGTACTCCATACATACGACTTTAAGAGTCTCTTCCTAGTCTCAATATTACCCGTTCTCGAACATAACAGTTGTTTGTTTCTGTTAAACGCAACTCGGCCCTGCGCTATTCTTTGTTTTATATCTTTAGTGCTCCTACCGTCTTGAGTTATTTTACTTCCTAAATAGCAGAAATCCGCGACCTCCTCTATCTTCTCATTTCCTATTTGTATGTCAACTTTAGTTCTATTTTCACATCCCCTACATACCGAAATTTTAGTTTTATTTTTATTGACTTTCATGCTATAGCCCTGTGTCAAAACTGCTTCCATTTCATTCAAAGCCGCTCCTAATTCTTCTTTGCTAGATGCTAACACTGCTATATCATCCGCAAATCTGAGAATGTTAATAGTTTGACCCTGTACGTTAATCCCTGAGGCTGTTCTGTCCTTAACAATATTAAAAGCATCTTCGATATATAAGTTGAAAACTATAGGTGACAATGCACATCCCTGTCTCACTCCCTTCCGGATATCTACTTCCCATCGTTGCTGCTCACATTCTATAACTGTCTTTTGCTCTTCGTAGAGATTATGTATTATTCTTCTGTCCCTATATTTCATCCCTACCTTTCTCAGCACTTCGAACATCTTCCCCCATTTTACGTTATCGAAGGCCTTTTCTAAATCTACAAATCCTATATAGACGCTCTTTCTCTTTTCTATCGTTTTTTCTATAATTACTCGTAAAGCTAGGATGGCCTCGCGCGTTCCTCTATTTCGTCTAAATCCGAACTGATCTTCTCCTAATATTTTTTCCGCCTTTTTCTCCATCCTTTTTTGCACAATTCTAGTTAAAATTTTTGACGCATGGGAAGTTAAACTGATGGTTCTGAAATTTTCGCACCTATCCGCGCCTTTCCTTTTTGGCTAAGCTACCATGATGTTCCGTTTGTAATCCTCTGGAATCTCGCCTGTCAGGTATATGCGACTAACTAATTTAAATAAACGATCTTATACCTCTTGACCTGCGCACTTTAAGATTTCTGCCTGCAAGCCATCTATACCTGGCGCTTTATTATTCCTTAAACTTTTTAGTGCTAGCTCAAACTCTTCTCTCATTATAGGATTCCCTAGGTTATCCCCCGCTACACTGCTTTCGCTTTCTAATATATTATGTATCTTGCACTTCCTGTCCCGCATATAAGTTTCCTAAATATTCTTTCCACCTATCTGCCTTCTCCCCGCTTTCGATTAGGATATCTCCTACCTCATTCCTAATGCTTTTGGAACTAGATCCAATTTTTCTAAAATTTCTCCTAATTATTTTATATGCTTCATCAGTCTTTCCTACTTCGAACTTATTTTCCACTTCTTTGCACTTATTATCGGTCCATTGCTCTTTCGCTTTCCTACATTTCCGAATAATTTCCCACTTGATCGCCTTATATCTTTGTTTCCTTATTTCATCTAACCTATTTTTATATTTTCGCCTTTCCTCTATTAGACTCACAATATGTTTTGTTATCCAGGATTTCTTACTTTAATTCTGTTTATGACCCAAAATATCCCTAGCTGAAGAAACTAAACTATTTTTAATGCAATTCCATTCTTCCTCTATGTCCCTAACAATATTTTCGCCCGCGCCCTTTAGTACTTCGTTTGTCTTTTTCTCGAACTTATCGCGCGTATCATCATCTTTTAGTTTCTCTGGGTCAAGATACCTTCTTCCGCTTCGTTTTTTCAAAATCTTAAATTTAAGATTGGCCTTCATAACGACTATATTGTGATCACTATCTATATCTGCTCCTGGATAACTTCTACAATCCCTAACTTGATTTCTAAATCTTTGCCTAACAAGAATGTAATCTATTTGATATCTCCCTAGGTCTCCTGGCATCTTCCACGTGTAGCGTCTCCTAACATGATGGTGAAACTGTAATAGAATGAAACTGTAATAGATACAATAATATCGATTTTTATAACACATTTTGTGGCAGTGCTTGCCATTAAAATCTAAAGTCGTCCATAATCCTCAAGCATTTTATGAATAATTTCCGACTCTATTTACCAACACTAGTAATAAATAAAATTTTCCCTGGAGGAAAGGGAAACGCGTAGCCGGAGGCGGCGGTGTTCCCGACGGGACATCATTATAAATATTGAAAGCACTTGTACAGGACTTAAAAGATCTCTAACTCTTCCATCTCCGGCCGTTCCTCCATTCACACCACTTATAAATTAATGATTATTGCAACATCCAACCCAGTAGCCCATCTCTAACCACTCCACTTATATTCGTAGTAAAATCACTATATGAGCTGATTCATTGCGATATTGCTTAGGTGAAAATATAGAGAGGAGGTTCAAACTATTGTTGAGTTTGTGATCTGGGACTTTCTTTTACATTAGTTAAATAAATCGTCGTTTTCCGGAATTTAACTTTTCGTGTAATTTTTCCAGTACCAGTCATAAAACTATTTAGTTTTTATAGGCGTTTCTAGTGTGATGCATATAGCGTTTTAGTGGATTTTCAGATCATAAAACTTTACTGCATCATCTCCATAAAATTTCATTCTCCGGTTGATTTAATTCCTAAGTCGCGGTCAACTCGTCTCGTAAACATTATCTTTCCCCCATCGTCGAATACAAACAATTATTTTTAAGAGACCCTTACAACTGAGTTGTCGGTTTGATAAATACGCTGTTATTTTATTTTTTCTATTTACTTTCCCGACGTGAAGAACAATATATTAATGGTGACACCTTATATGTAGCTACTTTTAACATTTCTTGAAAGACAAATTTTGGGTCAAATTTAGTGTAATAATATAAATTTTCTTGCTTCTTGTCTTAACCTGAATGTACTGATAATCATCATCCTAAGCCATCGTCTATTGAACCATATATTTTGACTTGTTTTCTTTTGCTTCAATCTTATTTTCAAGAATAATTTGGATTGAATCGCGGACTGGGTGCTGGCATTTTTTAAGTAACATAATCATAATTTCCTTTTTGGTACTTGGTCATTGTATCGGGTGTCCAAATAAGAAAGTATGTCGGCCATATCTAAGGAACCGTTCATGGTACAGCTATGGAAAAGAAAAAATAATAATAAAAGTGGCCAAGAGAAATCGCTGGAAATTATTTTCAAGTTTCTAAGTTTGCTGCTAGAGGGCGTAATAGTCATAGTCAACAAAAAAACATGGTTTTCTCTAAAATATACCCAGATAAAGTATATCAAAATACGAATATTGCAATCTTGAATATATTTTGTATAATTTTGGTTTACTACTTCTTGGTCTAGCTCATCAAACAGCAGCGGTGGGGGAAGAGGAACGATTGATTGTGAAGATGCTTGTAACTTCGGTTTGGTTAAACATAATTTGGAAAACTTGGTCTCGTTGAAAAGAGCTCCCTTCGGTTAATTATAAGCTTTTATGAGCTAGGTTCTTTTAGTTCTGTAATGATCGCTAGGGGGCGCTGTTTGAAAGGCCAGCAAACTTTTCAAAATTTCTTGAAAATTTTAAATGGAATGATATAATAATTATAACCTAGTTAAAAAGAGGATAGAATGATGAAAGGAATAGTGAAAACCGCGCATTGATATATTTTTTCTAACCGGACAAACAAATTAGTGTTAGGATTGGGAGGATGGGGGCAAACATTTATTGTTGGTAACGCCCGGTTCAACATTTGCAATTATTGTGTAGTAGTGATAACCTTGTGTATTTGTCAGCGAAATATGTGTCTAGCTTAATGACTGTGTCACTGTCTTTTGGCGTGTGGGGTTATCTTCTTAAGAAATCACAATAAATATTGCAATTTACAGGAGTATATTTTGATACCTAAAACATAGGTTTTTGCTTTAAAAAATGGTTATTTACACATTTAAAAAGGCCACGAAGAAGCAACATATAATTTTAATGATTATGATATTTTCAAAATGTCTTTTATTTTCGGTGGCACGTATAAAGGTTAGTAGGTAATTAACCCGTCCTACCGCCCCTAAAACTCTTTTTGTCCATATCTCCGGTTAGAAAAAAAATACCAATGTGCGGTTTTGACTGTTTCTCTCGTTATTTTGTCCTCTTTTTAATTAATTTATAATTATTATACCGTTCCATTTAAAATTCTCAAGAAGATCTGAAAAGTTTGCTGATCTTTCAAACAACACCCTCTAGCGACCACTACAGAACAAAAATGACTTAAATTATAAAAGTATCTGATTACAGGAAGATAGCTCTTCTCAACGAGAGTAAGTTTGTTAAATTCGGTTACAAGCATCTCCACAACCAGATGCTGCTATTTGATGAGCCAGAGCAAGAAGTGGTAAACCAAAATTATACAAAATATATTCAAGATTGCAATATTCGTATTTTTGATCTACTTTATCTGGGTATATTATAGAGAAAACCATGTTTTTTGTCGACTATGGCTTTTACGCCATAGAAACTTGAAGATAATTTCCTGCGATTTCTCTTGGCCACTTTTATTATTATTTTTTCTTTCCCATAGCTGTACCATGAACGGTTCCTTAGATATGGCAGGCATCCTTTCTTATGACACCCGGTACATAAAATCTCAAACTTCCTGGTTCTTCGACTTAGATCTTCAACAATATAGATGCAAGAACTCAAACTAACAAACAAAAACAAAAACACAAATCAATAACAAAAGTTTTTTTAAGTTTCGTTTTGATAGTGTTAAATGTTTAGTCGATATCGACCATTCTGCATCCTGTAACGGCAACACGTAACCGAACCCTTCCAAAAGCAGCACGATTTATGTTTTAAAAGCTCCGTACCCCTTTAAAATTTTTAATCCAAACATAACTGGCCTTATCTGACTGTCACCAGGAATTTAAATCCGACCTTGTCTCTCCTTAAAATACCTCCGTGTCCGAATTATAATTCGGATAAAAGTTTTAGCACGAGTCGGTAAAATGTGTTTAATCTAAAAGCGTTGTACAACAAAGCATTTCGTGTCACTTGTGCACAGTTTTCACGGGTGGAAGGGGGTCAAGTAATGTTGAAGTATTCAGATTAAAAGCTTAAAAACTCACCAGGTACGGGAACATCTTGCAAAGTTTCATATGAAATTCCGCCCAAGATACTTTGAGAGGCTAATGTTCGTTTAATATGAGAGAGTTGTGTATTAGTTTGCGTGCAGAGAATCCCCGGTAGATGTTGGTACAATGCAGTTTACACAACACACGGCCCGATTAGGTTACTCTGGAGAATTTGCCGGATTGCACTCCATTCATTTAAGTTAGAACTTAATATGTACTACCTAACAATAATAAGGAGATCTGCAGGGTTTAACTCGACATTTAATGAAAACTCTCCACTGCTCTACTACAGACCCGCGTTTATCTTGTGAATTTCTTATTGTAAATTTTGTGTAAGATTTAATATTTTGAAAAAACGAAGCGGAAGAAGGTATCTTGACCTAGAGAAACCAAAAAGTTTAAGAAACAGTAAAGCACCAGGTATAGATGGCTTGCAGGCAGAAATCTTAAAGTGCGCAGGTCAAGAGGTAATAGATCGTTTATTCAAACTAGTTAGCTGCATATACTAGACAGGGGAGATTCCAGAAGATTACAGTATTGCAGTATTAGCATCCAGCAAAGAAAAATTAGGAAGGGCTCTGAACGAAATGGAAGCGGTTTTGACGGAGGGCTATGGTATGAAGATCAATAAAAGGAAAACCAAAATTTTGGTGTGTAGGGGGCGTGAAAATATAACTAAAACTAAAATACAAATTGGAAACGAGAAGATAGAATAAGTCTCAGATTTCTGCTATTTAGGAAGTCAAATAACTCGCAATGGTAGGAGCTCTAGAGATATAAAACAAATAATAGCGAAGGGCCGAGTTGCATTTAATAAAAAGAAACTATTATGTGTTAACAACTTCAACAATTAACCTGTTTAACTTTTACGAAGTGATGTGAAAAATTGTAACAAAATGACGTTAGCAGCTTCTGGGGCTGTAGAACTTTGTCGACCCAGTTCACAAAGACCATAAAGTAAGGAACGTGCAAGGGATACCAGGATCTAACATAGGGATACAGCTAAAGTGGGATTAGCAAAAGGTCAATATAACTTTAGCTGGATTATCGAGATTTAGTTTGCGTTCTATGGTCTAGAATCCTAATTTATGACTCGAATCTCGATTCCATTATTAGATCAATGATTTTTACTCGGGATTAAACCGGATTTAATTACTACAAAATTGGTATTCAAATAAAATTCTCCGCTCTTGACATCGAGAAAATATATGGGCAGAAGTACTAATCTCTTACAAATTAGGGGCGTTCGAATTTCTGCTTACAAGTACATTATTTGATATGCAATATTCAATGTTTTGTAATTTTGATATAATTTTACCCAAGCTGTGACTGTCTCATACAAAAGATGGTGAAGCGGCGAGTCTATAACATTTATCTTCATTTTTATACAATCTATTAGTGATAAATCTGCTGCTATGAAAGACGTGTTATCCAAGGATGTGGAAATAGTAGTAAACTATCGAAACGAGTATAGTAAACTTGGGAACTTACCGTTCTGTCGCCAGGATGTTTGACTCTGCAAGTTAGGAGGGCGTATTGACCGACAACAGCTGTAACATTCCTAGAGCCGACATCGTCAAAATACGGTTTCTCTATAATTGGTTTTGCTTGCTCGGAGAATCTCAACTTGGTGGAAGAAGTTTCGGAAACTCCAGCCAGTGTACCAGACCCTGAAATGGAACGTGTCACATTAGAGGAATATTATATTAGCTTCCGGAAATTGCCACTGAGAACCCTGTTCGGCGTTCTTTTTTCATTCTCGCATACTTTGAATTTCGTTTCTCGAGAGACTGGATTGGTAATAAGTCCATCTCGAACAGAGTTCTTTGATACGTTGCAAACACATAAATTTATGCTAATGAAAATAGTATGATTTCAATAAATATTTATTAGATTCTTAATCCGGTATCCATCGTTTAAGAAAGTGCTTCACATATGCACCCAAAGAAAAAAATCCTGACAATGAGTTGAATAACCCGGATATATTTGCTAAAAACGTGATCGCTGATAAAACTGCAACAAAACCAAATAAAAATTAATTGGATTTGTGGAAACTATGTAACGATGCGAGGTAATTTCATTGTGCAGCGTCACGAACACAAAATATCGATTAAATGCGCCAACGCGATTATTGATTTTGGTATGAAAATGCGCCATATTCTCAAAAGAATTTTTAAACTTCCAGCATCAGACAAAATTCGACATCGTGCATGGAAAATTTGCATACAAGTAGAAGACATTTCCTCGTCTCGGCGAGGAAACCTCGTTGCGTCACTAATTTTGTTTTAGAGCGTAACGAGAAGTTTGAAACTAACGAGTCTGTGCACTGGTTCGGTGTAGTGCCGCTAGGAGTCGCTTTTATGACGTACTTCATATCTCTTTTACGGGTCAAGCTTTTAAAGCCGCCACTCAACTCTTGTACCGATGTGTATGCGAGTCTTCTTCATAAGGGCATAAAGCTTAATAGCTCGGAAGCTATTTTTCTTTAATAGCCAGAAAGATACATTAAAACGTTTCTCCTAAAGTCACCAACATATTTGTAGATCTGTTTGATTTTAGATCTAGAATGTTTATAAATAGTGTCCCGCAATGCTCTGCTTTAGGACCATCATTGTTGGGTATGGAAGACAAAAAGAATAGGACAGGTACGCGTCCAAAAAGTCTTCGGACTGAGAACTTTATCATGATGCATTGGGGTTAAACATTTGCAAACACGGAAAATGAAGTTTTGCAGTACGAATAGTGCATGCATTAAAACGTATAGCAAATTCCATTTCCGTGCACGTGTTACGACGTTTTAAACCGTCGCGCACTTAGATACTGAACAAAAACATTAGGTGCCGTCTTCTCGTAGAGAGAAGTGTACATATGCGGTTTTGTCTCTTACAGGAATCAGATTGGCGGAGCTTACCATCTGAAATGCTATCTGATATACACGCTCCGCTTTCAGCACCGCATATTCCCACACTGACACAATGGAAACGTTAGGTTTGAAGACTTCAGTTGATTTATAACACTGTCTCTTGCAAACTAATATAATCAGGTTGTATTTGTTATACAGCAGTTCGATTCTAGATAGAGTGAGAGTCGGAGTGATATTTACCTGTGCTATTTTAAGAATCTTATAAACAGTTTTCTTTCAATAGTATTTTTCCGTAGCGAAAAAGTATGAGTGTCAGCAGCGGGGGTTTACCCCCCGAGTCATCACTGTCAGCCGTAGGGCTGGCTTTAGCAACATCCCTAGAAATATTAGAAGATGTAGAAATTACCGATGATAGCCAGCCAGGGTCCAACGACACGAGAAGTGAAATCCAAAAAACACCAATTCAACAAAAACCAAGGTCAGACTGTATTTATTTAAATTCCGATCCAGGCCCATATCAAGTGTACGTAGAAAACAATCTTGAAAACTTTACAGGCCGTTTGGACGCATTAAAAGTAGGAGATATAATATTAACAAATTTTCCACAACTAGATAATAAAATAAAATCCATCGAATCTATCGGTCGTAATAGAGTTAAGATTGTTACCTTAGACTATATTACAGCAAATGCCCTTCTGAAAATTAGGGACGCAGATGTTATTAAAAACAAAAATTTAGACATGTACGTTCCAAAATTTGTACTATACAGGCAGGGCGTTATAAGAAATATTCCAGCTGACTATACCGATGATTACTTAAAGAGCAAAATTAAAGTACTCGACTCATATGGCAATATTGAAGTGTCGGAGGTCAAAAGAATATTTCGAAAACACCTAGCAGATAATGAAGTGACATACGTTCCAACCAAATCCATTATAGTATCCTTTAAAACAAATTCTCTACCCAAACGTGTATCAATACACAAAGTAATCCACGAAACCGAGCAATATATACAAAAGGTTCTGTTATGTTTCAATTGCTTTAGATATGGCCATTTGGCTAAACAATGTAAAAGCGCGAGTAGATGTCTGAAATGCCGCGAAACAAATCATTCAACGGAAAAGTGCACAAACTATGGCCCAGTCAAATGTTTCCACTGTGAAGGGCCACATATTACATCGCATTTCAAAGATTGTCCGGAATTTAATAGACAAAAACGCATTAAAGAGACAATGGCAGTAAACAATATATCCTATCACGAGGCAAATAAAATTACCCCCAAAAATACTTACGCCCGAGTAATGACAAATAACATAGAAGATATACACCTCAACACAAATACAAACCACAGAAATACACAACCAATAATATTTCAAGAAGCACTATTACATCCACCACAAAAAAATACGCATCAGCCACATCGCCTCTCACAACAATCACACAGTCTCACGTCAACTCACAGCCAATTTCTAATGCCGCATTCACCAAAACGAAAACGACAAACAAGCCCTGAACCTACCACAAATTATCTACAAGAACATAGAGAAATAATTCGTCCAGTGACATTACCTCGACCTTTAGGTGGCGTAACGACCACTGAACACTATCAAAATAATATTAATACAAATTCCGACACACAAAACATACAAATAAATTTAATTAAACAAATTATAGAATTGGTTAACCACTTAGTAAATTCCTTGAAGGAAAGAAACACTTTGAACTCAGAAGAGGAAGGTATACAGAATATAATTAGCAGCATTTTACATACCCTAAACGTTTCAACATGTCAGAATTCGAATTAAGAAACATTAAAATTTGTCAATGGAATGCAAGATCAGCAGTTTCAAATAAAGAAAATCTGGAAAAACTGCTATACGATGAAAAAATCACCGTAGCACTTATATCTGAAACCTGGTTTAAACCTGATATCTATGTTAATTTTCCGGGATACAACGCTATTCGTGAGGACAGAGCCGACGGTAAGGGAGGTGTCGCTATCTTACTACAACAAAAATTTTCCTACTCAGTAATTGAAAACATTCCAACTTTCGCGAATATGATGCATAAAGGAATTACGATGAACTGCAAAGGTAAAAAAATAAATATTATATCTATATACATCCGACCGCAAACAAAGATAACTGTACAACAATGGACAGCACTATTCCGCAGCATCCCAAAACCATGTATTATTGGTGGAGATTTTAATTCGCACCACGTAGCCTGGGGTTGCAACAAAAGCGATACAATTGGCAAATCACTATTAGAGTCAATGGACGAAAACAATTTAGTATTTTTAAACGATGGTAGTATTACAAAGATACCAGAGCCACAACAACAAGGAAGTGCAATAGATATTTCACTGGTGTCTTCAGATATATCACACTTGTTCACTTGGAGGGTTGGCGATGACCCCTGTGGTTCAGACCACTTACCAATTTTTATGGATACACAGATATATCTTGACTACGTGGTTTATGAAAAGACTCACAAAATATGGAAACTATCTGAAGCGAATTGGGATAAATACCAGCAAGAGATCGAACTAGCTTTTAGTAGCTCAAACAGTCAGAATTACGACAACCTCATTCGCCTAATAAATACAGCAGCGGAAAAGTCCATCCCAAAATATAGTTCTTCAAGGAACCACACCGATAAGATGAAATGTAAGCCTTGGTGGAATGAGGAATGTCAAAATGCGGTATTGGCAAGAAGAAGAGCATATATGCTTTACAGAGAAATACCAAATTTGCAAAACCTTATCAATTATAAACGACTGAATGCGATATCTAAAAGAGTGATCAAAGAAACTAAGACCAAAAGCTGGCGAAGTTACTGTGGATCTCTTACTAGAAATTCTCCTATAAAAAGTATATGGAACAAAGTTAATGCCTATAAAAATCGAAGGAAAAGTAACACAGTAAAAGTTGATGAAGAAGCAGAATGGATAGAGAATTTTCACACAAACTTAACCCCTGCTAGAGTCGAAAGGGAAGATTATCTAGACGAACTTCAACCTTCGGAAACCGGAGATGAGAAAACAGATTTTCTTCTTGAACCTTTTACATCGGACGAATTTGCAGCAGCGCTCCGCCAGAATAATAATACAGCTCCTGGAAAAGACAATATACACTACAAAATGCTTTCAATGTTACCGACGGAAGTGAAGAACCAACTCTTGACCGAATTCAATTCAGTATGGATGGAAGATGGCGACATACCCACAGCATGGCGGGAATATATACTCATTCCTCTATTGAAACCAGGCAAGACAAGAAACCTTGCAGAATCATACAGGCCAATTTCCTTAGCATCATGCGTTTTAAAAACCTATGAAAGACTCATAAAATCACGCCTCGAATTCTACCTTGAACGTGAAGGACTCCTACCCAAAACACAATTCGGTTTCAGAAGAGGGAGATCGACTGAAGAAAGCATTGCGACACTCGTAACCGATATTCAACTCGCATTCACAACAAATAATGCTACAACTGCAGTGTTCTTTGACATCAAAGGAGCATATGATTCAGTTCTATTAGACATACTGGCACAGAAAATGAATACAAAAAATATTCCACGAAGAGTGATATCAAATATAATCAAACTTTACACCAACAGAAATGTTTATCTTAAAGTCAATGAAAAAGTCATCGGCCCACGAACAACATCGTTGGGTCTGCCCCAAGGAAGCATACTTAGCCCGCTCTTATATATAATATATACATCAGATTTGGAAGAAATAGCGATTGGAGATACACAAATATTACAATACGCTGACGACATTTGCATATACCAAACAGACAGTACGGTCCAGTTAGCCAATAAAAAATTAGATATTCCAACAAGAAAACTTCGTGATTGGATGCGAAGAAATGGGCTTACGATAAGTAACCAAAAATCAGCTGTCTGCACATTTACCAGAAAACGAAATTTTCAACAGCCCGACATAATATCCTTGGGGGGTTTATCTATACCGTACAAGAATAGCGTTAAATTTTTGGGTATCACAATGGACAAGAAATTAAACTTTAAAGAACATATAAATGGTATTATCAAACGAACAGCAAATGCCATGAATATTTTAAAAACTTTTTGTCATAAAAAGTGGGGATCAGATCCAAATATAGCATTATTATTCTATAAGAGTCTAATTCAATCAATACTTGACTATGGAAGTGCCTTTTATGGATCAGCATGCAATACCCATTTGAAGAAAATAGATACGCTTAAGAATAATTGCTTAAGACAGTGCCTAGGGCTTCTCAAAAGTACACCAATCTTAGCATTAGAAGCAGAATCGGCAATATCACCACTGTATGTAAGAAGAAATTATCGTAGCAAAGTTCTCCTTATCAACTTATATGGCAAAAACAGTGAAATTTTGAATAAAATCTACTCGCTTTCAATTCAGTGCCTAACTACAAACTACTGGCGAAAGAAAAAGTCTCCTCTTTTAGCAGAAAATTTTCTGAAAATAAGTAATTACGAACAAACTATATATAAAAACAATATCTTACCTTGTTTCGACATTAAATATGAACTACTATTTAAACAGCACCAAATATACTATTTAAACTTACCAGAAGGCATTCCACAAAAAGTATTGAACATGCTATTTAATGCAGAAGTGAAAGAAAGGTGGGAAAATTTTGAACATATTTACACAGATGGGTCAAAAATGGAGGATGGAACAGGATGTGCGTTTATTCATACGAACACAGGAATAAATAAAAAATTCAAATTAAACCCTCTGACGTCAATATTCACAGCAGAGTTAACAGCAATTAAGGAAGCCATGGCTTATGTAGCACAAAATGAAAAATCACGTTTCGTGATATTCACAGATTGCAGAAGTGCCCTCGAAAAATTAGAGACCATTAGGATAACAGCCGATTTAAATAATATACAAAGGGATATCATTCAACTCGCAGCAGATATAGAATCGAACAACAAGGAAATAGTATTAGTATGGTTGAAAGGTCATGCTGGAATTGTCCATAATGAAGAAGTTGATAGTTTGGCAAAAGAAGCAGTATCCACTGGTACGGCACCTGCATGCTTACGAATACCAAGATCGGACTTTAGAAACGAGGCTAAGCGTCAGTCACAACTTGAGTGGCAGCAGCATTACGACAATAATTCTCAAAAAGCAGTTATTTATCGTCAAACAAATACAAAAGTTTCTGCGAAACCATGGTTCCACGATTCAAGTGATCGCCAGTTTATAACAACAATGTCAAGAATTCGAACAAACCATGGTCTGTATCCCGAATATAAATTTAAAATAGGCTTAATAAATTCTCCGGAGTGCCTGTGCGGCGAAGTTGGTGATTTACAACATATCATTCTAGAATGTGGCCTCGTCTTCGATTACATAGACGCATTATATTCAAAACTCACAAAATATGGAGTGGAACTTCCAATTAATTTACCTACTTTGTTACGGAAGAACGAAACGTATTTCGCAATATACAACTTTATTAAAAGATCAGCATATAAATTGTAATATCCAATAAATATAAATAATAATCTAACGTAAATAATACACTACAATAATTACGAAAACACCTCGATACATAATACAAATTACACAATACATTAACTATCTATATTCTCTATTGTAATCCATTCCAAGGGCCCCAACCTGTGTTCGTTGAATCCTGCAAGACGGCCCTCTTTGCAAACTCCACTTCCTTCTAAGTGTCCCAGTTAAAAAAAAAAAAAATAAAAAAAATAAAAAAAAATAAAAATAATAAAAAAAAAGTCTGGCAAATTGGCAAAGTTACGCCAAAGCTATAATACATACACACACACATTTGTTATACAGTATTTAATTGTTATTGATGTTGTTTACTGAAAAAATATTTGTATACTTGCTAACAATAAACGGACGGGTTGTGTAGAGCGTGGGGTCAGCAAAAAAAGAAGTACTGACTAATTAAAAATAAATTTAGATTTATTTGATGGAGGCGAAATATAATATTCCTCCAGAGGCTGCCTTTCGAGCAGGAAAAAGCGCAGAATTACGAGAAAATTCTTATCTTTATGATTGTTTATATCGTAGGTTTCTGTTATAAAGTGGAATTTTTAATTCAGTTTAGCCAAGCAACTTTTATATCCTGAGAGTCAGATAAAAATCCCAGTGTTTTCGTACCCGTTTTATGTTTCTCAAACAGAGAGAAAAAAAAACGAATCTTTCTTAATATTAACTTCGTTATTCTTCCCCATTTTTGATAACTGTACTAAAGCTCTCTTTGAGAGATACCTTCATATTTTTTTGCTTCCACGGTACAAATTTGTTATCAACAAGGCAAATTGGAAGGGGATTTTAAGGTAAGGATTACTTTTTTTCTCTTTTTGTTGAAGGTAAAAGATAATGTTGTATTAAATGAGGAAAAATGGGGCGCCAATTATTATTTTACGAGATGTCCGACGACGGAATAATCTACACCCTCAAAGGAAAACTTAATGGAATTTCTGCTCACATTTTTGTCTTAAATGAAATTCTTAATTTGTTCTGATATTAAAATCTAATCACGTATCGCTTATCCTGGCTCAAATAAAATTCTGAATCGTGGAGCCTTCAACAGTATGCAGTGAAAATATTGATATTAAAATTGAACTTAACACTATGATTTAAGAAATGTCGTGTCAGCCCCGAGAAACAGCACATTTGATTAAAATTGTTTAAAATTAAACATTCTGCTCGTTTCCCCGTTTAGACCATTTCCCTACAATTTCGAGCTTATGTATGTGTTAATGTGTGTAATCTGAGCGAGGTAACTTTTCGCTGAGCAACTCGAGGAGTTAATTTTCCGGTTCAGGAAATCGGAATACTCGGGTCCCTTTTAAACATATAATATATTTCTCTTCATATTTATTGTTAACGTACATTTACAGAAATACAAAACGCTGCTTTAGAAATTAAACTATGACCTCGTGTTTTGATTAAGGGTGTAATTAAGGACTTTTGTTTACCATCCTTGTCTCATTTGTTTGAACAGTGCCTGGGTAAAGCGGATAGGTCAGTCTAATTAATATTGTCTGGAAACACACTAGTAACGGAGAAATTGTGAAATAGATAGCTCAAAATAAATAAATAAAACATTGGCTAATTCCAAGAGATAAATATTTATTTAACATTCACCTATGAATTTAAAATATCTCCACCCAACAAACTTTGGAACATAGGAGAGAGTGGAGAGGAAAATAATATTTATTTATAGTTTTATTAGTTCAGGAGATAAATTGCTGGGGCTCGGGGTTATTTCTCTGGAGCGGAATGCATAATAAAACAAGGGGTATGCAAAATGAGGCAGCCGACAGTTTAAGTGTAATTGCTAATTTATGCTCGCAACAGACTAGGCGGGTCTTTTCAAGAATATGCAAACTTTGGAATAAGATTATGCAACTCACGTGGAATTCTATTGTTAGTCCCACAATTTGTGCATAATTGCATCATCATTCCTACCCCTGCTGCACTGTATTTAAATTATTGATTTTATAGAATTATATTGCTGTTTAATAATACCACCCATTGATCTACTACTGCTACAAGATCTTAAATACGAAGAAAAATGAAAAGCGTCTAGAAAGGGTATAATGAAAACGCGGTAAATTTAGTAAGCACGTTCCGAACATTTCAATCGACATCTGAAACTGTTCCGACCATTTTATTATCCAGCATCTTTAGTACTTTTAGAGCAATGCTGAAACTGCATCTTTGCTGCAGTTTAAATTTCAACTCCTCACGAATGGTTTCCATTTGCCACTGAAAAATGTTTTGGAGGTAATGAAATTTGAACTCCCATTAATGCAGGATAAAATAAAGTACTTAACTAGAGGTTATTACATGGTGCCTTATTTGTGTGAGTGTATGAGTAACTTTGGTATTGAAAGAGTAGGAAAAGTCGGAAGAGTTGGCCAAGTAGTTCAGTTATTAAACGTTGCGTTTTCAAAATTTTATCTTCTAGATTGAGAAGAAATAAAAAAATAAACAGTCAAAATTCTGTTCAAAACAGTGCAAATTTCTTGTACTTGTACCTTTAATTTTTTTCTTTATAGATCGCAGATAATCGCAATCCGGTTTCCCACCCCGCGATGAAGTAAAAAGTCTGAGGTATTTCGAAACTTTGTTAGTTTTTAGGGGTGGTAAGTAATATCGATAGAAACTTGTCAGGATTTCAGGTTAGATTGACATACTTTTTACCGTCTGGTAGTCTGTAAAATTTTTCCATTGGAAGGTTACAATAAAAAAAATGCAGATGCCAAAAGAATTACTCGATTAATAGATAAACCAAACCAATTTAAGAAACCTTTACACCTGAGCCTTTGATAAATTTTTTATTCCATCCTTCTAAAATCCACACAAATTGCTCGCACAATCAATCAGTCTTCCCAAAGCCATTTGTAAATGAACCGTAAAAAAAGGATGCAATTACTAATTCCTTATATACCATTATGATTGTTTTAATATTGCGGGATTTACTCCTTGACTTTGCTTTCATTCTACCAAAATATCACCTCAACAGCTTTATTCTGTTCAAAGATATTCAATTTTCAGACTTCCTCTACTGTCTGCCAAAATTTGCAAAAAAATGTCTATAACTCAAAAATTTTGCAATTTAGACGAAAAAATGCTTATACAGGATGAGTTTTTTTTTTATTTTCACTACAGGGATCTTGGAAACCAGCAGAGATAGAAGGTAGGTTAAATGAGGAAAGAAGTGCAGTTCGTTGAGCTTAATAAATAAGCAAATTCCAATTTTCGAAAATTTGCATAGTTTGCTAGATAAAATGGAAAAATCAAATTTTGCGAGATTTAAAAATATTTTCTAGCCGGCTTGTAACACAAAATATGAAAAAATGACAAAGGAAAAAGTTGTACAGAATTAGACTTACTAGTATCTCAAATAATCAAAAGTTGTATTATACCAGTCGTGTTCGAGAAATAATGCCAACATATGTTTTTTTAAATGGAAACCATATGCAACTATGGCACCACAAAATAAGATATTCTTTGCTGATTTCTGCGATATAACATTGAGATGGATAGGTTAGCATTAGACTTAGTAGGTATTAGTGAAGTGCGATGGCCAGAAGCCGGAGACTTCTGGAGCGGAGATTTTAGAGTAATACACACAGGATCTGTAGGAGGAAATTCGGGAGTAGGAATTGTTATGCGGAAAAAAGTAGGGCAGAGTGTAGAAAATTTCTTACAGCAAAGTGACAGGGTAGTTATGGTTAGGTTAGATTCGAAACCTGTAAAAACAGTAATAATACAGGTATATATGCCCACTTCTAACTACAGTGATGAGGTCGTAGAGGCAGTTTATAGTGATATTGAACATGTGCTAGATTTTGTGAGAGGACACGAAAATTTAATAATTATAGGAGATTTCAATGCAGTCGTAGGCACAGGGCGAGAGGGCGGAATAGTTGGTCCCTTTGGATTAGGCAATAGGAACGATAGGGGAGTGAGACAGATAGAGTTCTGCGATAAACATAACTTAACGGTCGCGAACACTCTATTTCACCATCATGTTAGGAGACGCTACACGTGGAAGATGCCAGGAGACCTAGGGAGATATCAAATAGATTACATTCTTGTTAGGCAAAGATTTAGAAATCAAGTTAGGGATTGTAGAAGTTATCCAGGAGCAGATATAGATAGTGATCAAAATATAGTCGTTATGAAGGCCAATCTTAAATTTAAGATTTTGAAAAAACGAAGCGGAAGAAGGTATCTTGACCCAGAGAAACTAAAAGATGATGATACGCGCGATAAGTTGGAGAAAAAGACAAACGAAGTACTAAAGGGCGCGGGCGAAAATATTGTTAGGGACATAGAGGAAGAATGGAATTGCATTAAAAATAGTTTAGTTTCCTCAGCTAGGGATATTTTGGGTCATAAACAGAATGAAAGCAGGAAACCCTGGATAACAAAACATATTGTGAGTCTAATAGAGGAAAGGCGCAAATATAAAAATAGGTTAGATGAAATAGGGAAACAAAGATATAAGGCGATCAAGTGGGAAATTATTCGGAAATGTAGGAAAGCGAAAGAGCAATGGATCGATGATAAGTGCAAAGAAGTGGAAAATAAGTTCGAAATAGGAAAGACTGATGAAGCATATAAAATAATTAGGAGAAATTTTAGAGAAATTGGATCTAGTACCAAAAGCATTAGGAATGAGGCAGGAGATATCCTAATCGAAAGCGGGGAGAAGGCAGATAGGTGGAAAGAATATTTAGGAAACTTATATGCGGGACAGGAAGTGCAAGATATATTAGAAAGTGAAAGCAGTGTAGAAGGGGATAACCTAGGGAGTCCTATAATGAGAGAAGAGTTTGAGCTAGCACTAAAAAGTTTAAGGAATAATAAAGCACCAGGTATAGATGGCTTGCAGGCAGAAATCTTAAAGTGCGCAGGTCAAGAGGTAATAGATCGTTTATTTAAATTAGTTAGTCGCATATACCTGACAGGCGAGATTCCAGAGGATTACAAACTGAACATCATGGTAGCTTTGCCAAAAAGGAAAGGCGCGGATAGATGCGAAAATTTTAGAACTATCAGTTTAACTTCCCATGCGTCAAAAATTTTAACTAGAATTGTGCAAAGAAGGATGGAGAAAAAGGCGGAAGAAATATTAGGAGAAGATCAGTTCGGATTTAGACGAAATAGAGGAACGCGCGAGGCCATTCTAGCTTTACGAGTAATTATAGAAAAAACGATAGAAAAGAGAAAGAGCGTATATATAGGATTTGTAGATTTAGAAAAAGCCTTCGACAACGTAAAATGGAGGAAGATGTTCGAAGTGCTGAGAAAGGTAGGGATGAAATACAGGGACAGAAGAATAATACATAATCTCTACAAAGAGCAAAAGGCAGTTATAGAATGTGAGCAGGAAAGAAGGGAAGTAGATATCCGGAAGGGAGTGAGACAGGGATGTGCATTGTCACCTCTAGTTTTCAACTTATATATCGAAGATGCGATTAATATTGTTAAGGAAAGAACAGCCTCAGGGATCAATGTACAGGGCCAAACTATTAACATGCTCAGATTTGCGGATGATATAGCAGTGTTAGCATCTAGCAAAGAAGAATTAGGAGCGGCTTTGAATGAAATGGAAGTAGTTTTGACACAGGGCTACGGCGTGAAAATCAATAAAAAGAAAACTAAAATTTTGGTATGTAGATGGAGTGAAAATAGAACTAAAATTGAAATACAAATAGGAAATGAGAAGATAGAGGAGGCCGCGGATTTCTGCTACTTAGGAAGTAAAATAACCCAAGACGGTAGGAGCACTAAAGATATAAAACAAAGAATGGCGCAGGGACGAGTTGCGTTTAACAAAAAGAAACAACTGTTATGTTCGAGAACGGTTAATATAGAGACTAGGAAGAGACTCTTAAAGTCGTATGTATGGAGTACGGCATTATACGGGTGCGAAACTTGGACAATAGGAGAAGCGGATAGAAAAAGAGTAGAAGCGTTTGAACTGTGGTGTTACAGACGCATGATGAAGATACCGTGGATAGATAAGGTTAGCAATAGGGAAGTATTAGAAAGAGTTGGGGAAAGGCGAAGGGTATGGAAAACAATAAAGAGTAGGAGAGATAGGATGGTAGGACACCTTCTAAGACACGAAGGAATAGTTCGCGACATACTAGAGTCAGAGATAGGAATAAAAAGAGGTAGGGGTAGGCCTAGATTAGACTACTGCTCTCAAATAGTTAGGGATGTAGGATGTTCTACTTTTAGGGAAATGCGTAGGTTAGCTCAGGATAGAAAAGAATGGAGGTACGCGTCCAACCAGTCTTCGGACTGAGAACCTTATGATGATGATATGCATTTATTCATTGATAATTATTTTTGTTGATATCAATTGTTTTTTTGTATTATTAATATAAATATGTGTATTGTCAGATGTTGCCATGTCTGGGTTTCCTACCTATTTTGTTTTTTTATTATATGATGTACTATTTGACTACGTTTTTTTCTTTTGTTATTTTATTGTGCCCTATTGTGTACCAGCGGCTTTTAGGAGTTGTAGTCGTTGTGTGTTGGCTACAGAGGATAAGCCAACAACTCTTTGGCGCCCTTTTCCTGTTTTTAGCCCACCCCATCTTCGGCTTCGAGCATAGCTGCGGCAGGATCCTCCATTGTGGCGTTAGTCTTTTAGGTTACGTCACAGAGTACACTTGAATGAAACAATTTGCTGTTTCACTATTTTCTTCGCTTTTGTCGCTTAACGTCGTTGCAACATAATCTTGCCACAAAGAATTGTTAGGGCCCGATTATGTTGGAGCAACAATAAAAGTTAAAAGCGAAGAAAAGAGTGAAACAGGGATAGGCAACATGTTTTATTATATTCCCACTTTTGTTATTAGGTATGCTCACTCCAACATTAATATACTTACCTTGTTACCATTAGAACTGTCTCTTCTCTCTCAGCAAGCATTTTCTCATTAGCTATTCATCTGGTAATTACTTTCTTGCGCAAAATAATCTAAGTTTAACAACTAACCAAATGCCAGACGGTAGAAAATATGTCACATGGCCCTCTCACTTTTACATGTTTGGGGGTCGTCTGGCACCCACTCGCGACTATCTAATGCATCTGGCAGTGATATTTTGGCATTCCTTATGAAGCAAAAATTTAGTAAAAGAAAAATCAGTTGGTATTATGTACCGAGCTGTACTAGTTTCTTTCCTATAGATGTCAAATTCTAACTGTCTTTCCTAATTACCAAAATGTTTAAAAATGCTGCAAACCGTCTTTCTATTTCTATTTCACGGCTAAATTTTTTAGAATTAAATATGTACATAATACTATATAAGTCGCTCAAAAAATCTTCAATATACATTTACTGGTGTCAAAAATGGCAAGTACATCACCTACATATCTCACTCACCCTTTGGGGAATATGGGAGCTCATCTTTCAGTTGGATTTCAAATTTACCCATGGCTGTACCTTCACTTTGTTGAAAAAATTATTCACTGACAGTTTGTTCGTCAATGTCAAAACTGCATTTCATGCTTCCTCCAAATTAACATCTCTCCCAGTTACCCAAGGATTGGTTCTCGATTGAAAGAAAATGAATGGGGGGGGGTATCCAAATGGGTCTAAAGGGAAATCTAAATCTGGCCGAAATTTTTCCATCACTAGAAAATTTTCCTATTCTTACAGTTTTGGAGATACCGATTGGAAATTCAGGATTATTTGAACCTCGGGTGCCCCAAGGTTGTCGAAGGACATCCCTTTCCTACATTACATTTGTTACCAAAATCGAGAAATGTTAGACAATATTTATCGGAAAACTGTTCCTTTGGACTTGAAATATATTACAAAAATAGCATCTCAGACACTGCAGTTAACCCGGACTATAATGCAGTGTAAGTTCCCGTGTGGATTTTCAATCCATTTGTCTGGAGTGTCTGCGGACGGGCCTTGTTCTCCCATTTGAATATTTGTTGTGTCGGAGCGCACGATTTATCGGAATAAACATACTGCAATAAAATTTGCATGGGGGCGCCGTAATTTATATCGCCCGGTAATAACTCGCCGGAATATATCATTTCGGTATTCTGTGGTAAATTTCAATAAGATAAAAAGCAGCTGTAATAACACATAAAATATTATCTTAGATCCATAATTCAATAGTGCTCGCGGAGGCAAGAAAGATCGTCTGGGCCAAATAAAACGCCGAGGAAATCTAGAGCAAACTTTACTACACCGGCGGCGATAAAACAAGTACAAAATTTGAGTCCGCGAACTGTTCACACTTCCCGGCGCAGCTCGAGTTTCAAAGATAAATAAATCACGAAAACTAAGAGCCAGTTTGGCCAATATGACTATGAGCTACGGCCTCGAATGTATACATTGCTCGCCACTTCATTCCATATCTGGCTTGTGCTCGTGCTTGTACTGCTCGGGAAATATATATTTGACGGCTTTAGATTTTAAATCTCTCCTTCGACAGATTTTTAATAGACTGCTCGCTTAGACTGAAATTGCTCATTTTTGTTTAATCCGATCAATCACAAATTTCATATGAAAATAAAACAAATCAATAGAAATTAGAAATTCACAGCTACAAGAAAATGCTCTGTTTTCGGTACGTGCGTTAATGAAATCTCCGGTTTCAGTTCGTTATAGTAATTTTTATGCACCATTTGCCTCTCTGGCAGCCTATTTGCCAAAAATTAAGCTTGGAATTCGTCAGGAGGGAGCAGCCTCGTTACGGATGGCAGATCCGAGCGGTGTAACAACGCTCAGTGGTACCATTCTAATATTAGATTTTACGATGCGGTAACATTCGTAATTATTAACTCGCTATAATTCTAATTTAATGCCTTGTAGAATATTGCAGTTGCGAAAGTTCTCTGTTAATAAACCTGTGCGTTCTGAGCCCGGCATATCGTATAAGCGATTAGAGAACTAACACCTAGACTAGAGAGCATTCAGGAACGGATTTTGCAGTATGACGACGTCTTGTAGTACATCAGTTAAGCTGCTAAGTAGAATATGTTGCCAGTTTCACAGAATATGAGCGCATACAAAACTTTCTGATTAATCTTAATTTTCACAAAATTTTGTTTCATTGCAGATATTTGACTTGCATCAGTAGTACACATGTAATATGATCAAGAGTTGTTTAAAATACCATTTTATATAAAAGTTTACCTCAACATTTTGAAAAGAATACTAAATTAGAAAAAACTTTGCAATTAGTAATTTTTGTTGTTACTTTAAGTAGGTACCTATTCAGAAAGTGATTTGTAATATTCAAATCATTAAATTTTAATTATGTGCTTACATACAAAATAACAGAAAGAGATCACGAAAAGAATTGTCAAATATAAAATTAATTAAAAATTTCTTTAATTATTTGTGCCAATTTTTTTATTATATAATTTTTTAGAGAAATATATTGGCAAATAAAATACTATATGTTAAATATCGACGTTTCTGCCCCACTTAAGGCCTTTGTCAAGATTTATTTAAAAAAGAAAAAGTGTAAAAAGTGACAAGAAGAAAAAATCACTACTCATGAAGTCTAAATAGGTTTTCAGACAATCACAAATTATTATTGCCGTAAAAAGTTATTTGAAAAATCAAAGGAAAAAACTATTATTTCAAAAATATTTTCGCCAACAATTCGTAGCAAATTGAACATGCGCCATGTATATTCGCTGGATATCATACCCTAGAGTAGTTAGAATTTGACAGCCGCAGGCCAGGTCATCCAGTTCTCCAGGTGCCATCCACTTCTTCGGCAATAACCTTGAAAGACACCAGAGGCTGTTGAAGGAGTCCTTGAAGAAGAAGTGGAAGTCATGCCTTCAGCAACGACATCTTCAACAGCCTCTGGTGTCTTTCAAGGTCATTGCTGAAGAAGTGGGCCGCACCAGAGGCTGTTGAAGGAGTCCTAAGTCATGTCTTCAGCAACGACACATCTTCAGCAGTCTCTGGTGTCTTTCAAGGTCATTGCCGAAGAGTGCGCACCCAAGCCTTTGGTTGTGGCTCAAGCGCATGCGCCGGAGTTTCGCAAAATTTGCCGCCGTCGACCAGTCGCTCCGAGGCCCTCGCTCCAACCACTGAGCTAATCGGCTCACTACACGCCCTCTTTCTAGTCGTCCATATATACTTATAGATGTCGTTGCTGAAGACATGACTTCCACTTCTTCTTCAAGGACTCCTTCAACAGCCTCTGGTGTCTTTCACGGTCATTGTCGAAGAAGTGGATGGCACACGGAGAACTGGATGGCCTGGCCAAAGGCTGTCATATTCTAACTACTCCCTAGTATGATAAAAAAGGACCAATTAGTGTACCTGCACTTCGCCACGGCAATCGCGAAGCTCGTCTTGAATGGGCTGAAGAGCATGCTCAATGGGGTGAAGCAGAATGGTAGGATGTTCTGTTTACCGACGAACCTGGGTTCGGATTTCAACCTCATAGCAGAAGAACAAGAGAGTGGCGAAGAAGCGGAGCCTTGGAGAGGACCAGACACTTCCAGGAAGTTCACCATTACCGAGGAGGGTCTGTGATGGTATGAGCTGGAATCGATTTGTACCATAGAAAGGACCTCGTTAGTCTGAATGGAGCCACGAAACAGCGGCGTTATAGTGAACAAGTTCTTGTAGGTACCTGTTGTGCAGATTTGGTTTATATGCAGGACAATGCTCGTCCTTACACTTAGTTTTCAAAAATTTGAAATAAAGTCGAGACGAGGCCAAGACAATACCAAGACTAGTAATTTTCATGCATCTGTTGGTTAACGAATCTTAGTAAGCTTAAAATTTGTATCCACACTCTACAAGTACACCGATTTCTTTTACTGCCGGAACTGTGACAGCATTTATCAAAAGTATCAGACTCGTCGACTTACGTACTGACTTGTGGACGTTCCGACACCAGTATTAAATAAAATATAAGTAGCAGAAGAAGCCGACGAACGAGAAACGGAGTTTCTGCACGTTTACGATCGTAAAACGCGTCACATTAGCGGTAACGTCGAGACACACACTTCGTCAGTAAAACACGGAGTTTTCCTGGAAACAGTAGTTCCTGTGGGATTCCCCTGGATGTTTTTACCGTGGAGAGATATTCATAAGCTCAAATGTGATTAATGAGGGACTATCTCGTTCCTCACAGCCGGTTATTTTTTCCTCGTTTGTCTTTTTATCTTGATAGTTTAACTTTTTTCAGTCGTTAACGAAAGTTCCTGCAGTGGCGTCGTCGCCTGTCAAAAACAGTTTAGCAAACGCTGAATCGAGAGGATACGATTTCTGCCGTGACAAAGTGGAGTTTTATTTCGCAATTAGGGTAATGAGCGCGACGATTGAAAGAATTTTTATTTCATTACGCCCTCGCATGGCCCTGCCAACTGAATAGACACTTTCCCGCTGTTTCATGAAAAGACGTCGGGCTCAGCATTCAACCACTACGTTTTTCAAAGGTGTATGTAACATGCATAGTCAGAAATAATTGACTATTTTATTTTTATTAACTGAAAATTAATGCCAGCAAAATAAAAAGCACTGAGCGAAGAAACGAGAACGCGACCCTAGAAAGAAGGCATTAAAATTATAATTCGAAAACAAATAAACAAAGGCGGTATTAAATGTTAGTCAGACATTCAACGTAAACAAAGCAAATTAAGAGGAGATGTTTTCAACGGTAGAAATGTTAATTATTTTGCCAATTATATTCAAGAGAAATAAAAGCAATATCCATGAATTATTTAAGAAATGAGATACAGTAACTCGAGGTTAACAGGCTGCAGACGTGGGGAACTAGCCTCCGGAAATGCTGAAATTGGAAAGGATCGTGGTTATCAAGAATTAAAACCGCAGATTACCATCTCTGAATATTCATATCTTATATTTTTCTGCAACAAATCGTAGATCATAACTTTTTGAATGGGACTTAAGATTACCTATATTAATCCCAACTTGACCTTAGAAAACCACAGTTTAATACAGTTCCTTTGAGAAAATTAGTTGTTTGTTCATTTTGTCGGTTCATTTTTCATGTCATCATAAGGTTCTCAGTCCGAAGACTGGTTGGACGCGTACCTCCATTCCTTTCTATCCTGAGCTAACCTACGCATTTCCCTAAAAGTAGAACATCCTACATCCCTAACTATTTGAGAGCAGTAGTCTAATCTAGGCCTACCCCTACCTCTTTTTATTCCTATCTCTGACTCTAGTATGTCGCGAACTATTCCTTCGTGTCTTAGAAGGTGTCCTACCATCCTATCTCTCCTACTCTTTATTGTTTTCCATACCTTTCGCCTTTCCCCAACTCTTTCTAATACTTCCCTATTGCTAACCTTATCTATCCACGGTATCTTCATCATGCGTCTGTAACACCACAGTTCAAACGCTTCTACTCTTTTTCTATCCGCTTCTCCTATTGTCCAAGTTTCGCACCCGTATAATGCCGTACTCCATACATACGACTTTAAGAGTCTCTTCCTAGTCTCTATATTAACCGTTCTCGAACATAACAGTTGTTTCTTTTTGTTAAACGCAACTCGTCCCTGCGCCATTCTTTGTTTTATATCTTTAGTGCTCCTACCGTCTTGGGTTATTTTACTTCCTAAGTAGCAGAAATCCGCGACCTCCTCTATCTTCTCATTTCCTATTTGTATTTCAATTTTAGTTCTATTTTCACTCCATCTACATACCAAAATTTTAGTTTTCTTTTTATTGATTTTCATGCCGTAGCCCTGTGTCAAAACTGCTTCCATTTCATTCAAAGCCGCTCCTAATTCTTCTTTGCTAGATGCTAACACTGCTATATCATCCGCAAATCTGAGCATGTTAATAGTTTGGCCCTGTACATTGATCCCTGAGGCTGTTCTTTCCTTAACAATATTAATCGCATCTTCGATATATACGTTGAAAACTAGAGGTGACAATGCACATCCCTGTCTCACTCCCTTCCGGATATCTACTTCCCTTCGTTCCTGCTCACATTCTATAACTGCCTTTTGCTCTTTGTAGAGATTATGTATTATTCTTATTCTTCTGTCCCTGTATTTCATCCCTACCTTTCTCAGCACTTCGAACATCTTCCCCCATTTTACGTTGTCGAAGGCTTTTTCTAAATCTACAAATCCTATATATACGCTCTTTCTCTTTTCTATCGTTTTTTCTATAATTACTCGTAAAGCTAGAATGGCCTCGCGCGTTCCTCTATTTCGTCTAAATCCGAACTGATCTTCTCCTAATATTTCTTCCGCCTTTTTCTCCATCCTTCTTTGCACAATTCTAGTTAAAATTTTTGACGCATGGGAAGTTAAACTGATAGTTCTAAAATTTTCGCATCTATCCGCGCCTTTCCTTTTTGGCAAAGCTACCATGATGTTCAGTTTGTAATCCTCTGGAATCTCGCCTGTCAGGTATATGCGACTAACTAATTTAAATAAACGATCTATTACCTCTTGACCTGCGTACTTTAAGATTTCTGCCTGCAAGCCATCTAAACCTGGTGCTTTATTATTCCTTAAACTTTTTAGTGCTAGCTCAAACTCTTCTCTCATTATAGGGCTCCCTAGGTTATCCCCTTCTACACTGCTTTCACTTTCTAATATATCTAGCACTGCCTGTCCCGCATATAAGTTTCCTAAATATTCTTTCCACCTATCTGCCTTCTCCCCGCTTTCGATTAGGATATCTCCTGCCTCATTCCTAATGCTTTTGGTACTAGATCCAATTTCTCTAAAATTTCTCCTAATTATTTCATCAGTCTTTCCTATTTCGAACTTATTTTCCACTTCTTTGCACTTATCATCGATCCATTGCTCTTTCGCTTTCCTACATTTCCGAATAATTTCCCACTTGATCGCCTTATATCTTTGTTTCCCTATTTCATCTAACCTATTTTTATATTTGCGCCTTTCCTCTATTAGACTCACAATATGTTTTGTTATCCAGGGTTTCCTACTTTCATTCTGTTTATGACCCAAAATATCCCTAGCTGAGGAAACTAAACTATTTTTAATGCAATTCCATTCTTCCTCTATGTCCCTAACAATATTTTCGCCCGCGCCCTTTAGTACTTCGTTTGTCTTTTTCTCGAACTTATCGCGCGTATCATCATCTTTTGGTTTCTCTGGGTCAAGATACCTTCTTCCGCTTCGTTTTTTCAAAATCTTAAATTTAATATTGGCCTTCATAACGACTATATTGTGATCACTATCTATATCTGCTCCTGGATAACTTCTACAATCCCTAACTTGATTTCTAAATCTTTGCCTAACAAGAATGTAATCTATTTGATATCTCCCTAGGTCTCCTGGCATCTTCCACGTGTAGCGTCTCCTAACATGATGGTGAAATAGAGTGTTCGCGACCGTTAAGTTATGTTTATCGCAGAACTCTATCAGTCTCACTCCCCTATCGTTCCTATTGCCTAATCCAAAGGGACCAACTATTCCGCCCTCTCGCCCTGTGTCTACGACTGCATTGAAATCTCCTATAATTATTAAATTTTCGTGTCCTCTCACAAAATCTAGCACATGTTCAATATCACTATAAACTGCCTCTACGACCTCATCACTGTAGTTAGAAGTGGGCATATATACCTGTATTATTACTGTTTTTACAGGTTTCGAATCTAACCTAACCATAACTACCCTGTCACTTTGCTGTAAGAAATTTTCTACACTCTGTCCTACTTTTTTCCGCATAACAATTCCTACTCCCGAATTTCCTCCTACAGATCCTGTGTGTATTACTCTAAAATCTCCGCTCCAGAAGTCTCCGGCTTCTGGCCATCGCACTTCACTAATACCTACTACGTCTAATGCTAACCTATCCATCTCAATTTTCAAATTCTCTAACTTTCCTACTTGTTTCATGCTTCTAACATTCCACGCTCCGAATCGTGTGATGTTACACTTATCATTTCTGATGACTCCCCCCGAAGCAGTCCCCGCCCGGAGATCCGAATGTGGGACTATTTTACCTCCGGAATATTTTACTCCAGAAAGTGCCATCATCATAAATTCGAAGTACGCTGTACCAGGGATATAATAATGTGGTGGTTTCCCGTTGCCTTCCACATCGCAGTAGTGTGTATCACAGTGCCATACCGACCCTCACGATCTCTGCCACTATGATTACTGAAAGAGCTGCTGCCCCCATTTTTCATGTTGCAGCCTTAATTTCCTTTCGGTCTCTGTCGACAGTGTTTTTCTGGCTTAACAATGTGCAAGCGTGGATTAAAGCCTTGTTAATTTATCCGAAAACAAAGCAAAGGAAAGAACGAGGGAGGTAACACATGAGAACAACGTGTTCAATAATGAAACAAGTACGGATTTACAAAGAGTATTCCGTATAGCTCTCATAAATACAATATCAGTTGGGGGGCATGTGCTCTTGCATAATTAAAATCTGCGGATGTTTGCATACACAAACGTTTGTTCCATTCGTTAGGAGCTTAAATTACAGAACCTCCAGTTGCGACACTATCCCGCAGTAAACATAATTTTCGGCTACAAGAACTTTTTAACTTTCAGTATGAATTTTGTATCCGCAACAACATATTTTATTCGGAGACATAGGCAACAAATCTTGCTAATGCAAATTTGTTAGGCAATAGATTTCAAGGGTGGTTGAATGCTGCCACCCTTACAGGAGCCTTACAAACTCGTAAGTATAGGAGTTACCCTACGGGACCCGAAAATTCAGTAGTATTATACCCTGGAAAGGCAGCAACTAAGTCAAGCTTGATTTACAGTATTATTCAATCGTTCAGTCCCATTCTGCTTTCCTGTTTCCAATCAGGATAATGTTACACACTTTACTTAAACAACGAGCCACCTTAAGTATTTTAGAAACAAATAAAATTATTAAAAATCGGCCGAGGCGCGTAAATTTATGATTCGAGGGGGGTACATTTTGACGTATAGTTGACGTTTGTAAAACCAACCAGTCTTCGGACTGAAAACTTTATGATGATGATAACAATTTTGAACATTGTCCAAGGACGATGATGTGAGGGCAGAAGTCACTTTCTTCCGGGAAAGTCCTTCGTAGTCCGGATATCAGTGACAGCGACGAGGCCTTTTATATAAAATAATTGTCAATTTGTGAGGCAGATATTCCCATTTCCATTCGCTCTCTCGCGTCCTGCCTTTTGTGCACATAAGTCGTATTAGCTCTTCAGAAAAATCTCCCGTCATTTTCTCGACGAACGTTCATTTGTTAATAACATGAAAGCACTCTTTCATTTCATTTCAGTGAGTGTTCGCTTCAAAGAATTAACTTAACGAGGATATTTATAAGCTCTTATCGCGACAACATTTTAGCGGAATTTAGTACGTGGCGCGTCTCCGGCCCCGGGCGAGAGAGAGTGCAATCAGAACGGCGTTATCGCTGCTGACACCGAATTTACAAAAGTCGCGTTTCCATTAGATTAAGCTTTGCCTAATGGCCTCTTGTTTACTGTACTTTTATAGGTTATTACGTGCTTGTTAGTTGCCACGGAAGCTCCGATAAGATATCTGCATTAGCACCCGCTCGACTATTGCTAATATTCGCCCCAAATAGAAATGATATCCTTCATTAACTCCTCGTTAACTTCTTCGAGACTCCACTCAAGCTCAACCGCACTCATTATGCTCGTCATTTCTTCGCAAAACTAAGTTGTTTTAGTCTTGATCGTCGTCAAGCGCACGACCGCGTCAGAGACATGAACATAAATCCAAAATATCTCACTTCGAGTGTCACTTGCCACTTACTTGACAATTTAGCGGATTAAAACCAAATTTAATTCACTATCTATCAATAAACCTAGAAACAAAATTTATAATAAATAAAATAGAGAAGAGGAAGAAATTAATGTTTTATCGTTGGTTGAGGCGACACCAAAAACTTCTTGTCGCGAAATCGACTCACAAGTTGGTGTTTCCAAAACAAAAGTTCAAAAAATATTTAAAAAAGGCAAATATAGGCCATATAAAATTCATTTTTTCACCATCTGCACCTTGTTAGGGAACTGAATGTCTGTCAAAAAAAAAAAAAAAACCAGTATTGATCTCGCTTGTATCGGAGAGAGTGTGAAAAAGTAGCACACGTCTTTTTTCTGTATGCTCAAGAGAGCAAGAATCTCGATCCAGTTCTGTTAGTTTCGGCGAAGGCCCCCAGAACATTTGCGCAGAGCGGAGGATAATCCGGTCACGTTCTTAAAGCTTGATTTCTTCAGTATGAGAGGACAGTGATTGAACTGCGGGACTAAAGTATCCTGATATTTTATTCACCAAAGGACACCGTCGTTTGAAATTTACAGGCCTGTCCTCCACAATCGAAAACGGTCATTTTGTCAAATTCTCATTGCTTTGTAGGTACTGAATCTCAAAAAATTACGAATGACAGCTCAGGGTAGGAAAGGACGGAGGTATACGCGTCCAACCAGTCTTCGGCCTGCAAACTTTATGATGATGAATAGCAAAAGTGCTCTATGTACAATCACGGGGTAATAATAAATGTTTTCTCGGTGTGTAGCTCGTTCAGAACAATGATAGACTCAGCAGATGTGCACCACCTCGTTATTCATCATTTGTCGTGTACGTATATATGTCTGAAACCTCACCACTCACAAATTAAGTTAACTGGATCGTGAACTAACATAACTATTCGCTCCTGAATTCTACAGAGCCTTCACATTTCGAGTACGTTCATTATACGCTAACATATATATTAAATACCTTAAATGGGTTTTGCCTCAACATACACACATATATATTTCTGGTAAAGCAATAATACGGTCGTTCCCGTTCACTACTACATAAGTTGTAGTTAGTTGAACTTGCGTTAGGTATATAAATGAATATTTTAAGGGGTCGGCGATACAACTTTTCGGACAACCCTTCTGAAACGCGTTAACCAAGCAAATTGCTGGTGTGAATGTGGCAAGAAAATGAACTGGCAAACATAGAATTCCATATAACCCGCTCTTTTATCTGTCCAAAGGCATCTTGAAAATAACGGTATTTCGTGGTTGGGTGGCATATCTCTCGCTTGTTGTCCGTGACCGCAGTTTTATGTCCGTTTTATAGCTGACAATTATTATATTCGAATACGTCCGGAACATACGTGCTCTGGCTGTTGCTAGATCGGCAGCCTGGCTGACTCCTAGTGCTGTTTTTCGTGTTTCTGGTCCCTGCTCTCACACCCGCTTCACGAAACCATTGGGCGCTTTTAATTTAGCATTTCTTCCTCGTCTTACGTGAGTCAGTGAATGACGTGTCAAACAAGAATTTTCAAGGTGAGGGGTATATTAAATTTTAACACAATTTAGATCGTTTTTATGAATCTCTGAAGTTGATTACCCAGTCATCGTAATATTTGGTCTTTCTTAATCTCTGAAGGGGTCATAGACCCGCTTCGCAAAGAAATGTAACGAGCAGTTTGCAGGAATAAAAATTTAAATATATTCTTAACACGGAAAGAAGTATTTTTAGGACTCCCGTTTCATCAATGTTTTTCCTTTGTTAAAATGAAAATAAGTTTATTATTTATAACTGTTGTCCAATTTGTATATGTTGATCGGTCATCTAATAGTTCGTAAAGTTTATTTTCATAATCTGTAGTGTTCATAATTTTTGTTTTATGTATTACTTTTATCAGGTTATATTTGAGGTAGGTTTTTGTAATTTTAATGTTAATTAAAATCTCTTTTTTATTTATTTTTGAAGTTGAATTAGTGTATTTTTAATAATTTGACAAATTTGATTTCCAGTTATTTTTAATTATTTTTAAGTTTTTTTCCAAATTAAAATATTATTATTTACGGTTCATAAACAGTATCTACGGAAATAAATTGAGTTGTTTCATGGCGCAGTTCCAAGGATGCATTTCATTTTTAGCCTCAAGCCTCTTTGGTTAATCTTTAAAAAGCTCCATCCGATCTGTTTGGCTATGGGCTTATCGCTTTTCAGCTTATATGCATGTTGGAAACCTCTTTTCGTACTCCACTGGTAATCAAAGGATTTATGAGTTTTTTAGTGAAAAAGTTTGAAAAAAGTTGTTCAGATTAACAAATTATTTTTCTAAGTACATTTCAAAGTGGAAAATTTGCCACAACTTGTAGGTGTATGTCGTTATATTCGGGCGATAGCTTTCCCGACTTTTTTTCTTCGGTCTATGAAGTTCCGAGGCAAGATTTACACAGCGACACCTTTAAGCCATAAAGGAAAGTTGAGTTCATTTTGAAAGTCGGTGGTATTACTCCTAACGCCCTTTAGCGATATCGAGTTAAACTTCTCCACTTAAGCGGCGAAAAATATTACGAACTTCAATAAGTTACGCGTTTTACTCGGAATTAATTATAAAATCTTCTTAGAAAGTTCGGGAAAAGGAAAGATTTTTAACAAGCTTGCATGTCTTATTTCGTTTCCTAACTATGATTTTTAATACACCTTCTGCAGTTTCACGAGTTTCTCTAAGACAGAAGCGAGTTATTTTTGCAATCTCGGGAATACTAACGCAATCCTCCTGTCTGGCACGAGGAATAAAATCACTTTCTGAAACATTCATTCCTTTGAGACACGATATAAGAGACAATGAAATAGAGAACGGCGAGAACGTATAAAAATACTTGTATATATGGTTTCCTCTGTCTGCACGTCAAATATTACACCAAGAGGCTTCTGCCCCAGTAATTTTTTATAAGTTTGTGTCTCAGCAAGATACAATACGAGAATTACTTTTCTGCTACAGATTTGGAACGATGGAGAAACACTGGTAGTATTTGTCTTTAAAAAGCAATAAAAATAAGAAGTTTTTGACTGCCATTTTGAAAACGAATATTAGAATTTTCATATTTTAAAAAACGCATTTGTTGAAGACACATTTTTCTTCTAAACGCCAGCGGAAACCCAGACAAAGTTGGCGCTGGAAATCAGTTCCTTACAGTTTGTATAGCAAAACTGAGCAATTAAGAGCGAATTTATACGCGATATAAAACAATTAAAGTTAGAGAACGGCCCCATCTGGAGCAGTATCAATGCCCCTGAACAATAAATATCAAGAGCCGTGAAGGGCCTACTGTATCCTAATCTGATGTGATCTTTAACAAACGTCCCCCAATTAAGGGAATGGCCCTGATTAAAATGTTCCGGGCAGATGAGAAGAGAGATGCGGTATGGTGACCACACCGCCACTACCACCGGACGCAGTTTCCTATATTATGATACTTAGCTTAAATTCTCCAGTGGCTGAGAATTTGCGGTCGTGGAGAAGAGAATACGGAGAAGAGGGTCCGATGTCCGATGCTCACAGGGCGGAGGCCGCGGCTAATGGATCAACGACCGCATCTACTACACTTCAAGACTGATTTGCTTATTCAACATGCCACCCGCTAATTCAACTTCTCGACATCAACAAATATGTATTTTCTGCTTTCTATCTACTTCGAATTAAGGGAAATTGTTATTGCCATCGTATACGGCCGACCGCCAGAAGCAATTCTGTGTTTTCAAGTTTATACGACAAATATAAAATTGCGATTACTTGTTGGCAACAGTTCTTGCCCACTCAAACTTTACTTAGCCTTCGAGCACTCTAAGAAAATCATTTCTCCATTTGAAACTTCATATTTCAACGTGAAATGTTTAGCCTTTCTAAAGAGTACAAGTACCGAAAACAGAGCACTCCTTCAATGCCACTGCATTATAATAGTAATGGTATAGTAAATTTACTAAATAGTGTTCATAATGTATGCTTTCAAAATAAAAAAAACAAACTATTTAAGTCAATATCTCAAGTAGTTTTCGAGATAAGATGTTACTATACAGGGTTGAGTTTGGAATCGGATCATAATTACTGTTAAGACAACTACGTTTATTTTTATATTTCGCCCGTTTCCAACGCGTGCGACGCCACGCTAAACTTATCTGTACGGCCGTATTTGTAATGAGCATAATGCTCCTTGAAGCGAGTTAAAATAGACCGAGTTGACTGCTCGATATATCTTTTGTCGCAATTTCTGCAAGCAAATACTACTATAAGAATATTCAGCGAGGGACTTGCTAATATTAAAATGTAAGAATGTCCTTAGATTGGATAAGGCAACGCCATTGGAACAGCCAATTAAGGGTTGTTACATCGAGCATTCCTTTTCACAGACTACAGGTCGTATCTTGTACCATCCGACTGTGCTACTGCTATCGATTGACACCGAAATCCGTCTCATATAACAGGCAGAGCGTGGCTTAACAAAAACCTTCTGTACGGAGCCGGGCAACCGCGACGCAATTAATTTGGTTTTAGGTCCATTCCGGACGCCGAACGAACGGTCGTCTTTGCAATCTCCCGTCGCACTGCCGCAACTCCATCTCATTACACTGCACACACAAGCATAGCCGCCCCCGATGCCGGCGAGTCGCTACGCTCCGAGGATTTCGAGTGCGTTGTTACCACCATTACGCTCATGCTCACCGCACTCCCCTCATCATTATTCGATGATCGGATTTGTGGGCTATGGAGTTGCTGCCCGGATGAATTTAACTGCTGATATATTTTCTATACTTGTGGCTAGATAGAGCACAAAAATCGTCGTTGTGAGAAATACGTGTCAATTTTGCAAATTTTCGGCTTGGTGATATTCTCATTTCAAATTGTAATGGAAGAAACACGGTTTAGGTGTTCACCCTGTATAGACGAGGGTAGTACTTGCTTTTGTGCAGCAAAATAAAGCTGGGCAGAATGGCATTATTCCTTGGAAGCTTTCGATAAGGCTCCAAGATCGAAATGAGAGCCGGGAGATACGAAAGTATATAAAATTATGTTAATGCGAATTAAAATGTGAATGGAAATGTCTTTTATGTCCTTAGAGTATTTTCGAGCGTTAAGATCGATGAAAGTGTGGGCTGGAAATATTTTCTTGTCTTAATAAAGACGGAACGTGGAAGGACGATTTATATTCATTAGTGATACGTTGGGTCACATTGTGTTTCACCCGCTCGCGACCTTTTGCTCAATGCGTGACACTCATGCATTTATCAATATACCAAAAAGACGAAAAGAAAGACTTCCAAGTCAGAAGGACCAAAGCTCCCTTTCTCACCCCCCTACTATTTATCTCCCCATTTGTTATTCCTGGATTGGGGCGATTGAGTTGTTGCTCATTTATAACGGGGCTTTTTTATCGCACTTTCTGCCGAATCCTTGTCAAAACACTAGCGATATCATCAACTTCTTAAAGACGTCTTCTTCAGTCAGTTTATTTTACATTGATCTCGACAATATCTTGCTCTTACATAATTAGGCATAGGGTTGGGACGATATTTGTATCAGAAATTAAAAGAGAAATCGGTTGAATGGAGATGTGCTATTCGCACCACACTAAATTCATTCAACTTGTGCGAGTTCTTGGTTTGAACATCCACGACCCCCGTAGAATTTCAGAATAAGCCTTAACCAGCCTATTATATCTCTACAACGGATCAATTAACGTATATTTAATTGATAGCCTCATAGTGACAATAATTAAATACCGGCACTTACTTAGTATACAACAATCGCCTAATCTAAGTTTGTTACAGCACAAACGCGGGTTAGGTGGACACCCTGTATAGGTACCCTGAACACTTTTGAGCCCTTTAGCGTGACAAATAACCTGTTGCAAGCCTCGTTGGGTTTACCCTAACTGACCACTTGAGTGAGCTCATAGGCACGAAAATCAAAAGCCGAAAGCTCACGGCACAAAAACTAAACAAAAGAGTGCACACCGTCGGGTATATCGATTTTTAATACATTATACGTTTAAAAGTTTCGAGGTACTTTCTACCCTCTAGGGGCGAATGCACGTACACTTCGTTTTAATCAGAGCCCTCTGTGATGACCATTTCAACGAGCTTTCCAACACGGAACAAGTTCAAATACTTTTTCCAAAGAGAGTCGAAATTGACTATCCATTGTCTGAAAATTCAACGAGCTTGTTTCGCGCAGCCAATTTTGTTCATTCAGCGAATATTAAAATAGGATAGAGTATTATCTGTTCATTTGGTCCATTTGTGGCATAATTCAATAAACAATTCCTTTATAATGGGGGGTTTTATCGCATTTACGGGGGTTAATCTCCAGTGTTTATTTAGATGCTTTTAGAGGGGATTTGCGGAGAATTATTGCAATAGAAAAGCTTTTAGATTAAGGGTAAATAAGGGAAAACCCAAATGAGCCCGCAGGTAAGTGCAAAATGGGCCTAGAGATTCATATACGGACTATGAAACCATTATAACATTGACTACAGGATATTGGAAATTGTATTGCATCTATAGTGTTTTACATTTTACAATACTACCAGTATCGTTTTTTGAAAAGTGTGCTAAAATAGGAGGCTAGTCTATGAAAAAAATAGTAGCTCCAATTTCAAATTTTGTTTGTATAAACTTCACCTAACTTCAATCTAATCGAGCACGTCTATGACACACTTGGACAACGATTGAAGGAACGTCAGCCAATCCGGAACCTTCAACGCGTTGAAGAAATCCTTCTGGAAGAGTGGGAACAGCTGCCTCCTCAAGTTACTCGAAATTTAGTTGGAAGTATGCCCCGTCGTTGCGCTGAAGTTTTACGAGTTAGAGGAGGCCACACACGTTATTGGTAATTCACGCTCGACGCTTCAATTTGCCAGCTGGATGCTGAAGGATTTGAAACACCAGCTGCAACTACATTGATGGCAACCTCTTCTGCATTTTCAATATGGTAATTTCTTGCTCTTGTTTTGTTAAATGACCCATAATTGACGAGTCTTTCTTTTAATCTTTCAAAAATACTTTTATGAAGCTGTCGTCTTTCTGGCTAGCGGTAAAAATATATTCTTCCGATGCAGCAAATAAATTAGTATTTGTCTCGAATAAAGCACTCCAAGATATCAAATTTTTCATAATTTTCATAAGTCATTTTGCAAATTTTGGAAGAAATAATATAGGAATGACAATTAAAATTTGATTAAAAAAAAATAACGAATTGCCATACCAACAAGCAATTTTGCCCACCCTGTACATAAATAATAATTGTTACGGAACTGGTGGGTTCTAACAAATTCGGGCTGGAGTGATAGACCATTTATTGTTTATATACAAGGATGGGCGAGCCGGAGATGTCGTCTTTGTATTTGTAGTCTAATTCGGATACGTCTAATAGAACAAAATAACTTTACAAAAAACCCAAATCATTCTCAAATATCTTACCTAATACCAGGCACAAAACGTAATTAAAATAATAATCTTAACTGAAGATTCAAGCCCTGAGGGTTATTAAACATACCTTCACTTCGACTGCTGAACGGAAAGAATTTTAGTTCTTACTATTCCAAAAATAAAGAGAGTTTTTCTCCTACATAGCAAATAAAAGAAATTTATATTCAAAATATCACGTTTTGGACATCTGTCGCTAAAAGGTACACAACAAATACAGTGCTCTGTAACAACTTGCACCCCAATTTTATATATCATCTACTTGATGATTAGAAAATTCTGGATTTATATATTTTTTAAGGTGGCTCGCGTGAAACATTCCGCGCTCCTCATCCGAATCCAAATACTTCAATATAAATGTGCTGTCACTAACTTTCTTTTTCAATATGTACGGTCCTTCATACAACAACAAAAATTTTTTAATTTCCCCTTTTAACGCGGACGAAACTGGATTAGCCCGGAGCAGGACCTGTTCTCCAGTAGAAAACTCCAACATACCACAGGGCGGTCTTAGCAATCGCCTACGTTCCGTCTTACGCTTTAATGATTCTGCTGCCAAAATAAATTTAGTTTCGGAAGATTCGGTTTGATCCGAAACTCGAGGACCCTGTATAGCTCTAGGAAGTAATCTCGGACGTGCAGCAGACAAGTGTAATTCCATCGGACTGTATCCGGTGGACTCATGAACGATACCATTAAAAACTTTGCGAAATTGAGCAATTCATTCGCCCATTTGCTATGCTGATCGTGACAGTAAGTGCGACAAAGCCGGCCGATTTCCCTCATTACCCGTTCTGATGGGTTAGATTGGGGGTGCCGCACAGATGAAAAAATTACTTGAACATCATAATTGCTTAGCGTCTCCTTCCATTTCGCGGCAGTAAACTGAGTACCATGGTCGCTGAGTACCCGTTTGACTGTACCATGTTCAACAAAATAGTTTTTAGTTATTCTATTAAGTATGGCGCGAGTGGTTGCCCTCTTCAACGAGTAAAGAGTCACATACTTCGTGAAGAAGTCAAGCAAAACTAACACGAACGTAACCCCACCGCGGCTAGGAGGTAAAGGTCCATATACGTCCACAGCCAGAAGATCACCTTTACCTGTCGGCAAAATTGTCATCATCTCGACTTTCGATTTTTTTGTGGCTTTCGCTTTTTGGCATATATCGCAGGATTTGAGAATACGTTTAACGTCCCTGCTCATATATTACTCCACCAGACCTCACTACTTAAGGCCTGAATGGCCAAGGCATATCTGGTGATTCTCGCGGATAACAATCGACACGTCTTTAGGTAGGACACGGAACTATTGTCCGTAAAAACGGTGAACGCACGACCCAACAGGTAAATTCGAAATTTTTCTAAAGCCCAAACTAAGGCTAACGCTTCTTTCTCATTTACTGTGTAGTTCTTTTCCCTGTCCAATAACTTGCGAGATGCCCAAGCCACAGCATGCCGATCGCCATCAACTACTTGAAATAATTGTGCGCCAAGTCCCGTGTCACAAGCATCCGTTTGCAGACTATATGGTAAATCGTCACGGGGGTGGTACAACAAAGTATTTTGCTTTAATCTAAGCTTCAATTGATCAAAATGTTTCTGTTCAATTTCTGACCAAGGTTCTTTTTTTCGAAGCGATTGTGTTGAGGGTGCAGATAGTACTGAAAATTGCTCACAAAACGCCCGATCAAAATTTGCCAACCCAAGGAATCGTTGTAATTCTTTTTTATTACGAGGAGCTTGATAATCGTCAATCGCTTGCGTACGCATGGTATCCGGATGTATTCCGCTCTTATCTAGCACATAACCCAAAAACGGCATTTCTTCGCGAAAGAACAAACACTTCTTGAGTCTCAATGTGAATCCCGCTTCCCTTAATCGAGTAAACACCCTGTCCAAATGTTCTAGGTGTTGTTCGAAAGTTTCTGACACCATTAGAATGTCATCAACATAAATGGTCAAAAAATCGTCGAAATCATGACGTAGTATCTGAGCCAAACATCGCGTAAATGTACTTACACTAGTAGAGAGCCCAAATGGCAAGGTACAAAAACAATACGTTTTTCCATCAAATTTGAATCCCGTATACTGTTGTGACTCCGGGGATAACGGAATCTGCCAGTACCCGTTCGTAATATCGACTGATGACATATAATTAACTTTTTTTAGAGAGCGCAATATTTCTTCTATTGGTCGAGGTGTGAAAAATTCTTTTTCCATTACCGAATTTAAACGGCGCGAATCTAGGCAAATTCTCACAGAGTTATCCTTCTTCAGAGTAGTCATTAGTGGGGAAATATACTGCGTGGCGGTACGACGTATAACACCCCACTGCTCCATTAAGTCCAATTGCCGTTGGACAGTTTCCCGATGTGCTAATGGTATGGGATATTGCTTTTGACAAAATGGACGTGGGTCTGTTAGTCGTATGGTGTGAACATATTCATTTGTACGACCCGGTATATCCGAGAAAACGCTTGCATGACGTAATAACAAAGAATGAAATTTATCTCTCTGATCAAAATCCAATTTAGAATTGAAAGCCATTTCTTTAATAACATTTTTAATCTCTTCTTCGTTTATGTTGTCATTACTAGAAATGTTCAGTACACTTTTTCCTACTATTAGTTTCATTCCTAATGATTCGCCTGCCTGTTCATGCGGAGAATCAAACTCGGGAACTTCACACCACGAACCCTGTATGTTAAATAAAACGCTGCGTCAATCCAAGTTTATTTTCGCTCGTAAACTGCGGAGCAAATCTAGACCTATTACTATCGGATAAACTAAATCGGGTATCAGCAAAAACTCATGAGAAACTGTTTTTGCTCCTATTGAAAAGGTAAGAAAACATTGCTGTTTCACACGACGATGTTTAATTTTGAATGCACCACTGACCTTCACTCCAGTGCAGTTAAAAAATGGAATTAAAAAGTCAAACACAAAGTATGAAAACGAAAGGCCATATTTAGTTTTAAAGATTATATATTTTATTATAAATAAATAAATAAATCAAGTCCCTGGAAGGGGGCAGCAGCTCTTTCAGTAATCATAGTGGCAGAGATCGTGAGGGTTGGTATGGCACTGTGATACACACTACTGCGATGTGGAAGGCAACGGGAAACCACCACATTATTTTATCCCTAGTACAGCGTACTTTAATTTATGATGATGGCACCTTCTGGAGTAAAATATTCCGGAGGTAAAATAGTCCCACATTCGGATCTCCGGGCGGGGACTGCTTCGGGGGGAGTCATCAGAAATGATAAGTGTAACATCTCACGAATGTTAGAAGCATGAAACAAGTAGGGAAGTTAGAGAATTTGAAAATTGAGATGGATAGGTTAGCATTAGACGTAGTAGGTATCAGTGAAGTGCGATGGCCAGAAGCTGGAGACTTCTGGAGCGGAGATTTTAGAGTAATACACACAGGATCTGTAGGAGGAAATTCGGGAGTAGGAATTGTTATGCGGAAAAAAGTAGGACAGAGTGTAGAAAATTTCTTACAGCAAAGTGACAGGGTAGTTATGGTTAGGTTAGATTCGAAACCTGTAAAAACAGTACTAATACAGATATATATGCCCACTTCTAACTACAGTGATGAGGCCGTAGAGGCAGTTTATAGTGATATTGAATATGTGCTAGATTTTGTAAGAGGGCACGAAAATTTAATAATTACAGGAGATTTCAATGCAGTCGTAGGCACAGGCGAGAGGGCGGAATAGTTGGCCCCTTTGGATTAGGCAATAGGAACGATAGGGGAGTTAGACTGATAGAGTTCTGCGATAAACATAACTTAACGGTCGCGAACACTCTATTTCATCATCATGTTAGGAGATGCTATACGTGGAAGATGCCAGGAGACTTAGGGAGATATCAAATAGATTACATTCTCGTTAGGCAAAGATTTAGAAATCAAGTTAGGGATTGTAGAAGTTATCCAGGAGCAGATATAGATAGTGATCACAACATAGTCGTTATGAAAGCCAATCTTAAATTTAAGATTTTGAAAAAAAGAAGCGGAAGAAGGTATCTTGACCCAGAGAAACTAAAAGATGATGATATGCGCAATAAGTTCGAGAAAAAGACAAACGAAGCACTAAAGGGCACGGGTGGAAATATTGTTAGGGACATAGAGGCAGAATGGAATTGCATTAAAAATAGTTTAGTTTCCTCAGCTAGGGATATTTTGGGTCATAAACAGAATGAAAGTAGGAAACCCTGGATAACAAAACATATTGTGAGTCTAATAGCGGAAAGGCGAAAATATAAAAATAGGTTAGATGAAACAGGGAAACAAAGATATAAGGCGATCAAGTGGAAAATTATTCGGAAATGTAGGAAAGCGAAAGAGCAATGGATCGATAATAAATGCAAAGAAGTGGAAGATAAATTCGAAGTAGGAAAGACTGATGAAGCATATAAAATAATTAGGAGAAATTTTAGAGAAATTGGATCTAGTACCAAAAACATTAGAAATGAGGCAGGAGATATCCTAATCGGAAGTGGGGAGAAGGCAGATAGGTGGAAAGAATATTTAGGAAACTTATATGCGGGACAGGAAGTACAAGATATATTAGAAAGCGAAAGCAGTGTAGAGGGGGATAACCTAGGGAGTCCTATAATGAGAGAAGAGTTTGAGATAGCACTAAAAAGTTTAAGGAATAATAAAGCACCAGGTATAGATGGCTTGCAGGCAGAAATCTTAAAGTGCGCAGGTCAAGAGGTAATAGATCGTTTATTTAAATTAGTTAGTCGCATATACCTGACAGGCGAGATTCCAGAAGATTACAAACGGAACATCATAGTAGCTTTGCCAAAAAGAAAAGGCGCGGATAGATGCGAAAATTTTAGAACTATCAGTTTAACTTCCCATGCGTCAAAAATTTTAACTAGAATTGTGCAAAGAAGGATGGAGAAAAAGGCGGAAGAAATATTAGGAGAAGATCAGTTCGGATTTAGACGAAATAGAGGAACGCGCGAGGTCATTATAGCTTTACGAGTAATTATAGAAAAAACGATAGAAAAGAGAAAGAGCGTCTATATAGGATTTGTAGATTTAGAAAAAGCCTTCGACAACGTAAAATGGGGGAAGATGTTCGAAGTGCTGAGAAAGGTAGGGATGAAATACAGGGACAGAAGAATAATACATAATCTCTACAAAGAGCAAAAGGCAGTTATAGAATGTGAGCAGGAACAAAGGGAAGTAGATATCCGGAAGGGAGTGAGACAGGGATGTGCATTGTCACCTCTAGTTTTCAACTTATATATCGAAGATGCGATTAATATTGTTAAGGAAAGAACAGCCCCAGGGATCAATGTACAGGGCCAAACTATTAACATGCTCAGATTTGCGGATGATATAGCAGTGTTAGCATCTAGCAAAGAAGAATTAGGAGCGGCTTTGAATGAAATGGAAGCAGTTTTGACACAGGGCTTCGGCATGAAAATCAATAAAAAGAAAACTAAAATTTTGGTATGTAGGGGATGTGAAAATAGAACTAAAATGGAAATACAAATTGGAAATGAGAAAATAGAGGAGGTCGCGGATTTCTGCTACTTAGGAAGTAAAATAACTCAAGACGGTAGGAGCACTAAAGATATAAAACAAAGAATGGCGCAGGGCCGAGTTGCGTTTAACAAAAAGAAACAACTGTTATGCTCGAGAACGGTTAATATAGAGACTAGGAAGAGACTCTTAACGTCGTATGTATGGAGTACGGCATTATACGGGTGCGAAACTTGGACAATAGGAGAAGCGGATAGAAAAAGAGTAGAAGCGTTTGAAATGTGGTGCTACAGGCGCATGATGAAGATACCGTGGATAGATAAGGTTAGCAATAGGGAAGTATTAGAAAGAGTTGGGGAAAAGCGAAAGGTATGGAAAACAATAAAGAGTAGGAGAGATAGGATGGTAGGACACCTTCTAAGACACGAAGGAATAGTTCGTGACATACTAGAGTCAGAGATAGGAATAAAAAGAGGTAGGGGTAGGCCTAGATTAGACTACTGCTCTCAAATAGTTAGGGATGTAGGATGTTCTACTTTTAGGGAAATGCGTAGGTTAGCTCAGGATAGAAAAGAATGGAGGTACGCGTCCAACCAGTCTTCGGACTGAGAACCTTATGATGATGATGATAAATAATCACCTCGCATGCGTTGTATAAAGATAACAAATTTAATGTTAATAAGTTGAAACTTCTAAAGTCAACCAATAATAAATTTATCTCAAACTCCTTGAAAAATAAAGCAGTTATTGTTTACCAATAAAATATCCTAGCAACGATTTATATCGCAATAAACAGTGATTTTTTAAAATAGCCTCAGCAATTCAAAATTGAATCTTCATGGAATTCATAATAATCCCGGTGGCCAATAACAGCAAGAAGCAAAGAAAAACCCAGGCCAAAGAGTCTCTATATAATACAATATCAGCGTTTAATAAGTTCAGCAATCGCGCCATTTGTTTTTGAAGTTGAACCGCGGGGGATCGAACGAGAGAGCGAGACGTAACATTCACGTCACGAACAAGTTAATAACTCCCTTGATTAGTGACTAATTGAAAATGAAACGGACCAATTATCCCTGAAAGAATAATCATTTAAAATTTCCATCGCGAATTGAACGAGAAGGGAGGTTCGGAGTGGGACCGTGAGGCTAATTACTCCTGGAGACGTTAAGAGGTTATAAAGAGGCGACTGACAATGACAATCTCACTTCCATTGTGTTCCAGTGGGAATGGAAGCATTCCTCGACATCAACTTAAACGTGCTGCTCCCTACAAAAGAAAAATTATTGGGGCACAACGAGTTACCCTGCCTATCCCATTCACAGCGCTCCGCAGCGATTTGTAATTTAAATATCGCTCGGGTGACATGTGAAAAATTCACGTACTTGGAAGTAATCTTCTGTCGGGCACACGCCCTGGTCAAATCCGCACTTTAATTACTCCGATTATTTTACATTAGATTTGATGTTCGTGCATCTACATGTTCTTTCATAACCAGACATATTTCATGACCTGTTTACCGGTCTGTATACAATTTGTCACGAAAGTAACCAGATAGATATTCTAAAGTATGACTGTCAAATTTTCTGACAATTAATACATGGTGAATATTCAGCATTTACCAATGAGCGATCAGAAAATAATGCCACAAGAACTTGAGCACTAAAAATTTTGATTAGGCTTACACTTTAAATTACGAATATAATAATTATAAATTCGACCTTCGATAACTGGGCGCTGTTATTCTAGCAAAATTGTAAGGGCGCTTCTAATTTCCTCAATGTTTTCCTCGCGATCGAAAGCATAAACCTATTGTGTGCTAAAGCATTTCATTGTCTGGAATTCAACAGCAAATTTATAGGTGAACCAACCTACTCGAGTTCAATAGTTCGCCTTTGAGAAGGCTCCAGTTCTTCACGCACACATACATATATATTATACGGGCGTATCGTGTAGTATTATTAAAAGCCGGAACACAAAAGCACCCCCAGAGCTCCGCACATCGATCCGACACCCCATATAAAAATAAAAGACTATGTGTCATGTGTGTTTAGGAAATTTTCTTTTTATACACTCGGACCCCCCTGACCTCATTCGGGAGATAATTCGATTTTTATCTTTATAAAGGAATTCGTTAGGAAAACTAAAATAAATGGGCGGAAAATGGGGTGAACCTGACGCGAATATCAAATGAAAAAGCAATAAAATGGCAATTAAAATTTACCAGGGTCCGCGTGGGAGAAACGGGGTTTTTCCTTTCAGAATTGGTAAAATATTGTTGCGATAAAGCCCACGCTATTTTTACGAGATTTCAAATTAAATCAATGTGTAAAATACTGTAATTACCGTGACAAAAAAGAGGGAATGTTTTTTAAACATACACAGTATGATTGTACCAACCGCGTATTAATTAAACGTAATTCGAATTATACAAATATTCCACAATCAAATAATAAAATCCGCAGATTAGATAAACACAAATCAATCCAATAATTTCTGTTTGAACCCGGAATCGATACGCCGATTGTGCAAGCACGAAATATCTCGGTGGAAGTAGTTTACCCAATGCCCCGAGTAAATTTACAATTCAACGCACATCTATAATAATTTTCAGCATGGGATAGATCAGAGGAAACCCCTTATTGACATTCTATTGAACTCGAGAGGCAATTGGGAAAAGTCAATTTACCGCACATATCTAAATAATGCATTGTGAGGTACCAATCGGAAATATTTATATTAAAATCCCGTTTAGGACATTAGAAATGGACAACGGTGTGCTTCCATTTCGTTGTCATACCTAATTCTTCTTTGCTTCTTTGCAGACAAAAAATATACATGAAAAAGTTTCTGAAGCGCTAGGAGTTGGTTTAAGAACAGTAGAAAGGATTGTACATGGAAAGAGGATGAAAGAGTCAGAAAAAAGAAAATAAAAGCGAAGAAGGAAATACACGAAAACTAAGGATTTAAGTGATACCGAAAAAATGGAAGTAAGAAATGTTATTTATAATTTATATGAACCAAAATGGAATGTTACTCTAGTAAGTTAACAAAAATTGTGTTTTGGAAATTGGACCTTCTTTAACTGTTCTTGACAACGCATCATATCATTCTAGAATATTAAATAAGCAACCAAATTCTTCATGGGGAAAAAATGAAATATTTGAGTGATTATAAAAACAAAATGAAAACTCTTCACCGAATTTGTTAAAATCAGAATTATTGAGGATTGCAAAGTCAATAAAAAGAGATAAAGTTTATGCTGTCATATCATTACCAGTTTATTGCCATTGAATTAATATAGGCAGGCGCAAAAACTTATTACGAAAAACATATTGGAGATGGTTTACGTTCCGATCAAGTAGAAACAGTTTGGTGTGTCAGAGCAAAACCTAATAAAACTCACGGGCCATTCTAATGCGAAGCCGATATCCAGCTATTTGCAAATGGATGAAGATCACCATAAGAAATAACTGAAAAAATGAGAAAAGAAAAGGATGAAGGTACGCGTCCAACCAGTCTTTGGACTGCTAACTTTGTGATAATGGAAGAGGACGTCTCGACTTATTTTTGAAATGATCTAGGAGACAACGCAGTATTCCCATTTATTCTGCGGGAATTTTAAAATAACAACCATCAAGAAATTGCTACTGTATGTTGAAATAAATCACCAACGTGGGGAGTTACATGGCACACAAAATGTCGGTCGTTTACAAGTCATAAAATTTAACGTGCTATATTTCCACATAAATTTATTTAATAGGGACACTAGCTGGGTTCGGCTCCGACTATGTGTGTGTACTTTTGCGAACGTGCATTACCACTGGTTGGGCTCAACTACACACGGTTATCATAAATAGAAACAATAATTATTGTCATTATTGCGACTGTGAATCGGGGAATCAACGCACGTTGTTTGAAAATTAGATGTGTAGAAAATGGCAGGGTTCAGTATCAATAGGGGTAACATGCAATATGTATGAGTGGATCGGTGATTTATGAGAGCATCGTTGTCGTTATAGGGACTGACTTCTGCCATGCACATGTCGGCAAATAAAATTATGATTATTTGATTATGTACCCCAGCCAGTCTGATGGAAAGTTCCCTGAACAGTCTTTAACACAGCCATGTTGTTTATTCTCTGTTACACTTCCCTAGTACCACAATTGTTGGGAGGCTAAGTAAAAAGATGTAAATAATACAATACTGAATCCAAAATTTTAACTACATAATGAGCGAATATGTTTATCTATGTAAAATTACTCCGAAATATGTCGGAAAGTAATTTTTCTGTAGTTGGGGCAGCACAACAGCAATTTAAAGGCAATAAATTTCCATTGCCGGAAGCTGACGTATGCTATCCCCGAATCCGGGTATAACTGACTGGCCTACTTTCCAACAAACTCCCGAAGTTACGCAAAACATTTCGCCATCCATTATTCATCTATTACACTAATTTTATCTTCTCTATACATACGTATATAAAACTTTTCTTCGGTTATAAATGCCTCGAATTTCCTTTTGTCCCAGGTAACTGGATCATTTATTTGCGCCACTGGAATATGTTTTACATAAAACATTCGAGGGTGCAACAATGTTTGGATAGTTCTGGATTGTACATCCAAGTTCGTGCACTTTAATGCATGTTCTAAAGGAATTTAGTCTTGCACAGTGTTCAAGGATGCCATGGTTGAAGTAGTAAGTGAGTTACCAGGACTGCAACTCTATTACAAGTTGAACAAGCTTTTAGTTTCAATTTTTTAATTACTTTACTGGTAACCAATAATGCTGCTTTAGTCAGAAATGAACAGTTTCACTCAAAAACTGGAAACTGCTCATAGAAGCAGCAGAGATAGAACCTTGGGGTTTTCGCGAACCTGAGCTACTTTCTTGAGTATTAAATGATTTTCTAAATAATTTCTAACTATACCCTGTTTATGTTTATTAACGGAACATTTTCCATTATCGCCTCTGCGTTAATACTCAATAAATTAATGTATCTCAAAACCGTTAAGTTTCCATCAAAAATTTGGTATGCTAGTTGACCACCCAAAATATGTAAAACACGAAACGTTAAATCCAAAACGTCCTTGCTTCTGGACGTTCAAAAGTCCAAATGACAGACCGCCCAAAGAAGTTTTTGGTGTCTCCTCAACCAACGATAAAACATTTATTTCTTCCCTATTTTCTTTATTATAAATTTTGTTTCTATTTTTATTGAATAACCCATAGTGAATTAAATTTGATTTTAATCTCGAAAACATCATCACGACGAAAATAGAGCAGCTTGTACACAGAGATCAACAAAACCAACCTCAACGGTAGATACCAGTGGCGTACGCCATTCAAGCCGAAAGAAAACCACTGCTGCCTTTACCAGTTTTATTGAATATTCAATACACAATTATATTAAAGTGTAACTTACTAAATTAAGAAACTTGTCGAGTTCTTGCTTGTTAAAATTTGTTTCATTACATGTTCGACGAGCAATACAAACAGGTGATCTACCACCTTTAAAGAAAGCTAAGTCATATGAACCTAGTTCTATTCTAGCCTTTTTTATTAGATCTTGAAAAGCAAATAAACAAGGACAAATCCAGGGATTACCCCCAATCGTAATTCTGGAAAGCTTTGGTAATGTTTCTAATAATTCTGAGTTTATATACGACAATCTGTTTTTATGCAAATACAAATTATTTAGATTTAATGGTTTTATTTTGGTTGCAAATGAAATTGGTGTAACGTGTGGGCAATTACACACAACGTTAAGAGAACATATTTTATTAGTTAACACTTATTTGCATATGATTATTATATTATACGACAAGTACACAACAACATTAAGTAAATACACGACTACGCCATTGACAGCGATTGCCCACTGGGTGCGGCCCATGAACTTGACCGTCAACCTGTGTCTGCCGTGCGTTCGGATTTACCGCAACCAGGATCGTACGTAAGCGCTTCTGGTTACGTTACATCCCCCTTTTTGTATTCAAAGATTTAGTCTTTGAGGTGGATTCACTATTCTTCCTGACCTTGTCTTGATGGGTGAGGCCAGGTTTGGTCCTGTAGTTGGTTGGGAAGAGTGAGAATCATCTCTCTCAACTTCTTGGGTTTCTGGAGATGGAGGTTGGAGATTTACAGTCGATGTGGATGGAACGACGGTAATGGGTTCAGTAAACTTGGCTTCGGTTTTACGAAGATGATAGGAATTTCTTCTATAAACACTTCCATCTTCTGCTCTTACCAGGACTGACCTTGGATTTTCCGTATTTTCTATTACTTCTCCTCCTTTCCATTTCCTGTGTGCTACTCGGATGCCAACTTTGTCTCCTTTTTGAAACTCTGGTCTTACTCTGGTTGTTCGATCTGCGTATTGCTTCTGTTTTTCTCTCAATTTTTTCAGTTCTTCAGAGACGTTTTTTGTAACTTTTGGTTTCAATTTTTCTTTTGCAATTGGTAGTTTTGTTTTCGTTACACGGCTCATTAACCTTTCGTTTGGAGAGTGCAGTACATCATTTCTTGGTGTATTTCTGTAATTTAGCAATGCCAATTGAACGTCAGAGTCATCTTCTGAGCACTTTTTCAAAATGTTTTTTATTATTTGAACACCACGTTCAGCTAATCCATTTCCACTTGAGTGATATGGACTAGAAGTCTTGTGTTCGAATCCCCAGGATGATTCAAAATTTTTGAATTCTCTGGAAGTATATTGCGGACCATTGTCGGTCTCGAGCACTTCTGGAATTCCATGGGTGGCGAACCATTCTTTAAGTTTATCAATCACTTCCTTTGAGGTGAGTGTTTTTAACAGTTTATAGTCCACGAACCCGGAATAACTATCGTAGATCATCACGTTTTCTTTACCGCGAAACGTAAAAAGATCACTCGCGACGATTTGCCATGGGAAATTTGGTATTTCTTTATTCACCAATGGTTCTTTGATGTTCGCGCGTTGCGTTTTTTGGCACACCGAGCACTTGTTGATAAAGTCTAGTATGTCTTTATACTGCGATTTCCAGTACAACAACGGTCTTGTGCGTTTTAGACAACTTTGTATGCCGAGGTGTCCAGCATGAATGTCTTTTAGCACTCTGTTCACTTCTGATTTAGGAACAACTATTTTTTCACCTTTGAAAATTAGACCTTCGTAGTACGAAAGTTCTTCGCGGAAGTTGTGGTAGTGCTTTATACAATTTGGCAGTTTTTTACTTTCATCTGGAAAACTATTTTTTATGTATTCCAGTAATTGTTGCAATTCGAGATCTTGCTTTGTTGATTGTACAAAATCTTCTCGTGCTTTTCTGCTCATGCTTAGTATTATTTGCACTTCCAATTCTTCTTCCTCATTTTCTTCTTCTTCATTATTACAGTCACGACTCAGAGCATCTGGAATTGGAATTTCTGTCCCTTTTATGTACTTTACTTGTGGTGAATATATGAGTACATCAAACAAAATTCTTTTGAGACGCGCTGGTGCTGACTGAATTGATTTTTTGAAGATTACTTCCAGTGGTTTGTGATCCGTTTCCACAAACAGCGTTTTTCCGTAGATGTATTCATGAAATTTTGTGCAAGCGAATTTGATCGCAAGTGCTTCTTTTTCTATCTGCGGGTAGTTCTGTTCTGATTTGGTTAAGGATTTGGTAGCGTATGCTACTGGTTGACCACTTTGGAGTAAAACTGCTCCTAAACTCTTGGAACTTGCATCTACTGACAATGTTACGTTGTCATTGACGTCATAGTACTTCAGAACTGGTGGTTCAGTGAGTACTTTTTTAATTTTGTCAAACGCTTCTTGCTGTTCTCTGTTCCAGACCCATGCTACATCTTTTCTCAGCAACTGCCTTAATGGTTCTGTTAATTTGGACATGTTGTTTATGAACTTGTGCAAATATGTTACCATGCCTAGCAGTCTTTGTAACTGAGTTTTGTTTTCTGGCGTTTTCAGCTTGTTTATCGCTTGGACTTTTTCTATGTCTATTTTTAGACCTTCGCTTGATAGGATATGCCAAAGGAATTTTATGCTTGGTTTTGCAAAAATACATTTTTCTGCGTTTAATTTCATTCCAGCATTTTCCAGTTTCTTCATGACTTTTGCAGTGATTTCTTCTAACTTCTGTTTTGACCCTGCATGTATCAATATGTCATCCATTGAACATTCTGTATTGGGCATGTCTCTTAACAAGGAATTCATCACTTGTTGGAAGACTTCTGGTGCTGATGCGAGACCAAATGGAAGTCGCGTATAACAATATCTTCCCCAAGGAGTAGCAAATGTTAGGTATTTTTGAGTTCTTTCACTGACTTTTATTTGCCAGAACCCTCTTTTGCAGTCTAACAAAGAGAAATACCTGGATCCTGCAACTTTAGCTGCGATTTCTTCCATCGTTTTCAGAGGATAATGCCTTCTCAATAAATTCTTGTTAACATCGGTAGGATCAATGCATATGCTTATTTGGTTCTTTTTTCTTACTATAACCATTGGACTGACCACCGGTGTTGGTTCTGTGATCGATTTAATGACTTGTAGGTCAACCATTTTATCCAGTTCTTTTTTAACGGCCTCTCTTATAACGTAAGGAATTCTTCTGGCTGGTTTTATTTCGAAACTTGGATTTGGCACTAGGTCAATATCATATTCAAAATTTGTCAGGCATCCCAGTCCCTTGAAAACATTAGTTTCCTGCTTTTCTGTAGAAAGTGCGTTAACTCTTTGAATTAGTTTTAGATTTTTGCACGTATTTCGACCTAATATTGGGCTGACATTCTCTCGAACGATTTTGAAGGTTATTTCTGCTTGTTTACCTTTAACCGTACAACTCAAAGTTGTTTCACCGATCACTTTAATTTTGTGATCCGTAAAACTCACCAATCTGGCTGTTTTGGATGGTTTTAGTGAAATTTTGGCTTCTAACTTCTTTAGTAACCTTAATGGAAGGACATTGCATTGTGCCCCTGTATCTAGCTTGACTTGGAACTTTTGCTGCTTGTATTTGACAGTTTCATTCCATTCGTTGTCTTCTTTTGAGCTGATCGCGTGCACATACACAACTTCTTCATCTTCCGTGATGGAGTTGATTTTGCTTTTTTGTTCGACCTTCTTTTTGTTTTGGCTGAAGCACTTTTTTGTTAGGTGACCTTTTTTCCACAGTTTTCGCAACTTGTGTTGTAGGCTGGACACTCTTTTTTTCCGTGCTTGGAACCACATCTTCTGCAGTCGAATTGTTCTTTTGATGAGTCTTTTGAGTTCTTGTTTTTTCTTATTACGTGTACTTCTTTTGCCTCTTCTTTTGTTATCTCGTTCATTTGTCTGGACGTTTGTTCACTTGCCCTACAAATCTTAATTGCTTTTTGTAGATCAAGGTCATCTTCTGAGAGTAATTTTTCTCTCAACTTTACATCTTTGACCCCGAGAACTATTCTGTCTTTTATAAGGCTGTCACATAAATTTTGAAACTCACAGGTTTTGCTTTTGTTTGTGATATTAGTTAAAAAATCATCAAAGCTCTCACCTTCTTTTTGCTGTGTCGTGTTGAAGACGTACCTTTCATATGTGGTATTTAACTTTGGTATAAAATACGCCTCGAATTTTTCTTCAATTATTTTTAGGTTGCTTTTTCCGGCCTCTGTGAGCGTGAATGTGTTAAATATTGCCAGTGCCTCTGGTCCGATTATTGTCATAAAAATGGCAACTTGCATGTTTGGTGTTTTCTTATCTAATTCTGCTGCAACTGAATAGAAGTCGTACTGTTGTTTCCAGAGCTTCCAATCGTTGATCATGTTTTCAGACAAGTGTAAAGGTTTGGGTGGTCTAATTTGGACGCCACTGGACCTCATTGTTTCTTCCTCAGCATGGGACATTTTCAGACACTAGTTACTTTATTTTATCACTTATTTTTCACTGCTTTTTACTTTTTGGCACTTAAAAACAAGACTTCTGACACCATGTAACGTGTGGGCAATTACACACAACGTTAAGAGAACATATTTTATTAGTTAACACTTATTTGCATATGATTATTATATTATACGACAAGTACACAACAACATTAAGTAAATACACGACTACGCCATTGACAGCGATTGCCAACTGGGTGCGGCCCATGAACTTGACCGTCAACCTGTGTCTGCCGTGCGTTCGGATTTACCGCAACCAGGATCGTACGTAAGCGCTTCTGGTTACGTTACAATTGGGGTTATCGATGATAACCTGTTGTTGTCTAACTTTAATTGTCTTAAAGATGCTAAATTTTCATAAGCATGTGGTTCAATAAGGTGTATTTCATTATGAGAAAAGTATAGATCACGTAGGCCTTCCAAACCTTTCATTTTTGGCACTACTTTTATCTTGTTATAGTCCATTGATAAAAATGTTAAAAGATTTAAGTTTTCGAAAGCATTCGGGTTAAATTCTAGATCGTTATTATCTAAGAATAAAGTTATTAAATTCTCGTTAAACGCACCCAGTTCTATTACATTAATTTCATTATTATCCAGATGTAGAACCCTTAAGCTTACTGAATTAAAGGTATTAGTTTGGATAACTCTCAATTTGTTGTTAGACAGGCTAATAGAGTACTGGGGGGTTGATTGATACACGAATACACCTACTTCTAAAACTTGTATACTATTTTTGTCAAGTAAAATCGAGCGAATATTACTCACATTTGAAAACGTATTTTTACGTAAAGCATACAATATATTGTCTTTCAACTCTATATATTTTAAGTTTCTCAATTCTTCAAAAGCATTTGGCAATATTCCACGTAATTTTTGAGTAATTGCCAAGTTTTCTAAATTCTTCGTTTTGTTGAGCATTCCAAGTGTTAAGATGTTGAGGTTACCTTCCTCTGAAGAATCCAGTTCGCCGCTTTCATCGTCTGATATTTCCAGAGTTTTCCAATTCAAATTACCAAAATCGTTGACATCACCAATTTGTGAACAATGCACAGAACTCGATTTAATCAAACAATCACCACTTATTTGTAAAGGGAACACACATGCTAGAGTAAGCAGTATTATTAGAATCATTGTTGTTCTGATAATTCTTCAGGAGACACTAAAATAAATGTATAATGAGAAAAAATACATCATTTAGATAGTGAAAGGTTATCATGTTATACTTGACCAATGCTTTTATTGCGACTAAGAATGGATTAAAAGGAATAAGTTCACTGTAAAAATTCTAAAAACCCATTTCTAATTCTCCTTTACTGCATTACTACTAAGAGTTTAAATAAAACGTCAAATGTCCAGCATTCAAATTTACTTGAAAAACTTAAAACGGCAATAATTTTCACAACAAAATATTTCAGGCTAAAACAAACCAAGTGAACAAGGAAAAACATTCGTAATCAAAGTTTCTTAGTATTTCTAATTTAAGAAGATATCGAAGAAAGGTAAAAAAATCTATTACAACTAAAATGCAAGAACAGGAATACGTTTCTATAAATATAATATACACAGTACTTAAACGAGTTACCAATTTTGAACATCCATTACTGTCCAAATTGAATTTTTACCACCCACCAACCTCAGTTCCTTAATGATCTTTGAAATTTGTGTGTGGTTCCATTGTCTAATCCAGAACTCTTCTTTGTCTTAAGCGATATTTACATTGCATGGACCACACCATACATGTGAGAACAATGCACAAGGCAATCTTCCAGTTTGGCCAATCGCTTTTCTTCTGGTATTCCAATCTGTAACTCCACAAAATTTCGAAGAACTATAAATAGACGATAGGAACACTTCCAAGCTTAACATAGTCCCATCTTCCACGACAATGTGAACACAATGATTAGACTTACATAATATATTTAAAAAACTGCTTAAAGCTAACTTTTAATACAAATATTATCTAAACATTACAATTATTTTTTTATATTATTATTGTGTTAGTCATTTTGTTAGTATTTACATTACAGTTTTGTTAGCTTTAGAAGTTATAATTGTTAGAGTTCTCATTTTAATGTTTTTTTTTTGATTTTTTATTTTATTTTCTCAACGAATTTTGATCCATTGCTTTTTTCTGAACCCATATACATACCGTGTGACTAACTTCCATGTGTACATGGGGAAATAACATGGGCAATTACATTTTTGGGGATTCCTGCTCCCCATGTGTAGTTACAGTGGTGGTAAAGGTAGCAATCGAAAGACTATTTTTTTTGCATATGAGGATATCAAAAACTCTGCAATTTTCCAATTTATTAAAGCATTAAAAGCAAAAATTACACTATTAATTTTCAAATTAAAACACGGATATTCATCAGATTACCTATGACAATTTAGTTTATTCTAATCAAAGACTCCCTTGATTCTAATTTCTAATTCGTCTCAACTGTCAACATTATTTATCGACAATTTAAAATTTGGGTTTCAAAATGAACAAAAATATTTATTCAGTTGAAGAAAAGGTTTTCATTGTGAAAACATTTTACGGCGGCAATAGTCTATTTAGGCTTATTTACTGTAAAATTTAATAACAGTCCTATTACTTCGGTAACAACAATAAAAACTTTAGTTAAGAAATTTGAAGATACTGGGAATCTTTCATTGAAAGAAGGTAATTTTTACTAATAAATTTACTTGGTTTTTATTTAGATAATTCTGATTCGCTTATTATTATTACCTAGTTGTTAATTCCCTATTGTTCACTAACTTAAATTTTACTGGGATTGTGAGAAATTTAACAAGTGATAACGTGGAATGTAATGTTTCAAGAGAAACTGTCCGTAACATATTAAAAAAAACAAACATCATCCCTTTAAATTCCAATGTCACCAAGAGTTACTTCCTTTTGACGAAGAATCAAGGCAATCGGGATCGCAGCTTCCTCTCATCAATTTGTTTTACCGATGAGTGTACCTTCACTTTAAATCAAGAGCCAAATTCACAAAACGTTAGGCATTGGGCCCAGGAAAATCCCAGAATAAATCTAACCACTACAACGCAATACCCTCAAAAAATCAATATTTGGGCAGGCATTTTTAATAATCGCATTATAGGACCATTTGAAATACAGAGCAATTTAAATTCAGAAGCTTATTTAGATCTTTTAATTAACCATATTGGCCCTGCATTAGAAGAAGTTGCACATGCGAATCAGGAGGTCTGGTTTCAGCATGACGGATGCCCAGCACATTTTGGAGCACAAGTGAGGGAATTATTAAATGAAATATTTCCAGAGAGCTGGATTGGTCGAGGTGGTGCTATAAACTGGCCAGCTAGATCTTCCGATTTGGCACTGTGTGACTTTTTCTTGTGGGGTGATTTAAAAAATAAGATTTTTAAAACTCGTCACCCAAATATTGATTCTTTAAGAAATGCTATTTTTGCGGAATGCAACTTAATAAACGATCGGCAACTTGCGAATGTGAGAAATTCTTTAAGAGATAGATTCACTTTCTTTTGATATCTGGTATATTTTCAATTTCTGAGACGTGACATACTTCTTTAAATTTAGCTTCCTGCTGTTTCAAGTTATTTTCTAAAATATTTACTTTTTCTTCACAATTAGATATTTTACTATTAGCATTATTTAAATTTTCTTCATTTCTTTTTAATTTAAATTCTTGTTTGTTCTGAACAATTAGATTTTTCCGCGTTAGCAATATTTAGCACTTCTTTACATTTAGTGTCTTGCTCTATGAATCTTTGAACTAATTTATTAATTTGTTCTTGACAATTGATTGTCGCCCTGCTGGCGTTATTTAATATTTCTTCATTTAATCTTAATTTCGTATCCTGCTCTTTTAAACTTTTATCCAGATTTAGCTTTTGTTTTTCACAATCAGATTTCGTGACATACTAGAGTCAGAGATAGGAATAAAAAGAGGTAGGGGTAGGCCTAGATTAGACTACTGCTCTCAAATAGTTAGGGATGTAGGATGTTCTACTTTTAGGGAAATGCGTAGGTTAGCTCAGGATAGAAAAGAATGGAGGTACGCGTCCAACCAGTCTTCGGACTGAGAACCTTATGATGATGATGATGATGAATCAGATTTATCTGTGTTAGCATTGTTTAATTTTTCTTCATTACTTTTTAATTTAAATTCTTGTTCTGTTAAATTTTGTTCTAACTTCTTTATTTGTTCTGAACAATTAGATTTTTCCGCGTTAGCAATATTTAGCTCTTCTTTACATTTAGTATCTTGCTCTAGATTAGATTTAGGTGTGTTGGAGTTGTTTAACTTTTCTTCATTTAGTTTTAGTTTAGTGTCCAGTTCGTTTAAATTTTGTTTTAACTTTTTGATTTCTTCTTCAAAATTAGATTTTGCCCTATTGGCACTATTTAATTTGGAGTCCAGTTCTTCTAAACTTTGTTTCAATTTCTTGATTTGTTCTTCAAAATTAGCATTAGTTACTTTATTTTCAGTTTCTTTAGGTTTTAATTTATTTTCACATTTACCATCACAGTTTTTTGCTTTTATAAAATGTGCGTCATACTTTGCTCGTCCCCCACGAAGACGTATTTTAACAACATTTCCATTTCTTACTTTAGAAACGTGTAATTGCCCTTGCACTAACTCATACGCCCCACTACAAGAACCAAAAAATATTACGCCTGCTAAATTGTGCATTGCGAGCAATTTGGCATCATCAGGCAATTTGTTTATTCGTTTAGCAGTTTGTTCTCCATCTTTCAACGCTTAATATTCATATTCACAAGAACTTTTCTTCACGGTAAAATAAATGTTATATTTTTGTCGAAAGTAAGCATCGGCAATAATACCAGAAACAACATTTCCACTTATGCCTGGTATTTTTCTAGCGTTACCAGATCCATGTCTTGCTATGTAAGCACCATCACTTGCTCCATAACAATCGAAGCCTCTCATGTTATGAACTACAATTTTTTTTGCACAAAGCAGGGCAACTCTTTAAAATCAACTTCCGCTTTCTCTGTTTTAAAATTTAAAATTATGACGCTTTGATCAAATAAACTACTTAATCCGATTAAATACTTATTAAAAATTCTAATAGAGATCGACTTGTCCGGAGCGTCTCATTACTGGGTCACGAATAAAATAATAAAACTTAATGCAGTGAACAAATCATGGCTAGGGATGTGCGATTTTAAATTTTGAATCGATTTTCTGGATTAATCGATTCGTATTGAATCTTTATATTTTTTATTACTATATTTATTCTATTTAATGTAACGATCCATATCGATTCGAGTCAAGTATCGGCTTCGACTATTAAGACAACTGATTAATCTATACGATTTTTTGTTAGCTCTGAAAATAACATTAATTGAACAGTTACTATCAGTCCAGGAAAATTAGGTTTTATTAATCCAAAAAAGTTTTTAAACTTGATATGAACATTGTTCAATATTAAAAAAAACGGTTACGTAAATTTAAAAAAAAAATATGCAAATAATATGCTGAACGGCCGAAAGCAGTAGGTAGTAAAAGATGAAAGCGAGTAGGGGTTATTCTGGATGTTATATAAATTCAAATCAGCGACACAAGAAAGTGGATCATCCGACATGATTTATAGAGGCAACATTAAGAGTGGGTGGCCAGAATGTCGGCTGCAAGAGAGGATGGATGTTAGATTATACGGAGATTACTATTATTTGATTAGGGTGGCTAAACATCCTCCATGTTGTGTACGCCAAATGCGTCCCCCTTATCTTTGGTGCGAACTATCCCCGGGTCAACCCTTACACGGGATCTCTCTCTCGCTCTTCCACCCCGGTATTATCAACCAGCATGACAAAATATAAACAAGGGCCTTATTTCATTTATTATGTCGTGGACGACTGTTTGTGCCAACTACATTTGTTGTGTGAAGCTTATAAAGATTTGTATTTTAGACTTATACAGGGTGTCAATTGAGCAAACGCGACTATTAAGATATTGCGATAAAAGTTCATAAGCTGAAACAATGAAAGTTTAGGGACTATGTAAGGAGGATCTAAACGTAGCGAAACATCGGCTTCAAAACTGAGTTTATATCACATATTCTCTCTAGACGCTCGGCAAATATTGATATTGCACTAGATGTGTCTTCTTCGAATAGCTCTCAAAAACTTATGTCTATTATCTCGGGACTTGCAGGATCAGAAAACTCCGCGACTATAATAGAAACTATTGTACGCACATACATATAATATAGACATCAGAAAACATAATAGCCCTCTGAAATAACTTGCAACGCCTGTTTGAGTAAGCCAGCGTCGGAAACGAGCCCTCGAGAGAAATTCAATTCCTCCTGCATTTAATTAATTACAAACCTTAATGAAAATTGATTCAATGTACCTTCAACTTCACAGATCTGCCCCACACGCTGCGCCGGCGAAAATAATTCCTCATCTCTCCCTAATTATGGGATGCTTATCTTATTTCGTTACAAGACCCTCTTCAGCTTCGAGAGTTATTAATTTCCTCGGTTAATTAAAAATTGCATCCATAACGTGCACCTAGCTTTTGTATCCTATTATTGTTTTATCAGAGTGGCTGAAGTACTCTGTAGTTCCCTCTTTTTTAATGAATCACTTGTATACTGCATAGAGTGCGCTTTGAACGCTTTGAAGTTTTTTTGAAAATGGAAAGATTATTGTTAGAGCTTACGGTATGTAATAGAGCGAGAGATTTGGCGCAGTCGGTAGCAGAAAACAACCATTTCATACTTTATCCATAGTATATGCTACCACAATCAGTTCAGCGGTAACAAATTTCAATTTCCTGCCCTCTGGCGTAATACAAAGAAAAACTTTGTAAAATGCGGGCCCTCCAGCTTTCTATGTTATTGTTCCGTTTGTGTTTTTAATTTCTCGTTGCAGATAAATTTTATACCGGTAATTTGTATATTTTACTGCGTGTAGGGGTACGGATGTGGAGTGTGAGGGTGCGTGAGCCCTGAATGGGGTAAATAATAAATTCGAAAATGTTTATCTCTCACAGTAGGTACATGAAATTATATATAGGTATATTTGCTGTTCGATATTTGAATTTTCTGCGATTTAGTTACTTCCACCTCTTGGAATTATTTATCCGAACACCAAGACATTTGGTCCGTACAAGATAGAACTCCTCAACCCCGCTGGACTTCTAAGGATGAGAATATGCAGCCTTAAGCGGCTGTTGGAAAACTAACGAAAATCTAAAGAAAAGCGCCTGTGAGCAGGCGTTAGGAAGGTCCCCGATTTGCATGGAAGTTGGTCGTAAAATTAAAACCGGATGCCTCGGAATAATAATATGTTCTTGGGGGAAATGTTTGCTTTTCATTTAAACTGCCAGCTGATTTGTTGCTTCAGTATAAATTTCAGGTTCGGAGTTGAAATGGCAGGAAAGAAGGTTCTGTTGAAATTTAACATTCTTGACTTTAATCAGTTACTTGATACTGAAACAACTTTCAAGGGCTTCTCAATTAAGAGGGAAATTCGCGTAAGATAATACAATACACCCAGAGTTTCGTATAGAAGTCGCTTTATTCGAAATTGCTTTTAGAGGCAGGTAACCACAAAAGTTGGTCAATATCTACATTGTCCTCATTTACGCGAAAATGCGAAAATTCTTGGAAGTATTATATTAAAAACTTGATGTGCTGTTAAAGCAATCCTAATAAATTTGTTGAAAGTTACAAGATGGAAAGGTGAACGATCTACTAAATTTCCTACAACCCTGTTACAGAGGTTAAAGAACCTCTTTACAACTCATAATTCTTACCCCGCGAATGTTTTTGTCGGCGTCTATACACCCCATCTCGCATCCCCAAACAAAGCCGAGTAAGTTGTAAACTTGGTAGTAACACAAATTGATGCACGTAATTATTACATCAAAACATTAGCAGACTATTAAGACAGCAACTCTCGCGAACTATACAAACTTGTGCATGTCTTGTAGGTACGCAGATGCATCAGAAATTTAGTTATGAGCAAAAGCCAATTCATATTCCAGGCATTGAAGGCGACGTTGACAGGTCATGGCAATCTGTAGTGTTGGGCCACGGGAGCAGCACTTCGTCAAGAACACGCCTTGACAATAGCACTGGGAATCAGACGCGTCGCATGTGCTTCAGTACAAATTCTCTAACACGCATCGTTCCGCAGCAGTCGTTTGCTTTGGGCATAATAAAATTGCTCACGGTAAATCACTGCGGAACTAAGGGGATGAACGAACATATGAGTTCAAACTTAAATGTGCGCGTACCAGAGGAAGGTAACTAAATAAAATAAGAGTTAAAAATAGCTATTTATATTTACAAAATACGCAAGCAGCAATTCAGAAGCCAATGAACACGGGATTTGTGGAAACAACCGACTTATTTACATTCTATTTATTCGATGTATTCTATAGTTTCCCTTTGTATTTCCACCGTCTATTATAAAGTTAACAATCTGTAACCGTTCGGATAACTTTTCCCAACAATCGACGAATAATTTCCATAACTGCAAAACTTTGCAATTGAACGGCATTTTTTTTATTTATCATTTTTGGTTCGGCGGTCGTGTTCCGCGCGCGGAATGATTTACAGCACGCACGATTTCAAAAAGGAAACCGTAAATACCAATAAATTTTACATCGTAATTTCAGACTTCCCCTGATTTCACTTTGAAATGTAAATTTATGCGGCTTAACAAGAGTCGTTTAGCTCTGGGGAGCGTCTTTTGGCAGCTACGGAGGCGTAGGTTGCCGTACTCATTTTCACATTTTACTTTTCAATTCCTCCGGCATTCACAATAAGAAAACAAAAGTTTCGCTAATTGTACGTCAATTAGCTCGCGAAGTCGCGATTAATGGCAGCTCTCCCCGCCGCACAGTCCCACTCTGACTCTTTCTCTTCGCGCCAAGGGCGGCTGAATAATACAGAAGCTTTGTTTAGAATCAGGACAATTAGCTCAGAGTGCCAACTACCAGTCATTCTTGGAAATGCAGAGGTGCCCATATACAATTCAAAACATTTATTGGTGTCGAAAATAATATGTATGTATGAAATATTTTCGACGTTATTCTTATTCAATAACTTCACACATTCAGGGTGCATTAATCAATAGAGCAGTAAAGTGCACAACACAGTCCTAGAAATCTAAGCGGCTGGCTGTCAAAACGCCCGTTTTTATTGTACTCCATCACGTAGAAGATGGAAAGCTTACGTAGAGATTAATGAACCAAGTAAATTTGGGGGAATTTTTGCTACTTGATCTCCTACTTACATTTCTTTTTTATATTTTCCTGATGTCAATTAAATATTCGTGTATCTCGAATTGAATTACTTCCTTTGTGGGATATTGCCTTACTTTTGTTCAAAATATTTAATTTGTTTACTCCGAATTATCTTTGTTTTCCATGTCTGCTGTCAGATTAAATAAAGAAAATTTTTAGTGATATCCTGCTTTATAGACAAGTCCAGTTTTCTCTTAAATTTCCCAACAACACATCCTATCGTTATCTGAAACTTGTGCCTACAATATTCCGTTGATAAATGGTGTAGAAAATCGAAGCACTCGATAGGATAGCAAAAATGATTGCTAATAATAAATAACTTTGCCCTCGACGCAGCTTTTTCACGGAAATTCGAAAATGATTAAAACAGCTTTGTGCTCTTATGTAAGAAATTATTTACTGAAGCAGCGAACAAGAGCAGCCTGTTACAGTCAAAATTAGACTTAGAGTTCTTTATTTAAAATAGTATGCGCGTTTACTCTATATCATGGTTTCTCGTTGCAGTTTTCTATAAAAAGGGTAGCAAATAATATAGATCTCCACTAGAATTATCGATCGACCTCGTTAGATGGCTCTTCTATTACCGTATTTTTAGAAACTACGTCTTATTTTGCTAGCTTGTTAGTATATTTTCAATCACGCTACAGTACGCACGTATGGATACCTAGCTCTCCTGGTTTTGGACTAGTTTTTATGTCCCCGGAATTCGTTCGGATTTTTCCAAAAGAGTAGTTAATATCGGAAATCTTTATAGTGATTTGCAAGATTCTTCGATGCTTTGAAAAAGGGTTTAATTCTCATTGGCGTAATATTGAATAATAGTTATTTAAACTTCCAATAATTATTGGAATTGTTTTTTTTTGTTTAGAGGTCTAGAGGCGCTTAGATCGGGCCCCACGTTGGGCGCCACTTCTTATTACCAAAATCGGGTCTCTTAAGGTAATAATAGATTTAAAATCTTGTAGTACGACGACCCACTCCCTTCTTCGACTGCTGCCTTAGCCGAGACCAGAGAGTCCACTGGGCTCGTTAAATCTATTATTACCTTAAGAGACCCGATTTTGGTAATAAGCCGGTTTCAAAATTTCATCACAATTCTTAAATTCCTGTTGTACAACTACAAAATAAGTTTAGATTATAAGATTTTTGGATAACGTTAGGAACCAGCTATAATCAAGAAGAGATGGATGACCAACATCGATCTGAGCAACCAATAACTGAACATTGTAAATTCATTGGAAAACTTATGGATCAATGCACTTGTCAAGTTTAAATCTTGATAATTTTGTAAGAGGCAAACACCGTAAAAAATTATCAATGCAAATGAGGGGCCGCGAGGGCAGTAAAATTCTTCATGGGGATATTACCGGCATTTAAAACTGCTTATGAGCATCGGAATCCATAAATCTTGAAGAATTATTCAGGCAGAAGGGACCGAAACCACCGACAGTATAAATACATCCTCGAACGCTTTATTTTACGAATTTAGGCCTGACGGGGCGTTTTAATTTTATGTGCCGCTCCCACGCAAATTGAGAACCCCTTCCGCACACGCGTTTTACCCTGGTTTACTTTATCGACTTCGGTGTTTCATTTTCCGAATAGTTTTACCCGCCATCCATCACATGTCGCCGAAAAAATTGACCGATGACCGCAAAAACACTCTCTAAACGCCACGCTTCCAAACTCCTCGTTAAATGTATATTATTCCGAATAACGTTCTAAAATTAGATCCAGAATATTCGAAAGGTAATCTCGTACTCGTACGCGCTATTATTTCCAAGATTTATTCCTCCACGATCTTAGAAGATTTATAAGATTACTGAGTCCTCGCAAGACAAGTCATATTTATATTTTTATCTGTTGTAACAAACGGCCCTAGAGAAGTAAGAAAAATATGAGATAGCTGTCGAAATGTGAGCCTGCTTTCCGGTGATTTATCTTCGGCGCTGCGTTCTCAATTCCAGTTTTGCTGTCTGATTCAGCAGTAAGAGATAAACAGAGAAGTATAGGACCACTGTGCCAAAAACGGGCTTAAAATTTAAGATCAAATCAAATATCAAATCATCCGTATCTTATGAAACATTAAAAATTTGTTTTTGTCTGAAACTAATAAAGAATTTTTAAAAACAGCAAATAGTCGCCTGCACCTGAAGCCCGACTTTTTTTAAAAGACGCAATAACAGTTGAGTTAAGCTCGAGCACTCAAGAGCTCGTAAATTATACATAATGAACTCCTGTTGTAGACAGTAGTTTCGATTATGAAACATTAATTACTACCCTCTTCGCGCGCTAATCCCCCAACGAAATCCCTCATAAAGACTGCATTAAATTTGATACAGCCACCCCCACTATCTAGCTATCTGGAAGTTCTTAGTTTGCGACTCGGTTTCACAACACCTTCTGCAATAACGGAGTCAAGGACACCCCACCGTTGAAATTAGTGCAGTGAGATTAATGTGTTGTCAGCGCTCTTCTATTATACCCCAAATATGTTCGATGTAGCTGAGGTATGGACCACGCAATAGTAAACATCGTGACCTTCAAACGTAGAACGCATGCGCATATGATACGTCGCCATCTTGTAGTATATTGGCACTGACAGTTCAATGTAACCTCAAAGTCACACTTACATTTTTTATCAGTACATTGTATTTAAACTTTTTGAAAAATATCTAGCGTGTTAGTACAATTATCTTTATGCAAAATAACAAAATACCACCTGTTAAACTAATTATACCAACACAGGCAAATTTTTCATCCGTTTATTTCGCTTTAAATCTCCCAGATGGAGACATTTATGAGTATACCCCACAAATAATTTTTCGTTCGTGCCAGACTTTTTGAGAATCGCCAAACATACACTTCCTTGATTATATTTCCACCGGGGAAAAATAAAAATCTTAATTCACATAAGCGCTAGATAAATATTTCATTCTGATTGCCAGATGGCGTGCTCGAAAGCTCTAATATTAAGCCCTGACTTTTAAATCAACTTTCCATACGAAATATTACTATTGCCTTTATTCCGCAGATGTGGTTATATCCGTAAAGTGTGCCCAATAATCAACAGCGTGTCCTTAATTCATAATAATTTGAAAAAATTGTCACGCGAGTTATTGAACCGCTGCAGCATTTCGAGTTGCTTTATTTGACGTTTAGGTCTTGTTGTGATATTACGTATCGGTGGGATTGTCTATTAGGCCTGTTATCAATATATTGCTAACGCTTTGATATCATTAAATTTATAGCTGCGAACAAAGGGAAGGTAACTGTTTCTGACATTTGATCTATTCTGTTTGATGTTGATGAGAGCTCATTCCCTTCCGAATTTATGGCTTCGCCACTGCCTCATTGGTACATAAAGCGTCAAACCGTTTCGACTGAAACAAAATACATACAAATTCGTCAGTTAAAATAAACAAAAAGGAATTAACGAAAATGAATAAACTATAAAGAAAGACTGGTTCGATGAGGAGTGCGTAAGAGCCACAGAGAAAAAGAACTAAGAGAACTAATGTTAACAAAAAATAATAATGAAGAAAATATGACGTGGTCTCCCACGACCATCTATAGATCTCAAGCAGAATCTTAATTCGTCTGAGGATAGGAAGTTTCTCCAGTTTACAAGATCCCAGTGTTCATGATTTCGAGAGACAACTAGTAGAGCTCTGCGGTGCTCAACCGGCGCCTCCACCAAAAATGAATTTTATTTTTATACATACCTTTTGCAAGAGAAATACACCAGTGCAATTTTAAATGACTCAGAAGAATCCCAAACTGTTCATGACTTCATTTTCTAATGATCCAATTTAAAACCGTTAGTGGACCGAAGCAAAAGTCCGCCCGGCCGATCTAATTTGTATCTCGAAATTTGCCGCAAATAAGCGTTCCGCAGGGTTTCTGATCTACAATGTACGACTCATTACGTCCCATTAGGGAGTCTATCCGAAGGGGGTGAGCCGTAAAGGCACACGTCCTTCTCTCTCGCGCCTCGCCCGATTTAAAATTTATCGTGTCTCGTAAAGAAGGACCAGTGTAGTGATTTTCTACGCCATTCATCTTGGCCCGAAACCTATTTAGATTCTTCAGAGGGCGCAGCGGAGCGCGAGAACAACCGGCGGACGGAAGGCGTCCACTTTCTAATAGTCTTAATTTCGCCGGTCCCGTAATTTAAGCATAAATACCCCACGATTTAAAAGGCAATTTGCACCCCCACAATTCAAGCGGAATCTTACGAAAAACATATAAATTTTATATTTCTGAGGCTAAACCGGTCCTTGAAAATTAGGTTCTAAAAATAGGTGCCCTGGAGGTAAATTCATTTCGAGTAGGCTAAAAAAATTGGTAAAAGCAAAATGTTTGAGATAACAGGTATAGAATTACAAGTTTTAATATTGTTGGAGGAAAATAATCCTTTAAAAGCTTGAGTGCTGCGGGTAGTTCAGATATATATTTAACTTTTGTTTTATGAAATTGGAAGATAAACAAAGGAAGTATGACTATTAAATTAAAGAAGCGATAAAGTTACAATAATACTGAGTTTCTGTTATCACCATCATAAAGTTTTCGATCCGAAGACTGGTTGGACTCGTACTTCCATTCTTTTCTGCTCGAAAAATGTTTTAAAATGCACGTAGTTTTTAAGCTTTAACAGAGGTTACTTTTAGCGCATTTCGTAGGTGCGCTTTTAAATCATGTTATTCCGTCAGAGGCACCGCACGACCTTCTTTGTGTTCCTCACGCAAAATGTAAATTGTTTTGTGTGCACCGGCGCTGGCAAACAGTAGAATTAAACAAACATGTCATGAATGATACACAATGCAAGCTCTGTACAAATTTGATTTCCGCAGCGCGTTAAAATCAGCCGCCGTTGCCGTGGATCAGGACTCCGCTTTTGTTAGGGGGTACAGTAGTGGAATATCCGGGCCCGAGGAAATATACTTTACACACAGCACAACAATCCTCTTAATTGCTGTGTTGGTCGGTACGGCTGAACTTATATTAAGACGCGGAAAACAAAGCGTTTCGGGGGGAAGAGGCAAGAAGTGTAACCGACGACCTGCGGGTTGCTCACGGTTATACCCTGGGACTTGGTACATGATACTACCTAGATTAAAATCGCTACCAGAACTGAGCAAACTGTAATTACTGGAGCTTTGCGATCTCACTGCGCATTCCTTTCTTTGAAAGCAAGCGGTTTCTATCACTAGGTATGTTTAATTGTAAATAAAATCGCGAGTCTTGGACTCAACCGTATACAGTTACGTCTAGAATATACTTTTGATAACAGAAGTACCTTACAATGTATACATTTCCTCAGAAATAAAATTAAGTGAAGGGATTTAATACAATCTTCAAAATAAACATGAATTTTAGTCACCTATTGATATTTAGTTTCCTTATTTTTTTGAGATAATGCAGTCAATGTTTGGAACATAATTTATTAAACACCATGTCATATTCATCTTGTTTTGGACTCCCGCATATAAAAAGTTATTTATTTTCTTTCTTTAAGCATAGAGGATGTTATAGGATTCAAGAGGATTATTTCAAAAAGTCTAAATTTTCAGGGAAGAGGAAGAAATGTTGAAGAGACACCAAAAACTTCTTGTCGCGAAATCGAATCACAAGTTGGTGTTTCCAAAACAAAAGTTCTAAAAATACATATTTAAAAAAGGCAAATATAGGACATATAAAATTCAAATTATTCACCATCTCTTCCCGGGAGATCAAGAAAGAAGGCTTAATTTTTGTAGGTGGTACTTAAAGAAAATTCAAGAAAATCCAGAATTTGGACGGTCTGTCATTTGGACAGATGAAACTCACATAAGCAGCGTAGGATTATTTAACAGGCATAATGTGCGTCACTGGTCTGATACAAATCAGCACCAAACTTTTGGACGTCAGAGGCAAGGACGTTTTGGATTTAACGTTTCGTGTTTTATTTTGGGTGGTCAGCTTCTTTCATCTAACCTATTTCCAGTGAAACGGAATTAGTAAACGTAAGCATCAAGTTGTCTAGTACGTATACGGAAGTGCGGTTAGGCAGAATGAGGCCCTCTGTCGAACCGAAGCAAATTAATAGAAACCTTCTTTAAATGCTGCGAAGCATAATGAACTTAAGAGCCATGATCTAATTATAAAGGACCCTTACACAAGGCTACAGCTTAATTTACTCCACTACTAACATTAATTGACTCCAAATCGTAAGAAGATATTCGCTTAGTGGAAAATGTAACCCTCCTTGTTGCGACTATCCAAACACAATATCGAGATGAATTTCTAGAGAGTCATGCACATGCACTTTAATTTCGAATGGCTGGAAAACGCAGGGAATTATGGATGAATCTTCTTAAGTGTTATCAAAGTCGTCTCATTAGCTTTAATAGGGAGGGGGATGAAGAGAATTATTTGCTGAGCTCTTTATTTGTAATCGTTCGTAATATTCTACCCTTATTCGCTTGTCTTCCAGCCAATATTTCTAAGTCTGTTGCAATTTTGCAAACGGAAACAAAATTTTATCTTTAATATCATATCGATGTTTTCTTCTATAGAAATATATCGGTCAATAAACATCCCAAACAGAGTTCCTGATCAACTCCTGTATTTCCCAGCTCTGTGGTACAAGAATATAAATCGCCCACAATAAATTAAAACGTGTATACGTTTTTTATTTTTATAAAGTACGAAGTCATGTTGTATATACAGAGCAATTCATCTTTCGGCTGCGAAATTACTTTGGCCTTATGACTCCGCGGTTTTCCCTGTCGAATTCCAGATGAGGCTGACGTTAACACACAACATTATTAGAATCTGCAGTTTTTAATCAAAAAATATCGGAGAAAAAGCCGCCCCAACGCCAACTTCGATTGTTATTTGAGCGGATGAAAGCTACTGCTTACTGCAGCGTAATAAAAAACTTGGATGAAATAGTAAAAAAAAGCTCCGGTTTATTTTCACTAAATCTACATGAATAAAACATGGGATGGTACGATGAATATTTCACGCCGTACCTTACGTTGTTTTAGTCTAATACGGAACTTTCCAAAACTACATGTGTGCGAAGTGTCGGATTTAAATAAATGTGGTTTAATTCTTGGTTCGCGTGAACGGATCACGTGAGAAGTTAATCTAAGGGCAATATCAGTTTAAAATTCGATTGTTTCATTAAAATTACGAGTCGCATGCAACAGTAAAGTTCTTTATTGTGTTCGGTTGACTGTAATAATGGCCGTCGCTTGATGCGGTCGAGCTTAATCTGCTCAAAGGATTTCGAACAATAAACATTATATTATTCAATTAAAGCAGCTGCAGTCATTTAATGGTAGCAATATTTTAGAAATGTTAAGATTACATTCGATTATGGGCGCCTTTTTTCGCGGCAAGATATTGAAATGTTTTCACAGAACATTATACGAGTAGATACACGCTTTATTAAATGAAATACCTTTCGTAATACATTTATCTACAGACTAACCAAATTTCAACTCATTGCCACAAATTTTATGAGTAGTAAAATCAAAATGATAATGTTCATTCCCTTGTATTTGGAAGGGATATCAAATAATTTTTTCCCAAAACTTATGTAGACATTTTCGGCAACTTCTTGGTGTCAAGCGCGCCCTCAAAGTTCTGAAACGATCCTGGAATTTTGGGCGTGACTTTGATACCCTATATTTCTGGCGTATACGTCGATATGTGAAGTGAAGGCAAAGTAAATACGGATTTTTCCCCGGGAGAAATTAAATAAAAGTATATTTTCGGAATTCGCTTTCGGCAGCGGCATTTCAACCCGAAGTTAACCTTCGAGTCCGTACACGTATATGAAAGGTGACTGCTGCTGAATAAAAAATGTTGGTCAAGAATGTACAGGCAAGGGCGATATAGCCCGGCGTCGAATACAACGGCCGAGACTGAGGGTTTGAGGTTTTATTTGATGTAACACATCAGCACGCACCCTTTCCCACGAACCACTTTCGGATGTATCAGTCCCGGGGATGCCGCCATGAAATACATGACTTGAAATTGAAATATTCTCGCCCGTAAAAACCTCGCACGCCGAATCGTAAAAGGAGTATTTTTTTCCTTGGTTGCTCCTCTTTTCTCCTTCGCCCCACACTTTCGTCACATACACAGATACTTTGACGAGTTCTACGCCACTCAAGTTGTCGGTAATAATAATTTATATTAACGGTTTATATCTCGCTAGAGGTTCCTTGGATGTAATGTGTTTTTTTCTTTCTCTCCTACTGCTCTTTTATGACCGCAAATTGTGTTGCTTTTATTATACTTCAATTTCCCGATATAAAATGAAAGTTATATCCACTTATTTTCTTCTCACACTTTTGTATATCTACCAGTTTTATCAAACAATTTTAGGAACGATCCATATCGATCTGCACTCACTGCCTCACTGGTAATGTTTAGAAATATCTGAATATTTGTTATTTAACCCTGATGTCCTATTCAGGCATACTTGGTACAATGCAACTCTATAAGCTGGAGACTTCTGTAGGAGGAAATTCGGGAGTAGGAATTGTTATGCCTTAGGGCGTGGTAACTAGATCGCTCTCCTGCAAGTACAGACCTTGATCAACCTTTTTATCTCCCAATACTCCAGAGCGCTCTCGGTCTTACAATTCCCCCAAAAAAATTAAATTTATGTTTAGATACGTATAGGTGAAAATGCAACATTCCTCTTCACTCTCACAAAATAAAGTTATTCCGGGTAAAAGGTAATTCAAAAGGCACTTTCAGCGATCGAATAAAAAATTCATTTGATTACATTTCCCCATATTTATGTGACACCAGATATTACGTACAGAATGGAAACCAATCAGGGGGAGCGGTGGCAGAAATTGCTTGGCAAATGAGACGAGAAATAGAAATCGCGGTTTCGACGGCAACCAGTTACTTTAAGATCATCCAAATTGAAGAGATAATTCACGGAATTTATACTGCACACAGCCCGGAAGGATATAATTGGAATTTTGAATAAGATAATAACAATAACAAATATTTTGCTATATGTAAAATTCCTTGAATTTTGTTTGTATTTGGAGGATTTTCAATGACAAATGTGTGGGGATCAAGATCGGCGATGTCCGAGCATATCCGCGAAGCGTGGAGGACTAGATTTTTTTTTTAATTCCCGAGAAAAATTGAGCGGAGCGAACAATATACACTCTCGCAGTCGGGCTGGGGCTGATAGATAGCGCGGAATGAGAATTAAGGCCGGCTCGATCCTAAATTATAGGCTACTTACACACCCGTAACAAAAGGCACCCTTTTAAATTTTTATGCTCCTTTCTGGCTGATTTCACAATCCACAATATCTCAAATTGCCGCAATTTGAACAGCCGCCGCACAATGGGATAATCAAACCTGAAATAATCGACCTCGTATTACAACACACTTGCCGACATTTTTATTTCCAGATAAAGCTCTGCTGATTACGAGTATGCTAGTGGAAATTATAATTAGACCAAGTTTCGCCAGTAGTTTCTAACTAAGCTGGAACTTTGCAACAAATAAGATATGCTAAACTACATAACTATCCTGTACAATAACTTGGTGAACCAATGGTAATTTGTTTTTTCTTAGATTATAGTATAATGTAGTAGATATTATTCTACCAATATTTGCTGAGCGCCTAGGGAGAAAATACAATATAAACTCAGTGTCGCTACGTTTTGCATTAGACACTGCCATATCGCGAAAACGCGCCCCGAAACTTTTGTTATTTCAGGTTGCGAACCGCGTAATATGCATTCCACGTCTGCAGGTTCGTCGTGGTGTTTTCTGGAAGAGTATTTTCTTTTGTGGTTATGTTCTAGCATTAGTACTGCCTTAAGAGATAGTTTTAAAAATGGCAACTATGTAATCACATCAAATTCTCACAAAATAAAATGACACTTCTAACACTAACATCACAAAAAAACTTGTGTGTGTCAGTGGCGGTTTCTCCTTAAGGTCAATTGGTCAATGACCCTCCTAAAATATTCTAATCAAAACCATAATTTTAATAAAAATATTTTTTGTCTAACAGTCTCAAATTTAAAATCTTCAGCGGTCTGCATTCGCAGCAATACTAGAAATAGCCAAGCGTCAAGCCGCGCTGCGCGCACGCTAGCAAGCCGGGACATTATTCAAATTGACCCTGCACAGCTCTTATGGCTTATGGAGAAATGCATGTAAAGAAGAATAGTGACAGCAGACGGCGAATTCTTGAGTGGAAGTGAGAGTCACCTTTTACTCCTATATCGCCAACGTGGTCATTGTCCCGATTACAACTGCGCAGAATCGAGTTTAGTTCTACAGTATTCAGTTATATTTTCTCTGGACTCTGGATCTCAGTTCTTCTTAGATAGCAGGCGGGAAACCTTTCTTTATTGTTGCGGATGTGAACTGTGATCGTTGTGAAGTTCTGATCGTTGAGAAATTTTGTGTGTTTAGCAAAACAAGATGAGTGTTGTTGAGGATATATTTGCCTTAAAGTCAGCTGGAACATTAAATTATGAACGCCGGCTTGAAAAGAGGGAAAGTGGACGGCCGAAACCAAAACTGAATTTGAAGCAGACAACAAAGGATAAAGGTAAAAATGTCCAAAGATATTTTAAAGAATCGATGTACAATTTGTGCGACTGGATTTTTGGATGCAGTGTTAAAAATGCGTTCTTTTGCTATCCGTGCTTATTATTTTCAAATGATGCTATATGGGCTAAAAATGGAGTAACCGATATTAAACATTTAAAAGACAAAATTACAAAGCATGCTTCTTCTGCTGCTCATATAAATTGTTCAATGAGTTACGCCAGTTTAGGACGTGTAGACATAAGACAGCAACTTGATAGTGCGTATCGCAAATCAGTGCACGACTTTAATGAATCGGTTTCTAAAAATAGGTAAATTTTAAACAAAATAATTGATTGTGTAAAATTTTGTGGAGTCTTTGAAATTGCATTGCACGGTCATGACGAAAGTGACATGTTCAATAATCCTGGGATTTTTCGTGGCCTTATAGATTTTGTTTCTGAACTAGACTTAATATTTAAAGAGCACCTTGAAAAAAATACAGTATTCAAAGGAATATCAAAAACAATTCAAAACGAAATTTTAGATTCAATGTTGGCCGTTGTACACACACATATAATAAAGGAAATTGACCAGACAAATTTTGTGGCAATTCAAGTTGATGAGAGCACAGATAGCTCCAATAAAACGCAAATGATTTTTATCTTTCGATATGTATTAGATGGTATTGTGCATGAAAGATTTTGGAAATTTGTCAACCCTCCAGGTACCACAGCACAACATTTATCCGATGCAATAATGGAAGAACTCCAATTATTAAAAATTAATGAAGCACCCCATAAATTGATTGCTCAAAGTTACGATGGTGCATCAGTCATGAGCGGTAAGCTGGGAGGAGTACAAACAAAAATCAAAGAAATGTACCCAAATGCACACTTTATTCATTGTTATGCCCATCAACTTAATCTTATCCTCCAAAAAGCGGCGAGTCAACACAAACCGATAAAAATATTTTTTGCAAATTTACATGCATTTTCGTCTTTTTTCGGACGATCCCCAAAACGTACGGCGGTATTGGATAGGGTGGTTAAGGTGAGATTACCTAAAGCTGCACCCACTCGATGGGCTTTCAATACAAAGTGTGTTGAAACTGTACACACTTATAAAGATGATTTAATATGTTGTTTGGAGCAAATCATTGATGAGGAGGAAGACGGAAATAATATAAATCAAGCAACTGGTTTAAAAAGGCATTTGGAAGATGAACTTTTTTTATTTTGGTTAAATTTTTTTCATAAAATAATGCCTCATGTAGACATATTGTTCAAACAATTACAAATGCGAGATATTGATGTTATATCAGTCAAAAACTACATAATGTCTTTCAACAGCAATATCCAAAAAGTGAGAAGTGCTATTTTAGAATCGGAAGAACCAAGCACATCATCAGCGAAAAGAAGAAAAGTTAATGCAGGGGATCCTAAACGACTAACTGCACTTGAAATTTGCGACATTATTATGTCTGAAATTCATCATAGATTTGGATTCAATGATCATCTCATGATTTCACAGTTATTTCAGACGGAGAAATTTGAAGCATACACTACCAATTTTCCCCAAAATATTTTAAATATGGTGAAGGCTAATTATGCTACAATAGATATTTCCAAACTAAAATCAGAACTTGAAGTAATATATTGTCGTAAGGATTTTCGTAACAGTGCCGGTGCAGTCGCCATTCTTCAACTTTTTATTAACATGAATTTGTCCGAAACATTTTCTGAAGCAGTGAACTTGTTAAATATCTTGTGTACACTACCAATGACAACAGTGGAAAGTGAGAGATGTTTTTCAACTTTGAAACGGATAAAAACATTTTTACGCAATACAATGGGACAGTCTAGACTTAGTGCCTTGTCTATGTTGAGCATCCAGAAAACGCTTGTCAAGAGCATTCCAAACTTCAACGAGAAAGTCATAGACCATTTTGCGGAACAGAAGGAGAGGAGAATTGACTTGAAATATAAGCACGTTTAAGGTATGTTTTATTTTAACAATATGTCCCCTTATATTTTTGAAGATTTGGACATACAACGTGTCCTATAAAGTTCTCTACATATGGGAAACTTTTTTATTATCCGTTTGTGAAAAAATAATATTCTTCATAAAAAGCTCTGAATTGCTCAAAAATCAAAATGCACTCGCAACATTCCAAAAATATCGGATAATATACAAGGGAGATAAAAAAATAATAATTTGACTGAAGAGTAAAGTACCCTTATTTTTGAAAATAATGAAAAATGTTATTCGGGAAAGTTATTCAGTATAAAAAGTTATGGACTATTATGAAATAACAGCCACCTATGATCAAATTTATGTTTCGTGAATTTAAAGCAAGAACAGCAATTTGCATTGAGAGAAGAAAAGGTGGATATTTTGAGGCAATAGTTTAGGAAGTGCTCTAATTTAAATTTAAGTTAATTTAAAATAATTTTAGTTCTTTATTAGATATTAACACGTTTGTAATTTAGAAAAATAAATTTGATCATAGGTGGCTGTTATTTCATAATAGTCCATAACTTTCCCGAATAACATTTTTCATTATTTTCAAAAATAAGGGTACTTTACTCTTTAGTCAAATTATTTTTTTTGATCTCTCCTGTATATTATCCGATATTTTTGGAATGTTGCGAGTGCATTTTGATTTTTGAGCAATTCAGAGCTTTTTATGAAGAATATTTTTTTTAATAAACGGATAATAAAAAAGTTTCCCATATGTAGAGAACTTTATAGGACACGTTGTATATGTATATATTTTTAGTATTAATTATAAGTTCCAAAACCAAAATGACCCCCCTGGTTATTAACCCACGAGCCGCCACTGGTGTGTGTCAGCTCCGACGCACGACTGGAGTTTACTCCTTACGAACGATTATTTTAACTTCAATCACTTGATAATAGGGTACACGCGAATGTCAGTTTTATAGACAAATGTGTATTTATCAGATGGTTTATGTTCGAAAAAGTCCAACTACATCAAAATATAAATTGTTTATAAATTCAGTAATTAAGTGACAATCTGCTAAACGTCGATCCCACTGGCAATGAAATAAATACTTTTCCTGGTGTTCGAAAAGGCGTTGATTCACATTTCGGCACTAAGCAATATTTGGAGTATTTAATATTAGGTTTTTCCATATTAAATCAAATCGATTCTTAAGGAGTAAACCCCAAAAACTGTCGGTTTTTACATTGTTCTTGCACATAAAGTCTGCTGGTAAAGTTTGGTAGGCCAATTTTGGAACACCTGTATATTCTATTCGCCGGTTTTTAGTCTATAAAAAATTTCCAACTGAAACTTATCGTGGAACGTCATGTACCATGTATCACGGATTTACAAAAACTTTCACGAGAGGGACGAATTCAGCAAAAGCATTTACATGCACGCTGTTGAAATAACGACCGGTTTCAGTTTATTTTCGGTTACAAAAACATGCCAAAGTAGCTGCGTTTTTAACACGGTCACGTACCGTTGAATACTCAGATTCCCTTAAGTGTAGACTTTGAAAACCTCTCTTCGTTCATCCTGCAATGGGAATTTACTAGACACGTAGTCGCATGTTTTGCATAATTTCCCGACCTGCTTAGCAATTTTGCAAATTATTAAGGGAGCAACAGCCCCTTTACGACAAAAATTGAAATTATTTAGTCCACCTGATAGTTACTGCGTTACCATATACTTCTGTTCTTTGTTACACACTAATAATTTATTTAAAAGGTAGTGTGTTTGACCCCGCAACGCGAGGTTTAAGCATGTTTTTTAATTCTTGAGAGTGTGTGCCGGACGCGTGTGGCAAAAAACGATAAATAATTAAATGGAATCTGGTCTACGAGTATCACTGTTGCAGAGAGAGAGTCGTGTAACAAGTACTCTGTTTAATTAAAAATTTATTAGGGGCTTCGTTTCGGAAACAACTGAATAACGGGGGTAATTAACAAATACAGGGGTCAGAATACACGAAAGGTAAATTATTGTAATTAGTGTTATTAACAGCGCTTGAGGACCTGCGCATAATTTGATTTCATATTCATGTATGCTAAAAGTAACCAGCAACTGTAAGCGCTGCAATAGAACAGTTTTAAATCGACCTCATCATAAAGTTGTATTACCAAAATAACTAGCCAAGAAACCAAAAAAGCGGGACTTACCCCGATTCCAATTATTTGGAGGTTTAAATAACTGTTACGCAACTATTACGCCACTGAGAAATAAACCCTTTTTTAACGTATCGAAGAATTTTCCGAACTACTATTAAGATTTCCTATAATAGCAACTCTTTGGTAAAATCCGAACAAATTTCGGGGACACAAAACTAGTCCAAAACCAAGAGAGCTAGGTACTCATACGTGCGTATTGTAGCGTAGTCAAAGTATTACTGACGAGTCTCAACTTAAATAAAAATTTCGAAGCAAATTAATACGGCGTAGTTTCTAAAGTCTATTCCCCGAGTCCTGAGACCCCGTCAAAACAAATACACGTGTTCCGTGCGTGAACAGCGATATGCTTAATTCACAAGAGCTCACTTAAGCGGCGCGCAAAGTAACATAGAAAAATAATCAGTATGCCTGAAATAGTAAAAATATACTTCCATTACAATGTAAAATTAGTATTAAATGTAAATTCTGTAGAAAATATGACGGCCCTTGGTTTGAAAGCAGTACTTGATTGACCCATAAACGCCGTAATACTGCAAGCATGTGAAGTCGCGACCACGCCTGACCGTTACCATGTTATACGTACCAATGAGAACCGCGCTACGTCATAGACACGTGCTGATCACGCGATTATGTCTGTTTTGACGCGCTCTCAGGACTCGGGGAACAGACTTTAAGTAAATACTATAGTACTAGTAGAGCCATCTAACGGGGTCGATAGATCATCCTAGCGGAAAAATCTATTATGTATTTGCTATCCCTTTATAGGAAACTGCAGAAGATAAAACCATGCTATAAGAAAAACGCGTATGCTATTTTAACTAACAAACTCTCAGACTGTCCGAAGACTGGTTGGACGCGTACCTCCATCCTTTCCTATCCTGAGCTAACCTCGTTTCCAATTTGTATTTTCGTTTTAGTAATATTTTCACGCCTCCTACACACCAAAATTTTGGCTTTCTTTTTATTGATCTTCATACCAAACCCTCCGTCAAAACAGCTTCCAGTGTTAATCGCATCTTCGATATCCACTTCTCTATGTTCCTACTCAAATTCTATAACTGCCGTTTGCTCTTTTTATAAATTATGAATTATTCTTCCAGCCCTATACTTCATCCCTACATTTTTGAGCACTTCGAACGTCTTACCTCTTGACCTCTTGACTTCTACGGATCTGACATTCTAAATGTATCGACTGAGCCAACGACTAATTTTAGCATATTCTGTATGTACATGGTATACCCGGCAACCTTAATTAAAAAATGTTGTCCCAATAAATATTAATGAAACCCCACAGAGTAACTCATTTCCAATCAAATTTACATTTTAAATTGTGAAAAAAGCCCTCCCTTCGTCAGTCGAACTTATTTTTCGCATCGAGATTTTCCTCTCCCGGTGTTTTATCGTCGGAACAGTAGCGGCTCGTGAGCGATAGCTCAAGAACTCCACCCTCATTGGTGTAAAAAACTGCGTTTTTTAAACATGCTTAAATTCCGCGAGTCGCCACTGCATCCGAATCAACGAAGTGCGGCATTCCTCTATGTATTTAGTATTCATCTCGCTGTATCGTTCATTTTTGCGTAGAAATATATTTCTCTCCAAGCAAATTTACATATTGGATTGTTCAAATTAACGGAAATGGTTGAAATACTCGACGGAATAATATTCTCCGAACGAATTCGCGTAATAATCAAGTTAGATCGAGTGTACTCACCGTAAGAACTGCAAATTCCAGCGAAAAGGAGTACCACGAGGGCCTCCGACGGGTTGCCCCTGCTCCGCATTGTGCTGGGTCCGTCCACGTATGTCTGAAAGGAAATAATTAACAAAATTTTATTATAATCTAATGAAAAAAATGTGAACAATCTAGACGCATATGTTTTATTTCATAGGTAAACGAAATTGTGAGTAAATTGAGAAATTTTTAACCAGTAGACTGTATTTTGATATTATAAGAGCGAGTTTTAAAGTTCGTCATAACAGAAACTTTCTAAATGTGTCCTTTTGCCGTTTGTCAGTATCAGTTTGAATAGAAACGGAATTGGCTGAACGCCAGGCAGTTATAAAAAGGATAAAAAAAGGATCCGGTGATGCTGTCCCGATGTTTAATTGGCACTGAAACGTGCGTCTGTACCCTGCAGCTCTCAATGCTTTATAGATTGATGAGCAAGTTTATTTTTTCCATTGTACACTTTCAGGATAATTGGCAAACTTTCCGTGCTACTCACTGATCATTACAACATGATTTCATTGAGAAAATCAAAGAAATAGTACGGAGACTCGTGTCCTTATTTCTCAAAAATTATTTGGTGATTGGACGATTCTATATCCAATAGAGAGAAGAAACAAGGAAGAGAGATAGAGGAAGGAATTACAATGGATGATTGGAAGAGGCATTTTATGAAGGTACTTGGGGCAACGGAGGGGGAGAGAGATAATTATAATAATGATATGAATGAAGATACAAATGGAGAGGCACAAGCGAGGGCACAAGTGGAGACGATCAAACTGGAGGAAGTCAGAGAAGTGGTAAACAGATTAAAAGGGGGAAAAGCTGCAGGGGTAGACGATCTACAAAACGAAGTATGGATACATGGAGGTGAGGAGACACTGGAAATGATAAGGAAGATATGCAGTGGGATATGGGAAGGCAAAGGTTTTCCAGAAAGATGGAGGGAGGGACTGATAGTGCCAATAAGAAAGAAAGGAGATGGGAGGGAAACAGCAGATTACAGAGGAGTGACACTGATGCCAACAGCATATAAAATATATGCAGCAGTATTAGCAAACAAGTTAGAAGAAGAATTAGAGGAGAAGAATATAATACCGGAAGGGCAAACGGGATTCAGGAAGGCAAAAGGTACGATGGAAAATATTTACACCTTGAACCACGTAATAGGAAGAGAAACGAAGAAGAAGGGAGGGAAAATAATAGCATGCTTCATAGATCTAGTGACAGCGTTTGACAGGATTAACAGAGAAAAATTATTTGAGATGTTGGAAAGAAAGAATATAACAAGGAACTTGAGAGAAAGAATACAGGAAATATATAGTGGAACAAGAAACAGGGTAAGGGTTGGAGGACGGCTAGGCGAAGTATTTTGGACGGAGAGAGGAGTCAGACAGGGGTGTCCCCTGAGCCCGTACTTGTTTAACATCTTCCTGTCTGATTTAGAAGAAGTAATGAGAAAGGGGCAGGCAGGAGGAGTGATAATAGGGAGAAAGAAATATTGGACACTAGCATATGCAGATGATGTAGTCCTCTTGGCAAAGGAAGAGAAAGAACTAAAGGAGATGCTTAGAAGAATGGAAAGATATTTGGAGACGAAAGAGTTAGTAGTGAACACAGAGAAGACCAAAATTATGAGATTCAGGAAAGGAGGGGGGAGGAGTCGCATAGAGAAGTGGGAGTGGAAGGGGGAAGAATTGGAGGAGGTGGGGGAGTTTAAATATCTAGGATTCATCTTACAAAAGAATGGGGGTCAAGAGAAGCACGTGAGAGAGAGAGCCAGAAAGGCAACAATAGCGATGAAGCAGGTATGGGGAATAGGGAAGAGAAATTTTGGGGGCGACTGGAAAAGAAGAGTAAAGTTGTTTGACGCTTTAGTGAGCAGCGTAGCCATGTATGGAGCGGAAATTTGGGGGTGAGAAGAGAGAGAGAAGATAGAGAGGATCCAGGAAAAATACATAAGGTGGACACTGGGCTTAGACTGGGTAACGCCAGGGTACATGGTAAGAGACGAAACAAATAGAGAAAAACTAAGAACTAGAGCAGGAAAGAGAGCCATGAAATATGAGGAAAAGTTAAGAGGTGGGGGCGGCAATGAGTTAGCCAGGCAGTGTTGGGAAGAGGTACGGAAGGGAGGAAGAGAAAAATCGAAATGGGAGGAGAGACGAGAGAAATTTTATCAGGAGCGAGGATATGCAGCAGAAGAAGTGGAGAACTTGAGAACAGCAGGGTGGAACATGGTGAGGGAGATAGAGGAGAGAGACAGACAAATACAAGTGCAGGATAAAGAAGAGAAGATAAGAGAGTCAAGATACAACAGCAAATATAAAGAAATAAGGGCAGCGGGACTACCGAGATATCTACGAAGTAGGGGAAGGGAGGAGAAGATAATAAGGGTGGCAAGGTTTAGACTGGGAAATGAGATGAGAGGGGGGAGGTATTGGGAAAGTGAAGACAGAAGAATGTGTAGGGTGTGCGGGGCGGAGGAGGAGACATGGGAACATGTGTTAGAGAGGTGCTGGTGGAGAGAGAACACGGAACATGTCGGGGTGGGGATGATACTGGAAGAAAGCGGAAGGGGGGAGAAGTGGATGGAAGTGATTCAGAGGGGAAGAAAGGAGAGGGAGGTTTAATTATACTTAAATGGGAATTAGATAGGTGGAAGTTAATTGTGAAAAGGAGTTTATTTATTTATTTATTATTTTGTTTGTTCCATTCATTTATTCGTTTATTTATTGAGTTGTAATCCCAAATGGGAAACAATAAAACCATTATCTATCTATATCCACAACAGTGGTAGAAGATGCGAGTGTATTCCATTTTAAGAAATTCTCAAGCATATGTCTTTTGGTTTATCATAAAAACTACATTTAATAACATTATATTTTGTGTATTCCATTATCAAGTAACTCCTTGAAGAAACCCATAACTTCATCGGGAAATCTCATATCGAAATCACACACTGCATCTCGATTAAGAGCCAGCGTACGTGCTTCTTGCGTTCAGCCACTCCACTACCCAGCCCCTGGCTACTGGCGGCGTCGGATGAAACAAAACGAGAGCGCACCGCCCCCAGAGGCGATTACACAATTTCCTATCAGGTAGTTTACTCTTCGGTACCTACTCCAAGGTTTAATTGCCACATCGATTTTCGTGCGATGTGAGCGACATCTACCGGTATCTGCCACGCAATAACGGCGCGGGCCCCGGGCGGGGTTTACTTTTGTAATTGGGTGCGCCAGACCCTAATTTAGGAGTCGGATAATTGAAAGTTAACTCGAAGAATTGGCTTTTCGAGAATTGCGACACTCTGCTCAGATTTCTTTGATGTACTCAATAATAAGAGTATTATAATATTGATAGTATTGAGAAGTAAAAATATCATTTGCCGCACTATTGCGACAGCCTGTATAGCTAGAGGGGCGATGGAGAACAGTGAGAACTAACTGAGAAATGTTCCTATAACATTAAAGGTGCGATATGAGGGCAATCAATCATTTTTGCCCTAACACTCGTTCATTCAAACTTAGTTGAGTCGACATAAGACGCATATGTATGCTACCCTTAAAAGCTTTCAGCGTTGAACAACCCCTTGTTCGAGAAAATTTTGTCTCCACGGCACGCACGTAAATATTAGGTTAATATATTTATATACTCTTTGGGAATCGGAACACTTTTCAAAGAAGCAACTTTAATTTTATTTCTGTTTGCTTCGGGAAAAGTTTCCGGTTACCTTATTCTCGGTTGCATCCGATTTAATATCGGCCTTCTTACTTCTGGTTTGGGGTAGCCAAGAATATATATCCCGGGGGTGAGTTAAATGGATTCCGATTTATTTGATGCCTTTCGATGTAATTTGAACTTAAGGTGTTTCGCTCAGTGTCGGGACCAACATAAATTGGTGGTAACATGTAATAGAGAAAGAAAAATTTCCGCTATTTATTGTGTAGGGACCAAAGTGGATAAGATAAGTTATGGCGATTTGAACACGATAATCGAAAACCTCTTAAGTGCAAAATGCCAAATTTTATAGGGGGACCAAAGAACTGTTTATTTTTAATTAAGTCATGACTTTCTTTATTTACTCGAATAATGACTTCAAATGACGGTATTTTGTTGTCACTAAATTGTTTTTTCAATTAATATTTTTCTTAGGCATTTTCATGATACTTACGAGGTTTTCATTTCTAATTCATGGAAATAGATGGCACATACGAGTATTTCAAATTTAAAAAAGACGAGAAAAAATGCTGCAAAATTTATTGAAATACATAAGGAAAAGACTTGGGACATAAAAAATATAACCGTGAGAGAACATAAAACATGAAAACTATTTAACATGAAAATTTGAAACATGTGAATCATAAAATTAAACTGAAATATAGTTCCAAACCAGTGATGAGGTCGTAGAGGCAGTTTATAGTGATATTGAACATGTGCTAGATTTTGTGAGAGGACACGAAAATTTAATAATTATAGGAGATTTCAATGCAGTCGTAGGCACAGGGCGAGAGGGCGGAATAGTTGGTCCCTTTGGATTAGGCAATAGGAACGATAGGGGAGTGAGACTGATAGAGTTCTGCGATAAACATAACTTAACGGTCGCGAACACTCTATTTCACCATCATGTTAGGAGACGCTACACGTGGAAGATGCCAGGAGACCTAGGGAGATATCAAATAGATTACATTCTTGTTAGGCAAAGATTTAGAAATCAAGTTAGGGATTGTAGAAGTTATCCAGGAGCAGATATAGATAGTGATCACAATATAGTCGTTATGAAGGCCAATCTTAAATTTAAGATTTTGAAAAAACGAAGCGGAAGAAGGTATCTTGACCCAGAGAAACTAAAAGATGATGATACGCGCGATAAGTTCGAGAAAAAGACAAACGAAGTACTAAAGAGCGCGGGCGAAAATATTGTTAGGGACATAGAGGAAGAATGGAATTGCATTAAAAATAGTTTAGTTTCCTCAGCTAGGGATATTTTGGGTCATAAACAGAATGAAAGTAGGAAACCCTGGATAACAAAACATATTGTGAGTCTAATAGAGGAAAGGCGCAAATATAAAAATAGGTTAGATGAAATAGGGAAACAAAGATATAAGGCGATCAAGTGGGAAATTATTCGGAAATGTAGGAAAGCGAAAGAGCAATGGATCGATGATAAGTGCAAAGAAGTGGAAAATAAGTTCGAAATAGGAAAGACTGATGAAGCATATAAAATAATTAGGAGAAATTTTAGAGAAATTGGATCTAGTACCAAAAGCATTAGGAATGAGGCAGGAGATATTCTAATCGAAAGCGGGGAGAAGGCAGATAGGTGGAAAGAATATTTAGGAAACTTATATGCGGGACACGAAGTGCAAGATATATTAGAAAGTGAAAGCAGTGTAAAAGGGGGTAACCTAGGGAGTCCTATAATGAGAGATGAGTTTGAGCTAGCACTAAAAAGTTTAAGGAATAATAAAGCACCAGGTATAGATGGCTTGCAGGCAGAAATCTTAAAGTGCGCAGGTCAAGAGGTAATAGATCGTTTATTTAAATTAGTTAGTCGCATATACCTGACAGGCGAGATTCCAGAGGATTACAAACTGAACATCATGGTAGCTTTGCCAAAAAGGAAAGGCGCGGATAGATGCGAAAATTTTAGAACTATCAGTTTAACTTCCCATGCGTCAAAAATTTTAACTAGAATTGTGCAAAGAAGGATGGAGAAAAAGGCGGAAGAAATATTAGGAGAAGATCAGTTCGGATTTAGACGAAATAGAGGAACGCGCGAGGCCATTCTAGCTTTACGAGTAATTATAGAAAAAACGATAGAAAAGAGAAAGAGCGTATATATAGGATTTGTAGATTTAGAAAAAGCCTTCGACAACGTAAAATGGGGAAAGATGTTCGAAGTGCTGAGAAAGGTAGGGATGAAATACAGGGACAGAAGAATAATACATAATCTCTACAAAGAGCAAAAGGCAGTTATAGAATGTGAGCAGGAACGAAGGGAAGTAGATATCCGGAAGGGAGTGAGACAGGGATGTGCATTGTCACCTCTAGTTTTCAACTTATATATCGAAGATGCGATTAATATTGTTAAGGAAAGAACAGCCTCAGGGATTAACGTACAGGGTCAAACTATTAACATGCTCAGATTTGCGGATGATATAGCAGTGTTAGCATCTAGCAAAGAAGAATTAGGAGCGGCTTTGAATGAAATGGAAGCAGTTTTGACACAGGGCTACGGCATGAAAATCAATAAAAAGAAAACTAAAATTTTGGTATGTAGATGGAGTGAAAATAGAACTAAAATTGAAATACAAATAGGAAATGAGAAGATAGAGGAGGTCGCGGATTTCTGCTACTTAGGAAGTAAAATAACCCAAGACGGTAGGAGCACTAAAGATATAAAACAAAGAATGGCGCAGGGACGAGTTGCGTTTAACAAAAAGAAACAACTGTTATGTTCGAGAACGGTTAATATAGAGACTAGGAAGAGACTCTTAAAGTCGTATGTATGGAGTACGGCATTATACGGGTGCGAAACTTGGACAATAGGAGAAGCGGATAGAAAAAGAGTAGAAGCGTTTGAAATGTGGTGCTACAGACGCATGATGAAGATACCGTGGATAGATAAGGTTAGCAATAGGGAAGTATTAGAAAGAGTTGGAGAAAAGCGAAAGGTATGGAAAACAATAAAGAGTAGGAGAGATAGGATGGTAGGACACCTTCTAAGACACGAAGGAATAGTTCGTGACATACTAGAGTCAGAGATAGGAATAAAAAGAGGTAGGGGTAGGCCTAGATTAGACTACTGCTCTCAAATAGTTAGGGATGTAGGAGGTTCTACTTTTAGGGAAATGCGTAGGTTAGCTCAGGATAGAAAAGAATGGAGGTACGCGTCCAACCAGTCTTCGGACTGAGAACCTTATGATGATGACCAGAGCGAAACTTACCTACTTGAAATACAAAAAACTTGCAAAACATGTAAACTACGACATGAAACATAATAGTTATTTATGCACCGAGGGCACAAACAGGCGTTTATGGCCCGACTCGTGTTAGAGCCTGAGGCTTCTTTCCCTTTTTTTGATTGTTCTTACGTCTTTTTGTTGGCGGTTGCTAGCCAGCTGCCCCTTGATCGTCAGAGTCGCCATCGGTTTGGTCAGTTATTTGGAGCTTAGTCCAGTCATGCACTGACCATTCACCAATAGCCAGCGTATTAAGGAACATAGTCTTGCACACACGTAGCGGAACTCCATTCTTTTTCAACTTCAAAATGTATGTTGCAGACCTTCTTGATATTTATTTTTTTTTGTTCTTTTTGTTTTTGGCAGGAACAACATCTACCAAACATTGTATGTATGTTTTTCTTTAAGCCCAATCCATCTCTTTCCAAAAGTTATCAAACAAAGACTGTCGCTCATCTTCAGTGAAGCTCCTACAGAACAATTTTTTTGACTTGCGACTAAGTGCACAATTACACTTCTGCATCATGGTTCTCGGTGGTTTAGGCTTATTGAAAACTGATTTTCCGCCATTTAGTTTTCTTCTTCCATTATATTCCCCTCCCCTCATCCGCCGATATTTATTTTTCATGTAACTCCAATTTCTGGAATCTGTCTTCCCTTTTTTCGCCCTTGTTTTTGTCGTTCTTTTCCTTTCTTCTGTGCTTGTTCTTTCTTCTTCTTCCGAACTCTCCATGCCTTCACTACTTTCTTCTATATCTGGCGTGATATTATTCCCTTGTTCTGTGTAAGGCGTTGTTTCTGTTTCTTCTGCGGTTTCTGTATCTGATGCTCTTCCTTCTTCGTAGCTAAATAAAAAAATTATTGTCAAGATTTAAATCATATCAGAAATTCTTCCAACGAAGTCTATTTAAACTTGAAAAAGCTGATAAATTTAAATTAGAAAATCAGTTTGTTGCCCATAAAAGTTTCGACTTGATGTATTTACCTTTCATTTTGATTTTCTCATTGCATATTATTTCCTTCATCATTCATAACCTGGACAAGGATTCCATTTTGGCCCACTTCGTATATCTCCTCGACTTCTTCATTTTCATTTCCTTCGTCTACCCTTGTTTTCTCCGTTTCTTTTCTTTCTTCTGTAAGTATACTTCCTTCTTTTCCCAAATTTGGCGTGCCCTCACTTCCTTTTATATCTGGCTTGCTATCCCTTTGTCCTTTATCTGTCGTTTTTCCGTTTTCTTCTTCATCTGAATCTTCTTTTGAATCTGTTCATCTTTCTCTTTTCTTTTCATTTGGCACTACTATTATTTTTTCTCTATCTCCTTCATCTGCATTCATTAGAAACTCGTGTATAATATACTATTATTGTTCGAGGACCTGATGGTTTATAAATATAACGCATTATCCGATTTGCAGTTTACTTTCCAAAGAAATTTCCATTCATGAATACGTTAGGCCATGAAGTAATAATGCGATTTTCGCCATTTTTTCACTTTATCTCTTAGCAATCAAAAGTTACGAGATTTGTTTATTAAAAAGCAAATTATGGCAACTTTTATAATTTCCTCTTGGCGCTTCCTTGGCGAAGTTAATTATGTTTTTAAGTCCCAACAGGATGCAGATTTTAATATCCATTTTGTTGCGTTAAAAATGCATAAGGCCGTTGAGCAACGAGGATGCTCTCGGTAGTTAGATTAAAGCTATAGTTCGGTTAAGATGGAATTTTAATTTATTTATGAGCAGTACTCGGCAGATTCACAAAATACGGGAGCAAATTCATAATGGCGACTTAACTGTAACGTGCACACTCAAATAAAAGCAATGTCTTCCATGATGACTCTACTGAACAGCGTTATCTTTAACTGTAGTGGCAATGGAAGAATAAAATGGTAGTTGAGATAAACAAATGCGAACGATCGAACGCAGATATAATATTGCTATTGGAATAATAAAATATATATTAGGTACTTAATACACTTTCGTTCGAAAAGCAACGCTCAAATTTCCCTGTTTATATAAAATATTAGTACCAATAAAACTGATTTACGTCTCCCCCGAGAACAACGCGCTGGAAGAAGACATTAACAATACAAAAACCGAAAAGTTCTATACTTCTTATATTATATCTCATCCCTCTAGGGGCTAATGTAATATTTGTCTCGAATTTTTACTTTATACAGACGATGACCGCAACTTCCAATTACAACGCGCGGTCCATCAAGCACAGAAGTGAGAGAGATGGGCTATATAATAAGTTGAAGTTTAATTTCTCTGCAGGTATTGGGTTAAGACAGGACTTCCACTAATTCAACTTCTGCGTTTGCATGGACCTCCATATCACAATCTTTTAGTGGGGGAACATTAACATAATGTTGGCCCTTCTCTACCTCTTGCATTAATTTTAAATCCTTTGTTTTATCCTTTCCTTCGAATTCTAACATCCCAAATTTGTTACGAAAACAACTATTTTGAAACACCGTCTGTATTAACAATATAATGTTACCCCACAATTTCTTTAATGCCACCTATCCATCACTCAAGAGGTCTACCTACCTTGATTTCCTAAATAAATTATCAAACCTTCCCAAGAACGAACTCTTGAAAGAGCCACGCATAATTGTCCGTGAGTAAATGTTTCTTTTCGGAGATCAATTCCTATTTGATCAAATGTTTGGCCTTGTGATTTGTTAATAGTCATTGCAAACGCTAGTTTAAAGGGAAATTGTCATCTTTTAAAAGTAAAAGGATAAACATTTTCACAGTACAACGCTATACGGTTAACGAAAACTACTATATCTCCATGTTTATCGCCTGTTAAAATTTTTCACTGTAGGATATTGTTTCCCAATTGTAAAATTAACAATCTCGTACCATTACATAAGCCTTCATTAATGCTGAGATTTCTAACCAACATCTCAATACAATATACTCTCAACTTCAATTCATGCGGAGGAAAATTTCGCGTATTTAAAGTATTTAAATATTCAGGAAGAATAGCATCGTTTAAATCTCCATTATCACAATTTTCAACACTATCCAAGTTTGTATATATTTTTTCTGTTTTTATATCTAACAGTTCTATCACTTTTTTGTTAATGTCTTCAACATCAGAATAGTTGATTAGGTCATATCTATGAATCGCTTTTCTCTAATTGATTCCTCCATATATTATACGTTCAACGATATCCGAATTATAAATACATCTCTGTGGCAATTCTAAATTGCTATTCATATCGTTTAAAACTTGGTGAATTCTTGTTCCTGTGGTAGAGCCCGCATATTTTGTGTTTAAGAAAATTTACGGAAATGACTCCAAAGAGAACTAAATTTGATACTTAAATTCACTGTTTCACAGCGGGTAGCATTTATTTTAACTGGTAACAATTGTCAAAAATCTCCTCGCAAGACCATAATTTTTCCACCAAACGGAACATCACAATTCATAAAGTCTCGTAAGGGTCTGTCTATAATGTCTAAAGAATACCTTGGCGCCACAGGAGCTTCATCCCAAATAAAAACATCTACACTCCTTAAATAATCTGCTTCTTTTGAATGGTACAATTTTATTCTTAATTCAGAAATTGATTCATTTATGTTAGCATCATATTTACCCAAAATAATATCTACAATTTCTTTCTACTTTTCATTTAGGTGTTTATATTGTCGTGATTGCTTGTTCTTCATTTGCGTATTCAATGTCGTGGCCTGGTAGGAAACATTGAAAGATTGTAACCTTCCGCAGAAAGCATGGAACTAATTTGAATATAGGCTTTTTTGTCCTTCAGTATTGCTGTAACGCCTTTCATAATCTTGTGCATGACATTGCTTCTTTAAATTCTTCCTACAATTCTTCCTGATAAATTGGTAGGCAATACATTAAAATAAGAATGAATAAATATCTCAGCTGTCTGGGCATCATTCAAATTTCAGCTTCATTCATGGCTCTTTTCCACTCGTGATGATCTTAAATAAGACCTAATTTTAAACACGCTGCTACATAAAATTCCTATATTTCTCCGTTTACTGTTTTCAGATCTTCAAATCTGTTTGCTCCTTTAAAATGAAGTAATAATAATCGAAAATGAAATAGTTCAATTTGGCTGGGGCATACGGAGTACATGCGTCCAATAACTTTGAATTGTTTCTGACTGCGTATACTTTTACAACGTCAACAAACATGATACCTACCTGTGATAGTTCAGACGTACGCACTTTTGGCGATCGGCTCCCGTACGTATTAAAAAGAGACGGAAACGAAAAATCTGACCTCGCTAGATCTAAACGGTACGTGTCTATTGCGCATTCTCCACGACTAACAATCACTTTTATTAGATAGGATACCAATACTATAACATCAGTCATTTCTTGTTTTGCGGGTATTTTAGAAGTGCCACACTGAACCTTCTAAATACAAATCTTGCAAGGTTTGCCTCTAGCAAAATAAAACAGGTATATTTCCCTCAATTAACTGTAATGTGCTGTGGATGAATATTTCAGGAAAAAAACACCCTACTGGCGTTTGTACTGGGATAATCCCATTTAATTTAAAAGTTCCAACCTCATTCGAAACCGCCCCTGGCTATTTACGTTTGATTTAATATACCCACAAATGTGTATACATTTATTTATTTTATGATAATATTGCTACTGAAAACTGATATCCGAACAACAATATTCCTTTGTTCTATGCCACAGTTTTAATAATGAATTTGGATGCGTCAAAACTAAAAGGAAATGCAGAGGAATGGAGCTCTCATTGTCTATTTAAAATTCATATAGTGGAGCATCATCATTGTGATTTTAATTTTATTTTCTGGCTCTTAGTGGCTCAAGCATAATACTGGGAATTTAATATCTTTTTTATGACTTAGAAACTGAAATGTTCCACTCTTTTACTGCGGGATTACCACCGACTTGAAAGGAGGGAGCAATTTTTTAGCGTTTTTATATTTGTCGAAACGAGAGTTATGGAGCAAATAAAAGTAAACCAAAAAAATTGAGTGTTGGAGCCATTTAGAAATTGAAGTTTGGTTGTATTTCCATTAGTCGCGACAGTGCACTATATTTTCTGTCTTCAGCAGAAGACTTTCTGGACCTCGTCCAAATATTTCTTTCGACCGAGATATGTATTGCCAATCATTTTCAATAGATAATGTGCAATCGCTACCTACTTTACTTACTTACTTTACTTTATTGAAGAATCGTCTCTGAGTCTCCACATGAATTTTAGTTCCAGGCGTAACATTCTAACATATACCGTGTGACAAACTTCCATGTGTACATGGGGAAATAACATGGGTAATTGCATTTTTGGGGATTCCTGCTCCCCATGTGTAGTTACAGTGGTGGTAAAGGTAGCAATCGAAAGACTATTTTTTTCTGCGTATGAGGATATCAAAAACTCTGCACAAGTGATAACGTGGCGTGAAACAAAACTAAAATTAATCTTATCATTTATTTTTTTAGTCGTTCCAAGAAATCTAAATGTTGAGGTAGAGGAAATGGTAATAGGCCTGATAACTGCTAGTCCAACATCTAGTTTAAGGTCTATTGCCCTAGAATGTAATGTTTCAACAGAAACTGTCCGTAACAAATTAAAAAAACAAATATCATCCCTTTAAATTCCAATGTCACCAAGAGTTACTTCCTTTTGACGAAGAATCAAGGCAAACTTTCTGTGAAGAAATGCAAGAACGGGCTAATCGGGATCGCAGCTTCCTCTCATCAATTTGTTTTACCGATGAGTGTACCTTCACTTTAAATCAAGAGCCAAATTAACAAAACGTTAGGCATTGGGCCCAGGAAAATCCCAGAATAAATCTAGCCACTACAACGCAATACCCTCAAAAAATCAATATTTGGGCAGGCATTTTTAATGATCGCATTATAGGACCATTTGAAATACAGGGAAATTTAAATTCAGAAGCTTATTTAGATCTTTTAATTAACCATATTGGCCCTGCATTAGAAGAAGTTGCACATGCGAATCGGGAGGTCTGGTTTCAGCATGACGTATGCCCAGCACATTTTGGAGCACAAGTGAGGGAATTATTAAATGAAATATTTCCAGAGAGCTGGATTGGTCGAGGTGGTGCTATAAACTGGCCAGCTAGATCTCACGATTTGGCACCGTGTGACTTTTTCTTGTGGGGTCATTTAAAAAATAAGATTTATAAAACTCGTCACCCAAATATTGATTCTTTAAGGAATGCTATTTTTGCGAAATGCAGCTTAATAAACGATCGGCAACTTGCGAATGTGAGAAATTCTTTCTATAATAGGCTCCAATACTGTCTTATACAGAATGGGAGTTTATTTGAATATTTGTTATAGTTATTATTATATTAATAAGTTTTTGTCCTTACCTAGATATGAAATAAATAAGTATTAAATTGCCAGATTACAAAATTCATTAGAGCAAAATAAACAAATGTTGCCGCTTGTTAAATTTTCCATAATTGCAGTAAAATTAAAGTAATTTAATTTGTATTATTTCATTTTACTGCTTTAACATTTTCCCGAAAACTTTTTAATAGGTTAGACGACACCTACAATTTACCATAAACTATGGACCAGCATTCACCAGCGAAACATCCACACCAGTAATCAATTAATTGTCAACTAAATAGGTAATGACAATAATAATGTGAATGAGAATTATCTAAATAAAAAAACAAGTTTATGTATTAGTAAAAATTAACTTCTTTCAATGAAAGATTCCCAGCCTTCAAATTTTTTACTAAATTATTTGTTGTTATACCGAAGGAATAGGACCGTTATTGAATTTTACAGAAAATAAGGCACGAACTACGCGCAAATAAATATTTTTGTTCATTTTTAAATGTTGACAGTTCAGAAAATCCATAAAAATCAAAGACGTCCGTGATTAGAATAAATTAAGTTGTCATGGATAATCTGATAAATTTCTGTGTTTTAGTTAGAAAATTATTAATGTAATTTTGCTTTTAATGCTTTAATAAATTGGAAAGTTGTAGAGTTTTTGATATCCTCATACGCAGAAAAAAATAATCTTTCGATTGCTACCTTTACCACCACTGTAACTACACATGGGGAGCAGGAATCCCCAAAAATGCAATTGCCCATGTTATTTCCCCATGTACACATGGAAGTTTGTCGTCACACGGTATATGCGAAAATTTTCAAAAAAATCTGTAACTGAAAAAATATAAGCAACATCCGAAATTATTAATAAATGACATCGGAACGTCCGTTTCGTAAATAAGCACCGACAATATTGATTTCCTCGCCGAAATAATCCCGATTAAATGGAATTATGCCCCGAAGAGTCAAACTTCTGGATAAACTGACATAATAACTCAAAACGACAAAGACGTAGAGGGACATAAAACGTTGCCATCATTAGCCCTCGGGCGATGAGCGAGAACCACCCGTTTCGTTTCGCACCCCCTTCGCCGGCTCGTTTTGAAGGAAATCGCTCCTGACAGTCATCGATTTTTATTGTTATTCCCAAGTTTGTTTTGAATATCAATTCGAATCTCTAACACAAAGTTCGGAGATCCATAGTTGTCGAAGAAAGTTGAGATCCTTCAAGCATCGCTGACCAATTAGAATGTGAGATGATTCCTATTGATACTGAAGACGTGATCAAATAACGGGGGTAGTTTCTGGGGGAATTTATATTTATCTGGGTATTGTTCTAGAACGGGAGTTGAAATAAGTGTAGAGATAAAATTGTGTTTTATATGAAGGGTGTTCGTTGCCTTTATGGCCCACGGCAGCTGGCCCGCTACCCTCATCCAATAAAATACCCTCCGATACAATTATTTTGTTGATTTTGAATAATATTTACTAGACCTAGGAACATTTGTTCCATTTGTGTGCCGCATTCTTTGTATTTATGTATCGAATTGATATAGGGGGATACCCATCCTGAATATACGTCAGTTTAAAACTGACTAGGATTAGTGGAGCATTTTTAAGACCTCTGTTCATATACAGACAATGTTAGGACGTGGGAAAAGTTCTGAAACAATTTTCCATGAGTAAATTTTCAATACTATATGTTAAATTTCATATTGGTGTACGTATGTAGGTATGCGTATGTTCAACATTAATGTTGTGCATACGTTATTGGCTGTTCCTCTTTAATTTTGCCCAAACAACGCTGAAAATTTGAATACTAATTTGATAACTGGCGAATCTATACATAATAATGAACGCGGGCTCCATCACTTAAAATACAGTATAATAAATTATAACTTTATGGCAATTTTCGAAAGGGTCCAGAATTTTAATACCGCTGGGAATTTTTTATAAAACTCTCGTAAGAGTTTAGCATATACCTACAAGCTACTCATTACAAATAGTTAGTCCTGCAGCGAAATTTGTAGATATTCGTGACAGATGCTATAAAATTTCAAACCCCGCCTATGGAATGAATTTATTAAATAGCCGCTAAGCAGCCGACAGGTCATAAATTACTGTCACGGTTCCACCTTTAAATAACCTACCAGACATTAAAATTTAACACGCTCTTTCCGCTTAAAATCTAGTTAGACAACCAATATATTTTCTTTTCAATTTTCGTTTAGGTGTTCCAAGAATCGGTACGTAACAGTGGTAATAAATGTTTGTAAGCTCCGTATACATATATGTGGAACTCGATAAGGTCTGCGAATAAGGTGTTAAAAGGGCAATAAATTTCAAATTGCAGTTCTCGGTATTCCATTATTTGAGGGTATGTGAGAATAACAAATAGAGCGTTGCTTTATGAAATGCTTTTTGTTACTATTGGAGAAAAGTTGCGGTACAAAAAATTTATAAACTAGGTATACATATGAATTGTAAACCGGGGAAACGCATTATGAGCCGTGCAGCACGCAACCCTAGCAATAAAATACGGGGTATTTTTTATGCGGTCGTAAGCGGACTGTTTTCAGGAATATTGAATTTGTTTGTTCCGAGGAGAAATTGCAGTCGGTTATGGAAGTCAGAGGGCATTAAAATTTTTATTGAACCAGTTATGCTAATCGCCGATACTTCGCATTCTGCGTCGGTACACATCTCTTTAATCTCATTCTGTATTCACGGACGAAGAATAAGAAGGGACGAGACGAATAATGTTCACTTACACGGATGTAATATACTTTGAATTCCTTTGAAATGTAATTTTTGCTGTTCGCTTTGAGGAAGCTTGTCGGCACTAGAGGTTACAGGTTCATTGTCTTCAGTTTTAGTTTTGAACTTCTCGGGCATCCCGAGCTAGTATTTCACTTGGAGGTCACAAACATTACTAAATATCCGAAAAAATAAAGTTGAGCGGAGATGCTTCAATTGGCACACTTATGCACTCTAAAATTACTATAACAGTCACAAGCTTTAAAATGCAAATCACTAAAAAACATGATTTAAATTTGCCCGTATTAATTAACAATTTCATACTGCCCGTTTGCATAATTCCCAGGCAATCTTCTATGGTAGTAAAAAAGCATTAATTAATAATCAGTAAACTGATAAAAAAGCCATTTTTATTTTACGCTCTTTGATTCATCGGCCGTTCGTGGCTGCGTTGAAATGATAGCTACGGCGTGCCGTCGACGAATGGAAACAAATTTGCATAGCATAATGAGAATTTACGAGTTTGGAAAAATATGCCGAATGTTCCATTTAGTTTATTTCAATCACGAAGGCTGTATCCCATTTATTAGCATCTAACGAATTAGTCAGTTTCAATAATAATAATTATTATTGATGTGCACAGAATTTTTTATTGTTCTAGATAAATTAGAAGGAAATCGGAAACTAATAGAAAAAACTAAAGGTGAAGAGGGGTGAAGAGGGGTCCGAAATTGGTCAAACTTCTTGGAGAACATACTCAGACTATTGTGAGACAGTATAGTTACCTATAGTCAATACAATACGTTATAAGCGATATGCATGAGGGGTAGCAACATTACAAGCCCTAATGCATCGAGTAGATACGGGCGAGAAGGAAATAAAATCCGCCATCATTTATTTTGATGATGTCTCTAAGTAAGTGTAACATAGGACGTCTTCAGAATGAGTCTAAGATTGAAATGTGGTTCCCAACGCGCCTCCGCGTTGCTACCCTATCTAGATGGCTGTCTACAAGGCTTCGTTTCAAATTTTTCACGCGCTTTCCTGTGTGAGTACACTCTATATCAAACTCACCCCAGCTTTCTACTCAAGAAAAATGTAAAGACTTCATTATGCCCCGACACTGGGATATCTCATTTGCACAACAAATCGGACGGTTTTACCTCTAAAATTATACCGCTCTCGAATAAGAATTGAACTGAAAAATAAACAAGAAAATATACACCCCTAAATTGATTTCTGCGAACCTATTGAATACACCCTAAAAAATTTTCGAATAAGTCTTGAATTATCATGTATAACATATCAATAAAAATTCTTTGACCCCTGGGTGACACGAAGAGAACACTCCCTTACACTCGAGGTGGTTCATATCGTGAGATTATTCGGGTAGAAATGTTAAACAAATAAGTTAATTAAGAAAGTTGAAATGAAATGCAAATATTGGTACAATTAACACACAGATACTGTACGTAGTGTGTTGAGAACAATGAGGGTTCGTTCGCCGTTACTAATTCAACAAATTAACATAGCGAGTTACGTTTGTCTTTAAACGGTACAAGAGGCTTCTACCCAGTACCGTTTGTGTCAGTATTGATTGAGATTTTGTAAGTTTAAAACATACCGTGTGACAAACTTCCATGTGTACATGGGGAAATAACATGGGCAATTACATTTTTGGGGATTCCTGCTCCCCATGTGTAGTTACAGTGGTGGTAAAGGTAGCAATCGAAAAATTATTTTTTTCTGCGTATGAGGATATCAAAAACTCTACAACTTTCCAATTTATTAAAGCATTAAAAGCAAAAATTACATTAAAACACAGAAATTTATCAGATTATCCATGACAACTTAATTTATTCTAAACACGGACGTCTCTGATTTTTATGGATTTTCTGCCAACATTTAAAAATGAACAAAAATATTTGTTCAGTTCAAGAAAAGGTTTTCATTGTGCCAATAGTTTGTGCGTAGTCCGAGCCTTATTTTCTGTAAAATTCAATAACTGTCCTATTCCTTCGGTATAACAACAAATAATTTAGTAAGAAATTTGAAGGCTGAGAATATCTTTCATCGAAAGAAGTTAATTTTTACTAATACATAAACTTGTTTTTTTATTTAGATAATTCTCATTCACATTATTATTGCCATTACCTATAGTTGACAATTAATTGATTACTGGTGTGGATGTTTCGTTGGTGAATGCTGGTCCATAGTTTAGGGTAAATTGCAGGTGTCGTCTTACCTATTCAAAAGTTTTTGGAAAAATGTTAAAGCAGTAAAATGAAATAATGAAAATTAAATTACTTTAATTTTACTGCAATTATGAAAAATTTAACAAGCGGCAACATTTGTTTATTTTGCTCTAATGAATTTTGTAATCTGGCAATTTAATACTTACTTATTTCATATCTAGGTAAGGACAAAAACTTATTAATATACAATGATATTCGCAAGTTGCCGATCGTTTATTAAGTTGCATTCCGCAAAAATAGCATTCCTTAAAGAATCAATATTTGAGTGACGAGTTTTATAAATCTTATTTTTTAAATGACCCCACAAGAAAAAGTCACACGGTGCCAAATCGGGAGATCTAGCTGGCCAGTTTATAGCACCACCTCGACCAACCCAGCTCTCTGGAAATATTTCATTTAATAATTCCCTCACTTGTGCTCCAAAATGTGCTGGGCATCCGTCATGTTGAAACCAGACCTCCCGATTCGCATGTGCAATTTCTTCTAATGCAAGGCCAATATGGTTAGTTAAAAGATGTAAATAAGCTTCTGAATTTAAATTTCCCTGTATTTCAAATGGTCCTATAATGCGATTATTAAAAATGCCTGCCCAAATATTGATTTTTTGAGGGTATTGCGTTGTAGTGGCTAGATTTATTCTGGGATTTTCCTGGGCCCAATGCCTAACGTTTTGTGAATTTGGCTCTTGATTTAAAGTGAAGGTACACTCATCGGTAAAACAAATTGATGAGAGGAAGCTGCGATCCCGATTAGCCCGTGCTTGCATTTCTTCACAGAAATTTTGCCTTGATTCTTCGTCAAAAGGAAGTAACTCTTGGTGACATTGGAATTTAAAGGGATGATATTTGTTTTTATTAATATGTTACGGACAGTTTCTCTTGAAACATTACATTCTAGGGCAATAGACCTTAAACTAGATGTTGGACTAGCAGTTATCAGGCCTATTACCATTTCCTAAATAAAAACCAAGTAAATTTATTAGTAAAAATTACCTTCTTTCAATGAAAGATTCCCAGTATCTTCAAATTTCTTAACTAAATTTTTTATTGTTGTTACCGAAGGAATAGGACTGTTATTGAATTTTACAGAAAATAAGTCACGGACACCCGCAGACTATTGCCGCCGTAAAATGTTTTCACAATGAAAACCTTTTCTTCAACTGAATAAATATTTTTTGTTCATTTTGAAACCCAAATTTTAAATTGTCGATAAATAATGTTGACAGTTCAGACGAATTAGAAATTAGAATCAAGGGAGTCTTTGATTAGAATAAATCAAATTGTCATAGGTAATCTGATGAATATCCGTGTTTTAATTTGAAAATTATTAGTGTACACATGGAAGTTTGTCACATGGTATACATACAGGATGTTCCACATTCTATTAAGTTTACGAGATATGAAAAAATTGTCGCAATTTCCCCGTAAATGAACAAATATTTTCCAAAGTACCAAACGGTTCTCTTTATTGTTGGTAATTTTATTCATTCCCGTTTTATTAGAGCAGGGTAAATCCGTCGCTAATGCCGTTTTGTCCGTAAATGCTTCGGTGCAGCACATAAAAAAATAATAAATAAGCTGGAACGTGCGAAATTTTCATGACACCCTGCTTTGCATGCTGAAGAAGGGCGAATATCGCAGGAGGGAGTATGAATATGTTTGAATGTATTATTTTTTGATGCATTTTGATGCAAGGTGGTTTTCAAGAGGAAGGCTACCTTAGAAAACCGTGGGCTTTTATTGCAGACATTTTGCCATTTAGATGTTCTTCGATAGTTGTAAAGTAGAGTCAACTTCATATGGGTCAGCTGGCACACGTAACAAAATAGACATGCAACTGCATCGTATGTATTCAGCTTTAAGTGCATTCTCGTGTTAATATTTCATTATCCCTATAATCCATCAGAACGGATAGTGCAGTGGAACCTTATTAATTTTCTAAAATCTCCTCGATAATAGCGAATTTCCCCGTGAATTATATAATCCCGGTGTTTATAGCGTTTTATGCGGCGTTGTAAAATGATTTATTGGGGCTTACAATTGTATACAGTGCTCCAATACAACATTTATAGAATGTATGTGTTGGAGCCTCAGTATTCATGAATTATGCATATCGAGCATGTGTCACTGTGTTTCTTATAGTGTACCTACTCCCTAGACTAGTTAATATGCATATAATGAAGCAGTGAGAGAGCGCAAAAAGGAATTTATTTCCTCGCGTGCCAGTGTTCCAGTTAAAGCACCAACACGTACAGATTATTCAGATAAAATACGACGTTAAGTGGAGGAAGTGGCTCTAATCAATTTTCTTAAATTTCGCCCTGTAAAATTAAATCAGAGACAAATTATGCCCTCTTCCAAACATGCTTCTGTAATACAGAGTGTGTATAAGTTGCCAATTTTGATATATAATTTCACGGTGCAAGGCAAGGGCCTCGGTTACCTCATTAGACGAGCCGCCACTGGATCACATGATCTTCCAGAATGACGTTTATATACATTCCTACAGTCATACTACCTCAATTAATTCCCATCAATATTTTATACAAAAAAATACATCAAAATATAAATTGTTTATAAATTCAGTAATTAAGTGACAATCTGCTAAACGTCGATCCCACTGGGCAATGAAATAAATACTTTTCCTGGTGTTCGAATAGGCGTTGATTCACATTTCGGCACTAAGCAATATTTGGAGTATTTAATATTAGGTTTTTCCATATTAAATCAAAAGATTCAACAAATTTAGGAACGAACAATCACTGCGAATGCTGACTTTACAACGCCAACTGTCATATCTACTCTATGCCACTCTATTTTCACTATTTCCATGCTCTATGCAGTCAGACATGAACAACCGTATCCATAGATACGTACTTTTAGTTAACGCTTGATTTTACTCCTCATAAAATTTTCGTGCCGCGGGCTATAACTGAAAGGGGGCAGCAGCTCTTTCAGTAATCATAGTGGCAGAGATCGTGAGGGTCGGTATGGCACTGTGATACACACTACTGCGATGTGGAAGGCAACGGGAAACCACCACATTATTCTATCCCTAGTACAGCGTACTTCGAATTTATGACGATGGCACCTTCTGGAGTAAAATATTCCGGAGGTAAAATAGTCCCACATTCGGATCTCCGGGCAGGGACTGCTTCGGGGGGAGTCATCAGAAATGATAAGTGTAACATCTCACGAGTCGGAGCGTGGAATGTTAGAAGCATGAAACAAGTAGGAAAGTTAGAGAATTTGAAAATTGAGATGGATAGGTTAGTATTAGACGTAGTAGGTATTAGTGAAGTGAGATGGCCAGAAGCCGGAGACTTCTGGAGTGGAGATTGTAGAGTAATACACACAGGATCTGTAGGAGGAAATTCGGGAGTAGGAATTGTTATGCGGAAAAAAGTAGGGCAGAGTGTAGAAAATTTCTTACAGCAAAATGACAGGGTAGTTATGGTTAGGTTAGATTCGAAACCTGTAAAAACAGTAATAATACAGGTATATATGCCCACTTCTAACTACAGTGATGAGGTCGTAGAGGCAGTTTATAGTGATATTGAACATGTGCTAGATTTTGTGAGAGTACACGAAAATTTAATAATTATAGGAGATTTCAATGCAGTGGTAGGCACAGGGCGAGAAGGCGGAATAGTTGGTCCCTTTGGATTAGGCAATAGGAACGATAGGGGAGTTAGACTGATAGAGTTCTGCGATAAACATAACTTAACGGTCGCGAACACTTTATTTCACCATCATGTTAGGAGACGCTACACGTGGAAGATGCCAGGAGACCTAGGGAGATATCAAATAAATTACATTCTTGTTAGGCAAAGATTTAGAAATCAAGTTAGGGATTGTAGAAGTTATCCAGGAGCAGATATAGATAGTGATCACAATATAGTCGTTATGAAGGCCAATCTTAAATTTAAGATTTTGAAAAAACGAAGCGGAAGAAGGTATCTTGACCCAGAGAGACTAAAAGATGATGATACGCGCGATAAGTTCGAGAAAAAGACAAACGAAGTACTAAAAGGCGCGGGCGAAAATATTGTTAGGGACATAGAGGCAGAATGGAATTGCATTAAAAATAGTTTAGTTTCCTCAGCTAGGGATATTTTGGGTCATAAACAGAATGAAAGTAGGAAACCCTGGATAACAAAACATATTGTAAGTCTAATAGAGGAAAGGCGAAAATATAAAAATAGGTTAGATGAAATAGGGAAACAAAGATATAAGGCGACCAAGTGGGAAATTATTCGGAAATGTAGGAAAGCGAAAGAGCAATGGATCGATAATAAGTGCAAAGAAGTGGAAAATAAGTTCGAAGTAGGAAAGACTGATGAAGTATATAAAATAATTAGGAGAAATTTTAGAGAAATTGGATCTAGTACCAAAAGCATTAGGAATGAGGCAGGAGATATCCTAATCGAAAGCGGGGAGAAGGCAGATAGGTGGAAAGAATATTTAGGAAACTTATATGCGGGACAGGAAGTGCAAGATATATTAGAAAGCGAAAGCAGTGTAGAGGGGGATAACCTAGGGAATCCTATAATGAGAGAAGAGTTTGAGCTAGCACTAAAAAGTTTAAGGAATAATAAAGCGCCAGGTATAGATGGCTTGCAGGCAGAAATCTTAAAGTGCGCAGGTCAAGAGGTAATAGATCGTTTATTTAAATTAGTTAGTCGTATATACCTGACAGGCGAGATTCCAGAGGATTACAAACGGAACATCATGGTAGCTTTGCCAAAAAGGAAAGGCGCGGATAGGTGCGAAAATTTCAGAACCATCAGTTTAACTTCCCATGCGTCAAAAATTTTAACTAGAATTGTGCAAAGAAGGATGAAGAAAAAGGCGGAAGAAATATTAGGAGAAGATCAGTTCGGATTTAGACGAAATAGAGGAACGCGCGAGGCCATCCTAGCTTTACGAGTAACTATAGAAAAAACTATAGGAAAGAGAAAGAGCGTCTATATAGGATTTGTAGATTTAGAAAAGGCCTTCGACAACGTAAAATGGGGGAAGATGTTCGAAGTGCTGAGAAAGGTAGGGATGAAATATAGGGACAGAAGAATAATACATAATCTCTACGAAGAGCAAAAGGCAGTTATAGAATGTGAGCAGGAACGAAGGGAAGTAGATATCCGGAAGGGAGTGAGACAGGGATGTGCATTGTCACCTCTAGTTTTCAACTTATATATCGAAGATGCTATTAATATTGTTAAGGACAGAACAGCCTCAGGGATTAACGTACAGGATCAAACTATTAACATGCTCAGATTTGCGGATGATATAGCAGTGTTAGCATCTAGCAAAGAAGAATTAGGAGCGGCTTTGAATGAAATGGAAGCAGTTTTGACACAGAGCTATGGCATGAAAGTCAATAAAAAGAAAACTAAAATTTTGGTATGTAGGGGATGTGAAAATAGAACTAAAGTTGACATACAAATAGGAAATGAGAAGATAGAGGAGGTCACGGATTTCTGTTATTTAGGAAGTAAAATAACTCAAGACGGTAGGAGCACTAAAGATATAAAACAAAGAATAGCGCAGGGCCGAGTTGCGTTTAACAGAAAGAAACAGCTGTTATGTTCGAGAACGGTTAATATTGAGACTAGGAAGAGACTCTTAAAGTCGTATGTATGGAGTACGGCATTATGCGGGTGCGAAACTTGGACAATAGGGGGAGTAGAAGCGTTTGAAATGTGGTGCTACAGGCGCATGATGAAGATACCGTGGATAGATAAGGTTAGCAATAGGGAAGTATTAGAAAGAGTTGGGGAAAAGCGAAAGGTATGGAAGACAATAAAGAGTAGGAGAGATAGGATAGTAGGACACCTTCTAAGACACGAAGGACTAGTTCGCGACATACTAGAGGCAGAGATAGGAATAAAAAGAGGTAGGGGTAGGCCTAGATTAGACTACTGCTCTCAAATAGTTAGGGATGTAGGATGTTCTACTTTTAGGGAAATGCGTAGGTTAGCTCAGGATAGAAAAGAGTGGAGGTACGCATCCAACCAGTCTTCGGACTGAGAACCTTATGATGATGATGATGGGCTATAACTGAAAATCGATTCTTAAGGAGTAAACTCCAAAAAATTAAGACGAAGAACAGTAATGGATCGCGACTTAGCGGACAATGATGATATACCGACACAAAGTTTCAACTTCTAACGGTTTGTTTTCCTCCAGTGCACTGCAGCTGCAAGTAGGGAAACCAAGAGTAGGAAAGTATGAACCAAGGTTTTCGAACTTTTGTTACATTTAATGAAATAAATTAATGTCGCCATCCATCAGCTGTATCCCAGCTGCAGTGGAAGCTTTATGAAATTATGAAGTTTTATGAACAAGCGCCAACGCATTCTATATTCTAATAACGTTCAAAACTTATTGCTTGCGTATCAAAAAGCATAAAGCGATTTTGAAACATTGTGATCACTTCATTTGGATCAATATACACAAGATCACGAGGCTGAAGCATTTTTCATAGCTTACTTGAGGCTTTGTAGTATTATTGGAGTTTACTCCTTAAGAATCGATTTTCAGTTATAGCCCGCGGTACGGAAATTTTATGAGGAGTAAAATCAAGCGTTAACAAGTGAGCGTTACGTTACCTGTCAAATTGAAATTATGTACGTATCTATGGATACGGCTGTTTATATATGACTGCATAGAGCAAGGAAATAGTGAAAATAGAGTGGCATAGAGTAGATATGACAGTTGGCGTTGTAAAGTCAGCATTTGTTCGTTCCTAAATTTGTTGAATCTTTTGATTTAATATGGAAAAACCTCATATTAAATACTCCAAATATTGCTTAGTGCCGAAATGTGAATCAACGCCTATTCGAACACCAGGAAAAGTATTTATTTCATTGCCAGTGGGATCGACGTTTAGCAGATTGTCACTTAATTACTGAATTTATAAACAATTTATATTTTAATATAAAATGTTGAGATAAACTCGACAATATTTTTCAATTAAAAATATTATTAAGGAGCACGAATAATAATAAGCAAATGCAGATAATGGATAGTTAACAAATTCTGGAACAAATTCAGAAACAGAAATGCTTAAATGAAATACGGCAATTGAAGCTTTACTAAAACATGCATTTAAAATGTATTATAGGTACAAAATTAATGGATTACTATGGGGCGTCATTTGATACAAAATTGAAACTTTTTTTATATCAAGTAAAATGATATTTACAACTCAAAAACGTAAATATAAACCAAATATTGAAATGTGGCAACTAAAAAATATTTCAAGTAAATAAATGCAAGCAAAAAATATTGCAACTAAAAAATATTTTGCAAGTAAAAAATATTTCAACCAAAAAGTTTTGCAACCAAGAAATGCTTAAACCAATGTCAAGAGAAATGCCTCTGGAGCGTTTACTTATATTCCAACTAGGTTTTGCCGAATTTAATGCTCCTCAAGTAACGGTCGTGGCTCTATACGAGAATGTATAGGGACTTTTGTTCGAATCCTAGAGGATCCTTTTACTTCTAAAGTTCACTGTAATTTACAGAATATTACATTCGATTTATTGTGTCCGGTCTCCCGTCAGAAAAAATATTTTAGAAAAGAAAATTTGTGATTAGTAATGAAAACAAGGGAACGCTAAAACTTTTGATATCTGTGCATTGGTAAAACCTGGTTGGGATATAAATAAACGCTATATGTTCTCGTTAGGTTAGCACGTCACGTTCGAATTGTTCTTTAAGTTTGTATTAGTAAACAATTAACCCTTCTGGAAGTCACTGACATTTTTGGGTTCAATAATGCTGATGATACTATTTTGCTGCCAGAATTGCTGCAACAGACCGCGCGTTGTAGGAGTCGATGGTACCCTAGGGAATGTAGGTATGTTTTACGGCTTCTTCTCTTCTGTGGGTACTAGATACGGAAGCGTAGAAGGGACATAAAGTACCTCCATACCTCGAAATCGCCAGTTAGACACTCGAACTGTCTATTAGACACTTCAACTGTCTAGTAGACACTTCAACTGTTTATCAAACACTTGGACTGTCTAGTAGACAGTTGATGTGTCTAATAGACACTTGAACTGTCTATTAGACACTTCAACTGTCTATTAGACATTTGGACTTTCTAGTGTGTCTTCAACTGTCTATTAGACAGTTCAACTGTCTAATAGGCCAATAAGCGTATACGCTTATTGTGTTGCTGTAGGGAAAAGGGAAGTATACCTAGGCACTGTGACCACCCAGCATGCACGTTTAACAAAGCATATTATTTAAAATAAATATGTTGTCGTACTGCTGATATTTATAAATATACCTAAGCAATATTAATTAATCAGCGCTGAGCAGGTAGATAGACAGGTGAGCAGAAACTTGCAAGGGTGGGGTAGGGTCCATTACAATGTAAAACAAATATTTTCAATGGGGTTTATTTATTAAAATTTTCCCGAATGAGTTTAAAAAAACAAAATTGGATTAAACTTTTATCAAGAAATGCTCCATTGTAAAATCCTTCATCTTTCAAACCATGGAACATATTCATCCAAAACTGAGAATGGTGTTTACGCAGTATTGCCCACCAAGCTTCAATCGTCTGGTTTGCTGGGCTAGTACCATATAAAAAGGGCGGTAATAAAGTATCTCCAAAGTAGTTATCTCGCAGATAAAATTGAAGTTGCTCTACAATTCCATTTTCTGTCCCCATGTCGGAACAAATTGTTCGAGGACAGCCGCCCAAAAGTTTAACAGCTTCAAGATAATGAAAGCCTATAATAGCTGGATCATTACTGTTATTTTCGCACTTTAGCCATACTTATGATATATCGAGAAAATCCGTCAATGCATCCACTAATACAAATTCTGAAGGGCTTTAGTTTATCGTAGCAGTCAATATGCCAAATATAATTTGGCCCTTTACTGAAATACTTACTGCATTCTTCGAAGCCGATGTCTTTTTCGCAGATCCACTCCAGTTGAGTCCAATATTTGTAGAAGCATACGAACCGTCTCTTGGGTAACTACTAGATTGTTTTGGATGCACTTAAGATGCATCCACCTGTATCCATGCAAGTAGCCATGCTTGGAAAGTTGTTCTTCAATAAAATCAGCAACATTATACATCAGAAAAATTCTTCCTCCGTTATAAACCGAGACGTCTTAGCTGTCTTTTTAAATGCCTCACACTGATAAATATACATATTGTGGTTTCGTTGGAGGCAAACCCTTGTTTCAATGAGATGTAGTCTCATCTGATGGTAAAATCTAATTAAGTTATCCATACCATAGTCTTTGTTGTGTGAAATACTGTTTATTGCCTTAAACAGTAATTGTTAAAATTTAAAAAAATATATGTTCATTCTCTTACCTGTTTAAAAAATATGGAACCACAAGGACACTATTAAAATATAATTGCTTTTACTGATATTCATAAAATGTATTACAGTCTAATACAGCGTTAGTGTCAGTAGAAACTGTAGTTCAAATTTTTAGAGACAGTTCAACTGTCTATTAGACACATCAACTGTCTATTAGACAGTTGAAGTGTCTAATAGAGAGTTCGATTGTCTATTAAACGTATCAACTGTCTACTAGAAAGCCAAGTGCCTACTAGAAAGCCAAGTGTCTAATAGACAGTTGAAGTGTCTAATAGACAGTTCGAGTGTCTATTAGACACATCAACTGTCTACTAGACAGTCCAAGTGTCTAATAGACAGTTGGAGTATCTACTAGACAGTTCCAATGTCTAACTGGCGATTTCGAAGAATGGAGGTACTTTATGTCCCTTCTACGTTTCCGTAACTAGAGGTGTGACCGCGATCGCTATCGCTGCTACTAAGAACTAGTTCTCTGAACGACTGCGCTATGAGCGATGTGAACCACATTGCAAACTATAACGGCGAATGCAATAGCCGACCTGTCCCAAACGGCGCTCCATAGATTACGCGAACCTAATAATAATTTCAAATAAAAATTCTCCAGAATAATAATTTTTAGCAAAATTCAGATAATTTTTTCAGAAAAGATTGCAACACTAAATACGCCGTAGGGGTAGTTTCCCCTTTTAAGGAAATCTTTTTTAAAATTCACATTTCTAATTGCACCAAACTAGTTTTTTCTCTGTATGAGTACCAGTGGTGAACCGATGTTCTGTCAAAAAATCGTATAATCAAATTTGCCTTTGGTTTGAGACAAACTCGCCCATTTGCAATACATTTCTAAAATTCCCGTTCTTATCTGTATCAACCTAGATTTTTCTCTGTATGATAAAGGGTGGCCCCGTCAATATTCAGTAAAAATGGGAGGAACAGATTTCCCGTTGTGGTTGAAGTAAAGTGCAGCGACACTTATTTGCAAAATATTTTTTTAAAATTCGCATCAACCTAAATTTTATTCCAAATGATGAAGCATATTTTGCAAATAAAGGGGACTGTATCTCAACCCCTACGGCATATCTGGGGATGTGATTTTCAACGAACATCGACAGGGACCCTTTATAATTTGTAACAAAACCTAGGTTGATACAGTTAGTATCGCGAATTTAAAAAAATATTTTGCAAATAAGGGTGGCTTTAACTCCTACGGTATATCTGGGGATCCGATTTTCACCGAACATCAACAGGGACTTCCTTTATCATTTGGAACGAAATCTAGGCTGATGCAGTTAAAAGCCCAAATGTTAAAAAATATTTTGGCTGTACCTCAACCCCTACGGCAAATCTGCTTGTGCGATTTTCACTGTACACAGGCAGGACATTCCTATATAATTTGAAACAAAATCTATGTTGATGCAGTTAGAATCGCGAATTTAAAAAAATATTTTGCAAATAAAAAGGTGGCTTTATCTCAACCCCTACAGTATATCCGGGGATCCGATTTTCACCGGACATCTACTGGCCTTCCTTCATCATTTGGAATTAAATCTACGCAAAACATGGATTTTACAAAATATTTTGCAAAAGGGGTGGTTGTATCTCAACCCCTACCGCATATCTGGGGATGCGATTTTCATCGAACATCTTCAGGGATGCATCATTTGGAATAAAATTTAGGATGAAGCAGCTAAAAGCGCGAATTAAGTGTGTTGCTGTACTTACTTCAACCCTAACGGGAAATCTGTTCTTCCATTTTTAGTGAATATTGACGGGGCCACCCTTTATCATACAGAGAAAAATCTAGGTTGATACAGTTAAGAACGGGAATTTTAGAAATGTATTGTAAAGGGTGTTAGTGAATCTCAAACCAAAGGCAAATCTGATTATAAGTACGACTTTTTGACAGAACATCGGTTCACCACTGGTACTCATACAGAGAAAGTTTGGTGCAAGTAGAAATGTGAATTTTAAAAAAGATTTCCTTAAAAGGGGAAACTACCCCTACGGCGTATTTAGTGTTTCAATCTGTTCTAAAAAAATATTTAAATTTTCCTAAAAGTTATTATTTTCGCGAATTTTTATTTGAAATTATTATTATAGGTTCGCGTAGTCCATTAATTTTGTACCTATAATACATTTTAAATGCATTTAATAACTTTTAGTAAAGCTTCAATTGCCGTATTTCATTTAAGCATTTATGTTTCTGAATTTGTTCCAGAATTTGTTAACTATCCATTATCTGTATTTGCTTATTATTATTCGTGCTCCTTAATACTATTTTTAATTGAAAAATATCGTGTAGAATATTACAGTGCAGTATTTATCTGGACATCTGCAAAAACGCGACTTGAAAATCTAAATCCAAATCTAACTTCAGCGACGTGAGATAAACTGGCAATAAAACGCGAGAACTCGACAATAATATCCAGATAATCTCGACATTAATGCCGAGTTTTGCGGAAGTCAACATTAATGGCTAAATAAAGTCAACAATATTGTCGAGTTTATCTCAACATTAATGTCGAGATAAACTCGAAAATAATTTCGTGTTTCCGGAAACTCGACATTAATATCGACATTAAGTCGACAATATTGTCTAGTTCTAGTTCTAGTCAAGTGTGTGACCCTTCAGCGCTTCCGTACACACCAGATGCTTGTGAGTAAAATAAATGTTCAGTAGATAATTAAAAGCGACTCCTTCATTGTACTATGCAAAAAATATTAATTAAAAGAACTTGGTTAGGGACATAGGGGCAGAATGGAATTACATTAAAAATATGTAGTTTAGAATTCGCAGCTAGAGGTATTTTGGGTCATAAACAGAATGAAAGTAGAATACCCTGGATAACAAAACATATTGTGAGTCTAATAGATGAAAGGTGAAAATAAAAAACGGGTTAGATGAGAGAAGGATATTAATAGGAGAATAATAGAAAAAAAACAATAGGAAAGGTACCAATACTGGTGGAGAGTCAAGCATGGTTTTAGTCCTCAGCCGTCGCAACAAGATTCATGCAGCGCAACGCTATTGAAGGTTTGTCTTGGCCAACAAAATTCACCGATCTCACTCCCATTGAATAGTAAGTGAATTTTGTTTTTGATTCTCTCATTAACCCTGAACCTCTTGCTATATAAATTTTTCTAAATCAAAACTAAGTTAATTTTTCTTATCTCTTATCCCTACTAAATGTAGTAGGTATGTTCAAAAAATTTGCAAAAAAAGCTTCAAACAAAAACTTTTAAGTCTCTCAATAGTCAATTTTCGTAGTTCTCTACATGAACAGATAAGTGAAAAATGTGAAGAACCTACTTCAAAGTTCCATCCTCTTGATAAGAAGAATCAACCCCTTGGGGCTAACTAGCCGAAAACCACCCGAACAAAAACTGTCAACACGTTCATATTTCCCGAAGGCATTCAATCACTCACTCACTGAAAAAGTACCAGCATCCCCCACAGGTGTGCAACCAAACAGAATGGTAGGTTAGTATCGGGATTAATAGGTCATGTCACACTGCACAACATAAATCACCCTTAATAGTGCAAATATACCACGCCGGTTATCGGGGGGTGAGATCTGATCTCGTTCAAGGGTAGTGTCAGCCGCGAGGGCGCGCTATGTACTGTAGGGCGAACGGCTGCGCCCGGGACAAGCCCCCACCCCCGTGACAAAGCGACGGCGGCGCAGCACCACCGCCGACTAAAGACCATTGAGAAAAATCCTTCTTTCGCTCTGTTCCAACTGAAATCAGAATGTAAGACTGCAGTAATGTGACCCTAAAAAGGTTAAATGTAATTTCTCCGGTCCTCTCTCGTGACTCTCGTGGAAAATCATGCGTTCTCCGTTGCCATAGCGAGGCATTAAGGGATGTTTCTTAACCTCTTTATGGTGATTTTTTCTGATACGTCCAAAGAGCTTGTGAACGACTCGCACTGAGGGCTTTGCTCCTTTGTGATACCACTTTCTGAATATGTAAGCGAAAGACTCCCCGAGAAAAAAACTCGTTAAAACGTAAATAAGTAAAAGGTGGACTGTGCAACCGAAGACCTTTTCAAAATCCTTTATTAAATCGAGCTTTGTCATATTCCAAAATACATAAATTTTCTAGAGTATTGACAGCGAAATGTTTTTGATTTTTGAAATTTATGAAATTCAAATTTCATGTAAGTACAGAAATTAAACGAGCTCTCATAATCACATGTCAAAAGGAAGAAGCTACATCTTAATCTCCATTTTATTTTCTTTCCGAATAAACCGATACGAGATGTAGAGAACGGTTGCTTTGATGTGTACCAGGCTTCACGTACTTCCAATATACGAAATTTGATGGAAGCTAGCTACTATCTAGTTCGCTTTGATGACTAAAACATTTTCACCCAATATGTCAACAGCCATTCTACAGGAGTAATCTATTTACAATTCCCGCGTAGCGTTTATTGTCCTTGCTTTATCCTGACACAATCCTCTCAAATTCATATCTGCTATTATGTTGCGCATTCCTGATGAAACTCGCAGTTCCGCTGCTTAATTGAATATCCACATTTGGCTTTAAATAATTTGAGTCGGCTGTATTGAGACGATGATCTCATTCATGTCATAATGCCATATTTGGTTTGCTTGATTTCAGGAAATATATTCAGTGAATTAAGAAAACAAGACCGAAGTTGACGAGAGGGATTTTTTTTTATTTTTAGCATAATAGTTGTTTCTTTTCATTAAATGAAACTCTGTCCTGTTTTATATCTATTTAAGGAAACAGACTTTTAAGCGTTTTTGTTCCTTTAGAAGACTTTTTAGACTTCCTATTTGTAAAGGGGCCAATTTAAACGATTCCTCGGAGAGCCACATCCATCATCATAAGGTTCTCAGTCCGAAGACTGGTTGGATGCGTACCTCCACTCTTTTCTATCCCGAGCTAACCTACGCATTTTCCTAAAAGTAGAACATCCTACATCCCTAACTATTTGAGAGCAGTAGTCTAATCTAGGCCTACCCCTACCTCTTTTTATTCCTATCTCTGACTCTAGTATGTCACGAACTATTCCTTCGTGTCTTAGAAGGTGTCCTACCATCCTATCTCTCCTACTCTATTGTTTTCCATACCTTTCGCTTTTCCCCAACTCTTTCTAATACTTCCCTATTGCTAACCTTATCTATCCACGGTATCTTCATCATGCGTCTGTAGCACCACATTTCAAACGCTTCTACTCTTTTTCTATCCGCTTCTCCTATTGTCCAAGTTTCGCACCCGTATAATGCCGTACTCCATACATACGACGTTAAGAGTCTCTTCCTAGTCTCTATATTAACCGTTCTCGAGCATAACAGTTGTTTCTTTTTGTTAAACGCAACTCGGCCCTGTGCCATTCTTTGTTTTATATCTTTAGTGCTCCTACCGTCTTGAGTTATTTTACTTCCTAAGTAGCAGAAATCCGCGACCTCCTCTATCTTCTCATTTCCAATTTGTATTTCCATTTTAGTTCTATTTTCACATCCCCTACATACCAAAATTTTAGTTTTCTTTTTATTGATTTTCATGCCGAAGCCCTGTGTCAAAACTGCTTCCATTTCATTCAAAGCCGCTCCTAATTCTTCTTTGCTAGATGCTAACACTGCTATATCATCCGCAAATCTGAGCATGTTAATAGTTTGGCCCTGTACATTGATCCCTGAGGCTGTTCTTTCCTTAACAATATTAATCGCATCTTCGATATATAAGTTGAAAACTAGAGGTGACAATGCACATCCCTGCCTCACTCCCTTCCGGATATCTACTTCCCTTTGTTCCTGCTCACATTCTATAACTGCCTTTTGCTCTTTGTAGAGATTATGTATTATTCTTCTGTCCCTGTATTTCATCCCTACCTTTCTCAGCACTTCGAACATCTTCCCCCATTTTACGTTGTCGAAGGCTTTTTCTAAATCTACAAATCCTATATAGACGCTCTTTCTCTTTTCTATCGTTTTTTCTATAATTACTCGTAAAGCTAGAATGGCCTCGCGCGTTCCTATATTTCGTCTAAATCCGAACTGATCTTCTCCTAATATTTCTTCCGCCTTTTTCTCCATCCTTCTTTGCACAATTCTAGTTAAAATTTTTGACGCATGTGAAGTTAAACTGATAGTTCTAAAATTTTCGCATCTATCCGCGCCTTTTCTTTTTGGCAAAGCTACTATGATGTTCCGTTTGTAATCTTCTGGAATCTCGCCTGTCAGGTATATGCGACTAACTAATTTAAATAAACGATCTATTACCTCTTGACCTGCGCACTTTAAGATTTCTGCCTGCAAGCCATCTATACCTGGTGCTTTATTATTCCTTAAACTTTTTAGTGCTATCTCAAACTCTTCTCTCGTTATAGGACTCCCTAGGTTATCCCCCTCTACACTGCTTTCGCTTTCTAATATATCTTGCACTTCCTGTCCCGCATATAAGTTTCCTAAATATTCTTTCCACCTATCTGCCTTCTCCCCACTTCCGATTAGGATATCTCCTGCCTCATTTCTAATGTTTTTGGTACTAGATCCAATTTCTCTAAAATTTCTCCTGAACAGCTGCCGACTAATATACCCGCACAAACAACTACACCTCGAGCAAATACTCCGCCAGGCATTGAATTACAGAACGGGCCTACGTCGGCAGAATGTACATTAGGATGCACACAAGAGGCCTACCCCAGCAAAGCTGGCCTTGAAAACCTCCATACGTGCCCCATCGTACCACAGTGAACCAGGTTCACTATTCAAGCTAGAAGCCTGCATGGTGTGAATGTGCACAGCAATCCGCAGACCGGTTTCGTCCTATTGGGACTCTTCAGTACGGCGCCGCTATGCACAAACACACCCTGCCCAACGATCTCCCTATAAATAACTGCGATAGTCATCCATAAGGGAGAGCCAAAATCACGCCATCTAGAACGTAAATTGTTGAACAGCTGCCGACTAATATACCCGCACAAACAACTACACCTCGAGCAAATACTCCGCCAGGCATTGAATTACAGAACGGGCCTACGTCGGCAGAATGTACATTAGGATGCACACAAGAGGCCTACCCCAGCAAAGCTGGCCTTGAAAACCTCCATACGTGCCCCATCGTACCACAGTGAACCAGGTTCACTATTCAAGCTAGAAGCCTGCATGGTGTGAATGTGCACAGCAATCCGCAGACCGGTTTCGTCCTATTGGGATAGCTTGAATAGTGAACCTGGTTCACTGTGGTAACAATTTACGTTCTAGATGGCGTGATTTTGGCTCTCCCTTATGGATGACTATCGCAGTTATTTATAGGGAGATCGTTGGGCAGGGTGTGTTTGTGCATAGCGGCGCCGTACTGAAGAGTCCCAATAGGACGAAACCGGTCTGCGGATTGCTGTGCACATTCACACCATGCAGGCTTCTAGCTTGAATAGTGAACCTGGTTCACTGTGGTAACAATTTACGTTCTAGATGGCGTGATTTTGGCTCTCCCTTATGGATGACTATCGCAGTTATTTATAGGGAGATCGTTGGGCAGGGTGTGTTTGTGCATAGCGGCGCCGTACTGAAGAGTCCCAATAGGACGAAACCGGTCTGCGGATTGCTGTGCACATTCACACCATGCAGGCTTCTAGCTTGAATAGTGAACCTGGTTCACTGTGGTAACAATTTACGTTCTAGATGGCGTGATTTTGGCTCTCCCTTATGGATGACTATCGCAGTTATTTATAGGGAGATCGTTGGGCAGGGTGTGTTTGTGCATAGCGGCGCCGTACTGAAGAGTCCCAATAGGACGAAACCGGTCTGCGGATTGCTGTGCACATTCACACCATGCAGGCTTCTAGCTTGAATAGTGAACCTGGTTCACTGTGGTAACAATTTACGTTCTAGATGGCGTGATTTTGGCTCTCCCTTATGGATGACTATCGCAGTTATTTATAGGGAGATCGTTGGGCAGGGTGTGTTTGTGCATAGCGGCGCCGTACTGAAGAGTCCCAATAGGACGAAACCGGTCTGCGGATTGCTGTGCACATTCACACCATGCAGGCTTCTAGCTTGAATAGTGAACCTGGTTCACTGTGGTAACAATTTACGTTCTAGATGGCGTGATTTTGGCTCTCCCTTATGGATGACTATCGCAGTTATTTATAGGGAGATCGTTGGGCAGGGTGTGTTTGTGCATAGCGGCGCCGTACTGAAGAGTCCCAATAGGACGAAACCGGTCTGCGGATTGCTGTGCACATTCACACCATGCAGGCTTCTAGCTTGAATAGTGAACCTGGTTCACTGTGGTAACAATTTACGTTCTAGATGGCGTGATTTTGGCTCTCCCTTATGGATGACTATCGCAGTTATTTATAGGGAGATCGTTGGGCAGGGTGTGTTTGTGCATAGCGGCGCCGTACTGAAGAGTCCCAATAGGACGAAACCGGTCTGCGGATTGCTGTGCACATTCACACCATGCAGGCTTCTAGCTTGAATAGTGAACCTGGTTCACTGTGGTAACAATTTACGTTCTAGATGGCGTGATTTTGGCTCTCCCTTATGGATGACTATCGCAGTTATTTATAGGGAGATCGTTGGGCAGGGTGTGTTTGTGCATAGCGGCGCCGTACTGAAGAGTCCCAATAGGACGAAACCGGTCTGCGGATTGCTGTGCACATTCACACCATGCAGGCTTCTAGCTTGAATAGTGAACCTGGTTCACTGTGGTAACAATTTACGTTCTAGATGGCGTGATTTTGGCTCTCCCTTATGGATGACTATCGCAGTTATTTATAGGGAGATCGTTGGGCAGGGTGTGTTTGTGCATAGCGGCGCCGTACTGAAGAGTCCCAATAGGACGAAACCGGTCTGCGGATTGCTGTGCACATTCACACCATGCAGGCTTCTAGCTTGAATAGTGAACCTGGTTCACTGTGGTAACAATTTGCGTTCTAGATGGCGTGATTTTGGCTCTCCCTTATGGATGACTATCGCAGTTATTTATAGGGAGATCGTTGGGCAGGGTGTGTTTGTGCATAGCGGCGCCGTACTGAAGAGTCCCAATAGGACGAAACCGGTCTGCGGATTGCTGTGCACATTCACACCATGCAGGCTTCTAGCTTGAATAGTGAACCTGGTTCACTGTGGTACGATGGGGCACGTATGGAGGTTTTCAAGGCCAGCTTTGCTGGGGTAGGCCTCTTGTGTGCATCCTAATGTACATTCTGCCGACGTAGGCCCGTTCTGTAATTCAATGCCTGGCGGAGTATTTGCTCGAGGTGTAGTTGTTTGTGCGGGTATATTAGTCGGCAGCTGTTCAACAATTTACGTTCTAGATGGCGTGATTTTGGCTCTCCCTTATGGATGACTATCGCAGTTATTTATAGGGAGATCGTTGGGCAGGGTGTGTTTGTGCATAGCGGCGCCGTACTGAAGAGTCCCAATAGGACGAAACCGGTCTGCGGATTGCTGTGCACATTCACACCATGCAGGCTTCTAGCTTGAATAGTGAACCTGGTTCACTGTGGTACGATGGGGCACGTATGGAGGTTTTCAAGGCCAGCTTTGCTGGGGTAGGCCTCTTGTGTGCATCCTAATGTACATTCTGCCGACGTAGGCCCGTTCTGTAATTCAATGCCTGGCGGAGTATTTGCTCGAGGTGTAGTTGTTTGTGCGGGTATATTAGTCGGCAGCTGTTCAACAATTTACGTTCTAGATGGCGTGATTTTGGCTCTCCCTTATGGATGACTATCGCAGTTATTTATAGGGAGATCGTTGGGCAGGGTGTGTTTGTGCATAGCGGCGCCGTACTGAAGAGTCCCAATAGGACGAAACCGGTCTGCGGATTGCTGTGCACATTCACACCATGCAGGCTTCTAGCTTGAATAGTGAACCTGGTTCACTGTGGTACGATGGGGCACGTATGGAGGTTTTCAAGGCCAGCTTTGCTGGGGTAGGCCTCTTGTGTGCATCCTAATGTACATTCTGCCGACGTAGGCCCGTTCTGTAATTCAATGCCTGGCGGAGTATTTGCTCGAGGTGTAGTTGTTTGTGCGGGTATATTAGTCGGCAGCTGTTCAACAATTTACGTTCTAGATGGCGTGATTTTGGCTCTCCCTTATGGATGACTATCGCAGTTATTTATAGGGAGATCGTTGGGCAGGGTGTGTTTGTGCATAGCGGCGCCGTACTGAAGAGTCCCAATAGGACGAAACCGGTCTGCGGATTGCTGTGCACATTCACACCATGCAGGCTTCTAGCTTGAATAGTGAACCTGGTTCACTGTGGTACGATGGGGCACGTATGGAGGTTTTCAAGGCCAGCTTTGCTGGGGTAGGCCTCTTGTGTGCATCCTAATGTACATTCTGCCGACGTAGGCCCGTTCTGTAATTCAATGCCTGGCGGAGTATTTGCTCGAGGTGTAGTTGTTTGTGCGGGTATATTAGTCGGCAGCTGTTCAACAATTTACGTTCTAGATGGCGTGATTTTGGCTCTCCCTTATGGATGACTATCGCAGTTATTTATAGGGAGATCGTTGGGCAGGGTGTGTTTGTGCATAGCGGCGCCGTACTGAAGAGTCCCAATAGGACGAAACCGGTCTGCGGATTGCTGTGCACATTCACACCATGCAGGCTTCTAGCTTGAATAGTGAACCTGGTTCACTGTGGTACGATGGGGCACGTATGGAGGTTTTCAAGGCCAGCTTTGCTGGGGTAGGCCTCTTGTGTGCATCCTAATGTACATTCTGCCGACGTAGGCCCGTTCTGTAATTCAATGCCTGGCGGAGTATTTGCTCGAGGTGTAGTTGTTTGTGCGGGTATATTAGTCGGCAGCTGTTCAACAATTTACGTTCTAGATGGCGTGATTTTGGCTCTCCCTTATGGATGACTATCGCAGTTATTTATAGGGAGATCGTTGGGCAGGGTGTGTTTGTGCATAGCGGCGCCGTACTGAAGAGTCCCAATAGGACGAAACCGGTCTGCGGATTGCTGTGCACATTCACACCATGCAGGCTTCTAAAATTTCTCCTGATTATTTTATATGCTTCATCAGTCTTTCCTACTTCGAACTTATCTTCCACTTCTTTGCATTTATTATCGATCCATTGCTCTTTCGCTTTCCTACATTTCCGAATAATTTCCCACTTGATCGCCTTATATCTTTGTTTCCCTATTTCATCTAACCTATTTTTATATTTTCGCCTTTCCTCTATTAGACTCACAATATGTTTTGTTATCCAGGGTTTCCTACTTTCATTCTGTTTATGACCCAAAATATCCCTAGCTGAGGAAACTAAACTATTTTTAATGCAATTCCATTCTGCCTCTATGTCCCTAACAATATTTCCACCCGTGCCCTTTAGTGCTTCGTTTGTCTTTTTCTCGAACTTATTGCGCATATCATCATCTTTTAGTTTCTCTGGGTCAAGATACCTTCTTCCGCTTCTTTTTTTCAAAATCTTAAATTTAAGATTGGCTTTCATAACGACTATGTTGTGATCACTATCTATATCTGCTCCTGGATAACTTCTACAATCCCTAACTTGATTTCTAAATCTTTGCCTAACGAGAATGTAATCTATTTGGTATCTCCCTAAGTCTCCTGGCATCTTCCACGTATATCATCTCCTAACATGATGGTGAAATAGAGTGTTCGCGACCGTTAAGTTATGTTTATCGCAGAACTCTATCAGTCTAACTCCCCTATCGTTCCTATTGCCTAATCCAAAGGGGCCAACTATTCCGCCCTCTCGCCCTGTGCCTACGACTGCATTGAAATCTCCTGTAATTATTAAATTTTCGTGCCCTCTCACAAAATCTAGCACATATTCAATATCACTATAAACTGCCTCTACGGCCTCATCACTGTAGTTAGAAGTGGGCATATATACCTGTATTATTACTGTTTTTACAGGTTTCGAATCTAACCTAACCATAACTACCCTGTCACTTTGCTGTAAGAAATTTTCTACACTCTGTCCTACTTTTTTCCGCATAACAATTCCTACTCCCGAATTTCCTCCTACAGATCCTGTGTGTATTACTCTAAAATCTCCGCTCCAGAAGTCTCCAGCTTCTGGCCATCGCACTTCACTGATACCTACTACGTCTAATGCTAACCTATCCATCTCAATTTTCAAATTCTCTTCTTTTTTCTTCAACTGAATAAATATTTTTGTTCATTTTGAAACCCAAATTTTAAATTGTCGATAAATAATGTTGGCAGTTCAGACGAATTAGAAATTAGAATCAAGGGAGTCTTTGATTAGAATAAATTAAATTGTCATAGGTAATCTGATGAATATCCGTGTTTTAATTTGAAAATTATTAGTGTAATTTTTGCTTTTAATGCTTTAATAAATTGGAAAATTGCAGAGTTTTTGATATCCTCATACGCAGAAAAAAATAGTTTTTCGATTGCTACCTTTACCACCACTGTAACTACACATGGAGAGCAGGAATCCCCAAAAATGTAATTGCCCATGTTATTTCCCCAGGTACACATGGAAGTTTGTCACACGGTATAGAGTGATTTAAGAAGACAAGACGGAAGTTGACGAGGTATTTTTTTTATTTTCAGCATAATATATTAATGCCCCTACTAGACATTTTGCTATAAAAATATTAATAATAATAATAATGTACTGGTAAATCTAAATAAAGTACATCAACATAATGTAACCTTTTATTCACTGACTATTAGTTTCTATCAGAATGCGTCTCTTTCTCTTTTATTTAAGTATATATTCAGGGAAGAACGTCGATAAAATGTTGAGGGGCAACACCGGAGTTGACGTCTTAATTTCACAGTTATTGTTATCACAGCAGAGGCGGAATATATTTACTTTTGAGGCGCAAAACGTCGGGACAACGGCTCAGTAATTAATTAGAAAACGAAAGTGCTGCCAGGATGCTCTCGGTTTTGTTAGTAATTTACGAAAATAGCTGTTGAACACAAAGGACAGTTCCACCACATACTTTCATTATGTATACTTTGACCCTCGATGTTTCTACACACCACACTGGATTTAAGCTTTATATTTACCGAGAACCTACTACCGATTCCAGATTTACACTCCATAAATTTTCTATCCCATCCACATATTCTGATTGTAGATAAATGGAATTGCGGGAATATTAGGGCGCTAGGGAGGGAACCCCGATCGCCGTAATTGATGAATCTCTAATTATGTTTGTTTCTGGTTTTCCACAACTACCTACGTACAGAAAAATGAGCAAGGGGACCCTCGTCACCAACATTTATTAATATGTACCCACACAGAGAAAACGTTACTAATGGTATTTGAATTATTACACTACTGAGACATCCCTGAAATTGTTAGTTCATCGAATTTCATTATGTAGAAATTGGTATGATACGTTACGTTTTAGATAACATCAAGCGATAGAGAAGAACAAAATCGACGGTAGATGATCACGACACCGAGATAAATTCAGAAATTATTTTTTGTTTTGGCCGAAGGGTTAAATAAGGGCACCCTGGAGGGCACCCTTGATTTACTGTGTCTCAAAAGTTATGAACTAGCCTACGCATATCGATCGTAATCGACTCGGCTTTGTCTTGGTGAATATCTGGCTTCTGTGCCAAGGTATATTACGGCCAAATAGATAATAAATTATTCACACCAAGAATGGCAATTGTAACTGTCGTCGAAAGGAGTTAACCACCCACTCGCTGTACCTGTAACTACAATTTACTCCTTAATGACATAATGATAACTAGGGGGTGTCGTTTATTAATGGAAATATAAATCAACCCCCTTAACTTGAATAGAATTCAGCGCACGGCAACAAAAGTTGTCAGCTGTTTTAAACACCAGAGCAAATTACTACTGTTCTACTTTTGTAATTACTTTTAACTGTTTTTCTTTTGTGCTATTAAAACCTGGGCTCTCCGAATAACTCTTTACCTACAGGACTAATTACGAAATACCCTAATGTTGAAGAAGGCAGTGATACTTCTGACGACTCCTTGGGCGATTCAGACAGCGAATTTGGGTTTCTTAAATAAGAACAGAGAGACATAAGTTTTTGCATCCGCAAACTAAAAAAAAATAGTACTAAACCTTGTTGAATATTTTTAAAATGAAGAAAATAAGCAGACAGCAAAGCAAAACATATACATGAAAGAGTTTCTGAAGCGCTAGGAGTTGGTTTAAGAACAGTAGAAAGAATTGTACATGGAAAGAAGATGAAAGAGCCAGAAAAAAGAAAAGAAAAACGAAGAAGGAAATACACGAGAACTAAGGATTTAAGTGATACCGAAAAAATGGAAGTAAGAAATGTTATTTATAATTTATATGAAGCAAAAGTGAATGTTACTCTAGTAAGTTTACAAAAAACCTTAAGAGAAAAGGGTGTTTTGGAAATTGGATTGCGTTCCTTGTCAAAATTAATGAATATACTGGGTTTTTGAAAACTGGGCTGATTTTCGGGGGTGGCAATAATCTCGGGTTCCCGCGCCCTCGCGGTGCTGCAGATAAAGCCGTAATAAGTAGGTAGGCTGTAATAATAGCGGCAAGGTGCTTTATTGCCAGACAATTAACCGTAAAGCGACACTTTATCTTTTCTGGGTATTCATTTAACTGAGCGTAGTAGGTAGAGCGGGAATGTGGCCCGCAGGAATGCATGAATAAGAGGCCAGAAGAACAGATGTGCTCGAATGGTAAAGGTTAATTAAATTGAAGGTAATTAATAAAGTACCATCAATTATTTCCCTCCAAACGGCTTTATTCTCATGTACCGGCTCACTTTAGGGAGAAAGTGATAGATCGCTATTATGTTTCGCACTAGCATTTGAATACTGATTAAATTTGCTGCATTTGTAATGCTCCAAAGACCGGGAGATAAGCCCTTGGATATTAACACAATTGGATTTATTGTTTGACTTAGTTGACTAAATGAACCTGGTTTTTTCGCCTAATTGAGATATATTACGATTAATATGGGTCACGTGCCAGCGCTAACGTTCTCCTCGAGGCGCCGGCTAATTTGGAAAAATGCGGGTTTGCCACGTTAATGAATTAAACATCTCACCTCGCGGATACTGTACCTACAAACGAGTTTAAATCGCTAAAGTGGCTCAGGTATTTTTCAAACAGCTGCAAAGTAAAATAGAACTTCCTGTGAAAACGTGACTATTTGAAGAGCATGATCTTCCATGCGGGCCAGAAGGACGGTAGGTATTAAAAATCAAGAAGAAAAAGATGAATAAAAGAATAATTTTAACAAAGTTGTGTATCGTTAGCATAAGAATAGTGATTGCAAGAAACGCTTTATGAAAAGTACAAGATACAAAATAGCGCCAAGAATACTACCCTGCGGTGTACCAAATGTAAGGTAAGCAACACGCGGACTTCTATCAGTTTTACTTATTTATTTCATATCTAGGTAAGGACAAAAACTTATTAATATACAATGAAATTAAAGTAACATAAAAAAAGAAAAATAACTATAACAGATATTCAAATAAACCCCCATTCTGTATCAGACAGTATCCCAGCCTATTATAGAAAGAATTTCTCACATTCACAAGTTGCCGATCGTTTATTAAGTTGCATTCCGCAAAAATAGCATTCCTTAAAGATTCAATATTTGTGTGACGAGTTTTATAAATCTTATTTTTTAAATGACCCCACAAGAAAAAGTCACACGGTGCCAAATCGGGAGATCTAGCTGGCCAGTTTATAGCACCACCTCGACCAATCCAGCTCTCTGGAAACATTTCATTTAATAATGCTGGGCATCCGTCATGTTGAAACCAGACCTCTCGATTCGCATGTGCAACTTCTTCTAATGCAGGGCCAATATGGTTAATTAGAAGATCTAAATAAGCTTCTGAATTTAAACTTCCCTGTATTTCAAATGGTCCTATAATGCGATTATTAAAAATGCCTGCCCAAATGTTGATTTTTTGAGGGTATTGCGTTGTAGCGGCTAGATTTATTCTGGGATTTTCCTGGGCCCAATGCCTAACGTTTTGTGAATTTGGCTCTTGGTTTAAAGTGAAGGTACACTCATCGGTAAAACAAATTGATGAGAGGAAGCTGCGATCCCGATTAGCCCGTTCTTGCATTTCTTCACAGAAAGTTTGCATTGATTCTTCGTCAAAAGGAAGTAACTCTTGGTGACATTGGAATTTAAAGGGATGATATTTGTTTTTTTTTTAATATGTTACGGACAGTTTCTCTTGAAACATTACATTCTAGGGCAATAGACCTTAAACTAGATGTTGGACTAGCAGTTATCAGGCCTATTACCATTTCCTCTACCTCAACATTTAGATATCTTGGAACGACTAAAATATAAATATATATATATATATATATATATATATATATATATATATATATATATATATAATCAAAAAACCTCTTTTACCCTAAGGTGTGAGGCAGTTATTTACAAAAATAAATAAACTTACAATTCCATCCTAATTTAAACTTAACTGTAATGACTCTAACACAGTAAAATTTCAACAACAAAAGCAATTTCAACATTTAACTCGCAAAACAAAATTAATACTCTGAACATGCAAAGCTCCACAAAATTTAATGATCACTTTTCACTTTTGTACACAAACTTGGTCCACTCCTTTTTATTCTTTGACATCTTCTTTGCTGTTACCCATGTTACTCCTCTCTGCTCTAAAGTTGCTGCCACTTCGTCATTCCAGATCTTCCTGGGTCTTCCTCTCGGCTTGGCACCCTGTCCTCTTGCTTCCCATATAAGCTTCACTGGTCGGCTATCATTCATTCTGTTAAGGTGACCAAACCACTTCAATTGTTGTCCTCCTATGATATGTAGAATCGGGTCAACTCCTAGCTCTTCTCTTATTGTTTCATTTCTAATTCTGTCTCTTCCTGTCACTCCTCTGACTCTTCTTAGGTATTTCATATCTACAGCCTGTATTTTACTCTTCAGCGCATTAGTTAATACCCAACTTTCGCTGCCAAATGTCAGCACCGGTCTAAAAATCGTCTTATATACAGTCATCTTAGTTTTTGTGCTTACTTCCTTTTTACTTATAAACGGTTTGCTGTGATATAGTTTTGCAGCACTACTTATTCTGTCGTTCACCTCGGGTTCCATGTTATCATCTCTATTTATTAGTACTCCCAAGTACTTGAAACTTTCAACCTGTTCTATCTTTTCATGGTTTATAAATATATTAACAGTTTTTTCTTTATTTCCCATTACCATCACTTTTGTTTTACTTGTGTTTATCTTCATATTCCTCTCTGTAAGTTCTCGTTCCCATATTTCCAAGTTTTCTTTCAGTTCGTCCTCGGTAGCGGCACAAATCATTAGGTCATCGGCAAATGCGCATACTGAGATCTTGATAGGTTTCAGTTTATTGTATCCTATATAGACTTTATGAGTCTTCCCCTCGGTAGTTTTTATTATTTCGTCCATGAACAAAATAAACAATGTTGGACTCATAACTCCTCCTTGTCTTAATCCATCATTTATTTCAAACATACCAGATTGCATGTTATCTTTCCTAACGTAGCTTCTATTATTTGTGTATAGGCTTCGGATTGCACTTTGTAGTGAAGTCTCGACTCCCTTATTTCTCAGAATTTGCCATATCTCTCTCTGTGGGACTCTATCGAAGGCCTTTTCCAAATCTAGAAATGCTAAATACATTTCTTTGTTTTTGATTCTGGATTTTTCAATCATCTGTTTTATAGTGAAAATATGGTCCTGTATGCTCCTTCCTTTTCTAAACCCGCTTTGCTGTTCGGCTAGTTGATTTTCCACTACGCTCCTTAGTCTTTTTTCTAATATATTTTCATATAATTTGGATGCGATACTTAGCAGTGTGATACCCCGGTAATTTTCACATTTTTGTATGTCCCCTTTCTTGAATATAGGTACTATTATTCCAATGTTCCAGTCATCAGGAACCTCGCCAGTTTCATATGCTATGTTGAAAATTCTTGTTAGCATCTCATTGCCCTGAATTCCCAGATTCTTGAACATTTCTGGGGTCATCCCATCGTGCCCAGCAGACTTTCCTTTTTTTATAGACCTCACAGACTCCATGACATCTTCAGTTCTTATACTACTATCTCCCTCTTCTGGTGGTAGGCATGTTTTCTTTTCTGTGCCTGTACTGTTACTGTTGTCCATATTTAAGAGATCCTTAAAATATTCTTTCCATCTGTCCATAATTTCATTTCCTTCTGTAATAACCTTGCCGTCTTTCCCCTTCACCTGTCTTAAGGTATATTCTTTTCTTTGCCTCAGTGTTTTCAATACTTTGTAAAACAGTTTTTGATTAGCTTTACTATCATTTTTCATTTTTTCCCCGAACTCTTCCCAAGATTGTGCTTTAGCCTGCAATACCAGCTCTTTTACTTTTGTCCGTTGTTCTTTATACTCCTTGTAATTTTCTTCTGTTTTTGCTCTCAACCATTTCTTCCATTTTTCTTTTTTAATTTTTACGTGATCCCTTATTTCTTGGTTCCACCATCTAGTTAATTTCTTATTCTTGTTTATTAAAGCTGATCCACATACTTCTTTCGCTGTGTTCAAAACGACCCCTTTGAATTTGCTCCACATTTGCTCTAAGTTTAGGTTTGCCCACTCATATCTGTTTTGTTCAATTTTAGATTCTATTCTTTCTCTAAACTTTCTTGCCGTATCTAATTCCTGTAATTTATTGTATATCTTGATGATTTCTTTTGCTCTATTATCCGTTATTGGCTTTTCTTGTTTTTCTGTCTGTAGTTTAATTTTAGCCTCTACTAAATAATGGTCACTATATAGTTCAGGTTCTCTCTTAACTCTAACATCCAGTATTTCTTTTCTAAATGTTCTGTTAATGATGATATAATCTATTATGGATTTTTCATAAATATAAATGATTTCTCATAATCCCAGTAAAATTTAAGTTGGGGAACAATAAGGAATTAGCAACTAGGTAATAATAATAAGCGAATCAGAATTATCTAAATAAAAACCAAGTAAATTTATTAGTAAAAATTACCTTCTTTCAATGAAAGATTCCCAGTATCTTCAAATTTCTTAACTAAATTTTTTATTGTTGTTACTGTTATTGAATTTTACAGAAAATAAGTCACGGACTACCCGCAAACTATTGCCGCCGTAAAATGTTTTCACAATGAAAACCTTTTCTTCAACTGAATAAATATTTTTGTTCGTTTTGAAACCCAAATTTTAAATTGCCGATAAATAATGTTGACAGTTCAGACGAATTAGAAATTAGAATCAAGGGAGTCTTTGATTAGAATAAATTAAATTGTCATAGGTAATCTGATGAATATCCGTGTTTTAATTTGAAAATTATTAGCGTAATTTTTGCTTTTAATGCTTTAATAAATTGGAAAATTGCAGAGTTTTTGATATCCTCATACGCAGAAAAAAATAGTCTTTCGATTGCTACCTTTACCACCACTGTAACTACACATGGGGAGCAGAAATCCCCAAAAATGTAATTGCCCATGTTATTTCCCCATGTACACATGGAAGTTTGTCACACGGTATGTAAAAAAAATGCGTGAGACAAGGTGTTTCAGGAGAAAAAAGGTTACGATTGGAACTTTAGCTTGGTAACAAATTAAATTCAAATTTAGGTTCTTGTTCAAGAACTTACACAACATACTATTGCATCCCGAAAAATTTCCCTTTCCTTGATTCATAAATAAATGCTGAAATTTTGTAGAGTGATAAAGTGAGTATAGAATAGACGATTATTTTTTTCCAATATGCTTGGTGCCGCTGAGGTGTTGCTATGATGCTACATGCAATATCTCTGAGTCCATGTCAGTAAATTCTGGTCAGTAAAATTTTGTCACTTTCAACATTAACAAACTTGTGTACGGTTTGACTTACGAGTATTTGCAGAACAAACTTCAAACGGCTATAATGACAACTTAATGTCGTCCGAGACCTTGCGTGTAGAGTCGCAACCATGCCTCAGTGACACTTCTATGCTTTGTACCAATAGTACTTATATACAGGTTGTCCCATGGTTTATGGAGAACGAAAAATGGGGTAAATTTAAAACTTTGCATGGAATTACAGTTGGTAGTTATCTACTTTTCTAAAATATTTTCAGACTTCAAGCACTTCCGGTTATACAGGAAGTAGACATAAAGTTCAGTTTTTTTAAATAGGACAACCCCCAAATATACCAATATTTGGTTTTATCACGCGAGTTTGAATTATTTTTACTCGGAAAGTTTTTTGTTAGTCCCATATCTAAACTCGACGGCTTTTGAGATATTTACAAAAATCATAATTTTTGTCATTTCTGTATAAGAAGGCTATGATAAATATTTACTGTATAATAAGAACATCTACATGTAGATGGAGTGAAAATAGAACTAAAATTGAAATACGAATAGGAAATGAGAAGATAGAGGAGGTCGCGGATTTCTGCTACTTAGGAAGTAAAATAACCCAAGACGGTAGGAGCACTAAAGATATAAAACAAAGAATGGCGCAGGGCCGAGTTGCGTTTAACAAAAAGAAACAACTGTTATGTTCGAGAACGGTTAATATAGAGACTAGGAAGAGACTCTTAAAGTCGTATGTATGGAGTACGGCATTATACGGGTGCGAAACTTGGACAATAGGAGAAGCGGATAGAAAAAGAGTAGAAGCGTTTGAACTGTGGTGTTACAGACGCATGATGAAGATACCGTGGATAGATAAGGTTAGCAATAGGGAAGTATTAGAAAGAGTTGGGGAAAGGCGAAAGGTATGGAAAACAATAAAGAGTAGGAGAGATAGGATGGTAGGACACCTTCTAAGACACGAAGGAATAGTTCGCGACATACTAGAGTCAGAGATAGGAATAAAAAGAGGTAGGGGTAGGCCTAGATTAGACTACTGCTCTCAAATAGTTGGGGATGTAGGATGTTCTACTTTTAGGGAAATGCGTAGGTTAGCTCAGGATAGAAAAGAATGGAGGTACGCGTCCAACCAGTCTTCGGACTGAGAACCTTATGATGATGATGAATAAGAACATGCTTAGATGCTTAGCAACCACCGACAGTTTTGTAAAATAATTTCCCTGTTATTACAATCTCCATAAACGGCAAGTAATAGTTATTTACGTAACCAGTTAAGTACAAAATTTTATCTAACCCCGCTTTAAAAAATAAAAAAGAATTGTGCTACTCCAAATAATGCAACATCCCTTGTAGCCGTACAAATAAATTCAACTTCATCGCTTTACCTTGGCGTTGGTATGGATACTATAAATAACTATTGTCAGTGATGAGTTTTTTTATTGCAAATTACGCCAAAAATGGATGATTCTGAGGTAGATATGCCTTCTGATATAGAAGAATCAGCGAATTTGGCAATAGATTCAATAATACCTTGTAAATCAAGAAGTAGGTATGAAGATACATATAAGAAATTTGAAAAATGGTGCCAAGAAAAAGGAGTAAAAAATGTTTGTGAAAAGGTTCTGTTAGCGTACTTCGAAACAAGGAAAAACTATAAATCATCTACAGTATGGAGTATGTATTCAATGTTAAAGGCAGAATTAAATGTCAAAAGAAGCATTAACATCCAAAAGTATACTACATTAGTAGCATTTTTGAAGCGCAGATCTGCGGGTTATCACAAAGACTTATAGAGGGGACTTAGCTATTTACATTTTCGATTGAAGCAGGTTGAATAATCACAGTCTAAGCGTTTTTGTGTGGAAAAGGCAAAGCAAAACAGCCGACCAGTTGTGTAGTGAACAGGTGCCGCCGCGGAAACAGAATATCGCGGAACATTCGCTTGGTCCGTTGCTTGAATATAATAACAAACAACGATCCCCGAGACCCGCTGGCCTACGAACGCGTAGGCTTCAAAACAAAATCAGCTGTTCCATAAGGACGCTAGGTCCATTCTAGACGTCTTTGGGTTATCACGCCAAAAAATCTATGATTTTTACAAGAGAAAACTTTGAAACTTTCATTAGAGAGGCTGATGACAGGAAGTTTTTATTCGCAAATGTATAATTTACTGTCATTGTATTTGAAACATTTCCGTTTCTAATTTATTGATTATTTTAGGTGGCAATGATTGTTGGAGTAGCCGGTGCTTGACTGAGATGCGTATCAGAGATGTTGTAAATGAAGGAAATTTTTTTAAAATTACTATTCCAAACACAAAAACACATGTGATACGGGAGTTTGTGGTCACAAATAGCAACATTTCTGGATATAAAGACAATTTAGTTGATATTATTCGAAAATACGTCAACCTGCGACCACAAATTACAAAGCATGATCGTTTTTTTGTTAAATATAGTAATAGCAAGTGTGGAGTGCAGCCTGTAGGTATCAATACATTTGGATCCTTACCAAAATTAATTGCCCAACATCTTGGTTTACCAAATCCTGCCGGTTATACTGGACATTGTTTCCGGCGGTCATCTGCATCTTTGCTCGCAGATTCAGGAGCTGACATTTTAAAGATTAAGCAGCATGGGGGCTGGAAATCGAGTACTGTGGCAGAAAGCTACATCGAAAATTCTTTGGCCAACAAAAAAAGAACTGCAAATAACATACTAGGAGAACATTCCGAGGGAACTGCTTCAATCCAATTAAATCTATCGGGCTCAGAATACCACGAGCAGGTTGCTATTTCGAAGAAAGAAATGAATATACAGTCAGGTTCAGGACTTGGGTTTAGCAATCGTTTGACACAGAATTTCATAGCCTTCTTACACAGAAATGACAAAAATTAAGATTTTTAAGAATTTTTGTAAATATCTCAAAAGCCGTCGAGTTTGGGTATAGGTATACCTAATATGGTTAATTAGAAAATTTTTTCGGCTATTCATGGGTGTGATTAAGAACATAGGGTTCTATTTAAGAAAACGGACTTTTAAGCGTTTGAAGTTTGTGTCCATTTAGAAGACTTTTTTAGACTTCCTATTTATAAAGGGGCCAATTTAAACGATTCCTCAGAGAGCCACATTCATTAGCAACGAATTGATCCTAATTTTAAGCTAGTGAGTGTTTTGGATCAAAAGTTATTAGCGATTCTTCGAGTGGAGGAAATTTGTGAAAATTTCGAAAAATAATTTTTATCTCGAAAAAGATAAGAAATAACAAAAAACTTTCCGAGTAAAAATAATTCAAACTCATGCGATAAAACCAAATATTGGTATATTTAGGGTTTATCCTATTTAAAAAGCTAAACTTTATGCGTCAACTTTCTTTAATACCTTTTTGGAAAGCATAGAAGTGTAAAAACTCACTTTTGTAGATTACTTTCTACTGAAAAAAACAATTTTTCCACATTTTGTTTTTTCTAACCTCTGGGAAAACCAGAAAAAGGTGGTGGCTTTTTTGAAAAAAAAAGACTATAAATGGACTAAAACTAAAGTATATATGCAAATCAGAAACGAGCAATTAGTGGTAAATTTGTGTTATTAGAAAAGTAGAGAATTTGAAAATTGAGATGGATAGGTTAGCATTAGACGTAGTAGGTATTAGTGAAGTGAGATGGCCAGAAGCCGGAGACTTCTGAAGCGGAGATTTTAGAGTAATACACACAGGATCTGTAGGAGGAAATTCGGGAGTAGGAATTGTTATGCGGAAAAAAGTAGGGCAGAGTGTAGAAAATTTCTTGCAGCAAAGTGACACGGTAGTTATGGTTAGGTTAGATTCGAAACCTGTAAAAACAGTAATAATACAGGTATATATGCCCACTTCTAACTACAGTGATGAGGTCGTAGAGGCAGTTTATAGTGATATTGAACATGTGCTAGATTTTGTGAGAGGACACGAAAATTTAATAATTATAGGAGATTTCAATGCAGTGGTAGGCACAGGGCGAGAGGACGGAATAGTTGGTCCCTTTGGATTAGGCAATAGGAACGATAGGGGAGTTAGACTGATAGAGTTCTGCGATAAACATAACTTAACGGTCGCGAACACTTTATTTCACCATCATGTTAGGAGACGCTACACGTGGAAGATGCCAGGAGACCTAGGGAGATATCAAATAGATTACATTCTTGTTAGGCAAAGATTTAGAAATCAAGTTAGGGATTGTAGAAGTTATCCAGGAGCAGATATAGATAGTGATCACAATATAGTCGTTATGAAGGCCAATCTTAAATTTAAGATTTTGAAAAAACGAAGCGGAAGAAGGTATCTTGACCCAGAGAGACTAAAAGATGATGATACGCGCGATAAGTTCGAGAAAAAGACAAACGAAGTACTAAAAGGCGCGGGCAAAAATATTGTTAGGGACATAGAGGAAGAATGGAATTGCATTAAAAATAGTTTAGTTTCCTCAGCTAGTGATATTTTGGGTCATAAACAGAATGAAAGTAGGAAACCCTGGATAACAAAACATATTGTAAGTCTAATAGAGAAAAGGCGAAAATATAAAAATAGGTTAGATGAAATAGGGAAACAAAGATATAAGGCGATCAAGTGGGAAATTATTCGGAAATGTAGGAAAGCGAAAGAGCAATGGATCGATAATAAGTGCAAAGAAGTGGAAAATAAGTTCGAAGTAGGAAAGACTGATGAAGCATATAAAATAATTAGGAGAAATTTTAGAGAAATTGGATCTAGTACCAAAAGCATTAGGAATGAGGCAGGAGATATCCTAATCGAAAGCGGGGAGAAGGCAGATAGGTGGAAAGAATATTTAGGAAACTTATATGCGGGACAGGAAGTGCAAGATATATTAGAAAGCGAAAGCAGTGTAGAGGGGGATAACCTAGGGAATCCTATAATGAGAGAAGAGTTTGAGCTAGCACTAAAAAGTTTAAGGAATAATAAAGAGCCAGGTATAGACGGCTTGCAGGCAGAAATCTTAAAGTGTGCAGGTCAAGAGGTAATAGATCGTTTATTTAAATTAGTTAGTCGTATATACCTGACAGGCGAGATTCCAGAGGATTACAAACGGAACATCATGGTAGTTTTGCCAAAAAGGAAAGGCGCGGATAGGTGCGAAAATTTCAGAACCATCAGTTTAACTTCCCATGCGTCAAAAATTTTAACTAGAATTGTGCAAAGAAGGATGGAGAAAAACGCGGAAGAAATATTAGGAGAAGATCAGTTCGGATTTAGACGAAATAGAGGAACGCGCGAGGCCATCCTAGCTTTACGAGTAATTATAGAAAAAACGATAGAAAAGAGAAAGAGCGCCTATATAGGATTTGTAGATTTAGAAAAGGCCTTCGACAACGTAAAATGGGGGAAGATGTTCGAAGTGCTGAGAAAGGTAGGGATGAAATATAGGGACAGAAGAATAATACATAATCTCTACGAAGAGCAAAAGGCAGTTATAGAATGTGAGCAGGAACGAAGGGAAGTAGATATCCGGAAGGGAGTGAGACAGGGATGTGCATTGTCACCTCTAGTTTTCAACTTATATATCGAAGATGCTATTAATATTGTTAAGGACAGAACAGCCTCAGGGATTAACGTACAGGGTCAAACTATTAACATGCTCAGATTTGCTGATGGTATAGCAGTGTTAGCATCTAGCAAAGAAGAACTAGGAGCGGCTTTGAATGAAATGGAAGCAGTTTTGACACAGGGCTATGGCATGAAAGTCAATAAAAAGAAAACTAAAATTTTGGTATGTAGGGGATGTGAAAATAGAACTAAAGTTGACATACAAATAGGAAATGAGAAGATAGAGGAGGTCACGGATTTCTGCTATTTAGGAAGTAAAATAACTCAAGACGGTAGGAGCACTAAAGATATAAAACAAAGAATAGCGTAGGGCCGAGTTGCGTTTAACAGAAAGAAACAACTGTTATGTTCGAGAACGGTTAATATTGAGACTAGGAAGAGACTCTTAAAGTCGTATGTATGGAGTACGGCATTATACGGGTGCGAAACATGGACAATAGGGGAAGCGGATCGAAAAAGAGTAGAAGCGTTTGAAATGTGGTGCTACAGGCGCATGATGAAGATACCGTGGATCGATAAGGTTAGCAATAGGGAAGTATTAGAAAGAGTTGGGGAAAAGCGAAAGGTATGGAAGACAATAAAGAGTAGGAGAGATAGGATGGTAGGACACCTTCTAAGACACGAAGGAATAGTTCGCGACATACTAGAGTCAGAGATAGGAATAAAAAGAGGTAGGGGTAGGCCTAGATTAGACTACTGCTCTCAAATAGTTAGGGATGTAGGATGTTCTACTTTTAGGGAAATGCGTAGGTTAGCTCAGGATAGAAAAGAGTGGAGGTACGCATCCAACCAGTCTTCAGACTGAGAACCTTATGATGATGAGAAAAGTAACATAAATCGTGATCAAAATTTTATTAAATATTATCAATTCTGTATTTTTGGATTCTGAATTTCCATCCTCTTGGAAAATTGCATGGGAATTTATTATTATTATTATTGTATTCCATATTTCTCTCACGACCTTCAGCGATTATTGTGTGAAGCAATGAAACATGTTAATCTTGTAAATTTGAGTCGCTCGCGAAATTACAGCGATGACTAAATGATTCAATTTAGTGTATGCAATGTGGTAGTAACCTTAATGTGCCTATAAACCGATTTCGTATGCAGCAATCGATGATAAGGGCTATTTAACATCGGAGCATGTAACCACTATGCCACCCCAGATATCGTAATATCCATCTAGAAGACGCGGACTATACTGTTATTTCTTGTTCTAAACCCCCATATCGAATCTCCTATCTGCTTTGCATGTCGTTCATAAAATACAATAAAGATCAGATTTGGCTCGACACATTTGCATGATGCGTATCGTATAGTTTTCTCCTTCCTCCCTTATGTGTTACAGAACCGGGGCCCTTTCCCAAATTAAAATTTTTCGCGCCGCCATGAAATATCGCCGAAATTACCAAGGGCTGATTGTTGCGAAAATAAAATGTCGTCTAGCAAAATATTTATGTTCTAAGCGGGATTACTTTCTTGAGATAGAAAAAAAAGGTCCGCCAAATTTAATTTTTATACGCCCGAGTTATGGCCATCCCTGAAGAAAAGATAGGGCCAATCTTGTTATGCCGGGGAGATTTGATTTTTTACATCAAGCTTGCATGCGAAAATTATTTTGTACCGTACCATAAAAATTTCTTGTGCAAAATTCTTTTACACATAGGTAATCGAATGGAAAGGCAACTAAACAAAATAAAAGACGTAGAAAACTGAACACAGTCGTAGTAAGGCGATCGGAGGTGCGTGAAGTTGGATTGACCCATATCTCAAAGCTAAGTTTTCTCATTTGCAGCATTTAGTGCTCAATTTGTGCTAATTTGTGCTGCGGTTCCCGTAATTTGTGCTCGTCAATTTTCCGAGGTATTAATAAAACTCTAAGGGTTAATCCAACTTCACGCTGATTAACCAATCTCTAATATTCCATTTTGGTTAGTGCAGTCATTTAGTGCTCAATTTGTGCTAATTTGTGCTGCAGTTCCTGTAATTTGTGCTCGTCAATTTTCCGCCGTATTAATAAAACTCTAAGGGTTAATCCGACTTCACGCTGATTAACCCATCTCTAATATTCCATTTTGGTTAGTGCAGTCATTTAGTGCTCAATTTGTGCTAATTTGTGCTCCAGTTTCCGTAATTTGTGCTCGCCAATTTTCCGAGTTATTAATAAAAATCTATGGATTAATCCAACTTCACGCTGATTAACCAATCTCTAATATTCCATTTTGATTAGCGCAGTCATTTAGTGCTCAATTTGTGCTAATTTGTGCTGCAGTTCCCGTAATTTGTGCTCGTCAATTTACCGAGTTATTAATATAAATCTGTGGTGTAATCCACGCTGATTAACCCATCTCTAATATTTCAGTTTGGTTGGTTCCTTCTTAGGAGTCGATTCATTGGAATCAATCCCTTTTTCGGAATCGATTCCTTCGATTCGTTCACGAATCACGATTCTCGTTCCTTTTATCGTTGTAAAATACGCAAATTCTGACTCCGAAAATATCGAATTTTGTGAAATTATGATATTCGGAGAGCTCTCACGTCATCCTTCTCAGTTAACACTCTTCTGCTGTTTTGGATTCGTCGCCATTTGAATCCCATTTTACCCAAAATTGCCCCGAGCGAATCATTGCATACCTTCCAACCTAATTCTTCTTTTAATTTCATTTTGTGGAATTCGTAAATTATTTGTCGAATATTGCACATTTCGTACTCTGGCAGATCTGTAATATGGTCTTTTTCTTGAACGATTCTTCCTTGGAGTTGAAAACTTTGCTTCTCCATTGTTTCGTTGCACTACCCCCCCTTCTTTCGATGCTCCTTACCGAAATACCCATCACTTCCCATGTCTTAATTTTAATATCTGCCAATGGGTCCGTCTCACTTTTCAATTCTTAAAGTAATTGAACACGATAAACAAATATTCTCGTGCTTGAATGTGAATAACACAGTTAATAGTGAATGACATTTTACAAATTTCCGTAAACACGAGCAGAACCGTAAACTAGACGCTACGCCACTGACATGGGTACCTTATTATAAATCTAAACGAAGGCGGTGATGTAGAGTGCAACTACGTCTAGTGCGCACCCCCACCGCTCGCCATCACTCGATCGGTTTACTGTGACTTCTTACTGATTGCAAATGTCAAATTTTCAAAGATTACATCATCTGTACAGACATTTCATGAAATGTCCGATTACACCATGTGGCTACGACATATATAGGTAACTCCGGCGTAGGTAGCTATAAACAAGCAGTAAGTTGTTTGTGGTTTGCTAGGTTTAAGCTAATATGCATATTTCTATTTATTTGAATGCCAAATGTGAGAGAACCTTTTAATTATTTATCTCGAAATAATACTTTAAAATTGTCTTAAGGGTTCGTTTATAGCGTTCAAATTAAATCATTATTTATAGGCAGTGACTACTGCTCCGGTCGACGGTCCCCTGAAATTTTGTTCGAAGACGGTCGGGCATGCGCATTACAGAATGTCAACACAATTTGCATTTTGGAGGTGTAAAAAAAACTAAAGCTGAGAGAACGGATTTTTGAAACAGACCATTTAGTTGTCCTGGCACCAGACACACGCATTTTTTGGAAAAAGATGATGTAAAAACAAACAAAATATGTATATCAAACCCGTACGGGAGCAGAACTCGTCTAGCCGTAGGAGAACAAAATGGCAGTTCTGTACGATACCCGCACCCCCACAGAAACCGTTGGCGTCACTAGCCGATAACGATGTACTTAAACGTCATTTTACCGACATTAAGTAATGCACACATCCGGCCGTATTGGAACAAAATTTCAGAGGACTTGCAGCACAAATTAGCACAAATTGAGCACTATATGACTGCATCAATCAAACTGGAATATTAGAGGAGGGTTAAGGGTGCGGAATTTGAGAACTAAAAATGGGACATGTAGACACATTTTTATTCCAACACCATTATTTAATTAAAGTAGATAGGGCGTTAAATAAAAATAAATTATCAACAAAAGAGCAACTCGGAGACTCGCACTACTTTTATAGTCCCTAATATTTTTCGTTCGCCTTAAATAAATCTCCCTCAAATTATTGAAAACTCCGTCATAAATCCGTCATAAACTCGACGCCTTTTTACTATTTGTATACATATTTATGGTAATTAGAAAGTAGGGTTGTTTAAGTTAATTATTCCTTATTAATTTCGACCAAGAACGTTTTGATACGTTTCTTCGTTAAACGTGCATGTTCGAATAAAAATTATATTGCAATCTCTTCATTTTGTGCATATTTGGCCGATATGCACAGCAAACTGGACGTTTGACAGTAGTAGTAGTGTGGCCACAGCAATACAGATGGCGGTGGCGCTTCAGTTTATTCTCATATTTCTAAATAGAAAATAATAATTTAAAGATAGGACCGCCGACTAATCCTCCCAGATTTATTCGGTTGCCGCTAAAGCAAAAAACCTTGAAAATTCCAAGCTGTAGAGGTTCCGTCTGAAGAGTTTGCAGCTGTGATAAAAATCAATCATTGTAGATTGTGACTGTATTTTGCATAATCCTAATCACACTTTTGGGCGATAGGTGGCAGCACTTTATAGACTATCAGCTGATATATCCCAGCTATAATCAGCGCGAAGTAGAATTAACCCATAGATTTTTATTAATAACTCGGAAAATTGGCGAGCACAAATTACGGGAACTGCAGCACAAATTAGCACAAATTGAGCACTAAATGACTGCACTAACCAAAATGGAATATTAGAGATTGGTTAATCAGCGTGAAGTTGGATTAACCCTTAGAGTTTTATTAATACCTCGGAAATTTGACGAGCACAAATTACGGAAACCGCAGCACAAATTAGCACAAATTGAGCACTAAATGCTGCAAATGAGAAAACTTAGCTTTGAGAGATGGGTCAATCCAACTTCACGCACCTGGCGATCGGTCAGTGAATCGAGTCGTTTAATATAGCAGGTATCTTGTAAACAGTCTATTATTCTTCTCGAATCGACATTTTGTTTACTCTCCAATGCCCATTCAGGCGTATTTACATGACCTGTAACCAAGTACGACGAAATAATATATGCATCGTCTAGCTTCTCAATTTTATTTCACACTACTTACACAGAACAAATATTAATTGAAAGTACCAAGTTAGTAAATAGGCATTTTAATACCACCCACATACTCAGAGTATAATTGAAATCATTAACTTAAATGATGGGCCACCGGTATGATGCATAAATGGAATTTACTTACATATTAGTGCCCGTCTCGAGTTTCGCTTAAAAACATTAAAATTAGTGCAAATATGGCGGAAGAGACGGGAAAGTTCTCGTGGTGGAAAAATAGGTCGAAATTAGAGCAATATTTAATTGTCGGTGTAGTGATTGGTTCCATAATTCTTATAATCGCCCTTGGAATATATTTTAGTATAGGTAAGTTTTTCTATGTCTAATATTCAAGAAAAGATTTAAAAAATTGCAGTTTTGATAATTATTGTTAACAACATTTCGATTTTGTGGCGACATGAACTATTTCATTTTCGATTATTATTACTTCATGTTAAAGGAGCAAACAGATTTGAAGATCTGAAAACAGTAAACGGAGAAATACAGGAATCTTATGTAGCAGCGTGTTTAAAATTAGGTCTTATTTAAGATCATCACGAGTGGAAAAGAGCCATGAATGAAGCTGAAATTTGGATGATGCCCAGACCGCTGAGATATTTATTCATTCGTATTTTAATGCATTGCCGACCAATTAAACAGGAAGAATTTTGGGAAGAATTTCAAGAAGCAATGTCACAAGATTATGAAAGACGTTACAGCCAGTGGCGGCGTAAAGGGAGGGCGGTGGGGGCGGTCCGCCCCGGGTGCCAAGCACCAAGGGGTGACAACTTAGTAGCCACCATTGAATAAAGAAATAAGGAAGGAGCATTGCGAGTGTATGCCTGTACCCAAAAATCCGCAGACGATGACGAAAGCTGTAACGTATCGGAAGTACGCTAAAGCCTGAGGCACGCTGGACGACGCTCGCGCTGACGACTACGCGAGCGCCAAAAATTAGAAAGTACAGTTTCTATAGGGCGATGTCATACGCGAGCGCGATCGCAGTAGTCGTCAGCGCGAGCGTCGTCCAGCGTGCCTCAGGCTTTATGGCGCGAGATGTTTTCCGTGACACCCCCACCTCCACTCTTCACTTTCGTTTACAATGCTCCTTCCTTATTTCGCCGCGCCATGCGTCAGACAATCAGTCAGTCAGTGTTATTGTTTGTAACCGTCGCGTCGGCCATCTCTGCCAATTTAACACTCACAAAACTTCCTTGCGAGAAAATTCAAGTCAAATGAAGAATACTTCACGGTAGTCGAAAGTCAATAGGTACTGAATAATAAAGGAGTGTATCGTGTATCGGTGGATAGTAGATAGAGGTGAGTTTGATTTGAATTACATTTGTACCTATTTAACGCTCTACGTGCGGCGCGACTACTTAATTAGTCCTAAATTACCTATTGTATCAAAATAAACCTATAAATTGCTAATGTATATTAGAAGCCACACACACAGCGTGTCCGTATTCTGTTTTATGTCCTTAGAAATAAAAATAAATTGTAGTACAATGCAAAATTGAGCGAGAAAAAGAACTGTCAAAGTTAACGAGTATTTATTTATCGATCTTTACAGAATAAAACTCCAATATGAAGCGAAATAGACTTAGTGGATTTCAGCAAAGAAAAATCAAGAAATCAAAAGAACTTGCGCGCCAATCGTTATCCGGATCCATTTTGAAGTATGTAGCACCTTCGGCTTCGGTATCAAATACAACACAGCAAAGTGTTGAAAGTAACCTTCTTGATGAAACAGATGTAGAAAGACAGTGCCAAAATGCATTGGATGAAGGGACGCTGAGAAGAGAGCCTGGCATACAAGACGAAAGACAAGGTGGAGAAGATCAATATCAACAAGAATATGACCAAGAAAAAGGACGGAATAGCGAAAATGAAGAAGAATCAGAACAAATTGAATACGATGAAGAAGAGCTACGTGATAATGACAAAACAAATTCTTCTTATTTAACTCGTTTCGATGTTGCCACTTGGCCAACACCAATGCCTGATGATTTTAGAGTTGAAATTGTTAAAACGGGAAGTGAACCCTATCAAAATAGAGATGGCCCATTTTTAGAGACTGTCCAAAGATCTGGAGATAAAATAAAAGGAAAGAGCCGACATTTCAATTCAGAATGGTTTTATAAAGCATTACCAAATGGAGAAAAAGTACTCAGAAAATGGATGGTATACTCTCCAAAAAAAAAATGTTTATACTGTTTTTGCTGCAAACTGTTTACGCACCGTGAAACAAAACATCAGAGTTTCGCCAACGGGTTTAATTCATGGTGGAAACTAAATCCTAAAGTGTCTGAACACGAGAATTCTGAGAACCATCTCTCCTGTTTTGAAAAATGGAAAATCTTGGAAAATAGATTGAGGCTGCAAAAAACCATCGACCATGAACATCAAATAGTTTTTGACCAAGAAAAAAAGAAGTGGCGTGATATTTTGAGTCGCCTTTTAGATGTTATTCTTTTCCTGGCACGCCAAAATCTTCCTTTTAGAGGGCATAGAGAGGGAGTTTCATCAGACAATAGAGGGAATTTCTTAGAATTAGTTAATCTATTGTCGAAATATGACCCAGTGCTGAAAGAACATATGCTAAGAATTGAACATGCTATCGCCTGTACAAAACGGAAACGGGTAGATTCTTATTTGTCCAAAGACATTCAAAATGAGTTCATCAGCCTTTTGGGGAAAGAGGTGAAAAATAACATTGTGGACGACATAAAAAAAGCTAAATATTTTGGAATTATTTTCGATAGCACTCCAGACGTATCACATGTTGATCAGATGAGTTACGTGATCAGATATGTTCATATTGAAGGCGAACAAGTTGAAGTGAAGGAATCATTTTTAGGTTTCTTCCCTATAGCTGGAAAGACTGCACTCGAACTTACTGAAAATATCCTTACGCAGTTGGAGAGTGATAACTTAGACATACATCTATGTCGGGCTCAAGGATATGATAACACTGCAACCATGGCAGGAGTTCATGGTGGTGTACAAGCAAAAATCAAAGAACACAGTCCTAAAGCGTTATTTATGCCTTGTGCTAATCATTCGCTAAATCTATGTGGAGTGCACTCTTTTGGGAGTGTTAGTTCAAGTGTAACTTTTTTCGGAACAGTAGAAAGAGTTTACACGTTCTTTTCATCATCCACACATCGATGGGAAATTCTAATGAAAAGTGTAGGCGTATCGGTCAAAAGACTAGTAGAGACAAGATGGAGTGCTCATCACGACGCTGTTAAACCACTGAAGAATAATTTTGAGAAACTTGTACCAACACTCGAAGAGATGTGTGATCCCAGCAGCAGCAAAGAAAACGTCGATACAAGAGAAGTAGCATCCACACTCTTACCAGCTTTGTGTGACTTCAGTTTTTTATGCTACCTTTCTTTTTGGTGTGAAGTTCTAGAAGAAGTTAACCAGACACAAAAGTATATACAAACATCTGGGCTATCGCTGGAAAAGTGTGTGATAAAAATCAAAGCCCTAAAAATTTTTCTTCAAAGCCAACGTATCCAAATAGTGGAAAAAGCTATTTCCTATGCAACTGAAAAATGTGAGGACTTTGATATTTCTATTGAAAGAAGAGGAAGGAGGAGATTCCGAAAACGCATGCCAGGAGAAATGGCCCGAGACGCTGGACTAACATTGCCAGAAGAGCTGCAGAGAGCTATGTCAGAATGCCTTGACAGATTTTACGTAGAACTAGACCATCGTTACAGGGCAATGGATGACATTCTCATAACATTTGGTGTTGTTCAGCCTAAAACTCTGCTTACGTCAACAGAAGAAGAACTTTTTGGTATAGTTCCAAATCTGACAAAAATCTACGATGAATTTTTTGCAGAGGACATAATTTTGGAGATTTTACGACTGAGGCGCCCCTTGGAAGCCGCCAGCATTTCTTCCCAAGAAGCGGTCCAATGGACTACCTTAGAACTTCTGAGATTCATTGTAAAATGGGGCTATTCTGAGTCTGTTCCGAGTCTAGCGCTGTGTCTAAGATTTTTTTTAACTATTTGTGTTTCGGTGGCTTCATGTGAAAGAAGCTTTTCAAAATTAAAGTTGATAAAATCTTACTTAAGATCCACAATGAGCCAAGCGCGACTAACCAATCTTTCCATTTTATCTATTGAAAAGGACAGGAAAGTAAATTTTGATAATGTGATCGAATATTTTAGTAAAATAAAGTCACGTAAGCACGTTTAATATTTGTTGTTTTATTTTGGGGATTTTGTGTTTATACAAACCTTTACAGCTTACCGAAGAGTAAGAATAAAATTGTACCATTCAAAAGAAGCAGATTATTTAAGGAATGTAGATGTTTTTATTTGGGATGAAGCTCCTGTGGCGCCAAGGTATGCTTTAGACATTACAGACAGAACCTTACGAGACTTTATAAATTGTGATGTTCCGTTTGATGGAAAAATTATGGTGTTGCGAGGAGATTTTTGACAATTGTTACCAGTTAAAATAAATGATACCCCCCTGTGAAACAGTGAATTTAAGTATCAAATTTAGTTCTCTTTGGAGTTATTTCCGTAAATCTTCTTAAACACAAAATATGCGTGCTCTACCATACCACAGAAACAAGAATTCACCAAGTTTTTATTGGATGTTGGAGATGGAGTTTTGAACGATATGAATAGCAATTTAGAATTGCCACAGAGATGTATTTATAATTCGGATATCGTTGAACGTATAATAGAGGAATCAATTAGAGAAAAGCGATTCATAGATATGACCAAATCAGCTATTCTGATGTAGAAGACATTAACAAAAAAATGGTAGAACTGTTAGATATAAAAACAGAAAAAAATATATACAAACTTGGATAGTGTTGACAATTGTGATAATGGAGATTTAAATGATGCTATTCTTCCTGAATATTTAAATACTTTAAACCCGCCAAATTTTCCTCCGCATGAATTGAAGTTGACAGTATATTGTATTGTGATGTTGGTTAGAAATCTCAGCATTAATGAAGGCTTATGTAATGGTACGAGATTGTTAATTTTACAATTGGAAGACAATATCCTACAGTGCAAAATTTTAACAGGCGATAAACATGGAGATATAATTTTCGTTAACCGTATAACGTTGTACTGTGAAAATGTTTATCCTTTTACTTTTAAAAGACGACAATAAGTTTCTATTAAACTAGCGTTTGCAATGACTATTAAAAAATCACAAGGCCAAACATTTGATCAAATAGGAATTGATCTCCGAAAAGAAATATTTACTCACTGACAATTATGCGTGGCTTTTTCAAGAGTTCGTTCTTGGGAAGGATTGATAGTTTATTTAGGAAATCAAAGAAATAGCCGTATAGTTCAAAACTACGTTTTCAGATAATTATATCAGATGTAAATTATTCTGTAATCAATAATACGTTTCTTTGAAGCATGATAAGCATGATAAGAAGGTTTTATCCTGATATTGAGAACGTTGCGAAGAAAAAATAGTTTTAAGAAAAGCTTTTAAATAGAGTTTTATAGCTACCTGGTAGACAACAAACTAACTTAAATTGTTACTTGGGATGGGAAGAGACATCTGTTGAAGCCTATGTTCTATTTCGTGTTCCCTCATTTTGTCAATTATCTTGGCTTCACGTAGGAAACAAGGAGAATCCTCTCTCGGTATCAGTTGCTCAAATTTACAAACTAATTCTCTATGGTGGGGAGGTCTAATTTTTTATACATAAACGACCTTCAATAAATTAACTATTCATATGTATCCACTGATGAGCTGCCCGAAATGAAAATTTAAAATTTAAATCAATCTTGCCATTCCCGTGTTTCTCAAAAAACAAACCGAGCCAAAGATTTCGAATTTACAGATTACTCTAATTTAACAAAACGTATTTCTTTTCCTTTAATTTACCAAGAAACTAAAATTGCTCAAGAAGAATTAATTTCCACTATCAAAGAAAAATTTTGAAAATAAGCTCGTTCAATCTAATTTTAACTGGAAGTTCATTCCAGCCTACACTCCCCATTTCAGGGGAGTCTGGGAGGCTAGTGTGAAATCCGCGAAACACCGTCTAAGAAATGTTATAGATACGTGACTCTTGCTGAACTTTTGAACAAATAACGTTGGTATTACTTGGGGCGGATTTCTCCTCGTTTAGCAAAAGAAAATAATCGAGTCCTCATTTACTCATTAAAATAAAGCTCAATAAATTAACGAAGTTAAACAAAGTACTACGGGATTTCATGCTCGTGTGTTTTTAATCCAAATATAACTCAATTCGCCCTACTTCCCCGAAACAAAACAATGCCGTTACGTAAGCAAACACCAGTTGTAGAACTGCCCTGGAACTACAAAACTCAAAGCTACAAGCCGTTGTTCTCTTTTCCACGACTCTCTTTATATTCTTCCCCAATTAACTTTAGTTCGCAGCTAGTAAAACTGTAATTTAATTTTAACTTTTGTTGGGTCGTACACACACGTGTAGTGCTTCGACTCTTTGCCTCGTTGTGTTGATAATGAAGAGAGTATTCAAACAAACTGTTCGACAGTTGTATTGACATTCTGCACCGGGAGTATTTGTATGCGACTCTCGGTTCCGACATTACGAACCCGTGTTATTTCTCTCTCCGAACAGATTGGAAATAATTTGTAAAATATTCATTCGTTCCTGCGTTGGATTCAGGATTCAGGAAGTCATCACCAGCTTGCGACGGAATGAAATATGCATTCCATTTTGTATTTGCGTCCCACCTTGACATAATGTCCATATTTTTATTTAAAACATCAACTCATCTAATGGGAAAGAATATCTGCAAACACTATTAAGTAGTTATCAAGCACTAAACTACATTTATTCCTTTGAAAGAATTTAAATTTTAAAATTCCTCAATTTCTCACCGCGTTCTCTCCATTTAGATTGTAGTTTGGCTTGGAGTCTAAATCCGGAGCCATAAATGTGATTTACTCACTGCGGGCATCATATCAACTTTCAATTTGCTTTTTAAATGTGTCAAATTTTAGGTTATATTCCATTACATAGCTGCCACCGTAATACTCTGGAGTTAAATGAGTTTTGAACCGGTCAAAGTAAACTTTGTTATTTTTAGGTGTGGATGTGTATATTTTCGTTGTGATTTGCGGGTTTCTCATAGAAGCAGCAGAGATAGAGCCTATATGACCTGTATTTTCCTCTTTTAAATATTTTTTGAAGTTTTATTTTGGAAACACCAACTTGTGATTCGATTTCGGGACAAGAAGTTTTTGGTGTCGCCTCAACCAACGATAAAACATTTATTTCTACCCCTTCCATATTTTCTTTATTCTAAATTTTGTTTCTATAGGCTTATTGAATGATCCATAGTGAATTAAATTTGATTTTGTCTTTTTTCTGGGTATCTAAATTTAATAAATCGGTGGATAGGTATTATACTAGAAGCATGTCCTTTTAATGGTCTGCTGATGGCAACAACATTTACTGTCAACGTATATTTACAGGGAGAACTGAAATCTGTACTTCACAAGGCTGCATCCGAACTGCGATGGAAATAATCGAAAACATAGACAACAAAACCAATCCTTGTGAAGATTTTTACAAATTCGCTTGTGGCAATTTCATAAAAACGGCCACCACAGACGATAACAAGGAAGAATCTATTCAAAGAAGGGCTCAACTTGAAGTAGACAAACAAATTAAGTCACTATTAGAACAACCAGTGGAACACTTAGAAATGAAACACATGGGATACGCTAAAAAGTTTTATAAAGCTTGCATGGACGAAAACGCAAGGGAGAAACAGGGTTTTGGGAGAATCAGAAATATTTTCTATGACATTGGACAGTGGCCTCTCATCTCATCCAGCTGGAATCAGAATAACTTCAACTGGATAGAAGCCATTCATAAATTGAGGAGGCACGGTATCAACTTCGAAATGTTTTTTAGAATCAGCGTTGAAAAAGATACGTCTGGTTCAGATACATACGTGATTGTTGTAAGGAATTTAAGGACTCTCGTTACTTTCGCATAAAAGGTACATTCTTTTGTAGTTAAAGAAACCATCGTTCACCAAAACAGACGTGGAAAAAATACCGATACGATACATGATCAATTTAGCAGTAGAATTTGGAGCAGATAAGAAAAGAGTGCATACAGAGCAAAGGGAAGTTCTGGAGCTCCTCAAAGAAATAGCTGAAGTACATGAAAAACTGCACTTAAAATATATATAACTAATTATTTTCTTGGTATATTTCAGGTTATAGGCGATATAAAAGATGGGTATTACGAACATTCTGAAAAAATGACGATATCAGAATTAGAAACCAAATATCCAGGTGTTAACTGGTGGGATTATATCAACGGCGTCTTAAATCTAAACTACAATATTACTGGAAACGACAGAGTTTATGTAACAGACCCAGATTATATTAAAAATGTAACCACAATATTAAGAAACAAAAATAAAAGGTGTGTCATCATCATAAGGTTCTCAGTCCGAAGACTGGTTGGACGCGTACCTCCATTCTTTTCTATCCTGAGCTAACCTACGCATTTCCCTAAAAGTAGAACATCCTACATCCCTAACTATTTGAGAGCAGTAGTCTAATCTAGGCCTACCCCTACCTCTTTTTATTCCTATCTCTGACTCTAGTATGTCACGAACTATTCCTTCGTGTCTTAGAAGGTGTCCTACCATCCTATCTCTCCTACTCTTTATTGTTTTCCATACCTTTCGCTTTTCCCCAACTCTTTCTAATACTTCCCTATTGCTAACCTTATCTATCCACGGTATCTTCATCATGCGTCTGTAGCACCACATTTCAAACGCTTCTACTCTTTTTCTATCCGCTTCTCCTATTGTCCAAGTTTCGCACCCGTATAATGCCGTACTCCATACATACGACGTTAAGAGTCTCTTCCTAGTCTCTATATTAACCGTTCTCGAGCATAACAGTTGTTTCTTTTTGTTAAACGCAACTCGGCCCTGCGCCATTCTTTGTTTTATATCTTTAGTGCTCCTACCGTCTTGAGTTATTTTACTTCCTAAGTAGCAGAAATCCGCGACCTCCTCTATCTTCTCATTTCCAATTTGTATTTCCATTTTAGTTCTATTTTCACATCCCCTACATACCAAAATTTTAGTTTTCTTTTTATTGATTTTCATGCCGAAGCCCTGTGTCAAAACTGCTTCCATTTCATTCAAAGCCGCTCGTAATTCTTCTTTGCTAGATGCTAACACTGCTATATCATCCGCAAATCTGAGCATGTTAATAGTTTGGCCCTGTACATTGATCCCTGAGGCTGTTCTTTCCTTAACAATATTAATCGCATCTTCGATATATAAGTTGAAAACTAGAGGTGACAATGCACATCCCTGTCTCACTCCCTTCCGGATATCTACTTCCCTTTGTTCCTGCTCACATTCTATAACTGCCTTTTGCTCTTTGTAGAGATTATGTATTATTCTTCTGTCCCTGTATTTCATCCCTACCTTTCTCAGCACTTCGAACATCTTCCCCCATTTTACGTTGTCGAAGGCTTTTTCTAAATTTACAAATCCTATATAGACGCTCTTTCTCTTTTCTATCGTTTTTTCTATAATTACTCGTAAAGCTAGAATAGCCTCGCGCGTTCCTCTATTTCGTCTAAATCCGAACTGATCTTCTCCTAATATTTCTTCCGCCTTTTTCTCCATCCTTCTTTGCACAATTCTAGTTAAAATTTTTGACGCATGGGAAGTTAAACTGATAGTTCTAAAATTTTCGCATCTATCCGCGCCTTTTCTTTTTGGCAAAGCTACTATGATGTTCCGTTTGTAATCTTCTGGAATCTCGCCTGTCAGGTATATGCGACTAACTAGTTTAAATAAACGATCTATTACCTCTTGACCTGCGCACTTTAAGATTTCTGCCTGCAAGCCATCTATACCTGGTGCTTTATTATTCCTTAAACTTTTTAGTGCTATCTCAAACTCTTCTCTCATTATAGGACTCCCTAGGTTATCCCCCTCTACACTGCTTTCGCTTTCTAATATATCTTGCACTTCCTGTCCCGCATATAAGTTTCCTAAATATTCTTTCCACCTATCTGCCTTCTCCCCACTTCCGATTAGGATATCTCCTGCCTCATTTCTAATGTTTTTGGTACTAGATCCAATTTCTCTAAAATTTCTCCTAATTATTTTATATGCTTCATCAGTCTTTCCTACTTCGAATTTATCTTCCACTTCTTTGCATTTATTATCGATCCATTGCTCTTTCGCATTCCTACATTCCCGAATAATTTCCCACTTGATCGCCTTATATCTTTGTTTCCCTGTTTCATCTAACCTATTTTTATATTTTCGCCTTTCCTCTATTAGACTCACAATATGTTTTGTTATCCAGGGTTTCCTACTTTCATTCTGTTTATGACCCAAAATATCCCTAGCTGAGGAAACTAAACTATTTTTAATGCAATTCCATTCTGCCTCTATGTCCCTAACAATATTTCCACCCGTGCCCTTTAGTGCTTCGTTTGTCTTTTTCTCGAACTTATTGCGCATATCATCATCTTTTAGTTTCTCTGGGTCAAGATACCTTCTTCCGCTTCTTTTTTTCAAAATCTTAAATTTAAGATTGGCTTTCATAACGACTATGTTGTGATCACTATCTATATCTGCTTTTGGATAACTTCTACAATCCCTAACTTGATTTCTAAATCTTTGCCTAACGAGAATGTAATCTATTTGATATCTCCCCAAGTCTCCTGGCATCTTCCACGTATAGCATCTCCTAACATGATGGTGAAATAGAGTGTTCGCGACCGTTAAGTTATGTGTGTGTGTGTGTAGGCAAACATTAAGATAAGGTTTTCAATTCCAAAACTGGTTGAACGCTTACCTCCATCCTTTCTTATCTACACATTTCCTCATAAGTGGAACATCCTACGTCCGTCCAATGCCACACCAGAGATTTTGTATTCTTTCACTACTACACACAATTATTGTGCATTCTTTAAATTTTAGAAAACTGGCCAACTTCATTTGTTGGTTCACCTTACAGTACGTCATTCAATACCTCCCAATGTTCTTTCAAGACAAATTTCACCATCTAGCTCAAGGACCAAACAGGCAACTCTGGGAATCATGCTTAGAAGAGACGAGGAAACGGTAACAAGTTAAATTTTCTTAATGTATATGTTTATGTGGGTGTCAAAATTTTCCAAAAAACAATTACCTCAAAAACTGTTAACCGACAAATTACATTGATCCAAAATTTCAAAATTGTATATCAGAGTGACATTCAAAATCAAAGCGAACTTTTTGAGTCTCAGAATATTCGAGCGTATCAAATTTCCACTCCCCCGAATACCCTAATTCAGCACCTTCGCATTAATAAACCCCTTTGTAAATTTAGTTTCCCGTTGACTCTGTCGGCTGCGTTCGCGGAGCTTAGCTACGATTTGGAAAACAGAGTTAAGATAATGGAAATGATCCGCAACATCAAAGAGCAGTTCAAATACACTCTACAGAATCTTGATTGGATGGACGAGGCGACAAAAAGAAAGGCGAGGAAGCGAATCAGCAGCAGCACCGAGGACATACTCAGTCACGAAGAGATCAAAGACGCACTCTCTGTTGAAAACGTTTTCGAACACGTGAGTTTTGCTACAGCTATAAAGAGCGAATTGATTCTTATTCGGGTTAAGGTTAAGGACTTACGAATCAAGTTCCATAACATTGATACAAATCATTATTATTATACAAGGGGAGTCATTAGGGAGAAATCGGTCTATAACAAGCGTACAATTCAAAATGGAAGAAACTGTTTCAAATAAAAGTTTTTCAAAAGCAAGTGCTTAATGAGATAAAAATATTTTTAAAAATGGCGGACTTTCAGTTAAACCGGAAATGGACACTAACTTTGTTATTTTATATGGAACACCCTGTATATTATTGCATTTTTGGATTTCGCATGAAAAATATATGTCAGTTTGTTCATCAAACATTGGGTCTCAGTCTAACCGCTCCGGAGTTATTTAATTTTTCTTGAAAATTTTGACGTTTGCAGTAGTTGGCGCCATTTTGAATATCTTCGAAACGAAAGCACTTAGAGGAATGCGGTTTCGACAGTTCGTTTCTGGAAGAAACGGCGTATCAGACACAAGTACAACATGGAATCATGGCTTTTTAATTAAATAAGATTTATCCATGCCAATATTTACTAATTCAAACAAGAATATAACTATTTTCTTTTAAGGGAGCACTTGACTGCAGCATTTCCAAAAAAATGGATAGGAAGAGGAGGTTCGACACCTTGGCCAGCGTGATCTCCAGACCTAACAAAACTTGACTTTTTTGTGGGGTTATGTAAAGCAGTTAGTTTACAGGGAACCTCCAACTACTCAAAATATGATGGAACGAGTTCGCGATGCATTTCAAAGTTTTGAAAATAGTATAGAAGATTTGGAACGAACATTTTGTAAGACAAAACAAAACAAAATCGCCAAACGTCAACCATTGTTAATGCATAAACATGATAGTATTCAAAATTTCCAGAAAAATGTGAATTTCTTAAAAACTGCTGGTAGCAGATGCCAACAACCATACATCATCAGAAAGGAATTTTTAATTTTCGTCTTATGATGTGAGAACCAATGTAGCATTCCATTTAAAAGAAAAGAGTTATTCCTGTTTGATTTAGTAAATAGGCAAAGGGAAATCAATAGTAGCTTTATCAAAACAAGATTATATTAATTAAGCAAAGAGTTTTTTAGTTCCAGATAAATAACAAAAATTTAAAGAAAGATCCAACCGACAATTCTCAAAAAGTATCTTATTTATTATTTCAGTAACTTGATTCCTAATCTTATTATTCAATAAATCAAATGATATCGCATGAAGCTCAGGATGAAGTTTATACATTAGTTCATTGTGTATTACCTCCCGATCAATGTTAAAAGTATCTCTTTTCCTAAACTACGATTTTCTATCGTCTAACAACAATTTCTTCATTCCAAATATTCTACCTTTAGCGACTGTTTTTAGTTATATACGTAATCCAGGGATGTTATTGAATTACCTACACTTCCATAAAGGAATTGTAAGAGGGTAAATTTGAAGGCGTATCAAACTAAACAAATTTATTTAATATTACGCGTTCCTGACACCCTGAAATTGAAACGTCTTCCTCGTAAAATTCAAAAAAGGTGTTTAAATCTGGCAGAGACTCTGCTCAAATATTTGCGACTTCCCTCTTTCAAAGTGTCTTCAGTTATGAATTTCTCGTGCCACTTGATGCGTACATTGTTCTTTTCATGTGCAAGAGAATTTCTTTTCAGTCACCTCCGCTAAGCTTTGATGATTCAAAAGCCTGTTTCATTACGCGCAACTAAGGAAACCAGCAACACTTTTGCTCCTGCATTGTGTACATTATTTCTACAAAAGACTGTAAGAATTTAACTTTGAGGTCAATAAGTTTTAAGTGGAAAATCCTCTACTTAAGAAGCTAGAATCTGTCACAAATAGAGATTATTGTCCCCGTATAATCAAATAAACATTTTCCAGATTGCCATCGACGAGAGTAAGTATTTCGAGACGGTGCTCCGGATAGACGCCGTCAAGTTGAACTTAAAATATGGTAAGCTGAATCAGCCCGCGAGAAATACGTTGTGGAACTGCAGCAAATTCCCCACTGAGTTTGACATGGTATACTCGTCTCAAGAGAATGCTTTCAGTACGAATATTTTTCCCCGCTTGCAGTTGTGAACTCGAGAGGTTTTATGTCCATTTTTTTTCCAGAAATACCCACCGGTTTGACTCAAGGACTGTACTTTGCAATGGATAGACCGAATTATATAAATTACGGCATTTTGGGTAATGTACTCGCGCGGGAAATTTCTCATCTCTTCACGAGAGCTGAGTACAGGGACCAGGAGGGACGCACTGGAGACTGGTGGTCGCCCCACACTCTGTTGAATTATGGGGAAAGGATTAAATGCGTCAGGAGGGAATATTCCAAAGCGTCCTACGTCTCAGACTATGACGAAGATAGAAAAGTGAGCTCCATTCTTATTTATTAACATGTAGGTTACTCAAATTTGAAAAGATGGATTAAGTTTTGAGTTATGAAATTATTCTTGTGTATTATTTATTAACAAAATTGTCAATTTTCCAGATTTACTCCAACTCAGATGAGGATGTAGCAGATTTCGCTGGTATCAAAATTTCTTACGAATCCTACATAATGTGGGCTTACTACAACAAGGAGGAGCCCAGACTTCCTGGATTAGACTACACGCCTGAGCAACTCTTCTGGATTTCTGCAGCCTCTAGACTGTGTACCAAAAGGGCTTCTCACAATGCAACATATTATTCAGAAAAAACGCAAGAATCTTTCGAAAAAATCCGGGTGAATGCTGCTTTCAGAAATTCTGCATATTTTCATAAAGACTTTGGTTGTTCGAGAGAAAGTTACATGAATCCTGAAAATAAGTGCGTAATTTGGTAACTTTTGTATTACAAAAATTATGAATATTATAATATTAAATTCAGCGTGTGTTCTTATCGTAAAGTTTTTTTCATTTTTAACTAGTTGGAAACTATAACATCGAATTCCTACCATATAATCAAAATAACGAAAAGACTACATAACTATGAATAATAACACGAACTAAAATATACCGTGTGACAAACTTCCATGTCTACATGGGGAAATAACATGGGCAATTATTCATCAGATTACGTATGACAATTTAATTTATTCTAATCAAAGACTCCCTTGATTCTAATTTCTAATTCGTCTGAACTGTCAACATTATTTATCGACAATTTAAAATTTAGGTTTCAAGATGAACAAAAATATTTATTCGGTTGAAGAAAAGGTTTTCATTGTGAAAACATTTTACGGCGGCAATAGTCTGCGGGTAGTCCGTGACTTATTTTCTGTAAAATTCAATAACAGTCCTATTCCTTCGGTAACAACAATAAAAAATTTAGTTAAGAAATTTGAAGATACTGGGAATCTTTCATTGAAAGAAGGAAATTTTTACTAATAAATTTACTTGGTTTTTATTTAGATAATTCTGATTCGCTTATTATTATTACCTAGTTGCTAATTCCTTATTGTTCGCTAATTTAAATTTTACTGGGATTATGAGAAATTTAACAAGTGATAACGTGGAGTGAAACAAAACTAAAATTAATCTTATCATTTATTTTTTTTTTAATCTATCCCAAAGGACTTGTACCTTGACGCAGTTCTAGTAATACTGGGACGGGTGGGATGGCTTGCGCGCTTCAATGATATAAAGAGCCGAACCATAGGTTTAACCATTTGGAGGGGTTTTTATTTGAGAAGCCAGACTAAATCAAGTCCCTGGAAGGGGGCAGCAGCTCTTTCAGTAATCATAGTGGCAGAGATCGTGAGGGTTGGTATGGCACTGTGATACACACTACTGCGATGTGGAAGGCAACGGGAAACCACCACATTATTTTATCCCTAGTACAGCGTACTTTAATTTATGATGATGGCACCTTCTGGAGTAAAATATTCCGGAGGTAAAATAGTCCCACATTCGGATCTCCGGGCGGGGACTGCTTCGGGGGGAGTCATCAGAAATGATAAGTGTAACATCTCACGAGTCGGAGCGTGGAATGTTAGAAGCATGAAACAAGTAGGGAAGTTAGAGAATTTGAAAATTGAGATGGATAGGTTAGCATTAGACGTAGTAGGTATCAGTGAAGTGCGATGGCCAGAAGCTGGAGACTTCTGGAGCGGAGATTTTAGAGTAATACACACAGGATCTGTAGGAGGAAATTCGGGAGTAGGAATTGTTATGCGGAAAAAAGTAGGACAGAGTGTAGAAAATTTTTTACAGCAAAGTGACAGGGTAGTTATGGTTAGGTTAGATTCGAAACCTGTAAAAACAGTAATAATACAGGTATATATGCCCACTTCTAACTACAGTGATGAGGCCGTAGAGGCAGTTTATAGTGATATTGAATATGTGCTAGATTTTGTGAGAGGGCACGAAAATTTAATAATTACAGGAGATTTCAATGCAGTCGTAGGCACAGGGCGAGAGGGCGGAATAGTTGGCCCCTTTGGATTAGGCAATAGGAACGATAGGGGAGTTAGACTGATAGAGTTCTGCGATAAACATAACTTAACGGTCGCGAACACTCTATTTCACCATCATGTTAGGAGATGCTATACGTGGAAGATGCCAGGAGACTTAGGGAGATATCAAATAGATTACATTCTCGTTAGGCAAAGATTTAGAAATCAAGTTAGGGATTGTAGAAGTTATCCAGGAGCAGATATAGATAGTGATCACAACATAGTCGTTATGAAAGCCAATCTTAAATTTAAGATTTTGAAAAAAAGAAGCGGAAGAAGGTATCTTGACCCAGAGAAACTAAAAGATGATGATATGCGCAATAAGTTCGAGAAAAAGACAAACGAAGCACTAAAGGGCACGGGTGGAAATATTGTTAGGGACATAGAGGCAGAATGGAATTGCATTAAAAATAGTTTAGTTTCCTCAGCTAGGGATATTTTGGGTCATAAACAGAATGAAAGTAGGAAACCCTGGATAACAAAACATATTGTGAGTCTAATAGAGGAAAGGCGAAAATATAAAAATAGGTTAGATGAAACAGGGAAACAAAGATATAAGGCGATCAAGTGGGAAATTATTCGGGAATGTAGGAAAGCGAAAGAGCAATGGATCGATAATAAATGCAAAGAAGTGGAAGATAAATTCGAAGTAGGAAAGACTGATGAAGCATATAAAATAATTAGGAGAAATTTTAGAGAAATTGGATCTAGTACCAAAAACATTAGAAATGAGGCAGGAGATATCCTAATCGGAAGTGGGGAGAAGGCAGATAGGTGGAAAGAATATTTAGGAAACTTATATGCGGGACAGGAAGTGCAAGATATATTAGAAAGCGAAAGCAGTGTAGAGGGGGATAACCTAGGGAGTCCTATAATGAGAGAAGAGTTTGAGATAGCACTAAAAAGTTTAAGGAATAATAAAGCACCAGGTATAGATGGCTTGCAGGCAGAAATCTTAAAGTGCGCAGGTCAAGAGGTAATAGATCGTTTATTTAAACTAGTTAGTCGCATATACCTGACAGGCGAGATTCCAGAAGATTACAAACGGAAAATCATAGTAGCTTTGCCAAAAAGAAAAGGCGCGGATAGATGCGAAAATTTTAGAACTATCAGTTTAACTTCCCATGCGTCAAAAATTTTAACTAGAATTGTGCAAAGAAGGATGGAGAAAAAGGCGGAAGAAATATTAGGGGAAGATCAGTTCGGATTTAGACGAAATAGAGGAACGCGCGAGGCCATTCTAGCTTTACGAGTAATTATAGAAAAAACGATAGAAAAGAGAAAGAGCGTCTATATAGGATTTGTAGATTTAGAAAAAGCCTTCGACAACGTAAAATGGGGGAAGATGTTCGAAGTGCTGAGAAATGTAGGGATGAAATACAGGGACAGAAGAATAATACATAATCTCTACAAAGAGCAAAAGGCAGTTATAGAATGTGAGCAGGAACAAAGGGAAGTAGATATCCGGAAGGGAGTGAGACAGGGATGTGCATTGTCACCTCTAGTTTTCAACTTATATATCGAAGATGCGATTAATATTGTTAAGGAAAGAACAGCCTCAGGGATCAATGTACAGGGCCAAACTATTAACATGCTCAGATTTGCGGATGATATAGCAGTGTTAGCATCTAGCAAAGAAGAATTAGGAGCGGCTCTGAATGAAATGGAAGCAGTTTTGACACAGGGCTTCGGCATGAAAATCAATAAAAAGAAAACTAAAATTTTGGTATGTAGGGGATGTGAAAATAGAACTAAAATGGAAATACAAATTGGAAATGAGAAGATAGAGGAGGTCGCGGATTTCTGCTACTTAGGAAGTAAAATAACTCAAGACGGTAGGAGCACTAAAGATATAAAACAAAGAATGGCGCAGGGCCGAGTTGCGTTTAACAAAAAGAAACAACTGTTATGCTCGAGAACGGTTAATATAGAGACTAGGAAGAGACTCTTAACGTCGTATGTATGGAGTACGGCATTATACGGGTGCGAAACTTGGACAATAGGAGAAGCGGATAGAAAAAGAGTAGAAGCGTTTGAAATGTGGTGCTACAGACGCATGATGAAGATACCGTGGATAGATAAGGTTAGCAATAGGGAAGTATTAGAAAGAGTTGGGGAAAAGCGAAAGGTATGGAAAACAATAAAGAGTAGGAGAGATAGGATGGTAGGACACCTTCTAAGACACGAAGGAATAGTTCGTGACATACTAGAGTCAGAGATAGGAATAAAAAGAGGTAGGGGTAGGCCTAGATTAGACTACTGCTCTCAAATAGTTAGGGATGTAGGATGTTCTACTTTTAGGGAAATGCGTAGGTTAGCTCAGGATAGAAAAGAATGGAGGTACGCGTCCAACCAGTCTTCGGACTGAGAACCTTATGATGATGATTTTTTTAATCGTTCCAAGAAATCTAAATGTTGAGGTAGAGGAAATGGTAATAGGCCTGGTAACTGCTAGGCCAACATCTAGTTTAAGGTCTATTGCCCTAGAATGTAATGTTTCAAGAGAAACATATTAAAAAAAACAAATATCATCCCTTTAAATTACAATGTCACCAAGAGTTACTTCCTTTTGACGAAGAATCAAAGCAAACTTTCTGTGAAGAAATGCAAGAACGGGCTAATCGGGATCCCAGCTTCCTCTCATCAATTTGTTTTACCGATGAGTGTACCTTCACTTTAAATCAAGAGCCAAATTCACAAAACGTTAGGCATTGGGCCCAGGAAAGTCCCAGAATAAATCTAGCCACTACAACGCAATACCCTCAAAAAATCAATATTTGGGCAGGCATTTTTAATAATCGCATTATAGGACCATATGAAATACAGGGAAATTTAAATTCAGAAGCTTATTTAGATCTTTTCATTAACCATATTGGCCCTGCATTAGAAGAAGTTGCACATGCGAATCGGGAGGTCTGGTTTCAACATGACGGATGCCCAGCACATTTTGGAGCACAATTGAGGGAATTATTAAATGAAATATTTCCAGAGAGCTGTATTGGTCGAGGTGGTGCTATAAACTGGCCAGCTAGATCTCCCGATTTGGCACCGTGTGACTTTTTCTTGTGGGGTCATTTAAAAAATAAGATTTATAAAACTCGTCACCCAAATATTGATTCTTTAAGGAATGCAACTTAATAAACGATCGGCAACTTGCGAATGTGAGAAATTCTTTCTATAATAGGCTGGGATACTGTCTGATACAGAATGGGGGTTTATTTGAATATTTGTTATATTTATTTTTCTTTTTTTATGTTACTTTAATTTCATTGTATATTAATAAGTTTTTGTCCTTACCTAGATATGAAATAAATAAGTATTAAATTGCCAGATTACAAAATTCATTAGAGCAAAATAAACAAATGTTGCCGCTTGTTAAATTTTTCATAATTTCAGTAAAATTAAAGTAATTTAATTTTTATTATTTAATTTTACTGCTTTAACATTTTCCCAAAAACTTTTTAATAGGTTAGACGACACCTACAATTTACCCTAAACTATGGACCAACATTCACCAACGAAACATCCACACCAGTAATCAATTAATTGTCAACTATAGGTAATGACAATAATAATGTGAATGAGAATTATCTAAATAAAAAAACAAGTTTATGTATTAGTAAAAATTAACTTCTTTCGATGAAAGATTCCCAGCCTTCAAATTTCTTACTAAATTATTTGTTGTTATACCGAAGGAATAGGACCGTTATTGAATTTTACAAAAAATAAGGCACAGACTACGCGCAAACTATTACCGCCGTCAAATATTTCCACAATGAAAACCTTTTTTGAACTGAATAAATATTTTTGTTCATTTTTAAATGTTGACAGTTCAGAAAATTTAAATTAGAATAATCCGATTAATTTTTATATCAGAATCTAATTATTTGGAGTAGCTTATACTTCAAAGGAAATTCGTCTCTGCGAAGAACTTTCTTAATTACTGATTACCCTTAAAATTTAAGATCAACAGTTTCAGTAATCCTCATTTAGACATTAAACTCGCAAATTACGATTTTTCTTTAATGTGATTGGATTTACTAAAGGGTCTATAGCCCCTTTATTTCGATAATTTGGAATTTTATGGGCACATAATTTTCCGAGGAACGCCAGAGGATTTTATAATCAAGGACTTTTCTCTGTTACAGACTATTAGACATAGAATATTTTATTTTTATTAGAAGGCGTGCGTTTGCTTCCTTGTTCAGAAATTTTTCATAGAATGCAATACATTCACACCAGGCAGTTTATGGAAATAAATATTTGGGAATTTTGTACATTTCCCTCGTCGGAGATGTAACTTGGACCTGGCCGGCTCTAAAGTTTCAGTTAGTCCTCGCGACTCTTGTGCTGCACCAGCATCGATCGTAAACCGGAAATAGTGTAACTTGTATAGGTAATACACTGATAATATTAAGACACAAGCGAGAGCGCTCGAGTACTCAAGATCGGATCAAGGCAGCTTTGCCGGTCCGTAATAGTTCCTCATAGGCTTGCAATGGCCACTTAACTCGAGCTCGCGATGGCCTATTAAACTCAATGAAGCTGCCTGATGGGCTGCTCGCCGTTATGCCGGTCGGTTGTATAAGACTTCACTTACGTCGGCTCCGTTCGCGTTCGCTATAAGTAGAAGATCAGGATTCGACTTCTTAATAAAACATTTTACAAGCGCGCTGCTGGATTGACAAGGCTCTTTTACGATCTCGGCCTGTCCATAACAACCGAACGCTGTACTCTGGATTTACGAGTTACGGGCGCAGACCGGTCGCCAGAAAATTATTTCGTTTGGCTTTAATTGGAAATCTGTCAAGAAGTTTCAGATTATTAACATTAAATTAAGAACCGTACCCATATTGTTTATAATGAGCCTTAACAGGAATTAAAATATACTATATCTGATTGATTCCTTAAAGTACAGTTTTTTTCTCCCCTTAGGGCCTGCCTGCCCGAAGGCTCAGATGCACTGCAGCCACAAAATGGGCTTATTGTGCTCACCCTAAATTCTAAGTTACACCCATTCCATGATCTTGGTGCCTTGGACCAAACGGGCTTTGCTAGTTTATCGGCTTCCTCGTTCCCTGTCCGCCCACTGTGACCTCGAATCCAAAGCAGTCTCACTGCGTTCCGCATGGCTAGGATACTAAGTTGCTCGAAGCATTCCCACAACAGTCTGGAAGACATCTTTGGGCTCATAAGAGGCTGTCTGATAAGATAAAGATCCACTGATTTTTGTAGCCCCTCTTAATGTTTTCCCGCGCTCATTGTAGTATCGCGTAGACCTCTGCTTGAAAGACAGAGGCATATTTGCCCAGAGAGGAGCTGAGTTTCACTCTTGGTTTATCTCCGAACAGTCCTGACCCAGCACCTGTGTCGGTCTTAGAACCGTCGGTGTACCGGAAGGTATGCTGTTCAGAGTTTGGTTCTCCACTCTAGGGTCATCGATTGTGACCTGAAAGAGTGGTTGTGCGGTGTTCTTGGGGACCATGTAATCCGTCCTCATGTCAAGCATGGGATCCTTTATGTCCTCAATAATACTAGTATGCTCTGTACCCAGACGGACACGGTAAAAAGAGTTTTGCAGTCTGTATAGTGCCAGTCTCGCCTCCCCCTGTATCACGAAGTGGAGAGGGGGAAGGTCCAGAAGAGTCTCTAGGGCTGCAGTTGGCGAAGTCCGCATCACCCCTGTTATCCCTAGGCAGGCAAGCCTCTGAATTTTGCTTAGCCTTAGCCTAGTAGTTACCTGTTTGATTTTGGGCCACCATGCCAAAGCTGCATACATTATTCCTGGTCTGACCACTCTGGTGTACAGCCAGTGCACCATTCCTGGCCTTAGACCCCATTTTTTGTTATATGTTCGCCTAACTACTGCAAGAGTAGTTTCCGACTTTCTGACTATTCTATCGATTTGTTGGTTTCAGGTAAGTTGAGTCCTGTATAACCCCCAGATACTTGACCTCCCTTGACAATGAGATCTTTCTAACACGGAGATATAGAGGTCCAAGAGCCTCTATGTTTCTCTTTCGCGTAAATGCAACTATTGTTGTTTTTTCTGGACTAATGGTCAAAACTTCCTTTTCAGTCCAAGCTGCTACAATACTCAGGGCCATTTGCATACGTTCCCTAATCGTACTGCTAAATCTTCCCTCGACTGTGATGACTAAATCATCTGCATATCCTAGGGGAGAATATCCTTCATCGCTGAGTTTCCTAAGCAGTCCGTCCATAAGTAGGTTCCACACGAGAGGAGATAGAACTCCACCCTGCGGACAACCACCTACCACCCTGACTGCCAAGGTCTCATCAATCCCTCAGCATGCAGTCTATCCACCTGCAGCACAAAGCCTCTAGTCCTGTTTGGCCTAGGACTTTGGAGATACTATTGAATGATGTATTATCGAACGCTCCTTTTATGTCCAGAAAGGCAGCTAGGAGGATTTCTTTGCTCTCCAGCACTTTCTCCACTCTCCATGTAAGGTGATGTAGAGCAGTTCCTGTAGACATTCCTGCTCTGTATGCTAACTGGTTTTGATGTAGTGGTCTGTTTACCAATACGTCATCCCTTATATGCTTGTCGAGCAGCTTTTCCATTGTCTTAAGCAGGAATGACATAAGACTAATGGGCCTGTATGATTTTGCCCGAGAGTAGTCCGTCCGACCAGTTTTTGGTACGAATACTACTCTGGTAAGTCTCCATATTTTTGGTAGATAACCTAGAGCCAGACTGGCCCTAAATAGCATACATACTTTTAACAGCAGAAGGTACAGAAGTACAGTTACTAAAAAGTTGTTGAGGCGCCTCCCCCAAAAGTGAATTTAAAACTTTGATGCCTGCAATAATAATTGTAATTGTTTTTATAAATTTCTTGCATTTATTTAATTTTTGTGTGATTTTTCATTAAATTAACTTTATGATTTTCAAAAGATTAGCGTCACTATTTCTACATTTTCTATTGTAAACAAAATCGCCCCGATTATCTAGTGGTGGATTTTGGATATTTTAGCATAATCAACCAACGATTTATCTTCCTGTTTATCCTCATGTAGTATTTGAGGTTTAACTTGAATAAATATGGGACAGTTCCCACACGTATTTAACTTAGGTATTGCTGAGCATACAGTTAAATTCGTCTGATGGACAGAACACCACAAACCATGTCTTTGCACAATCAATTATTGTCAGGTATTCAGTGAGTGTGACGTTTCCGAAACAATATTTTTAATTTGTGGCTCATGAAATATTTATTTTATTCAAATGTTACTCTCGGTACTGTATGAAAAGTTAATTACGACAAGACCGAAGTTGCATCACCTGAAAACCTGAAATGCGAATCAGTCTGAAAGCAATTGTTACTTATTCAGAGGAAACTTGCGAGAACAGGATAACTTTGTCGACTTTACATTAGTGAGCACTGACGTGTTTAAAGGAAGATTTCAGTACTCGAGATTTTGTTTGATGAAAATTAGGTAATCCATAATTTTCTAAGTTGCATTTCGAGTTTTCCCAAATAGATTTATAATCACGCATTACACATTTGCCTTGAAGCACGTTTCATTAAATTTGTATTTACACCTTGGATGCGTCCATACCGAAAACCAGCAAGAACAAAACTTAATTTGAACTTAGCTATGTGCAGACCTTATATGCTACGTTCCCGCGGTATCCCCTAGAGATTTTCACTGAGTTCCAGTGAAAAACAAGAAACGGGACTTTGCAGAACGAACAACTCGAATACTGCCACGGCGCTTTCCCTTAGGCTTTTCCGATTCGAGCCAATTGTAACAGTTCCACTACTTCTTTGATATCGTGCAGGTTGTTTGATAGCAAAAATAATACACTAGGTAGCTATATAGCTCTGCAGAACATGTTATGTCAATTCTACGCCAATTTACTAGGTCTTTATAAAACAGAAATGTGCTACTATGTAAGTAACGCACAGTTAAAACTTCAATCGGGATTTTTGCTCTTATGTCTAATTGGTAACTCTTTTCAAAATTAAACAATAATTTAGTATTTTCTAGAGGAGGGAACTGAAGAAATGATTAGCAAAACTTGAATGATAATTTTTTAAACGAAATGCTCTTAAATGTTCATTCTACCTAATACGTATAGATCCGCCAGTTTGTCCGATATATGTTGCAGTCTAAGCAATTTAGTTGATAAATAATGCCTATGTGGTAAAGTTTATGTGCTCTGTCTTTACTGTTAAAGTGTTGTCATAGGGCTCTATGGTGCCACTTTTGGCCGCCATCTTGACTTCTGATTGTCATATCCTAACTACTAGCCACTCATAATTTCTTAGATTCCAAGTGTGACATGGGTTGTTTTCTTGAACTTGTCTGGTTCAGTTGGAATTCTATTTATCTTTGATCATTTTTAGATCATCCTAACATATCTAATTCGATTCCATTCCATTCCCTATTTCTTAAAATCCATGATTAAAAACTGCAATTACTCGAAGGAGATCAGTCAAACTTTTTCGCCCCAAACTTTTCCTTCGATTTGTTGTTCAAAGAAAGCGAGACATCAAATGATAAATCAGGGCAAAATTCAAACAAAGCCTTCTTGTTCTTTCGGTGGCAATAAAAACGCAGTTGCGTCAAGTTCGCGATCTCTATGTAAAGCAGGCGGCGAATTTAAAAAAAGGAAAATCTCAGATCCTGCGGGAAAAGAAAGTGAGGAGAAAAAACTTTCACCGTCGACGGCGTCTCTTGTCTCCATTTCATAAGCCGAGATATCTGCCGAATTTTTACATTTCAATTCGAGTTCTGTAGGTGTTCATTTCTGACCTCAAACATTAATGAAAAAAAGGTGTGGGCTTATACAAGCGAATTCCACGGATTCTTTTATCAACAGAAGAAATTTAAAAATTGTTGTGAAGATACCTTATGAAGATGAGTTTATAATTCAATTAACAAATAACATCTTGTCTGTCAATTAGAAACGGTTATTAACATTTTTTGCATGAACATTTGAATTGATGAATCACTCGCGAGGGCTGAATCTATCATTCAACTTCTCAATATTCCTCCGCAAATAGAGAGAACGTAAACAGCTGATCGATACATGTTCCAATCAAAAAGTATTTTCTGTCGAGTATTTTTCAGCATCCCGACAATGGCTTTAATATTGAAAAATGACAAAGCCTTTGAACATTATCCGCTAGAACGATTCCTAAAGGAGCTACACACTTTAAAATTAGGGTGAGAATTTCTTTGTTCGCACATACTTGCCTGGATTGTTTGTTGGAGAATCATAATTCTAATTAATTTCAGTTTTCTGCGCTCAACTTCTTGCTACTTGTTTTATATGTCGATTAAATTAGTATTTATTGAATTGAATTTTGTTTTAACTGTTTAAATTTAAATTCCAAATTCCCTACTGTGGTGCGGGAATTTGTCGAGCAAAACTCTGAACAAGGGTGTTGGGTATTTACCGCCGGGGTTTAAATGGAACAAATCATGCTTGAAATCTGTGATTGTAGAATGGACTCTGTAAAAGGGACTGATGGTTTTATGCGGTTCACTGAGAATACATCCGTCCTCAATTTTATGCTAAAATGTCTCGCCTATGTTCGCTTAAATGTCTCCTAGTAGTAGCACTCAGCCAAAACGACGGAAACGCCAACGCTCTGATCGATCATCCATGATTTTGGAAAAAATGTCCTTCACTCTGTTGTTAGACAAATCGAGTAAAAATATGTAGGTATCGTATAGGCAGCATTTCTTGCACAAAACAAAGATCCGTCTCTCCGTCACCAACAACAATTCGTATAGTTTCGAGTGAAAATGTGTAGCGTCAGGTAGATCACTACAAAACGAAAGTAAAAATTAATTGCCTCGTTCCGATGATATTTGCTGCAGGGCACATGCACCGTTGAGTACACACCGGCTTTGTATTGGTATACAAAACATTCTGAAAGAGCGGACCAACAATGCCCGTCACCGTCACTCAGTCACACCCCGCAATTTTTCCCCCGATCGTTTACAAAAGCAGACAGCCACTCTGTCCAACCGCAGCACAAAATACATTATCACTGGAAAATTACTCTAAGTACTTCGGTTGTTGTTTAAAATGAACTGTTCTTTGAAAATTAAGTGGCAATTCAAATCTCCTACTATTATTAAATTTTCGTGCTACTTCACAAAATCTAGCGCATAATCGATATCGCTACGAACTGCCTCTACAGCCTCATCACTATAATTATCATCATAAGGTTCTCAGTCCGAAGACTGGTTGGACGCGTACCTCCATTCTTTTCTATCCTGAGCTAACCTACGCATTTCCCTAAAAGTAGAACATCCTACATCCCTAACTATTTGAGAGCAGTAGTCTAATCTAGGCCTACCCCTACCTCTTTTTATTCCTATCTCTGACTCTAGTATGTCACGAACTATTCCTTCGTGTCTTAGAAGGTGTCCTACCATCCTATCTCTCCTACTCTTTATTGTTTTCCATACCTTTCGCTTTTCCCCAACTCTTTCTAATACTTCCCTATTGCTAACCTTATCTATCCACGGTATCTTCATCATGCGTCTGTAGCACCACATTTCAAACGCTTCTACTCTTTTTCTATCCGCTTCTCCTATTGTCCAAGTTTCGCACCCGTATAATGCCGTACTCCATACATACGACGTTAAGAGTCTCTTCCTAGTCTCTATATTAACCGTTCTCGAGCATAACAGTTGTTTCTTTTTGTTAAACGCAACTCGGCCCTGCGCCATTCTTTGTTTTATATCTTTAGTGCTCCTACCGTCTTGAGTTATTTTACTTCCTAAGTAGCAGAAATCCGCGACCTCCACTATCTTCTCATTTCCAATTTGTATTTCCATTTTAGTTCTATTTTCACATCCCCTACATACCAAAATTTTAGTTTTCTTTTTATTGATTTTCATGCCGAAGCCCTGTGTCAAAACTGCTTCCATTTCATTCAAAGCCGCTCCTAATTCTTCTTTGCTAGATGCTAACACTGCTATATCATCCGCAAATCTGAGCATGTTAATAGTTTGGCCCTGTACATTGATCCCTAAGGCTGTTCTTTCCTTAACAATATTAATCGCATCTTCGATATATAAGTTGAAAACTAGAGGTGACAATGCACATCCCTGTCTCACTCCCTTCCGGATATCTACTTCCCTTTGTTCCTGCTCACATTCTATAACTGCCTTTTGCTCTTTGTAGAGAGTATGTATTATTCTTCTGTCCCTGTATTTCATCCCTACCTTTCTCAGCACTTCGAACATCTTCCCCCATTTTACATTGTCGAAGGCTTTTTCTAAATCTACAAATCCTATATAGACGCTCTTTCTCTTTTCTATCGTTTTTTCTATAATTACTCGTAAAGCTAGAATGGCCTCGCGCGTTCCTCTATTTCGTCTAAATCCGAACTGATCTTCTCCTAATATTTCTTCCGCCTTTTTCTCCATCCTTCTTTGCACAATTCTAGTTAAAATTTTTGACGCATGGGAAGTTAAACTGATAGTTCTAAAATTTTCGCATCTATCCGCGCCTTTTCTTTTTGGCAAAGCTACTATGATGTTCCGTTTGTAATCTTCTGGAATCTCGCCTGTCAGGTATATGCGACTAACTAATTTAAATAAACGATCTATTACCTCTTGACCTGCGCACTTTAAGATTTCTGCCTGCAAGCCATCTATACCTGGTGTTTTATTATTCCTTAAACTTTTTAGTGCTATCTCAAACTCTTCTCTCATTATAGGACTCCCTAGGTTATCCCCCTCTACACTGCTTTCGCTTTCTAATATATCTTGCACTTCCTGTCCCGCATATAAGTTTCCTAAATATTCTTTCCACCTATCTGCCTTCTCCCCACTTCCGATTAGGATATCTCCTGCCTCATTTCTAATGTTTTTGGTACTAGATCCAATTTCTCTAAAATTTCTCCTAATTATTTTATATGCTTCATCAGTCTTTCCTACTTCGAACTTATCTTCCACTTCTTTGCATTTATTATCGATCCATTGCTCTTTCGCTTTCCGACATTTCCGAATAATTTCCCACTTGATCGCCTTATATCTTTGTTTCCCTATTTCATCTAACCTATTTTTATATTTTCGCCTTTCCTCTATTAGACTCACAATATGTTTTGTTATCCAGGGTTTCCTACTTTCATTCTGTTTATGACCCAAAATATCCCTAGCTGAGGAAACTAAACTATTTTTAATGCAATTCCATTCTGCCTCTATGTCCCTAACAATATTTCCACCCGTGCCCTTTAGTGCTTCGTTTGTCTTTTTCTCGAACTTATTGCGCATATCATCATCTTTTAGTTTCTCTGGGTCAAGATACCTTCTTCCGCTTCTTTTTTTCAAAATCTTAAATTTAAGATTGGCTTTCATAACGACTATGTTGTGATCACTATCTATATCTGCTCCTGGATAACTTCTACAATCCCTAACTTGATTTCTAAATCTTTGCCTAACGAGAATGTAATCTATTTGATATCTCCCTAAGTCTCCTGGCATCTTCCACGTATAGCATCTCCTAACATGATGGTGAAATAGAGTGTTCGCGACCGTTAAGTTATGTTTATCGCAGAACTCTATCAGTCTAACTCCCCTATCGTTCCTATTGCCTAATCCAAAGGGGCCAACTATTCCGCCCTCTCGCCCTGTGCCTACGACTGCATTGAAATCTCCTGTAATTATTAAATTTTCGTGCCCTCTCACAAAATCTAGCACATATTCAATATCACTATAAACTGCCTCTACGGCCTCATCACTGTAGTTAGAAGTGGGCATATATACCTGTATTATTACTGTTTTTACAGGTTTCGAATCTAACCTAACCATAACTACCCTGTCACTTTGCTGTAAGAAATTTTCTACACTCTGTCCTACTTTTTTCCGCATAACAATTCCTACTCCCGAATTTCCTCCTACAGATCCTGTGTGTATTACTCTAAAATCTCCGCTCCAGAAGTCTCCAGCTTCTGGCCATCGCACTTCACTGATACCTACTACGTCTAATGCTAACCTATCCATCTCAATTTTCAAATTCTCTAACTTCCCTACTTGTTTCATGCTTCTAACATTCCACGTTCCGACTCGTGAGATGTTACACTTATCATTTCTGATGACTCCCCCCGAAGCAGTCCCCGCCCGGAGATCCGAATGTGGGACTATTTTACCTCCGGAATATTTTACTCCAGAAGGTGCCATCATCATAAATTAAAGTACGCTGTACTAGGGATAAAATAATGTGGTGGTTTCCCGTTGCCTTCCACATCGCAGTAGTGTGTATCACAGTGCCATACCAACCCTCACGATCTCTGCCACTATGATTACTGAAAGAGCTGCTGCCCCCTTCCAGTCTGCTTAAAAAAGAATTGTAGAGAATTTTTGAAAATTCATAAAAATCAATGTTATTTTTTTTTCTCGAAAGTTAAAAACGATATCCAAATTCTGAGAAACCCCCAAATCACAACGAAAATAGGATGTCTAGTGCTAACCTATCCACTTCAATTTTCTAATTTTCTAACTTTCCTACTTGTTTCATGCTTCTAACATTCCACGCTCCAACTCGTGAAATGTTACATGAACTCCTGCGATAAAAATCTATTAACTATATTAACTCTAAAAAAATTTTGATATTCAGTAAAAATATCTGAATTATTGTGTCCGATTTCATCTATTCAAATGGCTGTAAAATGAAAAGAAATTGTAATCAGTCTCGTGTGATTCTGAAGAGTTCATTTTACAAGAAAACATAAATTACTTTTTAACGCACTCGCTTGAAAAAAAATAGTTTGTATACTTAACCCTAGACCTAGTTCTGTCTCGCAACTTCTGGCAGTGCATTGTTTCAAAATTATTAATAGGCGGATCTAAATGCGCCCTAAAGTGTCCCAGTACACCCTTCCTTTTCTTTGTTTTTGTGTCCTCTAATAGTGGTGAGTGTTTGAAAACGCTTTTGTCCTTTTATCGTGTACACGTTGGGGCGGATGCCTAAAGGGGTTGTTAAGTGAGCAACGGGACAAAAACTTTCCATTTACACTGCTTAAATTTCATATCTATTACGCTTAATATCCTACGAAATTACATTTAACGCAATATGGCGCGCACGCCAGAGAATTTAATATCTGTTTAAAAAGATCGTTTTTCAAACAAATTTGGGATTGTTCCGGAGCTTAGCAACCTTAGCGAGATATTAGAAATCACAACGCTAAGTGCGTACATGCTGGTTACAATATCTTCTTATGTTAGAACAGAAGCTTCGGGATTGGAAATATGTGGAAGCATGTAAATACATTAGAATTCGGGTAGGTAAAGCCCGGTGCTGTCCAGTCCCAAGATTTACTGCCCCATATTCCCCACTAAATTATTAGATTACCCCTGTGTCCTTTTTATGCCATTCCTCGCGAATACTCAATATATATGAATGTCTGCTTCGGTCTCTCTTGTGACCACTTACATGTCTACAAATATCAGGTCTTTATTGCAATATCCCATGCCCGAAAACTCGATTTCACCGGCGCGCAATTTTCTTTTCTTAGGCAACTGGAGACACTCGCGAAATTGCGAACAAAGTTCGGTGAAATATAATGAACATTTATTTTGATTCATTGCCCCGAGTGACAAAGAATGAGACCATCAATTTGTAACAGTTAATAAAATTTTGCTAACGTCTGCGAACACACACTTACTTAATGCCAAAAAATTCACGCAAAGATGTCTCCAGTTTCAACTTATAACTCTTCTATTTATTATCAGTTTATTTAGACAACTGTTTAGATGATTTTCTCGCTATTGATTTAACATTTTAATACTTGTTTCAATAGCAAATAAAATTGGCAAACTCTACGGACATACTTTACGAAAACTGAAACTTTATACACTTTCAAGAATGTTCAGTCGAAACTTTCTTGAAAACTGAAAACTTACGATAATTGCAGCGTTCAATTTCAATTGAAATCTCGCCATCAAAAGCTAACATCTATCTCTTATTAACGACGAGGAGAATTTTTCATGGAAGAACACATTTTTTAGTGTTGTAATTCCATAATTCTCCGGACCTTAATGATTTAAGTTTCCGAAAGTTATGAAAGCTTCTGTGTAATTAACAAAGTAATGGCCGAAATTAATTTTTCTTCGTTATGAAATACCAAGTTCTAGTAGATTAACAAATTTTAATTTATTAGTCAGCGGCGTTATCCGGATTACAGAAAACTTTCCCGTCACTTATTCTCGCAGAAGAACCCAGAAGACACCGTCTAACAGTGGAAAACTTATAAGTGTTAGTCAAATTAAGTAAATTTTCTTTAATCATCAGAAACAGCAATTTTACAAAAGCTTCTTACTGGTGCACTTGTAGTTTTCTTCATCCAAATGTTACGAAGAAAATTTTATAAAATTTTATTTTTGTTACGAGAACTTTCCATATTCGGATTCAACAAGTCTTTCTTGTTAACTTGGTATCCCGCTCAGTCTTCTGGTTTATGACAACAAAACGAAAGAAAAATTCGTAGCACTGAATTGCATCCCCAAATGTACAGCAAGATACGAAAGGGTATAACAAAATAGGTGGAACTTATAAACCTTTGAGCAATCCCTGTATGTTTTCATGTCTTAAAACTGAAGACAAACTTAGTTTTCCTTTTGAAAAGCTAAGCTTTAACTTTTTAGTTGCTGTATCAAATTCGAGAATATTAATAGTTAAGACGAAGAAAATAGGGCAGAGCGTAAAAAATTTGCTAGAGAAAAGTGACAGGGTAGTTATGGTTGAATTAGATTCCAAAACTGTAAACACGATAATAATAGAGGTATATATTTCCACATCTAACAGTTATAGCGATGAGGCTGTAGAGGCAGTTTCTAGCGATATCGAAAATGTGCTAGATTTTGAGAGGCAGAATTGAATTGCATTAAAAATAGTTTAGATTCCGCGGTTTAAGATATTTTGGGTCACAAACACAATGAAAATAGAAAACCCTGGATAATAAAAGATATTGTGACTATAATAGATGAGACACACATCAGACACTAAATAATTTTTTTTCATAGAAGTTACGGTTACTAAGATATTTGAAATTAAAAATAAAATGAATGTTTTGTTTTTCCATATCTTAATATCGATTATTATATTTTCAAAACTACTACACCGTGGCAAGCCGTTGCCTTTTTGACTTTCTCTGGGCGCTTTAGAACCGGTACAGTGAAGACAATAGTGTCTTGTTTTCCTTGTATAAATTGAAAGGGTTCTAAATAAATTATGGGGGTGGCTGCGCATGAAATAGGGTGTCACAACGTCTCGTGTACGCAGTGTGAAGGAATATTGTTGCAATTCCACGAACATTATATGTTCAGCGTTCGCTGTCAATCCGTGTTTGTGCTGAAATATTGGGTTTTTCCAACGGTACACGAGCTACTGCGAAATTGCGTGCATTGTGGAGATAGAAAGCTTCAAATCGATTTTGTATTACAACTTTTCCGTTAGACTTAAAATGAATGTTATAATCCATCATGCGGACGGTGCCCAAACTTTGTTGTGTATTTTATAGCCTGTATAAATACCCCGTGCTGAATATATTAACCAAAAAATTGCGTTTGTATTTTCTTCGGAGAGACCCAGGGTATATCTGTTTGACACTCGAGGGCGCAAAGCAAATAAACTCGACTTGAGTTCAGTGCATCTTTACAGTAAATTATCATCATCATCATAAGGTTCTCAGTCCGAAGACTGGTTGGACGCGTACCTCCATTCTTTTCTATCCTGAGCTAACCTACGCATTTCCCTAAAAGTAGAACATCCTACATCCCTAACTATTTGAGAGCAGTAGTCTAATCTAGGCCTACCCCTACCTCTTTTTATTCCTATCTCTGACTCTAGTATGTCACGAACTATTCCTTCGTTGCTTAGAAGGTGTCCTACCATCCTATCTCTCCTACTCTTTATTGTTTTCCATACCTTTCGCTTTTCCCCAACTCTTTCTAATACTTCCCTATTGCTAACCTTATCTATCCACGGTATCTTCATCATGCGTCTGTAGCACCACATTTCAAACGCTTCTACTCTTTTTCTATCCGCTTCTCCTATTGTCCAAGTTTCGCACCCCTATAATGCCGTACTCCATACATACGACGTTAAGAGTCTCTTCCTAGTCTCTATATTAACCGTTCTCGAGCATAACAGTTGTTTCTTTTTGTTAAACGCAACTCGGCCCTGCGCCATCCTTTGTTTTATATCTTTAGTGCTCCTACCGTCTTGAGTTATTTTACTTCCTAAGTAGCAGAAATCCGCGACCTCCTCTATCTTCTCATTTCCAATTTGTATTTCCATTTTAGTTCTATTTTCACATCCCCTACATACCAAAATTTTAGTTTTCTTTTTATTGATTTTCATGCCGAAGCCCTGTGTCAAAACTGCTTCCATTTCATTCAAAGCCGCTCCTAATTCTTCTTTGCTAGATGCTAACACTGCTATATCATCCGCAAATCTGAGCATGTTAATAGTTTGGCCCTGTACATTGATCCCTGAGGCTGTTCTTTCCTTAACAATATTAATCGCATCTTCGATATATAAGTTGAAAACTAGAGGTGACAATGCACATCCCTGTCTCACTCCCTTCCGGATATCTACTTCCCTTTGTTCCTGCTCACATTCTATAACTGCCTTTTGCTCTTTGTAGAGATTATGTATTATTCTTCTGTCCCTGTATTTCATCCCTACCTTTCTCAGCACTTCGAACATCTTCCCCCATTTTACGTTGTCGAAGGCTTTTTCTAAATCTACAAATCCTATATAGACGCTCTTTCTCTTTTCTATCGTTTTTTCTATAATTACTCGTAAAGCTAGAATGGCCTCGCGCGTTCCTCTATTTCGTCTAAATCCGAACTGATCTTCTCCTAATATTTCTTCCGCCTTTTTCTCCATCCTTCTTTGCACAATTCTAGTTAAAATTTTTGACGCATGGGAAGTTAAACTGATGGTTCTGAAATTTTCGCACCTATCCGCGCCTTTCCTTTTTGGCAAAGCTACCATGATGTTCAGTTTGTAATCTTCTGGAATCTCGCCTGTCAGGTATATGCGACTAACTAGTTTAAATAAACGATCTATTACCTCTTGACCTGCGCCCTTTAAGATTTCTGCCTGCAAGCCATCTATACCTGGTGCTTTATTATTCCTTAAACTTTTTAGTGCTATCTCAAACTCTTCTCTCATTATAGGACTCCCTAGGTTATCCCCCTCTACACTGCTTTCGCTTTCTAATATATCTTGCACTTCCTGTCCCGCATATAAGTTTCCTAAATATTCTTTCCACCTATCTGCCTTCTCCCCACTTCCGATTAGGATATCTCCTGCCTCATTTCTAATGTTTTTGGTACTAGATCCAATTTCTCTAAAATTTCTCCTAATTATTTTATATGCTTCATCAGTCTTTCCTACTTCGAATTTATCTTCCACTTCTTTGCATTTATTATCGATCCATTGCTCTTTCGCTTTCCTGCATTCCCGAATAATTTCCCACTTGATCGCCTTATATCTTTGTTTCCCTGTTTCATCTAACCTATTTTTATATTTTCGCCTTTCCTCTATTAGACTCACAATATGTTTTGTTATCCAGGGTTTCCTACTTTCATTCTGTTTATGACCCAAAATATCCCTAGCTGAGGAAACTAAACTATTTTTAATGCAATTCCATTCTGCCTCTATGTCCCTAACAATATTTCCACCCGTGCCCTTTAGTGCTTCGTTTGTCTTTTTCTCGAACTTATTGCGCATATCATCATCTTTTAGTTTCTCTGGGTCAAGATACCTTCTTCAGCTTCTTTTTTTCAAAATCTTAAATTTAAGATTGGCTTTCATAACGACTATGTTGTGATCACTATCTATATCTGCTCCTGGATAACTTCTACAATCCCTAACTTGATTTCTAAATCTTTGCCTAACGAGAATGTAATCTATTTGATATCTCCCTAAGTCTCCTGGCATCTTCCACGTATAGCATCTCCTAACATGATGGTGAAATAGAGTGTTCGCGACCGTTAAGTTATGTTTATCGCAGAACTCTATCAGTCTAACTCCCCTATCGTTCCTATTGCCTAATCCAAAGGGGCCAACTATTCCGCCCTCTCGCCCTGTGCCTACGACTGCATTGAAATCTCCTGTAATTATTAAATTTTCGTGCCCTCTCACAAAATCTAGCACATATTCAATATCACTATAAACTGCCTCTACGGCCTCATCACTGTAGTTAGAAGTGGGCATATATACCTGTATTATTACTGTTTTTACAGGTTTCGAATCTAACCTAACCATAACTACCCTGTCACTTTGCTGTAAGAAATTTTCTACACTCTGTCCTACTTTTTTCCGCATAACAATTCCTACTCCCGAATTTCCTCCTACAGATCCTGTGTGTATTACTCTAAAATCTCCGCTCCAGAAGTCTCCAGCTTCTGGCCATCGCACTTCACTGATACCTACTACGTCTAATGCTAACCTATCCATCTCAATTTTCAAATTCTCTAACTTCCCTACTTGTTTCATGCTTCTAACATTCCACGCTCCGACTCGTGAGATGTTACACTTATCATTTCTGATGACTCCCCCCGAAGCAGTCCCCGCCCGGAGATCCGAAGGTGGGACTATTTTACCTCCGGAATATTTTACTCCAGAAGGTGCCATCATCATAAATTAAAGTACGCTGTACTAGGGATAAAATAATGTGGTGGTTTCCCGTTGCCTTCCACATCGCAGTAGTGTGTATCACAGTGCCATACCAACCCTCACGATCTCTGCCACTATGATTACTGAAAGAGCTGCTGCCCCCTTCCAGGGACTTTTTTTAGTCTGGCTTCTCAAATAAAAACCCCTCCAATATGGTTAAACCTATGGTTCGGCTCTTTATATCATTGAAACGCGCAAGCCATCCCACCCGTCCCAGTAAATTAATTAAATAAAAATTATGTTCGATATGAAATGAAATATGAAATAATACCAACTCTGATTAAGGTGGGATTAACGGCGCCCGATTAGCATAGTTTCTAAATTACCGTACTTAACAGTTATAGTAGTGTAGGTGCAGATTTGTGTGTTCTAGTAGTAAGGTAAATCGATAGGTGTGTGAAGTTGAAGGATAATGGCGGACATAACGAGACGGGCTGCTGCAAGATCAGTAGGGGGCTTAGGAAACACGTCGCCAGGGATTGACACCCGCCACCGATGGATTTCCAAAGGATTTCATACTTTGCGAACACACCGATGTGTCAAAAATGAACTGTCCTTTTTCTCATCAGGAAAACTCAACTTGAACCCATTATCTCTGTGTACTGGCATATAATGAATTCAGTATCTTGTCGTATATCCTAAAAATGTTTTTTTTAAGCCGAAACAATTGTAGTTAGGTATCTTTCTTCAAGACCTTAACGAGCGTCCTATTCAAACTAAAAAAGAAAGCATATTTTTATACTCGAATAATTTCGAGTTGGTCTACTCCCGAGTTGGTCTATTCCCGAAAGAAGTAAAAGAAATACAATTTGATTGAGGGAGGCGGACAAACAAGGGTAATTCATCAATTCGCTCCATGAAAATTTGAGCAGTTTTCTTCGAATACGGGACTAATTTATACTTAGAAACGCGGAGGAACAAGGGAAACTCTCTTCGTTATACCAGGACAAAAACAATTACGAACGCTCGGTTTCCTCAAAATAATGGACATGCATTTATAAACGACATTAATGGAACAAAACAAGAAGCAACTGGAATCTCGTAAAATAGTGTAGTGTTGCTGCTGTCTTTTCCATACAGAATCCGGTGTAATGCACATTGTTTTCCCTGAGGCTGTTCTTTCCTTAACAATATTAATCGCATCTTCGATATATAAGTTGAAAACTAGAGGTGACAATGCACATCCCTGTCTCACTCCCTTCCGGATATCTACTTCCCTTCGTTCCTGCTCACATTCTATAACTGCCTTTTGCTCTTTGTAGAGATTATGTATTATTCTTCTGTCCCTGTATTTCATCCCTACCTTTCTCAGCACTTCGAACATCTTCCCCCATTTTACGTTGTCGAAGGCCTTTTCTAAATCTACAAATCCTATATAGACGCTCTTTCTCTTTTCTATCGTTTTTTCTATAATTACTCGTAAAGCTAGAATGGCCTCGCGCGTTCCACTATTTCGTCTAAATCCGAACTGATCTTCTCCTAATATTTCTTCCGCCTTTTTCTCCATCCTTCTTTGCACAATTCTAGTTAAAATTTTTGACGCATGGGAAGTTAAACTGATGGTTCTGAAATTTTCGCACCTATCCGCGCCTTTCCTTTTTGGCAAAGCTACCATGATGTTCCGTTTGTAATCCTTTGGAATCTCGCCTGTCAGGTATATGCAACTAACTAATTTAAATAAACGATCTATTACCTCTTGACCTGCGCACTTTAAGATTTCTGCCTGCAAGCCATCTATACCTGGCGCTTTATTATTCCTTAAACTTTTTAGTGCTAGCTCAAACTCTTCTCTCATTATAGGATTCCCTAGGTTATCCCCCTCTACACTGCTTTCGCTTTCTAATATATCTTGCACTTCCTGTCCCGCATAAAAGTTTCCTAAATATTCTTTCCACCTATCTGCCTTCTCCCCGCTTTCGATTAGGATATCTCCTGCCTCATTCCTAATGCTTTTGGTACTAGATCCAATTTCTCTAAAATTTCTCCTAATTATTTTATATGCTTCATCAGTCTTTCCTACTTCGAACTTATTTTCCACTTCTTTGCACTTATTATCGATCCATTGCTCTTTCGCTTTCCTACATTTCCGAATAATTTCCCACTTGATCGCCTTATATCTTTGTTTCCCTATTTCATCTAACCTATTTTTATATTTTCGCCTTTCCTCTATTAGACTCACAATATGTTTTGTTATCCAGGGTTTCCTACTTTCATTCTGTTTATGACCCAAAATATCCCTAGCTGAGGGAACTAAACTATTTTTAATGCAATTCCATTCTTCCTCTATGTCCCTAACAATATTTTCGCCCGCGCCCTTTAGTACTTCGTTTGTCTTTTTCTCGAACTTATCGCGCGTATCATCATCTTTTAGTTTGGGTCAAGATACCTTCTTCCGCTTCGTTTTTTCAAAATCTTAAATTTAAGATTGGCCTTCATAACGACTATATTGTGATCACTATCTATATCTGCTCCTGGATAACTTCTGCAATCCCTAACTTGATTTCTAAATCATTGCCTAACAAGAATGTAATCTATTTGATATCTCCCTAGGTCTCCTGGCATCTCCCACGTGTAGCGTCTCCTAACATGATGGTGAAATAGAGTGTTCGCGACCGTTAGGTTATGTTTATCGCAGAACTCTATCAGTCTAACTCCCCTATCGTTCCTATTGCCTAATCCAAAGGGACCAACTATTTCGCCCTCTCGCCCTGTGCCTACGACTGCATTGAAATCTCTTATAATTATTAAATTTTCGTGTCCTCTCACAAAATCTAGCACATGTTCAATATCACTATAAACTGCCTCTACGACCTCATCACTGTAGTTAGAAGTGGGCATATATACCTGTATTATTACTGTTTTTACAAGTTTCGAATCTAACCTAACCATAACTACCCTGTCACTTTGCTGTACGAAATTTTCTACACTCTGCCCTACTTTTTTCCGAATAACAATTCCTACTCCCGAATTTCCTCCTACAGATCCTGTGTGTATTACTCTAAAATCTCCGCTCCAGAAGTCTCCGGCTTCTGGCCATCGCACTTCACTAATACCTACTACGTCTAATGCTAACCTATCCATCTCAATTTTCAAATTCTCTAACTTTCCTACTTGTTTCATGCTTCTAACATTCCACGCTCCGACTCGTGAGATGTTACACTTATCATTTCTGATGACTACCCCCGAAGCAGTCCCCGCCCGGAGATCCGAATGTGGGACTATTTTACCTCCGGAATATTTTACTCCAGAAGGTGCCATCATCATAAATTCGAAGTACGCTGTACTAGGGATAGAATAATGTGGTGGTTTCCCATTGCCTTCCACATCGCAGTAGTGTGTATCACAGTGCCATACCGACCCTCACGATCTCTGCCACTATGATTACTGAAAGAGCTGCTGCCCCCTTTCAGGGACTTGATTTAGTCTGGCTTCTCAAATAAAAACCCCTCCAATATGGTTAAACCTATGGTTCGGCTCTTTAGATCATTGAAACGCGCAAGCCATCCCACCCGTCCCAGTATTACTAGAACTGCGTCAAGGTACAAGTCTTTTGGGATAGAGTTTTTTGATATAGGTACATTAATAATTTTGCGAATGAATAAATAAACTATTATAATCGACGTTTCGGCCCCGTTTGAGGCCTTTGTTAAGCTTTGTTTGTAAAAGTAGATATAAAAAACTGACATTTGCCAATATATAAAATATGAATATATGAATATAAAAATAGGAATTCAATAACACTTGTTTTTTAAGGTTGGCGACCGGCTATATCTTAGGAATTATTCATCCTACAGCTTTCGGGAAAAAAATCTTTTTATAAAAGTGGCCATGAAAAATCTACCAAAAATATTTATAGCTTTCAATTTTACCCGCTAGGGGGCACAATTTTAAAAGAAAATGGACAATCTGCATTTTCTTCAAAAATTCAAATGGAAATGTGGGCATCCTTTAGCTTTCTCAAAATCTCCTCGTAATACCCTGTAAATTAGTTTAATAACTTTTTGATCTAACTTACGAAATAAGGGCTGGGGGAGGAAATAATTCTTTTACACCAAAAATGCCATATCTCCGGATTGCTTGAACCAATTTTAATGAATTTGGTCTCGTAATGACATAACAATCCAATATGGCGTCCATAAGAAAAATAAACCTGATGATTACTGCAAGTGTATGAAACGTCGGAGTACTGTAAAATATGCTGCTTAAACAACCATTTAAACCTGTTTTTACAAATCATCAAAATGTTAATAAAGAATGAAGTTATTAACAAAAAACTTAAATGGAAATTTTTCCTTTTTTTGTCTAGGAAACCAACAGAGGGAAGTCGATTTTTGTGAGGGCATATTTTAAGGGCTCCAAATTGTAAAACTTTTTCACCATTTAAACGAGTGTCTATCGAGGTTTCTATCTTTAAAGATAAGTGAGATAGCAATGTTGTCGAGGGGACACCTGTATTTTCATAAACAGGGTATCTCTAAAATTAGAACTGTTTTCTTCGAGGCGATTATGCATGAACTGTGTATAACAAACCACCAGACCTGAATTTAGTCGACCGCCTTCTGTAAATACATTTTCTCCGGGAACAAAATAAACCTAGGGTGTGCGCACGGACCGAAAACAGAGCGTGTTCCGATTTAATTTTATTGCATCGCCCGGTCGTTGGCATGTCGTAATTTTCTGCGGCCTCTTAAATTTACAAATGGTGCAGTTTCAGTTTTAAAAGAAGGTAATTTATCTTGGGGTCCGCGGATACAGGGATTTCTTGCCGATGCCCGCCGCATGTTTGCTAAAGGAGCGCGCGTTTCGAGATAAGATTGCCGGTGAAGCGAATGACAAATGAACCGCGAAGCACATGACTTCACTTGTTTCGCCACTAACGTGTTCAAGTCGGCATGGCCGGGTTTGTCGCCCGGATTTTTGTACTAGATATGCATCTACAAGTAGCGGAATTTTTTTGGGACCCTATCTAACCATCAGGAACAAGCATTCGTGCAGGACTTTACACGTTCTCGGCCCATTTGTTTGGCACGCGAAATTATAAAGATTAAATCAATCTTTAGAAATATACTGACACAATATATTTTTATTTAAAAATGTCCCCAGTGTTCACAAAATCTTGCAATATAGTTATGAAAGTTAGGTGGAAATAAAATCGATAAACTAGGATATCGTGTGAAAGCAATGGAGTGTGCACGCAGTGAGGGAAATAGTTTAGAGGGTGGCAAAGTTAAGAAAACTGGGAATCGAAATAGGAGCAACAAAACTATGCCGGTGCTAAATGTTACTGTTCAGAAAGGCGTGAAATTGGCAAAAATCGATACGCTTGATGCATAACAGTCCAGACTACAAAGCACTGTACCATTTTTCTTTATTTTGTGTCAGTGCGATAAAATTTAAGGAAAAAACTTGTGTGTGTCACGACTTGAGTTTACTCCTTACGAACGATTATTTTAACTTCAATCACTTGATAATAGGGTCCACGCGAATGTCAGTTTTATACCCAAATGTGTATTTATCAGATGGTTTATGTTCGAAAATGTCCAACTACATCAAAATATAATTTTTTATAAATTCAGTAATTAAGTGACAATCTGCTAAACGTCGATTCCACTGGCAATGAAATAAATACTTTTCCTGGTGTTCGAATAGGCGTTGATTCACATTTCGGCACTGAGCAATATTTGGAGTAGTTAATATTAGGCTTTTCCATTTTAAATCAAAAGATTCAACAAATTTAGGAACGAACAAACAATGCAAATGCTGACTTTACAACGCCAACTGTCATATCTACTCTATGCCACTCTATTTTCACTATTTCCATGCTCTATGCAGTCAGACATAAACAGCCGTATCCATAGATACGCTTGATTTTATTACCCATAAAATTTCCGTACCGCGGGCTATAACCGAAAATCGATTCTTAAGGAGTAAACTCCAAAAATCTTGGTTTCTTGAATAAATAAATAAATATCTAATAAATTTGCTATTAATGATTCAAATTGGTGTATATCTTGGTAAGCTGGTTGGCTGTTCGATATCAAATTTGCGTAACTCTGAAAAGTAATATTCATAATCGCAAGTTCTGCCGGATTCCCCGGAGCATTCCAGACACCTGGCGTATGCCAAAACAATCGATCTGAGAGCTCTACTGCGGGTAATTCAGTGAGTTTCTTCGATTCCGATCCTTGTCCGTACTCGCATTTGACGTTATACTCTACCGTATTACTCAATATGTTCCGGAAATTTTATTTGGTGATATTGTTTTGAAACTGTTGAGGGGAAAATTTCACTACGGCGAATACCTCTTTGCTTTAATTGGAATTCCTCGGAGTGCATGTCTAACGGTGCGGTTTAGCGAAGGTATTTGAAGACCCTCAGCTTGCTAATAGATTTTGAAGTATCCGGCAAAAAATGGCATGTTAATTTCTGGAAAAATTGTCGCTTATGAAAGATCTACGCGTCTGTCTTATATTTGATCTTTCTCAAAAAGCAATTGATTATTTTTAATGTCTCCTAAACTATACAGGTATATTAAAACGTTCAGTAATTTTCTGCTCCCCAGAATCAGAAGGATGGGTACGCTTCGTAACGACTAATACCTGCACGCACGCGGTCCAGTCAGGGTCACCACTCTGCTGAAATTCACCAGAGAGAGCTTTCATCAGGATATTATCTGCGACACGTGAACGCCTAATTTAGAAAGTATAACTGCATGTGTGATGAGATTACTAAGCGCCTGTCTGCTCTTGGTTCATTTCTACTTTATGCGCATTTGAATTTCAAATTGTGCACTGATTTTAGATTCGGAAAGTTATGTCAAAGAGGAGGACTTTGGTGTATGCAGAATAGGGTGAACCACACCGCTTAATTTGACTTACATATGAACTAGTCTTTCAGAGAGATTTATTAGCTTTTACTAAGATCTCTAAACTATCTAAACTATCACAGATGCATAATAATTTTAAAATTAAAATACGAATAAAATAAAGTCACTGGAATTGTATTTGTCGAGATGCGTGTAAAAGTGGCTTCGAAAAAGTTTGTCGAGAGTTTTAGCCAACTTTCAGAAAGCTTTTAAAGCGGCAAACCTTCTCTTTAAAAATAAATACGTGAAAATTTTCTATTATCAGAGATCGATTTATTATGTAGTTTGGGCTAAAGTATTTGCAGAAGTCGGCAACTGTTCGTAAATATGAATGGAACGTCATTTTCTCTTGGCAAATCTGGAACGTATTCCTTTATCTCATATTTCATATTGGGTAGTTGCAGTTTGTACTTTCCAGATACGTCAGATTTATTGGCGAAAATGTTATTTATGTTTTTAGTACGATACGTGTAGGCACCTATATCAAATTTCTACTCCTATTGAAGGCTTATACACGCATACAGTGCTTTCATTCAACTAGAGACATATACCGGGTGGGGATTTAGTGTGTAATCGGTTCATATCTCTGGTAATGCTTAAGATATCAAAATGAAATTTTACACGAATGTGGAAGGGGGCAGCAGCTCTTTCAGTAATCATAGTGGCAGAGATCGTGAGGGTCGGTATGGCACTGTGATACACACTACTGCGATGTGGAAGGCAACGGGAAACCACCACATTATTTTATCCCTAGTACAGAGTACTTTAATTTATGATGATGGCACCTTCTGGAGTAAAATATTCCGGAGGTAAAATAGTCCCACATTCGGATCTCCGGGCGGGGACTGCTTCAGGGGGAGTCATCAGAAATGATAAGTGTAACATCTCACGAGTCGGAGCGTGGAATGTTAGAAGCATGAAACAAGTAGGGAAGTTAGAGAATTGGAAAATTGAGATGGATAGGTTAGCATTAGACGTAGTAGGTATCAGTGAAGTGCGATGGCCAGAAGCTGGAGACTTCTGGAGCGGAGATTTTAGAGTAATACACACAGGATCTGTAGGAGGAAATTCGGGAGTAGGAATTGTTATGCGGAAAAAAGTAGGACAGAGTGTAGAAAATTTCTTACAGCAAAGTGACAGGGTAGTTATGGTTAGGTTAGATTCGAAACCTGTAAAAACAGTAATAATACAGGTATATATGCCCACTTCTAACTACAGTGATGAGGCCGTAGAGGCAGTTTATAGTGATATTGAATATGTGCTAGATTTTGTGAGAGGGCACGAAAATTTAATAATTACAGGAGATTTCAATGCAGTCGTAGGCACATGGCGAGAGGGCGGAATAGTTGGCCCCTTTGGATTAGGCAATAGGAACGATAGGGGAGTTAGACTGATAGAGTTCTGCGATAAACATAACTTAACGGTCGCGAACACTCTATTTCACCATCATGTTAGGAGATGCTATACGTGGAAGATGCCAGGAGACTTAGGGAGATATCAAATAGATTACATTCTCGTTAGGCAAAGATTTAGAAATCAAGTTAGGGATTGTAGAAGTTATCCAGGAGCAGATATAGATAGTGATCACAACATAGTCGTTATGAAAGCCAATCTTAAATTTAAAATTTTGAAAAAAAGAAGCGGAAGAAGGTATCTTGGCCCAGAGAAACTAAAAGATGATGATATGCGCAATAAGTTCGAGAAAAAGACAAACGAAGCACTAAAGGGCACGAGTGGAAATATTGTTAGGGACATAGAGGCAGAATGGAATTGCATTAAAAATAGTTTAGTTTCCTCAGCTAGGGATATTTTGGGTCATAAACAGAATGAAAGTAGGAAACCCTGGATAACAAAACATATTGTGAGTCTAATAGAGGAAAGTCGAAAATATAAAAATAGGTTAGATGAAACAGGGAAACAAAGATATAAGGCGATCAAGTGGGAAATTATTCGGGAATGTAGGAAAGCGAAAGAGCAATGGATCGATAATAAATGCAAAGAAGTGGAAGATAAATTCGAAGTAGGAAAGACTGATGAAGCATATAAAATAATTAGGAGAAATTTTAGAGAAATTGGATCTAGTACCAAAAACATTAGAAATGAGGCAGGAGATATCCTAATCGGAAGTGTGGAGAAGGCAGATAGGTGGAAAGAATATTTAGGAAACTTATATGCGGGACAGGAAGTGCAAGATATATTAGAAAGCGAAAGCAGTGTAGAGGGGGATAACCTAGGGAGTCCTATAATGAGAGAAGAGTTTGAGATAGCACTAAAAAGTTTAAGGAATAATAAAGCACCAGGTATAGATATACAAATAGGAAATGAGAAGATAGAGGAGGTCGCGGATTTCTGCTACTTAGGAAGTAAAATAACCCAAGACGGTAGGAGCACTAAAGATATAAAACAAAGAATGGCGCAGGGACGAGTTGCGTTTAACAAAAAGAAACAACTGTTATGTTCGAGAACGGTTAATATAGAGACTAGGAAGAGACTCTTAAAGTCGTATGTATGGAGTACGGCATTATACGGGTGCGAAACTTGGACAATAGGAGAAGCGGATAGAAAAAGAGTAGAAGCGTTTGAACTGTGGTGTTACAGACGCATGATGAAGGTACCGTGGATAGATAAGGTTAGCAATAGGGAAGTATTAGAAAGAGTTGGGGAAAGGCGAAAGGTATGGAAAACAATAAAGAGTAGGAGAGATAGGATGGTAGGACACCTTCTAAGACACGAAGGAATAGTTCGCGACATACTACAGTCAGAGATAGGAATAAAAAGAGGTAGGGGTAGGCCTAGATTAGACTACTGCTCTCAAATAGTTAGGGATGTAGGATGTTCTACTTTTAGGGAAATGCGTAGGTTAGCTCAGGATAGAAAAGAATGGAGGTACGCGTCCAACCAGTCTTCGGACTGAGAACCTTATGATGATGAGGAGAAAGTCTCTAATTACACCACCTGCACATAATACAGCAATCTTTGAACGTTCCTTTACATATAATATAAGTAAAATTTATAATAGTTTACCCCGTTCTTTAAAAAAATGCAATGTTGATGGATTTCGGAAAATGTTAAAGCGTAAATTGCTCCTCCAATAGATGTAAAGTACTTAGTGTAATATCTGTGTTCCCGGCCTTCTCATCCTTCTTCCTTTTTTTATTTCTCATTTTTTCTATCCTATACTCTCTTTTCTTTCTTTAATCTTTAGCTGCCGCCGCTCATGCCATTTGTTCTGGTAGATTTTTTAGTTATTTAATTATTTAGTATCCGAACGGTTAAGTGGTAGAACAGCCATTAAGGCTGAACTTCGCCGTTTCGGTAACACAATAATAATTATCTTGTTTTTCTTCTTTATATGCTGTTTTTATTGTGTGCTGAATAAAGCCGTTTATTATTATTATTATTATTATTATTTACCAGGCCAAAGTTCTATTTCTTTAAATGGAAACCCTACAAGTATTTGCGCGATTTCGATTCCCCATAAAATTTCATGAAAATTGATGTGGTTTTGAATAAGGACTGTTAAGATATTGACATTTTTGTGTCATTATGGTCCCAAATTTATGACGCTACTGGCGTCTACTGACCAAAGCCACCTAATTATTTTTTATTGAAAGGGGTTTACACACTGCTGTATTTGTGAAATCTATAAATACTTTCACCACAATACTTAAGATTATACAAGGTGGTTAAGTTACGCAAAAGGGAATTTTTCTCAAAAATTTCAAATATAATACCATGTATATTATTTGCACAACTGACAGTCAGTTAACTAAGCTTTTAATTGATGTAGATATTGCCAGGTCTACTACTGATAGTTTCGGCAGATATTACGATTGAACATCAAAATTTTTGAATTTCATTATTAGTTTATACTCTTTTTGGCGAATTCCCCCTCCTATTCTGTTGCTCAAAACTCACAATAATGTTTATATTTTGTATTTTCAAATTGGTATCAATATAAAGACAATAAATCTTATTGTAAGATTGTTTCTTGATGGTTATATTCTTAAATGTCTTTTTAAAGTCGGGTATAATTTTCAAACAAGGAGTGCCATGGAAGAAATATTCTCTTCATTTGCTAAATATTCTATAGAAACAAAATACAGACCTTTTTTGGAGTATTATGATAAAATGATGTGTAGATTTCAAAAATACAGCAGTGTGTGAACCTATTTCAATAAAGAAATTTTAGGTGGCTTTGGTTAGTAGTAGCGTCATAAATTTGAGTCCATAATAGCACAAAAATGTCAATATCTCGACATTCCTTAGTCAAAACCACATCATGTAGTATGTATATAAATTTTCTTGGATTTTTTGGGGGAATCCATATTATGTAAGGACACGTAGGGTTTCCATTCAAAGAAATAGAACTTTGGTCTGGTACTCAGAATGTGAATACCCTGTATGTACCTAAATAATTTTGGGGAATGCTCCATGTGGTTCCCCACATTCGTGCAAAATTTCATTTTGATATCTTAAATAGTTTGTAACAAATCATAATTAACCGCCTGTAGATCTAACAAACTTAGATTAGGCGTTATCTATTTTGTTCGATGAAACATCGCCACCTTAGAAAAAGTGAACTGATGAGAGAAGACGCCACGCGTCAATGAACCGAGTTGAAAGAGGGTACAGGGAACGCGCGCTGACAGATGGGAGGAGGCGAACCTCCAACCGGCCGTTCACGAAGTTTGGCGGTAGAATTTACAAAACGCGATGTCACCGGCATTCTAGGGACATTCACTCAGCATTCATTCAACAGACATTCATCCTGCATTCTCATACCAGACATTCTCCGAATAACTTCCAGAATTATCGCGAGTACCTGACTACCTGACCTGCGTCGCGTGAAGTGATTAGCTGTGATACAATAAATAAATGCAGTTATTTAATGATTGGGGATGTAAGGCTGGCAATAATTAAATATACGTTAATTGATCCGGTGTAGAGGTATAATAGGCTGGTGATGGCTACCGACCGACCGAGATGCAACAATTCGATCGTTCATAAGCGAACGACCCGAAATAATTTAGGATACAGTGTGTCCCAGGACGCACGAAGGAAAGTTCGTTGCAAGTTCTAGAGATATAAGCCGATTACACACTAAATCCCCACCCGGTATAGGAAAAATAAGATTTTCATTAGACAACCTTATAAATGAAACATTTATGAATACATCTTGGTACAGAACTAACTTTTAACTACTTTAGTTCGAAAAGCATATTGAAACGAGAACGAAAACGGCATAATAAAAGCTTTTTTATCCGTCGGAAGTAAATTTAACTTTCCAGATAGATTAAGGGCAGACGTGAGCTTTTAAATATCACCCAGCAACGTTTAATTACAAGATTCATGACATTTTATACAGAGAACACGGTCGCAGTTGCTTATGACAGCTTCTGAAGGTGGCCTGAGATCCGCTTTCATAATTTTGTACAAGAAAGGTATAAGGTATGACATTAGCAGAATGAAAAGTTAACATTTTACTGAATAATCTTCAGCTCCTCTAGTTTGATTCACAGTTAATTTATAAACTGTACTCTGTAGATGCACACACGAGCAGAACAGGGGTTTCCAGCACATAATAATAAATTATGGTGCACCTGATTTGCATAATAGACGAGACATGATTCTGGTTAACAAGCTCAACATATTCACACAGAACGCAAGTAATGGGCAGTAACATATTCAAAGTAAACGAAGGTAAATTCCCAGATGAACCTACGCTGCGCCATAGAACAAAGTATTTCGTACTGCTATATTCACACACAAAGCCCCTTTTCGCTGTCAGGGTATGATGGAAAACAAATTGGTTTTGCATAGGAATGCATTTAATTTTAAAGACTTGTACCACACGTTATAGAGAATTCGGTACGCCATCCTAGTCATCCTCAGACTTCTACTGGCAGATGGTCGACATAAATACAAGAAGGAACAGTCTCCTAATGACCTTCATGATGTTGGACGTAATTCCGTGCTCCTTAAGCTGGGTACACACCTGAGGATGACAGTTAAACATAACTGCAGTACACAAACTTCTATGCTTCCTACCAGTTACAATAAAAACATATAAAGTTACTCACACAGTGGTTGGTTCGAGACCTTTGACGTAAATTCACTATGAATTCTTAATAAGTTAACCCCCCACGCCAAAAGACAGTGACACAGTAATCAAACTCGACACGCTTTTCGCTGACAACGTCAGCATCTAAATCTAAACTTATACTACATTGCTATAAATACCAACTCCCCCACTAATCTCCCACTGCAGGGTTTTCCTGAATATATATGTAAACATTTATATGAAATGTCTGCTACAAGCTGAAAATACGGTTGCGTTTTCAAACACATTGTATTCTGCATTTTTCATATCCGTTTGTAGTTAAATATAACATAAAATATTCTCGAAAATACGCTTGTATATTCAATCCAAGACGTTACTTCTACGTCACTTTGCGAGTTTCAAAAATTTGTTATAAGCTGTTGACGGAATATTTAAATATCGCGTTCATTTATCTCATTTCTGGGATTCAAGGGTGGACATATCCCTCTGCGGCGCAACAGGAAAAAACTATCGCTTCGAACAAATCCCTGAATCGAGGGCGGGGGCTGAAATAATGGTATGTCAATAGGGAGATGCAAAATAAATTGGAAAAATTACCTCGGAGACCTACATTGGTATTCAATCCTGGTCTCAAAACACTACAGGCAGCTCGAGGAGAAAACAACTTACCTTTTATAACTGAGAGTGTGCTCCCCCATGCCAACAGACACACACACGTGTCCTCAAACATCATTTAGTGGACAAACAATTGGGACGGCGCAAGAGAAATTAATCAGAAATGAGGGAATTTGTAGCTGTGATCATAGTGTACGTGGTTGAACCGAATATTTGCAAAACTATTCTTGATTAGAAGGTTTCCTTCCTTTGGTTGTCGCTACTGGTTTTATCTGCAAAAACAGAAACCTAGAGGTCCTTAGAGAAATATGGCCCATGGCCATAATAGCCACAGAAAATTCAAGCACATTTCAGCAACAACATAAAGGCAATTGCACCATTGTATCTTTAAAGGTTCATACTATTACTTCGCTTAAGAAAAATGAATGAAACTGAAGGGTGAGTATTTCGAGACTGTGGGCAAAAAGAGTGAGATAGAGGACGGTGTCGTAAAATTTAATTTTCGGGGCTTAACCTTCGCGATCGAAAGTGTTGGTTCAAGTTTTCCCGGATGGAATTGGAAAATAATAGGTTCGTTCCTGTAAGCCTGATACGATTCGAGTAAATACGAGTTATGTATATTGCTACATAAATTCCAACTTAAGAGCTCGAGCAAAAGACATCAGTTTCACACAAGCCGAGCTTATAGCTCAAAGAGATCCGGGTCAGAGACAACAATAGACAATTTCTGCACAGCAGTCCCGAGGAGTGTGTATGCTGTAGTGTCGTTTTGATTTTGTCTTTTTTCTCAGGCGCGGCCCTACTGTGTCCTGTTCCTATACGCTGTTTGAATTTCCAATCATTTGATTCCTTTTACTGCGCGTCACGGCAAAGGGTCACTATATATTTTATTCCTTTCAATATAAAATGTTTTATGCAATACTTAAATTGAGATTCGGGCGAACGATGGGTCTGCAAAACCCCACGATCTTTGTTCTGCCTTTGTATTTTTAAATTCTACAAATCGTGACATGGTAGAAAAATGTAGCAACCAGCCGTTACTATTTTTCATCTTAATTTTTTCTATAGAATATTAGATTTTCGGTATAATATACAATGCATTGTCGAAAGGCAGGGAGAGCGATTTACCCAAGACCATATCGTTGAAGGAAACAGTTACCGGGGGGCTCTGGACTGGTATAAGCTAGTGGTTGTTAATGGAGGTAGTTAATACTAACATTTCATCCTTTCAGGCAAAAAATTATTAGAAGTAAACCAGCAAGCAGGTGCACCTGCTGATATACCCTATAACATAAAATCCATCATGTATGTGACATTACTAGATAGATAGTTATACTCTCCCCAACGCGATCGTTACACTAAACACCCTCTTACGAGCTCCACAGTGTCCGGGAGCAAAAACGTTCTACATTTTTCTCAAGTCGCAGCAGTCTGATTAGATGGCTTTGTTTCCATGGCGACCGTTCTGTTAGCTTCAATATCGTTCGAACAGCGGTCGACACAAGACAACCGGATTTAACACCTGTGCACGTGTGTCGAAAACTAAACGTCAGAAAAGGGGAGAATTATGAAGCATTATACGACCCAACAGTGGCGCCACCGAAGATAACTGAAAAATATCATACGAGGTGTGTTCAAATAGGGTAAACTGAATGCAACTTTGATTTTTCTAATAGAAGCAGTATAATCTTATATTTTTTTCAGATTCCAATATGCATAATACTTTGTCTATATTTTTTAGTTTTCTTGAAAAAAAACATTTTGTAAAAATTTGACAGATAAGTGGTACAGTTTAAAAATTCATGTCTCAAGAATGGTAGCTTATGAAAAATTGAATTTTCAAGAAAAAATAATTATTTGTTGGTCGGAACCTCTATAAATTAAAAGAAATTGAGTAACCAGTAATAAACTACACCATCGATCGCAGGCATATTTCTTAAAAATGTAATTTTTCATATGCTACTATTCTTGAGATATGACTTTTTAAACTGCAGGTACCACTTATCTATCAAATTTTCATAGAATACTTTTTTTCTAGAAAACTAATAAAGATAGACATAAAGTGCAATTTAAATTTTATGGGGAATGTAATATTTCAATAATATTCAAAATTATTATAATCAAAATCCCGTAAAAAATTATGTCTAATATTGAAGAAAAAATTAATAATTTAGACCTAAAAAAACAACACATTTTCTTTTGGTGTACACATACATCGATGACATTTTAGATTGCTTTAAAGGTTCTGGAACAGTCTTATAATTTTCTGTACTTTTTAAATAATATTCGTCCAAAATTAAAATTTGCTGAAGAAGTTGAAAATGATCATAAACTAAATTTCTTAGATTTAACTTTAATAAATAAGCAAAAAATCCGTTTCGGTATTTTTTAGGAAACACGTACACAGACATCACGCAACTAAAACAAAAAATACACGTAAATTTACTGATTCACAGTCAAACAACTTTTATGAAAAATGTTGGTTACGCAAGAATTTACATACATATGGCGGAGTGCATACCTCTAAAGTATTCACAAGTCAAAACGAATAATTAGGGTCATTTTTGTACATATGTAGCTATAGCACACAACATTGGAAATACTGCGTCAACGTTTCATTTTGTCCATATTATGTCATTTTGTACTTCTTATCCCTAATTGAGGGCAAGTGTGGGACATAAGTAATCCTTGTCGGTCTAGAATCGGATCAAAACTTAATCAAGTATTTATTCGAAGCCTATTTTAAAAATACATATCTTCAACATAATCTCCTCTGCGAACTGAACATTTGAGCTTCCTGTTAATACAGCATTTGCTTTGCAATAAGACTTAACCATATGTTCACCCATTTTCTCACATGCAGTCACAGTTTCAATGAATAATATATACCGTGTGACAAACTTCCATGTGTACATGGGGAAATAACATGGACAATTACATTTTTGGGGATTCCTGCTCCCCATGTGTAGTTATAGTGGTGGTGAAGGTAGCAATCGAAAGATTATTTTTTTCTGCGTATGAGGATATCAAAAACTCTACAACTTTCCAATTTATTAAAGCATTAAAAGCAAAAATTACATTAATAATTTTCTAACTAAAACACAGAAATTTATCAGATTATCCATGACAACTTAATTTATTCTAATCACGGACGTCTTTGATTTTTATGGATTTTCTGAACTGTCAACATTTAAAAATGAACAAAAATATTTATTCAGTTCAAGAAAAGGTTTTCATTGTGAAAACATTTTACGGCGGCAATAGTCTGTGGGTAGTCCGTGACTTATTTTCTGTAAAATTCAATAACAGTCCTATTCCTTCGGTAACAACAATAAAAAATTTAGTTAAGAAATTTGAAGATACTAGGAATCTTTCATTGAAAGAAGGTAATTTTTACTAATAAATTTACTTGGTTTTTATTTAGATAATTCTGATTCGCTTATTATTATTACCTAGTTGCTAATTCCTTATTGTTCGCTAACTTAAATTTTACTGGGATTATGAGAAATTTAACAAGTGATAACGTGGAGTGAAACAAAACTAAAATTAATCTTATCATTTATTTTTTTAGTCGTTCCAAGAAATCTAAATGTTGAGGTAGAGGAAACGGTAATAGGCCTGATAACTGCTAGTCCAACATCTAGTTTAAGGTCTATTGCCCTAGAATGTAATGTTTCAAAAGAAACTGTCCGTAACATATTAAAAAAAAAACAAATATAATCCCTATAAATTCCAATGTCACCAAGAGTTACTTCCTTTTGACGAAGAATCAAGGCAAACTTTCTGTGAAGAAATGCAAGAACGGGCTAATCGGGATCGTAGCTTCCTCTCATCAATTTGTTTTACCGATGAGTGTACCTTCACTTTAAATCAAGAGCCAAATTCACAAAACGTTAGGCATTGGGCCCAGGAAAATCCCAGAATAAATCTAGCCACTACAACGCAATACCCTCGAAAAAATCAATATTTGGGCAGACATTTTTAATAATCGCATTATAGGACCATTTGAAATACAGGGAAATTTAAATTCAGAAGCAGCGTTCCCAGTGTCAGTACAATTGTACTGAAATCAGTACTTTTCATATGCCGTCAGTACGTCAGTGCTACTTTCATTATTTCTGTACGTTTTAGAATTTTGGCGATTTCCTACTTTTACTGATTACTGGTAATTTAACATTTTAATTTTTGTGTTATTTTCTGCAGTGATTTTATAATATAAAATCACAGATTTTCTTTAAACTTTAAACTGTCAAACGTTATACATTCTTATATTGGCAAAAGTGAGGTTGAAGCGCGCCCGTCGTTATAGTTGTTGGCTTTGCCCAAACCATAGAGGAGCGGATATATCGCCACCCATGCGGCATTATACTGCGCAAGCGTTCACACTAGACGCGCGAGTTACGAAGTTTTTTTTCTTGATACGCCTTTTTCTTCTTCAGTAAAAAGCTTGTTTTTGACAATCTAATTTATCAAGGTGGATAATATGCAATAATTTAGTGAAATGTTTTATTATGAAAAACTACTTATAAATAGGTATAATACAGTCAATACCCCGCTACTCTACAATTATTCCCGATTTTATAGTTATAAGTAAAAAACATTTTCAAGTTAAACGGTTTTATTGTTGACACACGCATTTTAAACAGACCCCTTAGCTGCCCTCTCGCACCAGACACACGCATTTTTTGCAAAAGAGATAATGTAAAAACGTAAGAGAAAAACTAACCTCTACGGGAGCCGATCCCACCCGGCCGGAGAATACCAAACTATCAGTTCTATGCGATACCTCCCTACCTACCGCCGCTGCTGGTTGCACTTTTTGCTAACGAATGACCATGATAACGTTTCGCGTGGTGAGCGGGAATAATTGTAGAGTGGCGGGGTCTAGGCGCTATTATATCTATCACGCAAATTTGAGGTTAAGAATCAGCTCATGCGCAGATCGATCCGCATGGGTGGCGATTTATCCCTTCCTTGACATTGACAATTGACAGTTATAAGTTTACTTTACTTTAAATACACAAAATGCACTTGCTAAATACTGTATAATACTAAAATAGGCTTGAAATCGGCGATCGGGGGCTTGTAAAAAAATTGACTGCAGTACTTTTTTCCCAAAATCAATACGTTTTTTGTTCCTGACTCAGTACATTAATTCCGTCTCTTCTGGGAACGCTGTTCAGAAGCTTATTTAGATCTTTTAATTAACCTGCATTAGAAGAAGTTGCACATGCGAATCGGGAGGTCTGGTTTCAGCATGACGGATGCCCAGCACATTTTGGAGCACAAGTGAGGGAATTATTAAATGAAATATTTCCAGAGAGCTGGATTGGTCGAGGTGGCGCTAGATCTCCCGATTTGGCACCGTGTGACTTTTTCTTGTGGGGTCATTTAAAAAATAAGATTTATAAAACTCGTCACCCAAATATTGATTCTTTAAGGAATGCTATTTTTGCGGAATGCAACTTAATAAACGATCGGCAACTTGCGAATGTGAGAAATTCTTTCTATAATAGGCTGGGATACTGTCTGATACAGAATGGGGGTTTATTTGAATATTTGTTATAGTTATTTTTCTTTTTTTATGTTACTTTAATTTCATTGTATATTAATAAGTTTTTGTCCTTACCTAGCTATGAAATAAATAAGTATTAAATTGCCAGATTACAAAATTCATTAGAGCAAAATAAACAAATGTTGCCGCTTGTTACATTTTTCATAATTGCAGTAAAATTAAAGTAATTTAATTTTTATTATTTCATTTTACTACTTTAGCATTTTCCCAAAAACTTTTTAATAGGTTAGACGACACCTACAATTTACCCTAATCTATGGACCAGCATTCACCGACGAAACATCCACACCAGTAATCAATTAATTGTCAACTATAGGTAATGTCGATAATAATGTGAATGAGAATTATCTAAATAAAAAAACAAGTTTATGTATTAGTAAAAATTAACTTCTTTCGATGAAAGATTCCCAACCTTCAAATTTCTTACTAAATTATTTATTGTTATACCGAAGGAATAGGACCGTTATTGAATTTTACAGAAAATAAGGCACGGACTACGCGCAAACTATTGCCGCCGTAAAATATTTTCACAATGAAAACCTTTTCTTGAACTGAATAAATATTTTTGTTCATTTTTAAATGTTGACAGTTCAGAAAATCCATAAAAATCAAAGACGTCCGTGATTAGAATAAATTAAGTTGTCATGGATAATCTGATAAATTTTTTGTGTTTTAGTTAGAAAATTATTAATGTAATTTTTGCTTTTAATGCTTTAATGAATTGGAAAATTGCAGAGTTTTTGATATCCTCATACGCAGAAAAAAATAGTCTTTCGATTGCTATCTTTACCACCACTGTAACTACACATGGGGAGCAGGAATCCCCAAAAATGTATTTGCCCATGTTATTTCCCCATGTACACATGGAAGTTTGTCACACGGTATAGTAATTGATATTTTATTCTTTTTTTATCATATCGTAAAGTTTGCTCATTATTTTGTTCTTTCGTGTTGTCAATGTTTATAATTATCAATAAAAGAAAACCTTATTTTTTTAATCAAGAGAAATTAGAAATACCAACAGTGGGTTTGATCTTGCGATCCAGACTTTCCTAAGCATAATATGTATTGTGTATTTTGGAATGAAATAGAATTTTCGTAACTTTGAGTGAAAATTTCCCTGAGCTCGCCGCCGCTGCGACACATAATACTTCGATTTGTGTGTGCGTTTCGTTTCGTTTCATCCTCCCGCTTTCGCCCCGCGCTTCCTTTAATTCGATATGATATCGGCGATTTTTTCGCAGACAGCAGAACGAGATCACTTTCTTATGATAATGTAATAACTTCTTATGGCTTTGTGATGACCCCAATAAGTTTTCTGGTATCGCTTTGCTTATATGATTATTGCCTTCGAATCGATCTTTTATAAATCGAGAAATGGAAGTTGACCCCTCCACATGAATTGATCACAAGTCATAAAAAATATATTACCAGGCTGCCGGGAATTATATTATGTCCGTGAAGTTTGATACCTACTGAGGGCGCTTACAAGTTCGAAGGACGCCCGAGGATTAAACTAAAGTTCACTACTCCAAAGAACAATAATAATCTAATTGGAGGAATTTGACTTCGACAAACCACGGTCAATTGTTCTAACTTCACCTTCATATTATTGCTACGGAGATTATTAAAGTCAAAGGTAATTTTATAAGTCTGAATTAAGTACCTACATCGAGTTTCTGAAAATGAAGAAAATGTAACTGGTCTATTTTAATAAGGCAGCGCAAAAGTTTCACTGGCACAATTTTTTGTGAATGCACGTACCGAAAACAGAGCACTCGCTTCGTTGGTAAACCCACAAAAACAGAGCGCTTAATTTTCTAAATCTTATGCAAGAAGATTGAGATCAAGCAACAGTCGTGTACACCTTGAAAGAGTTGATCATGGCTGCCACTGTTTAAGACAAAACCGAACATTCACCAATAAAACCAAATCGTCTCTATTGACTCGAACAAAACTCGCACAACGCTTCGTACCTCCGCGCGATTCTTAAATCAGAAAAGACTTGCCGTGGGGATGATTTAATTTATTCGGAGAGGCATTAACCCGAATCCCCGGCAAAGTATTTTACAAAACTATTACCCAACTTCCATGAAAGAATTCCGCCTTTGGCTTGTAACAATGCGATGCAAGAGCAGCATGTCTAAAGGAAACTTCGTGTTGACGAAGCGAATACTAAATCTAAACTCTGTTGCGCTCGGCTGTCACGTGCCGCAACTTTTACAGCCGCCTTTCCACTGTTTTAACTGTCAAGTTATTCTCAGCTTCGAAAGTGGATTAATCCTTATAAGAGATAAGACTGTTTTGCATCATTAAATATACTCTTTTACAACAACTTCGATTTTAAATTTGCTAACCATATTATTAGACCAAAACAATTATTTTCAATTTGATAACAAAGTTTACAGTTGCTAAGAAGGTCTTATTATAGGAAGCCCCCTGATTTCAAATTGAAATTTATAAATATAAAAATCATCTGTTACCTTAGAGTCATATTAATTTATTTACATTTTTACTTTATGTGTAAACATATTCTGAAGACAGGTTTTTAATCTTGAAACCGGTCAATACTATAATAGTGCACTCTCTGGAAAAGAACAAAGAGTTTCTTGAGTTATTCAAAGATTTCTGGAGCGTAGGTACTTTTCTTTTTTATCATGGCAAAGTTAACTTCTGACTGACTATCTTCCCAAGATCGCTATTTTAATAAGTTCTCGTGGCTCTATTAAGTTTTCAAGAACGAGATGGGGGAAAAATTATTACTTCAGATTATGCGGCAGTTTGAGTAATGTGAGTTCATTAATATACGGGGTGTAACCATCAAGTTTTCATGCTTGATGAACCTACACATCTACCTCATTATTTGACAATAATAAATAAATGTTAACGTCACTGTTTTTCTCAGTGGACATACAGAGATTTTACAGTATTTCCCGAAATTTTCCAGGCGAGTTCAACTGAGCACGAGTGGAAAAATAATGTGTTGTTAACGATTTATTTCCGCGTGAGCGAAAGTTTGGAAGAAGCTGTCTTAATTCTCGTCGACGGGACCCAATTAAGCAAAAATTTTCGCTCAACGACTCAAGTAAATTGCAATTTAAAACTCGCTTTCGCCACTCGAAAATTTATTGTTTTGCTTTCAACGAGCCAAACGAAGTTAGCTTGTGTATACCTAAAAAGGACCTCACTTAATTATTACGCAAGACTTGCTTTAATTTTAACCAATTTCGCGGTAAATGAGGAGAGTAAGAGCGAACGGGGACGCAGTTTCTATGCAGCTCACGTACCGCGGTTGGGATTTTCATTCTCCGCGACCCGAACGCATTTCAGAGGGGCAGACGGCGGTGAGGTTTGTCGGAAATTACTCCATCTGGCCAAGATACCATAAAGATTTCGCTAAGCTGAATTTGAGTGGACCATTTCAGTGGTCGAGAACAACGCAGGGGCGTCTACATTTTTTTTTCTTTCAAATACAAATTAAAAAATTCCCAACTCGTCTTATAAATTTAAAATGTTTCTCCCCATAAATAATATTCCAAAGGATATTAATTCTGTTCTGAAGTTTTATCGACGGGAGTGCTGGTGGCCGGATCGCCTTTTCGTTTCATTAAAACATGCGCATCTAATTACCAGAAACTGGTGGCTCCCGGGCCACAGCGGCTGCATGATTTAGCCATTTTCTTCATTACGTTCGAGATTCATTTGCGGCAATCCCAAGATCTCGACTTTATGAATAAATAATACTCCAACGAAATTTTAAAATTCAATAACTTGACCGGGATTCTTTCACCAACAATGGGGATATCAATAGCATATTCGAAACATGTTTAATAAGTTGAATTTTCCGATTGCGATATTCGGAAATAAAAATAGTCGGGTCACGTCGGCGTTGTCATTTTGTGTAATATTGGTTCAATTTAGTTGCAGTCATGCTATATTAACTTGCCGTAATTTTCCAGCGCAGTAATAAATTACGGAACAATGAAATTTTGTACGTTATTTACAGCAGCAACATGCACAAAATTTATACGAGCATTTTCTAATGGACGACAGTTGTAGGCACAATGGAAAATAATACGATTACATTTATAACGGCGATTGCGGCGGGTAACCGAATACTAATATGAAAATATAACCGAAGGCATTAACTACATTTTAATTAAACAAAAATACCAATTTCAAAAATAATGTGTGCCACTGCCACTGGTGGGACCTCAGGGAGTGCTTGTTCCAGTTGTTTTGTAATGTAAATTATTATCTGCTATCTCATTGGTGAATACTGAATCGTCATTAGTAATTAAGTTAGCTAATTTTAGTCTTTGTTATTGTAATCCTCATTGTTAGGAAATTCAGTAGGTAATCATAATTTAGAATCTCAATTTTATTTCAACATATTATGTTATACTCGTATAATAATTATTGGTACTGTGCATAGTAATGATAAACTCAATATGTTCATACAGAAAAGTGTAGAGATTGTTGAACATATTAAGATTAGAAAATTCTCAAAATTTTACTCTATTATCTACATCTTCAGGGGCGCACATTTAAGAACCTGCAACTCCATTATGAAAGCATTTTTGGAACACCTGTATACCTTGAAAATGTATTTATGACAATCAATTGCATGTATCTGCTTTTTTTCGCCCCGAAGCAACTCGTGCAAGTTGTATTAATATTCCGAGTTTTTTCTCATCCCCCTGCTCGCGCTCGGAACATCCCCGATCTGGTGGCGTATCTGATATCGGGCCCGGGGCTGAAATGCAATTATCCCTTAATTCGATTTGCCCTGTTTTACTACGGAAAATTGCTGCGAAAAAAGTAAATTTAAGAGAACGGAGAGCCGTTCTGAAAGACGATCGCTGAAATCTTGAAACATAAACGGACAGAGACGAAAACGAATATCGATATCTGCGAGGAATTTAAGGGCAGATAATTCGGTTCTGCAGCCTCCCGGAGGAAGCAATGAAATGCAAAAAGGATCAAGGATATAAACGCTAATAATTTCTGAAACAGTCTGGAATTAACGGGCTGATAACACTATTTAATTTACAGGAACAATTCTTTCCTTAAACAAAAATTACGGAGCTTATCAAGTTCGGAGGATCTTTTATTTACTTTCTCCGCGTATTCGAAATGATCTAGAAAGCTCTGGAGGATTCAATACTTCCGTGTTTTTCGTATCAATATCCGGAAGTTAATTCTGCGAGGCACCAAAAATATTGGGGGTTATCTCAAGTAGCAGTCAAAGTCCCCGCTTTGCGATCGAACGCTTAGCCAATTTAACAAAAATACGCAGTTTCAAATGCGCGGGGAATACAGAAAAAATGTATACAAATTGGAGAACCGTTCTAGCTGCTATTTCATTTAAGGGTGGCTAAATATGCCATTGATAGAGGTAGAAGGTAGTTCTGTTGACGAAACTAAGCAATCCGGGTTAATTGCGTGCCAACAAAAATAAAGCAGAGATTACATGTGACATCATAAAACCTATAAAAATGACCCGAGGCATGTCCGCAGAGCTGGCACCGAGTAAAACAGCGGTAGTCCTTTACAGCCTGATATTTCATCTCTCGCTATATGAGACACGACCATAGACTGGAGAAACTTACGAACAAGAAACGTCCAGAGACAAATAATCCGGTAGCGGATTAACGAATCGCCCTGATAGGATGTCATTTGTGACTTTAACCAGAACACTCTCAGATGCCTGCGATTAATCTCCCTTGAATTTATGACTCCGATAGTTATGCGACTTAAGGCGGACAGTCCCTAGGCTTATTCTCCAATGGATCAACTATTATAGGATTCAAGACGGTTATTTCAAAAAGTCTAAATTTTCATCCATATAAAAACAAACTAAACTAGTCAAAGGTTCAAAGCTAAAATCTGATCCCATTGCAAAATATCAGGTTCAAGTTCTCAAGGTTCTAAAAGAACCATAACTTTTTACCATGTACATCTAAAGTCAAATCGGCTCCAAAATCTGAAAGACCATAACCTTCTTTAAATATTCCAGTCCATTTTCAAGATAGTGTTTAAATCTTAGAAATGAGACGCTTATTATGTACTGCTATACATTTTTCAGTGCGTTTCCTGATAAACCCCCGAGTTCTAAACAATACCACTGGATTGGCTTTGATTTCATTGGCAGCCGCTTGTATTGTGGAAAGACGTTGTCTAAGTACTCCCGCAACGGCCGGGAAAAATGTGCGGGTGCCCCGACCCGCATGAACCACATATTTTCCCTTAAATTAAGTGGTACTTCTTCAAGCAGTTCGCACAAATTTTGCTGAAGAAAATTTAAATAAAGTGGACCGTTCAGATTGGGTGGAAGTTGAAAAGGCCCAATAAAGAAATTTTAAATTACACCGCACCAAACATTGATCTTAAATTCATTTTGAAAGTGTCTTTCTTTAACGGCATGGGGATTTTCAGAATCCCACAAATGATTGTTTCGCCAGCTGAAAACTCCACGTCGAGTAAACGGTGAAGAGGATTTTGTTCAAAAAATTAGGATCCGAGCCTTGCTGCTATTAGAACAAGTTTGGAATTTAAACACTATCTGCATTAAGTCGTTTTTTCTTGAAAATGGTCTGGAATATCAAAATGAGACAAGAATACATTTATTGTTTAAAAAAGGTTGGTACATTTATGAAAATTTCGAACGACTTTTAGTGAGAAAGAGCGTGTGAATGCCTCCTTGGGGCTTTTTCCTTGCACAAAATGTGTAAGTCGGATTTAATCAAGAAATTTAATTTAGAGGGCTTTCAAATTTCTAAATCGATTTCGCGAATATAAAAAATGCATCGGATCAAACAAAATATTCAAAGAGGAGATTTGATTATAAATTCTCATACAAAAAGTAAATTGTCGAACGCTTCATAATTTAAATAACAAACTCTCTGGAGCTTCAACGAATTTAATGCGAGCGCGTGATCCAGTTTATCCCTAATATTGACATCAGGATATGAGTTCATTAGTATTTATTAAAATTAATTTACTCTGAATATAAACAACGTTGTAAATCAAAAGAAAATTTCAATTTTGTGTTCGTGACCTAAATACAGCACACAAATTTATCTACGCTCATTTTAAGTAAAAACCTGGGTCAATAAAAAATTAACACACCTTTTTTTGTGCCATGATGACAATCGAGCTGGTAAGCCATTGTAAAGACAGTGGTATTCGCAGAACGCTTCTGGAAATGAATGTTTCATGAAAAACAAAGTTCAGAAACGTCGATCTCGAGATCGAAATCCAATAAAATTCCTTTTTCCGTATCAAATTTATAGTTCTGTTCTTTTTGCGTCCTGTTTGTTATCCCCGCCGTCCGATTCGCGCTCCGTTCTTCCAGACTTGGCCTCCTTTTAAAACTCGCCTTTTTAAAACTATTGTCGTCAACTTTTATGACATCGGGGTGAGATATTTATTGCGGCGTATAAAGAAATTTCAATATTAAGATTGTAGTTCGGGTCCCAGTGGGGAATTTAAATTATGGAAATAAGTTATATTCTGCATCCGATGCCAGACATAAAAAAACGAAAAGGCAAGCACTATGCGGAGGGTTTATTTAAACCCTCCCTTGTTTCGGGATAAAAGTTACTAATTTTCCAGGAAAGATGCCATAAAAGTTCAAATCCTCGCCGCAGTATCAGGATAACAGAAATCAAATTTGCAATCAAAAAAAGGCGTTAGTTATGAACGATCTCACTCAATTTACGCGTCCCATTTTCATAGTAAAGTGAAAACAATAGTTTCTCAAAAAAATATGAAAATTTATTTCAGGGAATTCGCCAATGTTTAATTTAATTTATTTTCAAATGCAAAAAGGTCTTGAATGTTTGCCATAGGTATTTAAAGGAAGCTTTAAAAAAACGCAGGATTCCAAATACTCCTGCTGTAATTTTTCATATCAGAAACTTTGCGCGTTCTCTGCAAAAACAATAAAGTATTCAGTAGTTCCCCGGGTTCTGTTGGCAGTTGAAACTTTTAGAAACAATAGATTGAGATGTAGAAGGCATTTATATCGAATACGAGTTTGTGTATGCCGTGCCGGATGCAGCATAGAGTTGTTCGTAGCTTTAACATCAATCGAAGTGAACAAGAGTGGTTTCGTTTTAGTGCCAGCGGCGATAAAAGTAAAATTGTGCCCTATAAATTCCGGGGCAAAATTGAAAATTCAGAACTGCAGAACATCATACTTGAGCTGATTTTCCTCCTTTCGAATCCATAATTTTATATTATTCTCTGCTCAACGCCAGACCTCCCCCAGATACATATCTCAAGCCCTCGTTGCGGATATACAGTAGCTACAGATGTGTTTTGAAGTGCCTCTAAGAGAATACAAAGTTCCTTCATTCTTCTCAAGGTTTTCTGCTTCTGTACAGACAGGACACGACGGCCATCGGTTGATGAGACCAGTGGCGGCTCGTGGGTTAATAACCAGGGGGGTCATTTTGGTTTTAGAACTTATAATTAATACTAAAAATATATACATATACAACATGTCCTATAAAGTTCTCTACATATGGGAAACTTTTTTATTATCCGTTTATTAAAAAAAAATATTCTTCATAAAAAGCTCTGAATTGCTCAAAAATCAAAATGCACTCGCAACATTCCAAAAATATCGGTTAATATACAGGAGAGATCAAAAAATAATAATTTGACTAAAGAGTAAAGTACCCTTATTTTTGAAAATAATGAAAAATGTTATTCGGGAAAGTTATTCAGTATAAAAAGTTATGGACTATTATGAAATAACAGCCACCTATGATCAAATTTATTTTTCTAAATTACAAACGTGTTAATATCTAATAAAGAACTAAAATTATTTTAAATTAACTTAAATTTAAATTAGAGCACTTCCTAAACTATTGCCTCAAAATATCCACCTTTTCTCTCAATGCAAATTGCTGTTCTTGCTTTAAATTCACGAAACATAAATTTGATCATAGGTGGCTGTTATTTCATAATAGTCCATCACTTTTTATACTGAATAACTTTCCCGACTAACATTTTCCATTATTTTCAAAAATAAGGGTACTTTACTCTTCAGTCAAATTATTATTTTTTTATCTCCCTTGTATATTATCCGATATTTTTGGAATGTTGCGAGTGCATTTTGATTTTTGAGCAATTCAGAGCTTTTTATGAAGAATATTATTTTTTCACAAACGGATAATAAAAAAGTTTCCCATATGTAGAGAACTTTATAGGACACATTGTATGTCCAAATCTTCAAAAATATAAGGGGACATATTGTTAAAATAAAACATACCTTAAACGTGCTTATATTTCAAGTCAATTATCCTCTCCTTCTGTTCCGCAAAATGGTCTATGACTTTCTCGTTGAAGTTTGGAATGCTCTTGACAAGCGTTTTCTCGATGCTCAACATAGACAAGGCACTAAGTCTAGACTGTCCCATTGTATTGCGTAAAAATGTTTTTATCCGTTTCAAAGTTGAAAAACATCTCTCACTTTCCACGGTTGTCATTGGTAGTGTACACAAGATATTTAACAAGTTCACTGCTTCAGAAAATGTTTCGGACAAATTCATGTTAATAAAAAGTTGAAGAATGGCGACTGCACCGGCACTGTTACGAAAATCCTCACGACAATATATTACTTCAAGTTCTGATTTTAGTTTGGAAATATCTATTGTAGCATAATTAGCCTTCACCATATTTAAAATATTTTGGGGAAAATTGGTAGTGTATGCTTCAAATTTCTCCGTCTGAAATAACTGTGAAATCATGAGATGATAATTGAATCCAAATCTATGATGAATTTCAGACATAATAATGTCGCAAATTTCAAGTGCAGTTAGTCGTTTAGGATCACCTGCATTAACTTTTCTTCTTTTCGCTGATGATGTGCTTGGTTCTTCCGATTCTAAAATAGCACTTCTCACTTTTTGGATATTGCTGTTGAAAGACATTATGTAGTTTTTGACTGATATAACATCAATATCTCGCATTTGTAATTGTTTGAACAATATGTCTACATGAGGCATTATTTTATGAAAAAAATTTAACCAATATAAAAAAAGTTCATCTCCCAAATGCCTTTTTAAACCAGTTGCTTGATTTATATTATTTCCGTCTTCCTCCTCATCAATGATTTGCTCCAAACAACATATTAAATCATCTTTATAAGTGTGTACAGATTCAACACGCTTTGTATTGAAAGCCCATCGAGTGGGTGCAGCTTTAGGTAATCTCACCTTAACCACCCTATCCAATACCGCCGTACGTTTTGGGGATCGTCCGAAAAAAGACGAAAATGCATGTAAATTTGCAAAAAATATTTTTATCGGTTTGTGTTGACTCGCCGCTTTTTGGAGGATAAGATTAAGTTGATGGTCATAACAATGAATAAAGTGTGCATTTGGGTACATTTCTTTAATTTTTGTTTGTACTCCTCCCAGTTTACCGCTCATGACTGAAGCACCATCGTAACTTTGAGCAATCAATTTATGGGGTGCTTCATTAATTTTTAATAATTGGAGTTCTTCCATTATTGCATCGGATAAATGTTGTGCTGTGGTACCTGGAGGGTTGACAAATTTCCAAAACCTTTCATGCACAATACCATCTAATACATATCGAAAAATAAAAATCATTTGCGTTTTATTGGAGCTATCTGTGCTCTCATCAACTTGAATTGCCACAAAATTTGTCTGGTCAATTTCCTTTATTATATGTGTGTGTACAACGGCCAACATTGAATCTAAAATTTCGTTTTGAATTGTTTTTGATATTCCTTTGAATACTGTATTTTTTTCAAGGTGCTCTTTAAATATTAAGTCTAGTTCAGAGACAAAATCTATAAGGCCACGAAAAATCCCAGGATTATTGGACATGTCACTTTCGTCATGACCGCGCAATGCAATTTCAAAGACTCCACAAAATTTTACACAATCAATTATTTTGTTTAAAATATACCTATTTTTAGAAACCGATTCATTAAAGTCGTGCACTGATTTGCGATACGCACTATCAAGTTGCTGTCTTGTGTCTACACGTCCTAAACTGGCGTAACTCATTGAACAATTTATATATGAGAAGCAGAAGAAGCATGCTTTTTAATTTTGTCTTTTAAATGTTTAATATCGGTTACTCCATTTTTAGCCCATATAGCATCATTTGAAAATAATAAGCACGGATAGCAAAAGAACGCATTTTTAACACTGCATCCACAAATTCAGTCGCACAAATTGTACATCGATTCTTTAAAATATCTTTGGACATTTTTACCTTTATCCTTTGTTGTCTGCTTCAAATTCAGTTTTGGTTTCGGCCGTCCACTTTCCCTCTTTTCAAGCCGGCGTTCATAATTTAATGTTCCAGCTGACTTTAAGGCAAATATATCCTCAACAACACTCATCTTGTTTTGCTAAACACACAAAATTTCTCAACGATCAGAACTTCACAACGATCAGAGTTCACATCCGCAACAATAAAGAAAGGTTTCCCGCCTGCTATCTAAGAAGAACTGAGATCCAGAGTCCAGAGAAAATATAACTGAATACTGTAGAACTAAACTCGATTCTGCGCAGTTGTAATCGGGACATTGACCACGTTGGAGATATAGGAGTAAAAGGTGACTCTCACTTCCACTCAAGAATTCGCCATCTGCTGTCACTGTTCTTCTTTACATGCATTTCTCCATAAGCCATAAGAGCTGTGCAGGGTCAATAGAGTCCATTAGTTAGGTTATGTTACTAGTTTCGCGGGCTATCCTACTTCAAAATTCTTAACATGGAGCTCTTATGGGACATAGATTTTAAACACTGATTATTTAAATTCGGTGCATTTCTTAACGGGGATTCTGCAAGTGACATATAGACTGCTCTTTCCAGCTCTTACATTTTCAAAAACAACTTAAAATACAACTTAATTTCAGAAATATTTTAAAACGGAGCACAGCACATATTAGAAAAGAACGTATGTCGCGTTCAGACCAGACCAGTAACCTTGGAGATTATTTTGACGTTTGCTGCACAGGGTTTGAGGCTAAATTGTTTATTTCTCCGGGTTATTTATTGTTTAGTATTTATTTAATAGGTGGTTTAAGTCCTTATTTATATTTAAAAAGTGTAAAATGGAAGAAAAAGTGTTAAAAATTAGTGTTGTTAACGACTTCATTTAAACAATCTACTGCGCCGGTTCTATCACCGACATTCTCGTGCCGTAAATTGCAGTGGTTTGTTGAATTTTAGTTTTAAACAAAATTACTGCATAAATAAATGCTTTTACAAGACAAACGGCGAAAAAAGGCTTCATAGTAATCGCCATATATTGATTTAATGCTAAGAAATCAGGATGAAAGGTAAAAATAGAATGTGAAGTGCAAGGTCATCTAACCTCCATTTAAAATGCATTGAAAAATTTTATCCTACTTTTCTCTTAGGATAGCGTTTTAAATTTCGCGCTTTGATTTCGCCGTTACACTAATGGACTCTATTTGAATAATGTCCCGGCTTGCTAGCGAGCGCGCAGCGCGGCTTGACGCTTAGCTATTTCTAGTATTGCTGCGAATGCAGACCGCTGAAGATTTTAAATTTGAGACTGTTAGACAAAAAATATTTTTATTAAAATTATGGTTTTGATTAGAATATTTTAGGAGGGTCATTGACCAATTGACCTTAAGGAGAAACCGCCACTGGATGAGACTCGCTGGTGAGTCCAGGGAATATCGAATACCAATGTCATTGTCAAATAATGATCTATTTTGTTATTCTTAAATTTTTCTGGAGACTACTCGTCAATTCTATTTGACTCAATATCACATAACAATTAACAGACTCGCAATAATTTTATAGGACGAGTCATAAAATGGATACTAATATTCAGAATTAGAATACGGTCGCAGTTTGTTACCGAGGCCGGAACTTTATTAAAATAATGATTGTGCGAAGAAAAAAGAACTCGTAATCAATCATGGTAGCACACCGGATGCAAAACAAAAGAGAACCGAGGAAAATTAATTCCATCTGATGCCTTTTTCTGATAGAGTGCGACGCAGAGATGTACAAATTGTCTGTCACTGTAAATAAAATTACCCCCAAATTATTTATAATTTTATCATTTGAGAAGGACGCAGAAATTAATTGGCCCCCGAGAGGAATCCAGTGTCTAAACGTTTGAACATTTGTTGCCATAGTTACATAACAGAGCTAGTCTACGCATTTCCCTAAAAGTAGAACATCCTACAACCCCAACTACTTATTTGAATTTGATTTGAATTTTTGGTCTTGTGAATGATAGAAATTTTAAATTCTATATTTTTCTTCTACTCTATTCTTCTAAACATTTTTTTCTTAATCCCTACAGAAAAAGGGTTTTGTATAAAACTGTCAATACCTGTTAGTAGATGTGCTATACCGGTTGCAGCTCAGAATCACACGTTATTTCTTACGGAACTTAATTTTAGGATTTTGAGCTGAAACCGAGTTAACTTAAACATGTTTTTAAGTCCCAACAGTATAGTTAAAGAGAATGCAAGAATTGGGACACCTATTTGTCGATTGCTGCTGTCCTATCTTTTTTAAACTAGCAATGCATGCAATCTAGGAAATATCATTGTTCTCACTGTGTCAGCAGCTATTACAAAGTTCCTGTTTGAGTAATAAGAGAACGTATAATCGTCTGGAGATATGAAGCGAGTGTTATAAGAGAAAAGCAAAGAGTAAGGTAGTAAAGTTTTGGGAGTTGCTCAATCTAAACTTTGACGGCAATGGCAATGTGTTGAGCAATGGCAGAGAGAACGATGACAGGCGATTTACCGTTAGAAACCGGAAACTGGTTGGAGAGAGAGGGAATTAAATAGCCATTTTACTGATTACTTTCTCTTTTTAAGCCGTTCGGATGAAATACAGGGGGGTTCGTATAATATCCTGTTCGCGCGATAAATTCCACTTCCTTTACGATATATTAAAAAGTTAGAACGGGCATGATATAGTATTTAATTTCGTCGGTTATAGTTTTGAACTTTAATGGCAAATGGGTCTTGGGAAATTTAACCACTGCTGTTATTTACTGCTCGCTCTCCTTCCGCGATAATCTTCTCTTTGACTCACGTTATAGTAGGTATAAGTAAACGCTTCAAGTCAAGAACCCCGAATCACCGTAACTTCTAAAACTGATGTCATCATTGTCTTAGATTAATATTTTCTTAACTACCTAAGCTGACAGAAACTCAATAATTGTTCAGTTTTTACTTCCTTAAAAACAACGAAAGATCCTCCGGAAGTTACCTTAGTCTAATTGAATACATAAGGATAAGGAGCTTAAGTTGGCGTTGAAATATTCTCCCTCGGGGGATCTTATTTATTAATTATGAAAATATCCAAAGCTCTTAAGAGGCATTTAAAACTTTTGGACGGCAGAAATGAACGAGTGACCATAAACTTTTATGAAATTGTTACTCCTCTACTTCTAGAACTGCTGATGTTTTAAATGAACGTTTCTCGCTATGCAAATTAACTTAAAAGTACCGGGAAACTTTAATAAAGGATCGCGAACAACGTCAAATAATAGCTTTTTGTAACAGAGGCAAACATGCTTAAGCATCCTGTTTATGATTTGTTTATTCCTGTAAACTTACTTGTTTTTATTTCTTTTGTGTTTTTTTCTGTCAACATAATAGTGAATCGAAACACATCCTGTATGGGTTCATTTTTCTTGACACAAAATAAAAATAAACGTTCCAATATCTACAATATTCGTGGAGAGCAAATTCAATTACAAAATTTTCGAGAGCGTTCCGAATTTTATTGCGGTTATCGGAATTCTTGAAGTATCCGGGAAATATGCATTGTGTTAGTGGATGGGGATGGGGATGGGGATAAGCAAAGGAGGCGGTAAAGCTCGTTTTGTTGAGAATAAACAAACCTCGTAATCACATTAATGCCTCCGCTGCTGGCTTTCTTTTATCGATGCCAACCGAAAAATTACACTCCGCCAAGGTATTTTGTGATATAAACGGTTAGGGAAGTTCGGAATTTACGGTAAAGGAGAAGTTGTAAAAGTTTGGTCGTTGGGGCTTTTCTATAACGACAGTGAATGCATGTAGGTGGCTACAGTTGGAGAGGGCAAGCTGCATTATTTTAAATTGATGGCTTGATACCAGGGACTGAAATCGAAACCGATATTCACCGTAACCGTAACCGTAACCGTTTAATATTCGAATAACCTAACCGAAACTGTAACCGAAATTTAAAATATTTCTTTTACCGAAACCGTTTTATTTTATTTTGATTAACCGAAACTGTAACCAATATACAGATATTTGTATCGGTTTTTGAAGGAATTGAAACCCAAACCATTAACACTAACTGAAACCGTAACCTCGTCAAACCGAATCAAATTGAGCCAGTGATTGGTTAATAAAAAGAATCAACACACTACTTGACTTCAGCTGAACGCCGCCATGTGGACAATTTTTAAAACAAATACCTATTCAATCTAGTGTTGAGCACAGCCACAGAGTACTGGAACCTGAACGGTAATTTGATATTTTAGTTTTTCTTTTTACATACCTACCTACCTACTTGCAGTTTATAATTTAAGAGTATTTACATTTACAACATGTTTGTTGTTCCTTGTTGAAGTGAGGAAGATAGCTATCCAAGGAGTAAGCAGATGAAACTTACAGATATATTTAATAAACAATAACAATATGTACTAATGTTAATATGTTAATAAATAATTACTAGAAAACAAAAGAAAAGAAGAGTTTTGGTTCGTTCGCACACAGCAACCGCATATCATGATTTCACTCTGTATTAGAGCTCATCAGTACGGTGCAGCTGTGTGCGAACAAACCAAAAACAACATCTAATCTATAAAGGCGAGCGGGCCACATCAGTAAGCGAGCGGCAACTCCGAAAAGTTTGCTCTCGCTCACTGATCGTCCCCTCTAGGCATTACTGGTACAATGCCGAAGAAGATATGAAATAATAATAATTAATAATAATAATTTACGACTTTATTAAAAAATTATCCTTATAACAAAATAACATAAACACAAAATTTCAAGGCGAGGTTCAGATGAGTAGGCATTAAAAAACATGCCCACCCTCTGTTCTTCCACCTAACCCAAAACATAATCTTGAATTAAACATCTAGAATTAAACATCTACCTGCCAAATACATAAAGAGAGGAAAAAGACATAAGTAAGTGGGTGCACACATGCACGCTCATAGAACAATCGAAATCGAAATGACTGCATACCAACAAAACAAGAAAAGTGCAGACCGATACAGCGGCCATAGTAACAAATACGGAAAGTTTCACGAATTTTGCAAGTTCAACAGATACAAACGAAATATTTTTTTAAATTTAGGACAATCTAGAGATTTTAGGTTCTTAGGGACTTCATTGTACAGTTTGCAGATATTGTAAGAAAAGGACCGTTGAAAAAGAGATAATCTGTGAAGAGGTGGTGTCAGATGACCTTTAAATCTTACATTAACGTTATGCACATCTGTCCTAAATGTTATTTTATTATATAGATAAGGAGGCGTTTTAAACAAAATTATTTTGTGAAACAATGAATTTGAAAGAATCTTAAAACGATTATTCATATTAAGCCACTTGGAATCACGCAATTTACTACTTATATGGTCAAATTTTCTTATTCTATAAATAAACCTTAAACAGCTATTTTGAACCTTCTGAACTCTGTGCCTACAAACTGAGTCAAGACAAGGCCAAAAGACTTGACAACAGTAATTGAAAGAAGACAACACCAGTAAATCACAGAGGCTTTTCTTTGTCTCTGCAGACAAGAATAATTTATAAGGATATATTAATTTTAGAGAACTATAAGCTGATTTTATGCATTTATTAATATGTGACCGAAAACGAAAATTAGTATCAAGTAATAGACCCAAATTAACAGCTTCATCAACCACTGGTATCAAGTTAGAATCAATTTTCAATTCCAAACACTCTCTCACAATCCTACGGCCAGCCTCACCACCAAATACCATTGCCACAGATTTAGTTGGATTAATAAACAATGAATGATTACTAGCCACCTCAGCAATAGTCTGCAGTTCCAAATTCAGACCATCCACAGCAGTGTCTAACTCTGTCAAAGGAAAACTTATATAAATTTGTGCGTCATCCGCATACAAATGAAATTTAGCAACCTTCAAACATGTGAAGAGGTTACTCGTATACATAATGAAAAGTAAAGGGCCCAGTATCGAACCCTGCGGAACACCAACACTAACATTCCGAGAAGACGACAACTGATCCCCCAGCCTCACTCTTTGCGACCGACCGGCTAAATAACTGTTCACCATGTCCACTGCAACAGACCCAAATCCCACAAAATGCAAAATTGACTCCAAAACCAAATGGTCAAGCGTATCGAAAGCTCTAGAGAAATCCAACAACACCAGAATGGAAATTAAGCCCCTATCAGTAGCCGAAAATAAATCATCTGTAACTTTAAGTAGAGCCGTGGAACAGCTATAGTTAGTTCTGAATCCAGATTGGCACTCTGGCAAAATTAAGTATTTATTCAAATGTGTATGAATTTGCTCACTGAGGATCCTTTCTAGTATTTTAGAAAGTACTGGTAGCAGACTGATAGGCCTCAGGTGTTTATATTCAGAAGGTAGAGCAGTTTTCGGAACAGGCAAAACGATGGCTTGCTTCCATGCAGACGGAAAGTACCCCTCCAGAATACAAGTATTAAAGATGTGCACCAAAAATTGTATTAAAAAAGAACCACATTTTCTTATCATATCCAATGTAATGCCGTCAGAACCCGCCGCAGTGGATCTTATTCTATTGATATGACGAATAACAATAATGTCATCAATCAGAGAAAATTCCAACAGGTCACTAAAATTACATTTTAAATTATTTGTGTAAAAATTTACAGTATCCTGCATATTGCCACCACAAACAGGTACCGAGTTAATAAAGAAATCATTAATGGCATCAGCTTTATTCAAATGCTGAGGCAATTGGCGCGAGTGACTGCTCTTGCCAATGTTCAAGTCCCTCAGATTGTGCCACAGTTGTTTTGGATTCTTTATAGAAAATTGTTGTTGAAAATATGCTTTCTTTTCAGCCTTAACGACAGAATTTGTAAAGTTTCTCAAAGATTTAAAGTAGAGCCAATCAGATTCAGAACCAGTACTCCTAAATTTAGACTTAGCTGTATTTCTAAGGTGCATTAACAATTTCGTGTTTTCCGTAAGCCAGGGAGCAGGTGGACGCGACAGCCTAGCAGTCTTCCATGGGGCATGCAAATCAAAAAGTGACAAGACAGCGCAATTTAGATAATCCAACTTATCCTCAATACATTCCATACGAAAAATGCTTTCCAGCCCAACCGCCTCAAGATCAATGAGAAATTCATCCCGATTGAAATTTTTAAAGTCTCTATATGTATGAAGGCGAGGCACGTGTTTGAGACCAACAACACTAACAGAACAGCACACCATATCATGGTCAGAGTAAGCAACATCCACAACACTGACATCAACAACTTCCGGTAAATGTACATTTGTAAATATATGATCAATAAGCGAGGCTGAGGAAGCAGTCACTCTTGTAGGAAGTTTAACAACCGAATTAAAACCAAGAGACTCCAGAGTGTCCAAATAATATTCACTAGCATGATCTCTCTGGAGTATATCAATGTTCACATCGCCTAGTATAAAAATCTGGCAATTAGTAAATCTTAGCAGTTCAGTAATTGAATTCTCTAAATTGTCAGCAAAAAAGATGTTACTTGTGGAGGGAGGTTTATAACATGCACAAAATAAGAATTTATTATTTCTCCCAATAGTCACAGAAATCCATAGCTGTTCGATCGATGTATCGATATCAATCATGGAGCAAGAAAACATACAATTCACGTAAAACGCCACGCCACCCCCACGACCGCGCCTGTCCCTGCGGAAAAAATTATACCCATCAATGCCCACAGCCACCGTCGGAATCTCGTCAGACAGCCATGTCTCAGAAATCGCAATTACATCAAATTTCTGCTGGCATACAGTCTCCCTAAAATCCTGAAAACATGATAACAATGAGCGCACATTTATGTGAGCAATCTTAATTTTATTCATAATACATATATCAGTCTAAAATCAAAGAAATAAATGATACAAAAATGAACTGGCAGGCAGGTAAAAATAGCCCAAAAACAACAACCAGAACAAAAACGAAATAATTGAAAAACCACAACATGTCCAACAACTCCAAAAAAAAATATATGAAAGAAAAATAAACAAATATAAATTGACACCGGTATAGGTATTTCGAGATTATTTACAATGCATTTTCAATCCTAAAGATATTATTGTTGATCTTCACAAACACAATTCCCTCCAAAGTCCAGACATTGTGATACTTAAATTTTTGGCCCGCACGCCTATACAGTTCATATCGCACTGATGTCAAGTCTTCTTGAATAGATATTCCAGTCGATTTTAAACTTCTTTTTTTGGTAAAGACCATGTTACGAATACGGAAACTTGAGAACTTCACTATAATAGCCCTTTTCACATCCATTTTCTTCTTACCAACCCTATGCGATCTTTCAATGTCTTCGAGGGTTATATTCAAACTCATTTTATTATTTAGCACATCTATTACAAGATGATCAGTGTTTTCATTTTGATTTTCAGCAATACCAAAGATACGGAGATTATTTTTACGGCTGTAATTTTCCAATTTGTCGAACTTAGATGTAAGTACATTATTCATTACTTTAAGTTGTTCATTCTCCCTCTGCAATCCTTGCAGAACCAAATTTTGATTCTCAATATATTCATCAAATTTTCTACTCACCGCATAAGCTACTGTTTGAGCCAGTGTGTCCTTAAACTCCTGGGAATTAATAACTTTCCATATAGCAGCAACAACAACATCAACGGTTTCATTTGCGCTGGCAGCTTTTTTCGAGCGTGTTTCTATTTCTTGCGGCATGGTTTTTAATGCAACACAAACAATTTCCATTTTATTTTTAAACTTGAAATAAGATAAGGAGTTCTATAATATTTAATAACTATTTTTCACACTCCACACTATGTATTATTACAATTTATTCTCGGAGCCACTGGAATAACAATTCGACCCGAACTTGCTCCAACAACTACTCTTCGGGCAAACACCCCGACAGGCATTGAATTACGAGGGCGTGTACTGGACGGTGGCAAAACATCTGGAAACACTCTGCTATCAACTAATGCAGTATTGAGAATCCGATGTGCCCCTAGCGTACACAAAAGCGGTACAAGGCCCCGCTGAATACGGCCTGAAAAATACTAGAAAACAAAAGAAAAGAAGTTTTTTTATTAATAAATAATTGTTATTAACAATTTGTTAATGATGATATTTTTTATTATATTAATAATTATTAAAGTAGTTTTGATTTGACCTCTGTTAATCTTATAGCCTTGTCATTACCTATAAGAAATCTACGCAAAGTTTAAGCGAATCGAAGTTGAAGCACTTGAGTCTTGTCTCGAACTTTAAATTGAAATAAAATGTACCTGACTTATGTAATTTTTTATTATAATTATAGTCAGCTACCTAAATTTACACATGTGAAATAGGATTTGTTACTGTTTAACTCAATTAAAAGTGCAGTTAAAGTTTTTCAAAAACCGATATTAACCGAAATCCATAACCGAAACCGTTTGAAAAAGGTCAAACTGTAACTGAAACCGATACCGAAATTTGCTGTGACATTTAAACCGAAACTGTAATCTTAACTGTTATAAATCTTAGTAACCGTAACCATAACCGGAATAAAAAGTGAAACGATTTCAGTCCCTGCTTGATACAGATGGTGAAAATATATACCCTAAGTCTAATGAATCTGAATAAATGAATGAAATCAACTTGTCCAGAGTTCACAAAAATGTTACGGACGTGAAAATGGCAAGCAAGCAATCCGGCAACTCCTTTTTTGAAAATTTGGCCAAGACACGTCAAATATAAAACACTAAAGGAATCCAATTTCCAAAACACCCTTTTCTCTTAAGGTTTTTCGTATACTTACTAGAGTAACATTCACGTTTGCTTCATAAAAATTATAAATAACATTTCTTACTTCCATTTTTTTCGGTATCACTTAAATCCTTAGTTTCGTGTATTTTCTTCGTTTTTCTTTTCTTTTTTCTGGCTCTCTCATCCTCTTTCCATGTACAATCCTTTCTACTGTTCTTAAACCAACTCCTAGCGCTTCAGAAACTGTTTCATGTATATTTTTTGCGTTGCTGTCTGCTTCTTTTTCTTCATTTTTAATATTCAACAAGGTTTAGTACCATTTTTTTAGCTTGCGGATACAAAAAACTTGAAAAAGGCTTCTTTTTTTATCGTTTCCATCTGATTGAATTAACTTTTTGTTCTGATTTAAAAAAATGGAAATAGCCACAGATCAAATTTATCTAAATAGGCAAACGTTAAATTTATGCCCTCTTTTAAATGTATCTGACGTCAGATGGCGCCCTGGTACTCGTCAGTTTTTAGACGCCAGGATAAAAATATCTCGTATTGAAATATCTGGGATCTGGGGAAAGGGTGGCATAACCCGCGAAGATAAATCGATCGGAAATAAAGTCAACAAAATGTCAATCTCTCACTCGTCTGTTACAAATCTGATGGTAGGTGGCGCTTGCACACAGCCGCCGGCCGGGAAATGTAGATTTTGCTCTCGCGTCCTCCTCTGCCAGGGATTATGTAATTATTTACATCCCAATAGAAACCAATCTTTAAGTTTCACTTCTCTAATTCCCTTATTCGATATTTGACGGATAATGAAAACAATGGTGAGAAAAGAGGGATTGTAAAAAATAAAATCCAAATAAAACTTTTAAACACTCATTTTTAAAAGAAGAGAAACAGTTCCTGTGTCCAACCTTCGAATAAATACAAAGGAATATTGATTTTCCCATTCCTTCATAGTTGATCAAAATCTATTCATACGCCCTGGTATTGTTTAATAAAGCTGTAATGGACAGACTCGTGTCGGGAGTTCTCGATTCATGTAATTCGTTGATGAACAGGGTAATCAAGTTTAGGGAGCTGTAGGCAGAAGCCCTTTATTAGTGAGTAATATAGTTGTAATTATTATATTGGTTAACATCTAAGAAGGTCTGGATGCGCACATAGCACTCCAGACCGAAACAGCTAACTAATTAAGTTTCTAATTAATTGGCAGGATGGCAGGTAAACTGTACACGAGCATTCTCGAATAGATCATAATAAAGAGAAGTTTAACAATTGTTATTATCACCTTCGACCATGCAACAGAGGCGAAATCAGAACAGAATGAGCTCGTTACGAGACGCCAATAACGTACCTCTATTACGCCCACTGAATATTGAATACAAAGAACAGTTCGCACTGGACAACGTTCAGTCATTACTTAACTACTGCAAGTTGTGTGTGGTGAGGTCAATTACTACATCAACACCCCCTCGTAGATGACCTTTATTACAAACTACTTCCGAAAACTTTGAAAGCAGAACTTATTCAATATTACGTAAAAAAATACGGACAGATTTCTGCTACAAGTGGATTAAATAAAACTGTCAGATGTGCGAGACGAAAATATTCAAAATACAAAAATAGGAGGGTATTGCCGCTACCCAGGAGTAAAACTGGGAAAGCAATAAATAAAATAAGTTCCCCTCGAAACTTTGTTAAAGTTTGAATGCGAGTTGGCGAAGAAATGTAGAAAAGCGACGACTCGATGGCATTGCCGTTTTCAACAGGGACATTATCTAGACTACTTAGTTATAAAAATGACCTGCCGCCTTTAAAACATCACGTGAGACCCCAATATTCATACATCAGGCAGCCGCGAGTCTGTAAAATAAGAACCCGATGACATATTGTAGTACATCTAACTTACTGCGCCCCTCGTATATCACATTAGAACGAACTTTTTATTAGTTTTCCGCTTCAGTGACACTTTTTTTAGTTTCCGCTCCATGCTTTACTGTAAATTGCCGAGACGTGATGGTTTATGTTTCACTTTAACTTCGAGCTTTTCCTGCTTCAACCTAAAATGGCGCACTACCCTTTTTTTTAATTTACATTATAAAATAATGTCGAATGCCAACAATGCAGTACTTACTCTAAATCATCCCAGCTTCTTTCAAAATTACGAAAGTCTGCATACAGGGTGTAGCATCTACGCGTTTTCCTAGTGCGCTTTTATTCACCGAAAAACTAGTGACGTAACCGATGCGATGGTCAGTTTATCATTTCAAATAAACAGCATGTCCACGCTCTTGATATCTATCAGTTTCAGTAACAAAACTTCTTAATATACCTACCTTTTGTAATATATTTATGGCAGTTTTTACACTCAAGCTTCCAGCCCTCAAACTTTTTAAGAGCCCCTCGTATTCGTTAATCGTTAAAGTACAATGTTTATGCAACCAACATTACCGCCATCACTTCACTACCGATTTTATCAGCCGAGCTCGTCTATCTCGTTGGCCATGGTAGATAACAGTAGATGGCAGCAGCTTCGAAGAAACTTCAAAGTTCAAAATTTTCACTTTGACAGATGGGCATAAATATTTAAACTCATCATGGATGGAACCGTAATACTTGGAATTCGCATAGTTCCTAGCAAATACGAGCGTATCAAAGTAGAAAACGTGGACCTGGACACACAAGTCAAAATATTTAAAGAAGAAGTAGCGAGAAGAGCGAAGGCCGAGATCGATACTTTCCGTACGTATTTTTTGAGGTTATGTGTCGTTTTATTAATCATTTTTTATGCAGTATTAATGTATCGAGGCTTAATTTTGGAAGATGAATCCACTTTAGCAGCATCCGGTATAAAATATGGGGTCACGATACAAGTTTTACAAAAAAGGCCTGAAATTAAGCCTACACCGAAAAGATTTTTATCGGAGGTTGAAATTCAACAGTTGGTCGTAGCTTTTAGAGCGTTTACACTTTCAAATGGATACAAAGCAGCTTTACACGTAAGTAAACTGACATACAGATTTCAGTTTTATCAGATTATTAAATATTTTTAGCGTCTGTCGAGACCTGATGTTTTGGAAAACATCATAATAGCTACTCCTGGATTAGCGGAAGACCCCGTAGCCATCGCTTTGATCCAAGACCCCGAATTAATAGTGCATTTAGCAGATCCAGATACGGTACGTAGAATGGCTGACAAACACCCAGCTTTAATAGAAGCCGCAAATCATATAGCTGCTCACGTGCATGAGCAAGCTTCTACTCTAAATCAAGACCAACAAGGCACGAGTACCGGTTATTCTTATTCTTTGGAAGCGTTATCGGATGATGAAGAAATGGATTCGTCGAGTAGTGATCCACCGAGAGAAGCGACTCCTTTGTCGAGGAATAGTTCGTATAATGCGATCACTGCGGCACATTTAGCTGCCGCAATAGCAAATGCAACTAATAATTCGAGTTTCGGGGGTTCTCCCGCACCAAACACTTCCGCAAGCAATCAGAGCGGTACTCCGGCGAGTAACTTGATTACAAGCGAAATGTTTACTAATGCGATGCAGCAGGCTTTTGCTTCGTCTCCTGGCACTTTCGGTTCAGGTTTCGGGTCGGCTTTTTCTTCGCCGAATGTTAACAGAAGCGAAGGAGAAGCGGTAGAGACGATCACTAGACGGTTTCAATCGCAGTTGCAGCAAATGCACGAGATGGGGCTGATGAACGATTCGGTTAATGTTCGGGCACTTCAGGCCACAAACGGGGACGTGCAGGCTGCGGTTGAGTTGGTATTTAATGGGGTTATCGATTGAAAATTTAGGGGGTATCTTTTTGTTGTAAAATATTGGAATACAGTGATTTAATACAAAAAAATTATTGTTTCAAATTTAAAGGTAGGTAGTGAAAGTTAAACAATAAAAAATTTTGACGCTTCTTTAACATGATAATAGAATACCGTTCTTCAAGAACAAAACATCCTCAACTTATTAAAAATAATTCACTGCAGCAATGTATCTGCGTATTTCTTTCATTTGACGTTACTCCATCTTCCAATTATAATAATTTTCATTGCCATTACCCTAATAAACATTAAAAATTGGTTAGAAATGTTCTCGTTATGAAAATTTTTGAAAATATTGATTTACGAGGAAAAAATATAATGGATACTTCGATACTTAGAAACTATATGCCAACAGAGTTATCTCTTATTTCTAAGGACCCTGTATAAACAATATTTCACCAGAGGTTGTAAAAGATCATTGTTAACATCCCCTAAAGTAGGTTCTGTTTCTCCAGTTTCACTGGCCACAGAAAGTACCAATTTATGTGCAGGAATTCGAGTCCCGTTTTTACCAATTAATGTTACATCGCACAATCTCCTCGACTGTAAATAATGTTGCATACCAGATAGACTATATTCCGATAAGAGGATAGGAAGTACTAGAGAATGCCCAATACCGTAGAATAGTGCAATAAATAAGTTCCGTGACAATTAAACTTGCTTTAAATTACGCAAAGTATTCGATAAGAATGGCACAGTACAGTGCGAAAACTAGAAGCTTGTAGGATCCATGTTAATAATTTAAAACTCTTAACGTCAGCCAATAACAAATTTGACTTAAATCACCTGTAAAGTAATCTCTAAAAAAACAACTCTGTTACATTTATCGAACTCATCTCACTCAAGAAAATGATAAAAGATCATCATCATAAGGTTCTCAGTCCGAAGACTGGTTGGACGCGTACCTCCATTCTTTTCTATCCTGAGCTAACCTACGCATTTCCCTAAAAGTAGAACATCCTACATCCCTAACTATTTGAGAGCAGTAGTCTAATCTAGGCCTACCCCTACCTCTTTTTATTCCTATCTCTGACTCTAGTATGTCACGAACTATTCCTTCGTGTCTTAGAATAAGTCCTACCATCCTATCTCTCCTACTCTTTATTGTTTTCCATACCTTTCGCCTTTCCCCAACTCTTTCTAATACTTCCCTATTGCTAACCTTATCTATCCACGGTATCTTCATCATGCGTCTGTAGCACCACATTTCAAACGCTTCTACTCTTTTTCTATCCGCTTCTCCTATTGTCCAAGTTTCGCACCCGTATAATGCCGTACTCCATACATACGACGTTAAGAGTCTCTTCCTAGTCTCTATATTAACCGTTCTCGAGCATAACAGTTGTTTCTTTTTGTTAAACGCAACTCGGCCCTGCGCCATTCTTTGTTTTATATCTTTAGTGCTCCTACCGTCTTGAGTTATTTTACTTCCTAAGTAGCAGAAATCCGCGACCTCCTCTATCTTCTCATTTCCAATTTGTATTTCCATTTTAGTTCTATTTTCACATCCCCTACATACCAAAATTTTAGTTTTCTTTTTATTGATTTTCATGCCGAAGCCCTGTGTCAAAACTGCTTCCATTTCATTCAAAGCCGCTCCTAATTCTTCTTTGCTAGATGCTAACACTGCTATATCATCCGCAAATCTGAGCATGTTAATAGTTTGGCCCTGTACATTGATCCCTGAGGCTGTTCTTTCCTTAACAATATTAATCGCATCTTCGATATATAAGTTGAAAACTAGAGGTGACAATGCACATCCCTGTCTCACTCCCTTCCGGATATCTACTTCCCTTTGTTCCTGCTCACATTCTATAACTGCCTTTTGCTCTTTGTAGAGATTATGTATTATTCTTCTGTCCGTGTATTTCATCCCTACCTTTCTCAGCACTTCGAACATCTTCCCCCATTTTACGTTGTCGAAGGCTTTTTCTAAATCTACAAATCCTATATAGAGGCTCTTTCTCTTTTCTATCGTTTTTTCTATAATTACTCGTAAAGCTAGAATGGCCTCGCGCGTTCCTCTATTTCGTCTAAATCCGAACTGATCTTCTCCTAATATTTCTTCCGCCTTTTTCTCCATCCTTCTTTGCACAATTCTAGTTAAAATTTTTGACGCATGGGAAGTTAAACTGATAGTTCTAAAATTTTCGCATCTATCCGCGCCTTTTCTTTTTGGCAAAGCTACTATGATGTTCCGTTTGTAATCTTCTGGAATCTCGCCTGTCAGGTATATGCGACTAACTAGTTTAAATAAACGATCTATTACCTCTTGACCTGCGCACTTTAAGATTTCTGCCTGCAAGCCATCTATACCTGGTGCTTTATTATTCCTTAAACTTTTTAGTGCTATCTCAAACTCTTCTCTCATTATAGGACTCCCTAGGTTATCCCCCTCTACACTGCTTTCGCTTTCTAATATATCTTGCACTTCCTGTCCCGCATATAAGTTTCCTAAATATTCTTTCCACCTATCTGCCTTCTCCCCACTTCCGATTAGGATATCTCCTGCCTCATTTCTAATGTTTTTGGTACTAGATCCAATTTCTCTAAAATTTCTCCTAATTATTTTATATGCTTCATCAGTCTTTCCTACTTCGAATTTATCTTCCACTTCTTTGCATTTATTATCGATCCATTGCTCTTTCGCTTTCCTACATTCCCGAATAATTTCCCACTTGATCGCCTTATATCTTTGTTTCCCTGTTTCATCTAACCTATTTTTATATTTTCGCCTTTCCTCTATTAGACTCACAATATGTTTTGTTATCCAGGGTTTCCTACTTTCATTCTGTTTATGACCCAAAATATCCCTAGCTGAGGAAACTAAACTATTTTTAATGCAATTCCATTCTGCCTCTATGTCCCTAACAATATTTCGTTTGTCTTTTTCTCGAACTTATTGCGCATATCATCATCTTTTAGTTTCTCTGGGTCAAGATACCTTCTTCCGCTTCTTTTTTTCAAAATCTTAAATTTAAGATTGGCTTTCATAACGACTATGTTGTGATCACTATCTATATCTGCTCCTGGATAACTTCTACAATCCCTAACTTGATTTCTAAATCTTTGCCTAACGAGAATGTAATCTATTTGATATCTCCCTAAGTCTCCTGGCATCTTCCACGTATAGCATCTCCTAACATGATGGTGAAATAGAGTGTTCGCGACCGTTAAGTTATGTTTATCGCAGAACTCTATCAGTCTAACTCCCCTATCGTTCCTATTGCCTAATCCAAAGGGGCCAACTATTCCGCCCTCTCGCCCTGTGCCTACGACTGCATTGAAATCTCCTGTAATTATTAAATTTTCGTGCCCTCTCACAAAATCTAGCACATATTCAATATCACTATAAACTGCCTCTACGGCCTCATCACTGTAGTTAGAAGTGGGCATATATACCTGTATTATTACTGTTTTTACAGGTTTCGAATCTAACCTAACCATAACTACCCTGTCACTTTGCTGTAAGAAATTTTCTACACTCTGTCCTACTTTTTTCCGCATAACAATTCCTACTCCCGAATTTCCTCCTACAGATCCTGTGTGTATTACTCTAAAATCTCCACTCCAGAAGTCTCCAGCTTCTGGCCATCGCACTTCACTGATACCTACTACGTCTAATGCTAACCTATCCATCTCAATTTTCAAATTCTCTAACTTCCCTACTTGTTTCATGCTTCTAACATTCCACGCTCCGACTCGTGAGATGTTACACTTATCATTTCTGATGACTCCCCCCGAAGCAGTCCCCGCCCGGAGATCCGAATGTGGGACTATTTTACCTCCGGAATATTTTACTCCAGAAGGTGCCATCATCATAAATTAAAGTACGCTGTACTAGGGATAAAATAATGTGGTGGTTTCCCGTTGCCTTCCACATCGCAGTAGTGTGTATCACAGTGCCATACCAACCCTCACGATCTCTGCCACTATGATTACTGAAAGAGCTGCTGCCCCCTTCCAGGGACTTGATTTAGTCTGGCTTCTCAAATAAAAACCCCTCCAATATGGTTAAACCTATGGTTCGGCTCTTTATATCATTGAAGCGCGCAAGCCATCCCACCCGTCCCAGTATTACTAGAACTGCGTCAAGGAACAAGTCCTTTGGGATAGGATAAAAGGTAAACTGAGAAAAACAGAGAAGTGACACAGCTCCAGACGAAGATACCAGGATCAATTGCAAAAGACAGATTTTTTGTACTACGAGACGTTTCAGACTGCTACCCCATCTAAGATGGCTTTGAAACAATCCTAATTTGTCTCCATGTACGTACGTGCTTTTAAGCAGGTCTTTGTTCAAATATTGCATGTTTTGAATGTGTATGGAAAACCGCATCAGCACGGTGCTTTCCCCTACACACTCAAACCATGCAATTTAATCTTGCTACATATACTGCCGCGCTCTGGACAGATATCAGCAAGTGACAACTACTTTGAGTAATTATCTAGTATTAATTAGTGATACTGGACCGTTCGAACTTCTACTCCTCGGGCAAATACCCCGCCAGACGTTGAATTATAGAACTAAATCCAGATTTTTTTGTACTACGAGACGTTTCAGACTGCTACCCCATCTAAGATGGCTTTGAAACAAATTGGAGACAAATTAGGATTGTTTCAAAGCCATCTTAGATGGGGTAGCAGTCTGAAACGTCTCGTAGTACAAAAAATCTGGATTTAGTTCTATAATTCAACGCCTGGCGGGGTATTTGCCCGAGGAGTAGTTGTTCGAACGGTCCAGTATCACTAATTAATACTAGATAATTACTCAAAGTAGTTGTCACTTGCTGATATCTGGTCAGAGCGCGGCAGTATATACATGGTGATTCTTTTAAGGCGGCCATTAGAAAATTTCTTATTTGCAAATAAGATAGAAACTTGAAACCTGGGTTCCTGTCATAATCGATCATGGCGAATCCAAAAATACAATTTTCAAAATGGCGGCACTTTCGGAAATACCGGAAGTTGACGCCATCTTTGTTATTTTAAATGGATACCCCCCATTTTTATTTTATTTTTGGATTCGGCATTAAATTCTGCGTATAATGCACCCAGGCTGTCAGCACTTATCTGTCATAGTTTTTGACATATGCCACTTTTTGTTTTAAATTTAGCATTTGCAGGGGTTCATTTAAAAATTCATATCTCTTAAACCATTTAAAGTGGGTAAATGAGCTTTTTTAGGTTGATTCCCTAAAGTTCAAGGAATCATTTCCCTGTAGGGTTAATGTTCAACGACGTTTCCAATGGTTGCTGCGATTTTTTGAAGATGACAATCAAAAAATGCCAAAAAGTCATTTTTTTTAAATGGCAATGGGCAAATTTTATTATGGCAACCGACGTAGGATTAAATTTGAAAGGGACTTATATCAAGGTTTCCTATACCTATCTCAAATATTTTTTTACTATTCGTAGTTTTTTGTAAAAAAATTTATTAAGATTAACTTGTTACCGAGCTTGTTACCAAGCAACAAACATAGTAACAGTGTCAAAAAATATTAATTTAAATTACCTAAATCAATACAAAAATTAATGAGCTAGGTCGGTATTACAAAATATGCTCGATATGTGCACCGTTTTGATTCAAACACTCAATAATCCGACGTTGGACGGCTCTGGTAGCGTTTCTGATTTCATTCCCATCAATGCCATTCATGGCTTGGGTTATTTTTAGTAATAAGTCTTCCCTCGACGTGGGTGCAGTTTCATAAACGATATCTTTAATCCGCCCCCATAAATAAAAATCTAATGGTGTCAGATCCGGGGATCTTGGGGGCCACAACCTTGGACCTCTATTTCCCCACCATCTGTCTTGAAACAATTGTCTTAGTCTTAAATCTACGGCATTTGTTGAATGCGCTGGTGCCCCATCCATTTGATACCATAAGTTGACGGCATGCTGCAATGGTAGATTATCGACAAAATCTTGGACTACATTGTTAAGAATGTCTAAATATCTGTCTCCATTCAAATTTTCATCATACATGTACCCAATGCAACCGATTATCCATTAATAAACAGAAAACGTTTACGGAAAATTGAATTTGATTTTCAACTTCATAGATCAGGCGTGGATTTTCTGCGGCCCAAAAATGTCGATTTCTCCTATTAAATACTCCAGCCTGTGCAAATTTTGCTTCATCAGTCCAAATAATCCGACAAAAAATTTGGGTCTTCCTGTTTTTTTATCAAAAGCTCTTCACAAAAAGTTATTCGTCTTGGAAAATCGGTTGGACGAAGTTTGTGTAGTCGTATAAAAGAATAGGGATGTCGTTTGTGGTCATGTAAAATTCTTTGTATCGATGAGAACATCAAATTTTGCTGCTCTTATCGATGATCGTGGAAATGCGCCAAAATACCCCAGAACATTTATTTGATTATCTTCAGATTCCCTAACAAATTTAGTCCTTCTTCTTGCAGGATGAATATTTCCTCCCTGAAGAAACTTGTTTTTAAGTCTAGAAAACTTCTGTTTATTCATCGGCGGCAAATTTTGATATTTTGCATTAAACTCGCGACATGTTCTTGCAACGATTTTTTGGCAGTTGCCATGTATGAGAAATAAATCAAAAACAACTTCATTCGAATAAAAAGCCATTTATGCTTACAAAACAAAATCAAGAACGTGCTTAACTTAATTTAACTTTTAATTAATGGAGAACTAAAAGATGACAGTTCTAAAACTAATTTTTTTCTTTGGTTCCATAGGCTTCTATGTTTTTTGGGAATAACGTTTAATCTTTTACAAAAAACTACGAATAATTAAAAAACTATTTGAGATAGGTATAGGAAACCTTGATATAAGTCCCTTTCAAATTTAATCCTACGTCGGTTGCCATAATAAAATTTGCCCATTGCCATTTAAAAAAAATGACTTTTTGGCATTTTTTGATTGTCATCTTCAAAAAATCGCAGCAACCATTGGAAACGTCGTTGAACATTAACCCTACAGGGAAATGATTCCTTGAACTTTAGGGAATCAACCTAAAAAAGCTCATTTACCCACTTTTAATGGTTTAAGAGATATGAATTTTTAAATGAACCCCTGCAAATGCTAAATTTAAAACAAAAAGTGGCATATGTCAAAAACTATGACAGATAAGTGCTGACAGCCTGGGTGCATTATACGCAGAATTTAATGCCGAATTCAAAAATAAAATAAAAATGGGGGGTATCCATTTAAAATAACAAAGATGGCGTCAACTTCCGGTATTTCCGAAAGTGCCGCCATTTTGAAAATTGTATTTTTGGATTCGCCATGATCGATTATGACAGGAACCCAGGTTTCAAGTTTCTATCTTATTTGCAAATAAGAAATTTTCTAATGGCCGCCTTAAAAGAATCACCATGTATAGCAAGATTAAATTGCATGGTTTGAGTGTGTAGGGGAAAGCACCCTGCTGATGAGTCCCAGAAGGACGAAACCAGTTGGTCTGCGGTTTTCCATACACATTCAAAACATGCAATATTTGTGGAAAAGACAGACAGAAGAAGTTCTTTAGCTACATATATTAGAAATGCCATGTTTTCTGATAGCTGATTATTTTGAATTCTTAACAAATTTTCAATGTTTGGAGAAAAAATATCGCAAGCTTGGCCACCAAGCCTTAGAGACTCATCACTAAAAAGTGACGCTTTTCCTCCTTATAAAACAATATACTATTTTCTTCAAACGTCAGAAAAACATGACATTTCGCAACTGTATACATGAACTTAAAGTTCAACACTTTACTGCCAAGGCAATAAAAGTTACTTTTGCTGCCGCTCACGCAAACAGTTGACGAATTTCCTATGATGTTTTCAGAGATATCTTGATATTATTTTCAATGTTTGAAGCATGTTTTATACACTCATCACTAAAAAATGACACTTCTCCTCCTTATAAAACAATATATTATTAATCAGAAATATTTCAAAAACTAGCAGAGATAGACCAAAATGGTTTATATAAAATTGATAGAGGATGAAAATCTGTGTCTGATGGTGTAATAATTATTAATATACAATTCCATTTAAAAAGTCGAGATATCAATTTTTGAAAAATCTCAAATTTAATGGTCCATATCATGAAGTTTTTTCAATGCTCTAAAATAAAGTTTGCAATGTAGCAGCTATCTCCTTTTGTGTTTAATACAACAGTCAAAACCGCAACTATCTAATTTAATTTCCGAAATATCATAATTTCTTTAAAGCACTGGAAACGTCAAATTTCTTGAAAAATGACAAATTACGACGGAACAGTACGTCTTAAGTCCAAAGAGTTATGAACAAAGTGACCCTAAAATTCAATAAGAATTAAAAAATGCAATAATATACAGGGTGTTCCATTTATTTAATTCCATTATAACCGGAAGTTCACCATTTTTGAAAATAATTTTAAGATATGCAGCTTATAAATTAGACCAACTTTTATACTTAGCAGTTTTTTCGTATTTCTAAAGGTAGTGAAGTTATGGAAGAAATTCGCTAGCAAACATTGTGTACAAGATGTCCCAATAATGCCGCGGCAGAGTTTTGTACCTTTATTATGCATTTTAGAGAAAAAATGTAAAAGCAAGGTCACTTTAAATGATGCTTTACCGTTTTTCCTCCCGACTTCCAAATTCCACCCCAATGTGGAGAACTAGGAGGAATAAAAAAATAAAATTCCATAAAATCCCTTTATCATCAGCATGATCATGAATCTGTGAACTACTTTCACTATCTTAAAATAGTCTATAAGGATCATACAGTTCATTGCGAGCACCTCGAAAATTTGTACCTTTGCACAACCCTCTTCGACTAATAAATCTGTCGATTGCATTTAGAAATGTTTTCTTTGTAACCACACTGCTGCAATTGGCGAGAAGACAAAATGCCACCTTGTATCTTTTTGAACATCATTTATTAATAACAATATCAACGAAAACAACAATAAAATATTGCTCTCAATTATTAAAAAAAAATTAAGTAAAAATATCAATACTATCGAGAATCAAAGTATATTTCCTCCTTCGACAAAAATGAGGATTAAAAATTTAAAAAAAAGCTATTGCGTGTTTTTAAACCTATAAATATCTACGTGTGTATACGGCAAGTTCTTTGTCTTATTTTCTATCCTTATTGTCTTCATCTTACTACGAAAATTCAATTTTTTAAAGACCCTTGTTGAAATAAACTATTTTAGGACATTTGCCCTCCGTGCTCTTCTTAATTCTTTCCGCAGCACTCGGCTCGATAAATTCTAAAGTTGACAGCTTCACCGCACTGAAACGGGCAAGATTAAACTGGAAATTGCACAAAGGAAAAGCTTACCATCTTTGAGGAAACAAAGCGCACGCAGTTGGTACCATAAAAGACAAACTGCAATAATTATAAAATGATATCCAATCGTTTCAAACAGAAATGAAATGATACTAGTCGGAGAGCAAGAGCTCTGAATTCGACACATGGTATGCAACTTTCGAACATACAAAAACAGACGATGAGTTCTTACGTAAAAACACCTGACAAAACATATTTTTGAGGTCGCGATTCGATTTGGAATTGCCAAATTGAAGAAAATTGCATTTTTTCATTTTTCTTCTCAAATATGCTATTTTCGCACTTTTATTGTTTCTCCTTCTGCATATCTGTCACCCATTGTCGTACAAATTTGAAATTTTAGCATTAGGATAATGAAACTATCCGCTTTCTAACGCTGTACGAGAAAATAGTAATTGTTGTGATTTGACTGAAAAATTAATAAATATTCGAGGAAGAGTTGCCACTTTTGTGTCATTTACAGCGAAAAAGTGTGTATCGGGGTAACTTTTTTATTTTTGAAGATATACTTATACTATAAACGAGTAAATTGTAGCGCATAAAATGAGGATGTTTTTTTATTTTCAGTATTTTTTCATAAAATGCATAGTAAGTCAGAAAAAGTGTGTTAAACGTGAGTCATATGTCGCGCCCTGCGCGCGTTGTCGCGGACAAAAGCTGACTGCCGATGCCGTGCCAACGCCGTCGGAGTTTAGAGTTTTCATTTATTATTGAATTGAATTGAATTTATTTCCAAAGACACAAAATATACAATAACAAACAAACATTACAGTTATTGAAGGTGTATAGGAAATTGTCAAAATTTTCAAGCACAGTATTCATCCAAATTATATATACATCTCATCATAAGGTTCTCAGTCCGAAGACTGGTTGGACGCGTACCTCCATTCTTTTCTATCCTGAGCTAACCTACGCATTTCCCTAAAAGTAGAACATCCTACATCCCTAACTATTTGAGAGCAGTAGTCTAATCTAGGCCTACCCCTACCTCTTTTTATTCCTATCTCTGACTCTAGTATGTCACGAACTATTCCTTCGTGTCTTAGAAGGTGTCCTACCATCCTATCTCTCCTACTCTTTATTGTTTTCCATACCTTTCGCTTTTCCCCAACTCTTTCTAATACTTCCCTATTGCTAATCTTATCTATCCACGGTATCTTCATCATGCGTCTGTAGCACCACATTTCAAACGCTTCTACTCTTTTTCTATCCGCTTCTCCTATTGTCCAAGTTTCGCACCCGTATAATGCCGTACTCCATACATACGACGTTAAGAGTCTCTTCCTAGTCTCTATATTAACCGTTCTCGAGCATAACAGTTGTTTCTTTTTGTTAAACGCAACTCGGCCCTGCTATATCATCCGCAAATCTGAGCATGTTAATAGTTTGGCCCTGTACATTGATCCCTGAGGCTGTTCTTTCCATAACAATATTAATCGCATCTTCGATATATAAGTTGAAAACTAGAGGTGACAATGCACATCCCTGTCTCACTCCCTTCCGGATATCTACTTCCCTTTGTTCCTGCTCACATTCTATAACTACCTTTTGCTCTTTGTAGAGATTATGTATTATTCTTCTGTCCCTGTATTTCATCCCTACCTTTCTCAGCACTTCGAACATCTTCCCCCATTTTACGTTGTCGAAGGCTTTTTCTAAATCTACAAATCCTATATAGACGCTCTTTCTCTTTTCTATCGTTTTTTCTATATTTACTCGTAAAGCTAGAATGGCCTCGCGCGTTCCTCTATTTCGTCTAAATCAGAACTGATCTTCTCCTAATATTTCTTCCGCCTTTTTCTCCATCCTTCTTTGCACAATTCTAGTTAAAATTTTTGACGCATGGGAAGTTAAACTGATAGTTCTAAAATTTTCGCATCTATCCGCGCCTTTTCTTTTTGGCAAAGCTACTATGATGTTCCGTTTGTAATCTTCTGGAATCTCGCCTGTCAGGTATATGCGACTAACTAATTTAAATAAACGATCTATTACCTCTTGACTTGCGCACTTTAAGATTTCTGCCTGCAAGCCATCTATACCTGGTGCTTTATTATTCCTTAAACTTTTTAGTGCTATCTCAAACTCTTCTCTCATTATAGGACTCCCTAGGTTATCCCCCTCTACACTGCTTTCGCTTTCTAATATATCTTGCACTTCCTGTCCCGCATATAAGTTTCCTAAATATTCTTCCCACCTATCTGCCTTCTCCCCTCTTCCGATTAGGATATCTCCTGCCTCATTTCTAATGTTTTTGGTACTAGATCCAATTTCTCTAAAATTTCTCCTGATTATTTTATATGCTTCATCAGTCTTTCCTACTTCGAACTTATCTTCCACTTCTTTGCATTTATTATCGATCCATTGCTCTTTCGCTTTCCTACATTTCCGAATAATTTCCCACTTGATCGCCTTATATCTTTGTTTCCCTATTTCATCTAACTTATTTTTATATTTTCGCCTTTCCTCTATTAGACTCACAATATGTTTTGTTATCCAGGGTTTCCTACTTTCATTCTGTTTATGACCCAAAATATCCCTAGCTGAGGAAACTAAACTATTTTTAATGCAATTCCATTCTGCCTCTATGTCCCTAACAATATTTCGTTTGTCTTTTTCTCGGACTTATTGCGCATATCATCATCTTTTAGTTTCTCTGGGTCAAGATACCTTCTTCCGCTTCTTTTTTTCAAAATCTTAAATTTAAGATTGGCTTTCATAACGACTATGTTGTGATCACTATCTATATCTGCTCCTGGATAACTTCTACAATCCCTAACTTGATTTCTAAATCTTTGCCTAACGAGAATGTAATCTATTTGATATCTCCCTAAGTCTCCTGGCATCTTCCACGTATAGCATCTCCTAACATGATGGTGAAATAGAGTGTTCGGGACCGTTAAGTTATGTTTATCGCAGAACTCTATCAGTCTAACTCCCCTATCGTTCCTATTGCCTAATCCAAAGGGGCCAACTATTCCGCCCTCTCGCCCTGTGCCTACGACTGCATTGAAATCTCCTGTAATTATTAAATTTTCGTGCCCTCTCACAAAATCTAGCACATATTCAATATCACTATAAACTGCCTCTACGACCTCATCACTGTAGTTAGAAGTGGGCATATATACCTGTATTATTACTGTTTTTACAGGTTTCGAATCTAACCTAACCATAACTACCCTGTCACTTTGCTGTAAGAAATTTTCTACACTCTGTCCTACTTTTTTCCGCATAACAATTCCTACTCCCGAATTTCCTCCTACAGATCCTGTGTGTATTACTCTAAAATCTCCGCTCCAGAAGTCTCCGGCTTCTGGCCATCGCACTTCACTGATACCTACTACGTCTAATGCTAACCTATCCATGTCAATTTTCAAATTCTCTAACTTCCCTACTTGTTTCATGCTTCTAACATTCCACGCTCCGACTCGTGAGATGTTACACTTATCATTTCTGATGACTCCCCCCGAAGCAGTCCCCGCCCGGAGATCCGAATGTGGGACTATTTTACCTCCGGAATATTTTACTCCAGAAGGTGCCATCATCATAAATTAAAGTACGCTGTACTAGGGATAAAATAATGTGGTGGTTTCCCGTTGCCTTCCACATCGCAGTAGTGTGTATCACAGTGCCATACCAACCCTCACGATCTCTGCCACTATGATTACTGAAAGAGCTGCTGCCCCCTTCCAGGGACTTGATTTAGTCTGGCTTCTCAAATAAAAACCCCTCCAATATGGTTAAACCTATGGTTCGGCTCTTTATATCATTGAAGCGCGCAAGCCATCCCACCCGTCCCAGTATTACTAGAATATACATCTATTAATTAGATAATCCTTAAGAGCTATCTTAAATTTATTAACATTTCCAATGCTACTTATTTGTTTAGGTAATCTATTATATAAGCGTACCCCTAAACACTGTGGTGAATTCCTCCCCAAATCCAACCTACAAAATGGCACTCTCAGATCTTCACTTTGCCTAGTACTATAATTATGTACCTCGCTGTTTGTAGTGTACTTATCTCTACTGCTGTGTACATAAATACAAAGTTGGTATATAAATGTTCCCGTAACAGTTAAAATTCTGTAACACTTAAAATACTCTCTACAAGAATCCAAGCTGGACAGACCCGCCATGCACCTAACAATCCTTTTCTGACATATAAATACATCATTCACATTTGAAGAGGCACCCCAAAAACTTAAACCGTATGAAAGTCTTGAACCAACCAAAGCATGATACAAGTTGATCATCTGTGCTATTGTCAACACACTCTTTAGACCACGTAACAACCAGCAAATAGAATTCAGCTGACTAATAAGTTTACTACAATGATCTCTCCAACTCAGAGTCTCGTCGATGTAAATATCCAAAAACTTGACAAGGGTAGTCCTACCCAAATCTCCGTTATGCACATTGAGATTCACAGTTAGGTCTCTCCTAGTCTGGTAAGTATGAAATCTTAAATATTCAGTCTTATTCACATTAAAGTACAATGAGTTATCACAAAACCAACTCATCAACTCCCCAAGACATTTGTTACACCTTTCCTGAACCTTATCACTGCTCTTACCAGATATTATTAGAGATGTGTCATCTGCATAAATTGTACATGACACATCTCCACCAAGTTGGCTATCCATGTCATTCACATAGAGTAAAAGCAGTACTGGCCCCAATACTGAGCCCTGAGGGACACCAACATCAATAGCCACACTGCCCGAGCTGACTACTTGAACTACTCCCTTGTACTCATTTTTCACTGTTACATATTGAGAACGCCCGGTTATAAAAGAACATATCCAATCATTAGATACCCCCCTAATTCCATATCTCTCCAGTTTCTCCAATAATCTTGCATGGTCGACACAGTCAAAAGCCCTGCTAAGATCACAGAAGATCCCAACGGGGCTCTCCCCTGCATCGATATATTTTATTATGCAATCATAAAGAGAATGAATTGCTGTATTTGTCGATTTACCTGCTTGAAACCCATGTTGGTTAGACATCAAGATATTAAATTTCTTTAAGAAGGATTGTAATCTATCCAGAAAACAGTATTCAAATATTTTTGAGAAACCGGATGATACTGTCACTGGTCTATAATTGCATATACTTTGAGTGTCGCCCTTTTTATGAAGTGGTAATACACTTGAATTTTTTAATGTTCTAGCGAAATGACCCCTTTCAAGTGACAAATTCACAATAAAAAGCAAAGGTTTTATTATTACCGGGATCGATCTTTTTATTAAAAAAGGCGGAACATCATCCCGACATGCAGAATATTTGTTTTTTAATTTAGTTTTTAAAAGACCCAACAATTCAGTTTCTGAAAAAGCAGTCAAAAACATTGTATCATTATTTATAATATTCTTGTGTAAATAATCTTTCTTGTCTGCGCGTGGAATCTGCTTAATTACCTCCAGAGGTGCTTCTTTAAAAAAATTATTAAATAGATCTGCTACCAAAAGAGGATCTTCAACAATAATATTTTCATTTTTAACCACAATGTTTCTATGTTTCACTTTTTTGTTTGATAACATGTTAATAACTTGCCAAGATGTTTTACCTGGATTATCTGAATCATTGATTATTCCCTGATAAAAACTTTTCTTTGTATCATCAATCAATTTAAAATGTGATCTTCTCTCTGATTTATAAAGATCCAACAAATCCGGATATGCTCTTTTCAACCGTGCCAAATCCTTCAATCTATTGCTTGAAAGTTTAACATCATTATTTACCCATTTTTTGTTACAATTCTTTAACAATACTTTTCTTATTGGAAAATACAAGTTAAAATAATAAAGAAAAGATTCATAAAAACAATCAAAAGCCTCCTCAACATTGTCTCTTTCATAAACTAAATTAAATGTGTGTAGGGCATTTTTCTTAAATCATTATATGGTCATTTCAATAAAACAAAACTTTTTAATGTTTTTCACAGGTTTAATCGTTACGTACAATATTGTTTCGACTTCAAAGGTGCTTACAAAACAAATCTTAAAACTAAAGCAGTGCCTTATACATATACAGTATTCCATTTTATTTTCGTGTGGTGGGGTAAGATTGCTTCTATGATTGATGAATGGTTAAATTCCAACTGGTCATTTGTTATCTGTTGATCTAATTTAATGGCTTTGCAAATTTCAAAACTTTCCACTTAATTTAATGTTCTACCTTTAGATCCTTATATAATATTTTAAAATCACTTTCGACAAAATTATGATTGTTTACAATATGTACAATGTTCCCAAAAACCCGTCCTGTTTGAATTGTTGGCAATAGACTTTATGTTCTTTCAGTATCATTGCAATTTAACTGAGAAACACCACTTTTATCTCCTGTGTTTCTTTTTTCTTTATTATTGACCAATAATGAACTTAAATTTCTTTTATTTAAGCAAACCGGGTTTTGATCAAGTTTGCTTAGAAATTAGATCAATAGACAACAAATGACCAGTTGGAATTTAACCATTCACCAATCATAGAAGCAGTCTTACCCCACCACACGAAAATAAAATAGAATACTGTATGTAAGGCACTGTTTTAGTTTTAAAATTTGTTTTGTAAGAACCTTTGATGATGACCTAGTAAGTCGAAACAATATTGTCGATAACGATTAAATTCGTTGAAATATTCAATATGTTCCACCAAATGTCAAGCGAGAACAGAGTGAAATTCATTACATGTATGGTCGTCCAGAATTTACCGGCAGTATGGACCATTTAACAGCACATTTGTTTCCAAGATGCAAAACAGGTAAGTAAGCAAACGAATATCAGTAAGGTACCTATTTATTACAAAACAAATTTCGCTTCTTAGGGATTTACCACCCACCGAAAACACGTTTCGTTTTCATGTCCTCAGGACGTATGTATTTGCAGTCCGTCGTTTACAAAACTGCATACCTAGTTCGACCAAAACTATCAAGGTCCGGTTTTTCAAAGAATCCAACACCGGATTAAGTCTGACACCGGCTTCGTTGCTATGATACCGGCTTTCTGATTGATTGTATCATAGCAACGAAGCCGGTGTCAGACTTAATTCGGTGTTTCTTTGAAAAACCGGGCCCAAATCTTTTGGAATTTGGGTGGTGCATGAAAGAAAACGGTAGCGTAATGCCAATCATGACCACAATAAGTGCGAAACCAGATTTTGTAAACATAACACCATTTTGCAAATGTGAATATTTCAATAAATTGTAGCACAGCCTGTATTTGTTTAAAAGCTAATGTACTGTGTTCCATAAGCTGTTTTTGTGAAGGAAAATGTACGTATATCGAATAATAAAAATGTATTTATTCTGTAAGTACAAATTAAAAAAAATAAGAACAGTTCTCATTGAAGTTCTCCACGCGACCCAGGAGACATCGTAGCGCGTACAACGCTCGACTTTATTAACCTTTTATGACCGCCAAACTTTTACCAACAACATTCTTTTGTTTTTTATAAATTAATTCAGACCTTAAACTATATTTGACTCGCTTATATTATTACTCTATCTCCAATAATAAAAAAGTTACCTCGATACCAACTTTCTCAATGCAGTTACTGAAAAATCCATGGGATCTGCGACGAAAATATTATTTTTCTACCATATCTTTACACATTAGTGCACATTTATGTATGGCAATGGATTCGGCATATTTCAGACTATATGTATGCAAAGTTTTAAACCGATCCAATTGTTACAGACAAAGATATAGAATGGGAAATATAAAATAATGTATTTCCGAGAAATTTTGTAAAAATATGATAAAGTTCGATTTTTTTCAGTTTCGCAATCCCGAATCGATTCGCGACCTCCAGAATCGAATTCAGCAGGTCATTTTACATGAGAATTCGACATCAGTTTTTGTATGTTCGCAAGTTGCATACCCCACTTTTATTTTGCATATTTCGAACGTCCTGCTCTCCGACTATACTTACAAGCACCCTACGCCCATCACTTGAATAGGCGCGTGCAAGGGCTTAATTTTCTTCATCCACTCCTGTTTCTCCAATCTCTCCATGATAACTGGTAAGATTAACATTCCGGGAGCGCACATGCTGATTCGAGAGAAAATCACTTGAGATATGCCTTTGACTGCGGCAAATTTAGAATGTCCTACAACATTACCGTCTTCATCCTGTACGTCGACCCCGTATAATATTTCTGTTTGTCTCATCAGGGGAATGTTTACACAATTCGCAGCTGCCACTGCGGCAAATGGCACGTATCGCTGTGAACAGGAAGTGTGTTATGTTTCTTTCGACGATTTTGTTTGCCGAAAAACAAATATTCAACTTCTCTAACCTGTACGAAAGGACTGCCATGTTTTGTCCAATAAGCTTTGCAACCAAGGGCCGTAATCATAGCAGAAGTAGTAGCGGACACGTACGCGATGCCTAACTGAGTAGTCGTGATCGGAGACTTAGCATTTCGGTTTGTGTAATTCACTAAAGCGTTAAACGACTGATTCACCCATTGCCAAAAGACTACCGCAAATGGAGTACTAAAAATTATACGAAAAGTATTTCAGCGATTTCGAGCCCAGCAGATTACTAATCCAACACACTATTCATTCAGTTACAAGAGCATTCAGAAGAATGGTGAAGAAAGAATGTATATTAAAAACTTACCGATACCACTGCAACATGGCGCCAGTGATAAGCATCCCTCCCGGGAGCTGAAAAGACATCCTACCGAAAACATTCTGCAATTCTCCACTATCCGGATGAAACGCACTTTCGTACAACTTTTTAGCATAAATTATTTGTTCTACCGTTGTGCCTGGGGGCTCACTGCCTTTCCTGTACTGCTCCACAAGAGTTCTGGCTTCGTACAACGTTTTCTCACGCACGAAACAAGACCTAGGGTCTGTGACCCACAGGAAATGCTTGAATCTGCCAACGAAACTTCGCTGGTCCCATAATGGTGCGTCTACATTCAACCTCTCTGGCATAGTTGCTGAAAACAATTCGATAATAAATCAACACGAACACGGGCCAAAGTACACGGCAAATTTTTTCCAAAATTTTTCCGTGCGCTTCTAATCGCGACGGAAAATTTATTATTTACTTACCCAGATCGTCGTAAAATGAGTTACGAAACCTAGGAGCTCGTTATTTTGAGTTATAAGTCCCCAGGCACAATTAATACTTGTACGAAATAATTAAAATTATTGTGGATAAGAAGCCATTTTCAAAATATTTGTTTTTTTTCGCTTTTGAGGTTATCTGTCAACTCGCTGTCACCGTCTGGACAGTGATGGAATCAGTCCATTAAAGAAATTAAAATTCTTTATTTAATTTCATTTATGGGACAGCTTCAACTGTCTTATGTGTGCAAAAAGTAACATGAAAATGGGACTTTTCATAAAATTTTAAAATAATGTAAAAATAGACCCCACAAGTGTGACGTCATCAGAAGGTAGGTGACTCAGAATTCAAACAAACAAACAAACAAACAAATGTGCCATACTAACGTACAATACTAAAATAATTATATTGCAAAAGTTAGCTTAAGATGGTTTGCAAATGACTGCACTTCTGCGTACTCGGTGCCCTCTCCTTCAAAATATCCGATACGACCCTGGCTCTGGAGAAAAATCTTAAAATCGTGTCAGGCGATTTTGCTTTTGAATTAAAAGTCTGGATTTGATAAATAAACCAATGCAATCCAAAGAAAAAATGTAATTAAAATTATTTCATTAGTCATTACTTTTCCAAATCGTTTATAGCGACATCTATTGATGACAGGAGAATAGTAGATTAGAATTTAGTTTTTAAAAACTAATGGGAATAATAAAACTTGAATTCCAAGAAATTAGAGTCATTATAAAGCAATTAAATATACGATATAGTATTTTATACAAGGAAAATGATTAAATTTGACGGTTATTAAAGCCCATTATTTCGTATTTCCCAATCGCAGCTAACTTCGTGTTATGCGGCATTTAAATCGCTTCGTAGTTTTTGTATGACGAATTTTGAGTTTTTTTCAATAATAAAACGTATCAATTTCAGCGGAATTCAGTGCGTAATGAATCAAAAATTCATTCTAGTTATTTAGGTAATTAATTCATCGTACTGTTTTCAATTAATTTCCGTCCTCACAAATATGGCGGACGTTGAAAATAATAAAGGGATGTCGGACGTAACTGACATAACACTTCTGAAAAGGACGAGAATTTCTGTTTTTGTCGACGAAGCACTGCCAGATATTTTAGTAGTGTCCTACGAAATTGGTGTTAGGATTTTCAAAGGAGTCCTTTTGGATTCCACCAAAAGGTAAGCTGATAAAAATTGGGTACTTAGCTTGTTGATATTGAATCGTGGGGGGCCCTGAAAGATTACGATTTTTGATCATAATTCGAAGTAAATGGGGATTATTATGTTCTGAATAGTCTCGTATGGTTTAAGTTATGTATTTATTGAGCTTGTTTTTTTAAATAAAGCAAATATACGAGGGAATTTTGATATATTCTTAGCCAAAGCAATTTTTAACAGTAGGCTAATAATATGTCAATATCCCCTCATATTCAATTTTTTTAATTGCAGAAATTTACCTTGTGGAGTGAACACTTTAAACCCAGCATTTAATGTTAAATCGAACGCAGATGACGATGTATTATACTCGGTTAATCAGAGATTTGCTTACACAGACCCTCGCAACACGAAGAAAAAGAACATACAGATTCCTAGTAAATATAAGAATAGTAAGATGACCGTTAGGTTACGCCCTCGACAAGTTTTGTGTTCCAAATGCAAAGGAATTTGCAACGAGAACTCGGAGAATGTTTCGAGGAAGAGAAAAGCTTCGGAAACGGTGCAGTTGCCTCCAGTTAAAAGGAGTGCGAATGCCCCTGTTACCCGGTCTGCGTACAGCGAGTTGTGTAACAAGAAAAAATTAGAAACGCAGATGATGCTTATACCGAAACTGTCCCGTTTAAAGCCGCAAGAAATTTCGAACGCACTAAGCGGGAACGTAAACAAATTAAACATCGTTAAGAAACCTTTATCACCTACTAATAACGACAACATTAAATGTGTAAATGGCTCCCCCGAAGTAGAAAACACTCCGACGCACGAGTTTTCCGATCAGAATTTCGAACATTCCGAAAACCATTCCGAATTAACGCAAGAAGCACCCACGCAATCGAAAATACCAAATAAATCCATAAAACGGATCTTGAGGAAAAAGCGTTCCATCGGTTCGATGGAGGATTTGTGGGATGAAAGCTGTTTCGAAGAGAACAAAAATAACAATAACAGTATGACTAACGAGCAACCAATTAATACAACTAGTACTAGGACGATTAAAATATGTTACGGGCCTCAAGGCGAAGGAACAGTACTTAAAATACCTGCACACATAGATGTAAATGAAGATAGCGAGGAAAATGTCAATGTGAAGCAAGAAAAGAGCGTTAAAATCAAAGCTAACGATACGAAAGCTGCTCGCAGAGCTCTGAAACGAGCGAAGAAGGAAGCCAGGAGAAAAGTGCTGTTAGGGGGATCCCCTTGTTATTCCCCTAGATACGCCCTGAGTATTTCTTCGCCTCGATACACAATTGGTAGTGCCTCGCCTAGACACGGCTTAGGAAATAATTCGCCGAGATACGTCTCCACTTCTGAAGTTAAAATGCCGAGGAAAAGAAAGCATAAAATGAAACACAAGAAGAAACATAGGGAAGATAGGAAGCACAAAGAAGAAGAGGTAAGATCAAATTCTATTTGCTATTCATTCTATTGTTTTCTCTGTTATTAAATAAATAAATTATTTTGTTAATGGCAGAAAATCAATTTTACAAAAAAATAAGTAGACCGTGCCATACTGAAATGAAACATTAACCAAGACAAATCACAATCTCTTGATTAGGGAATGCATACCCATTTGAAAAACAGATCCAGATACCCAATTTAAATACCCACGTACCCTAAAATAATGGCCAGATTATTAGTTTTCTGAAAACTACAGAATTTTTATAGCCCAGTCAAATGGTGGTTTTCCCATAACAAAATTGCGGAAGTTTTTTTCTCAGCGGTTCTATATAATAATAATAATAAACGACTTTATTCGTGACCATCCCAATACAGACATTATAAAGAAAAACGCACATATTCATAGCGGCCGCCGAAACGGCGAAGTTCAGTGCCACACCATTGGCGACACTGCTCTTCCACTTAACCGTTATAATCCGGAAATTTGATTTTGATTTATCAATATATACTATATTTTGTTGCACACAAAGTCAAAATTACTAATAAATTAATATTCAGGTAAAGCTACAATTCATTAAAGGAAAGAAAATAAAAGACCGTACTCAATGTTGCTGAAAAATTATAAAAGTTGCCTTTTGATTTATGACTGAAGAAGAAAATATTTCAAAGAAGATTTGAATTTTGGGAGAGTCAAGCGTTTAAATATATCAGGAACCGAATTATATACCTTTGATACAGTATAAGAGAAAGATCTTTCATAAAAGTAATGCTTGTGTGAAGGTATCAGAAGCAAATGCTTTCGGCGCACATTTATATTATGCACATCAGTCCTAAATCTTATCCCGTCATAAAGGTATGGTGGAGTTTCCATAATAATAAGTTTATGAAACAAACAGGCAGAGTGCAGATATCTTCTAGATTTCATGTCTAACCAAGGAATGCATTTTAATTTATAACTTATATGCTCTCTCCTGCGTATTCCAAAAATCAGTCTCAAACAGGCATTCTGAGCAACTTGTATTCTTCTAATATCATTGCTTGATAAGCATGGGCCATATACAGTGTCTGCAAAATTAAAATGAGATAACACTAACGTTTCACAAAGCAAAATTTTAATTTTATAGTTTATAATAGTTTATAGTTTTATAGTTTATAATATTTCTAATACCAAAAATTATTTTTAAATTGATATAGGCCTTTTGAATTAAATTAGTCACGTGCTGAGTGAATCGTAATCTTGAGTCAAAAATTACTCCCAAGTTTCTCGCAGAATCTGTAAATAATAATGGTTGGCCCTGTATTGTTAAAAACATTCTATCAATCACGTCATTACGTAACCCAATATTCGACGATCTACCAAACAAGATTGCCTTACATTTATTTGGATTGATGATAAGAGAATGTTTTGCGGATACGTCACAAAAATTGCTTAAATCGGAATTAATTTGGCGACAGGCTTCATCCACATCACCAACTGCAAGCGAATAGTGCAGCTGAGTATCATCAGCATATAAATGGTACTGGCAGTGCTCAACAGAAGTAATAAGAACAGATGTATACAAACTGAAAAGTAGTGGGCCTAATATAGATCCCTGAGGAACACCACAACTAACGCTGCCAGGATCAGAGAGGATCGACCCAACCCTAACCATTTGCAATCGATTTAAAAAATAGTTCGAAAATAATTTTAACGCACTTTGACTGAGACCAACATAATGAAGAATAGAAAGTAAAATCGTATGATTAATAGTGTCAAATGCCTTGGAGAAGTCCAATAGAATCAATACCGACAGTCTACCCTGGTCAAGTGACGACAAGATATTATCCATCACACTGAGCAGAGCAGTCTCACATGAGTAACCGTCCCTGAAACGAGACTGCGTCAACGGCATTATCTTAAACCTCTCAACATGCTCCAAAAGCTGAGCGGCTATAACTTTTTCAAATATCTTTGCCAGAACTGGCAAAACACTGATCGGTCTAATGTCTTTATATTCTCGAGGGTTATTAATTTTTGGTAGAGGATTTATTATAGATATTTTCCAAGAATTCGGAAAGGATCCATCACCAATACAAGTGTTAACTATATGTGATATTATGGAAAGAATTACAGGTAAACTATACTTAATTAAGGATATTGTTATGTCATCATGACCAGCTGCATTAGATTTAATAGAATTAATTATTTCTAAAATTTTATCGTCTGTCATCATCATAAGGTTCTCAGTCCGAAGACTGGTTGGACGCGTACCTCCATTCTTTTCTATCCTGAGCTAACCTACGCATTTCCCTAAAAGTAGAACATCCTACATCCCTAACTATTTGAGAGCAGTAGTCTAATCTAGGCCTACCCCTACCTCTTTTTATTCCTATCTCTGACTCTAGTATGTCGCGAACTATTCCTTCGTGTCTTAGAAGGTGTCCTACCATCCTATCTCTCCTACTCTTTATTGTTTTCCATACCTTTCGCCTTTCCCCAACTCTTTCTAATACTTCCCTATTGCTAACCTTATCTATCCACGGTATCTTCATCATGCGTCTGTAACACCACAGTTCAAACGCTTCTACTCTTTTTCTATCCGCTTCTCCTATTGTCCAAGTTTCGCACCCGTATAATGCCGTACTCCATACATACGACTTTAAGAGTCTCTTCCTAGTCTCTATATTAACCGTTCTCGAACATAACAGTTGTTTCTTTTTGTTAAACGCAACTCGGCCCTGCGCCATTCTCTGTTTTATATCTTTAGTGCTCCTACCGTCTTGGGTTATTTTACTTCCTAAGTAGCAGAAATCCGCGACCTCCTCTATCTTCTCATTTCCTATTTGTATTTCAATTTTAGTTCTATTTTCACTCCATCTACATACCAAAATTTTAGTTTTCTTTTTATTGATTTTCATGCCGTAGCCCTGTGTCAAAACTGCTTCCATTTCATTCAAAGCCGCTCCTAATTCTTCTTTGCTAGATGCTAACACTGCTATATCATCCGCAAATCTGAGCATGTTAATAGTTTGGCCCTGTACATTGATCCCTGAGGCTGTTCTTTCCTTAACAATATTAATCGCATCTTCGATATATAAGTTGAAAACTAGAGGTGACAATGCACATCCCTGTCTCACTCCCTTCCGGATATCTACTTCCCTTCGTTCCTGCTCACATTCTATAACTGCCTTTTGCTCTTTGTAGAGATTATGTATTATTCTTCTGTCCCTGTATTTCATCCCTACCTTTCTCAGCACTTCGAACATCTTCCCCCATTTTACGTTGTCGAAGGCTTTTTCTAAATCTACAAATCCTATATATACGCTCTTTCTCTTTTCTATCGTTTTTCTATAATTACTCGTAAAGCTAGAATGGCCTCGCGCGTTCCTCTATTTCGTCTAAATCCGAACTGATCTTCTCCTAATATTTCTTCCGCCTTTTTCTCCATCCTTCTTTGCACAATTCTAGTTAAAATTTTTGACGCATGGGAAGTTAAACTGATAGTTCTAAAATTTTCGCATCTATCCGCGCCTTTCCTTTTTGGCAAAGCTACTATGATGTTCCGTTTGTAATCTTCTGGAATCTCGCCTGTCAGGTATATGTGACTAACTAATTTAAATAAACGATCTATTACCTCTTGACCTGCGCACTTTAAGATTTCTGCCTGCAAGCCATCTATACCTGGTGCTTTATTATTCCTTAAACTTTTTAGTGCTAGCTCAAACTCTTCTCTCATTATAGGACTCCCTAGGTTATCCCCTTCTACACTGCTTTCACTTTCTAATATATCTTGCACTTCCTGTTCCGCATATAAGTTTCCTAAATATTCTTTCCACCTATCTGCCTTCTCTCCGCTTTCGATTAGGATATCTCCTGCCTCATTCCTAATGCTTTTGGTACTAGATCCAATTTCTCTAAAATTTCTCCTAATTATTTTATATGCTTCATCAGTCTTTCCTATTTCGAACTTATTTTCCACTTCTTTGCACTTATCGTCGATCCATTGCTCTTTCGCTTTCCTACATTTCCGAATAATTTCCCACTTGATCGCCTTATATCTTTGTTTCCCTATTTCATCTAACCTATTTTTATATTTGCGCCTTTCCTCTATTAGACTCACAATATGTTTTGTTATCCAGGGTTTCCTACTTTCATTCTGTTTATGACCCAAAATATCCCTAGCTGAGGAAACTAAACTATTTTTAATGCAATTCCATTCTTCCTCTATGTCCCTAACAATATTTTCGCCCGCGCCCTTTAGTACCTCGTTTGTCTTTTTCTCGAACTTATCGCGCGTATCATCATCTTTTAGTTTCTCTGGGTCAAGATACCTTCTTCCGCTTCGTTTTTTCAGAATCTTAAATTTAAGATTGGCCTTCATAATAACTATATTGTGATCACTATCTATATCTGCTCCTGGATAACTTCTACAATCCCTAACTTGATTTCTAAATCTTTGCCTAACAAGAATGTAATCTATTTGATATCTCCCTAGGTCTCCTGGCATCTTCCACGTGTAGCGTCTCCTAACATGATGGTGAAATAGAGTGTTCGCGACCGTTAAGTTATGTTTATCGCAGAACTCTATCAGTCTCACTCCCCTATCGTTCCTATTGCCTAATCCAAAGGGACCAACTATTCCGCCCTCTCGCACTGTGCCTACGACTGCATTGAAATCTCCCATAATTATTAAATTTTCGTGTCCTCTCACAAAATCTAGCACATGTTCAATATCACTATAAACTGCCTCTACGACCTCATCACTGTAGTTAGAAGTGGGCATATATACCTGTATTATTACTGTTTTTACAGGTTTCGAATCTAACCTAACCATAACTACCCTGTCACTTTGCTGTAAGAAATTTTCTACACTCCGCCCTACTTTTTTCCGCATAACAATTCCTACTCCCGAATTTCCTCCTACAGATCCTGTGTGTATTACTCTAAAATCTCCGCTCCAGAAGTCTCCGGCTTCTGGCCATCGCACTTCACTAATACCTACTACGTCTAATGCTAACCTATCCATCTCAATTTTCAAATTCTCTAACTTTCCTACTTGTTTCATGCTTCTAACATTCCACGCTCCGACTCGTGTGATGTTACACTTATCATTTCTGATGACTCCCCCCGAAGCAGTCCCCGCCCGGAGATCCGAATGTGGGACTATTTTACCTCCGGAATATTTTACTCCAGAAGGTGCCATCATCATAAATTCGAAGTACGCTGTACTAGGGATAGAATAATGTGGTGGTTTCCCGTTGCCTTCCACATCGCAGTAGTGTGTATCACAGTGCCATACCGACCCTCACGATCTCTGCCACTATGATTACTGAAAGAGCTGCTGCCCCCTTTCAGGGACTTGATTTAGTCTGGCTTCTCAAATAAAAACCCCTCCAATATGGTTAAACCTATGGTTCGGCTCTTTAGATCATTGAAGCGCGCAAGCCATCCCACCCGTCCCAGTATTACTAGAACTGCGTCAAGGTACAAGTCCTTTGGGTAGGACTGTAATAAATTTAAATTCCAAACACTCTGTTGTTAGACCTAATGCTTTCAATTCTTTCTTATTCCGGTTTTGATGGTAATTCAATTGAGTTTTTTGAAAACTACTTACATCATAGAAAGCAGCATGTGAAACTAAATAACACTTTATCTCTCGAAAGAACTTTGATTAGAGGTGTCCCTCAGGGTTCTATCCTTGGGACTCTTCTGTTCTCCATATACGTCTCTGATCTTTATTCTTGTTTACGGAATTGCAGGGTACACTGTTACGCAGATGATACCCAGCTATATTATTCCTTTAATTCGTCAAACATATTACCAGCTGTTTCAGCAATTAACACAGATTTGGAATTGTTATTACAGGCATCTCTTGATCACAGTCTAGTTATTAATCCGGAAAAATCTAACCTACTTTTATTCTGCAAGTCTTCTATTCGTAATGAACTATTAAATAATTTCAATATTACTATGAATAACATAAGATTGGATTGTGTACAGGAGGTGAAAAACTTGGGAATTATTCTAGATACTGAGCTGCGTTTTAAGTCACATATCTCTAGCTGCGTCAAGAAGTCGTTTGCTGCACTTAAATTAATTTATTCAAATAAAAATATATTGACTAAACATACAATTCGAATACTTTGCGATTCTCTAGTGTTGTCTCATTTTTCATACTGTGATATACTTTATAATTCCTGCATTGATGAGCAAACCAAGCAGAAAATCCAGTTAGTGCAGAATGCGTGTACTAGGCTGATTTGTGGTGTAAGAAAGTATGAACATATAAGATCAAGGAAATAGCTTGGTTAAATATGGCTAATCGGCGGATGCTACATACTGTTTGTTTCTATCATAACATCATTGCTACTCAATTACCTTCCTACTTGCACCAGAAAATTCTGTATCGAACTGATATACATAATTTAAACACGAGACGAAAATCCTTAATTACACCTCCATTACATAGAACTACCTTTTTTGAACGATCATTTACGTACAACATTAGTAGAGTTTACAACTTAATACCTCGAGAAATTAAATTATTTAATCATACCAAATTTAAGCTGAAAATGTTCCAAATACTGTTAGAGAAGCAATAGCGCCTATGTCTAAATCTATTCAGGTAAAGGCTGTATCAACTTCTTGCATCGTTCTTGTGAATCTAAATTTTTCCAGTAGATTGGTTGATTCTATTGTCCTTGTCGTTTTTCACATAGATGTTTTTTTTTTTTCCTTTCTTTATTTGATTACGTTAAATAAGTCCTCCTTTGTGTCTGTCTGTCCTCTTGGTTAAGTGGAAGAACATCTTGTATGTATTTCGTTTACATACAAGATGAACTTCGCCTTTTGGCATAGTAACTGCGAGCGGGTTATTCAATACAATGTTTTTTTTTTCCTTTACAATGTATGTAGATATGCTATGCCAATAAAGACGGTATTATTATTATTATTATTATTATTATCCAAGTAATTGTTCAAAATTCGTGGATCAGGGACAAAATTTGTGTTATTAGATTTAAGAAAATAGTTATTAAGATCATTTGGGGAACCAAGATGTGATGGTATCGGGATTATTTGCTTCTTAACATTTGCACCAAGAGATCTTAGTTCCTTAAAAATTTGGGTCTTGCCAGCTCCAGCAAACTGATATTCCAAATAAGCTTTCTTTTCTCTTGCCACAGTTGAAGTCACTAAATTGCGAAAAGATTTATAATAGTCCCAGTGACCAGGATATTTAGATCTTTTGTAACGAATTAATGCTTTATCTCTCAATTTTATCATATATCGCAGATTATCGGTAAGCCACGGAGCACGTTTCTTCGTTATCCAGGAAGTAACAACAGGAGCATGTTTATTGAACACTGCCAGCAAATTACTATTCAGAAATAATATTTTTTCCTCAACCAAAGGCTGACCATAAACCGGTGCCCAACTCACAGCCGGCAGGTCAAGCAAAAAGTCACTGTAATTAAAGCTGTTAAAGCTGCGGTACCTAATAAATTTTGGCCCGTCGGACCCCAAGCTAGAAAACAATTCACAGCCAACAACAGCATGGTCAGAAATATTTAGAGAGTGGTCTACAACTACATTTTTAACTGCCACATCATGAGAGACCAAGATGTGGTCAATAAGAGTAGCTGCAGAAAGACATAGTCTTGTTGGTTCATCCACTACCTGTCTAAGACTGAATGATTCAAGCAATTCAACATACCTCCGAACGTAAGGTACATCAGGCGCCAACATGTCCAAGTTGATGTCCCCCAAACATACAAAAAAGTCACACATGGTCAGCACAGCAACATTGAGGCGCTCAAATTCTATACAGAATTCATTATAATTTTTCAACGATGAAGGTCTATAAATTGTACATAGAAAAATAGTAGTATTATTAAAATTCAAACTTAATAAAAGGTACTCAAAAGAATTGAAAATGAAATTTAGGTTGTCTTGCTCAAAATGAATATTTCTATTGACATACATGCACACACCTCCCCCTCTAGCCCCTCGATCATTGCTAACAACAGTAAAGTTATCGCCCAATGATATGGCACGGTCAGGAACACCCGGATTCAGCCATGTCTCAGCAACCGCTATTAGATCACAATCAGCATTCTGAAAATAATTCCTAAATACGTCAAATTTATTCAATAAAGACTTCACGTTTATGTGGGCTACCTTCATTGGTACAAAATATAAAGAACAAAATAACAATAATTAAAAGTGCAAAAAAAAAATCTGGGCCTACCCCTACCTATTTTTATATTTGCGCCTTTCCTCTATTAGACTCACAATATGTTTTGTTATCCAGGGTTTTCTACTTTCATTCTGTTTATTTTTGTTTGTTTTAGTTTAATCTTGTGATATTATAGCACCAGTTGTTAAATAAACATCATTATATTATAAGCAAAGGTTTACACAACAGTGTGAGCTTGGTGTACCTGCATCGGGACCCATTTTGCCACAGAAAACAATCAATTTGCCAATTATTGAGGCACAAAACACCTTTACAGCAAGCGGCGGATGGTTTCATCAATGGAAAAAAGCCGTATTCTTACATATATATTTTATTTATTTTTATAAGATATGACTTAGGTATAGTGGACAACCACTACCGGGAATGCAGTCTCACACCCCGTTCTCTGAAGAAAAAGACTTGGCAATCGTAGTTTGAGTCAAATTGCTACCATCTTGTAATCATAAAAATTCCCCTCAAGTTTTACTTTAAATGTGAGAGCAGTGTGATGAATACAATAAGTACACTAGAAAATTTTGTTCCAGGTCAGTTCGACCCAAGAGGAAACTGCCAAAGAACAATGCCTAACCCAAAAACTGTCCATAAACTTAAAACGCTTAAATAACACTTACACATCATGCCAACCAACGTCAGAAAAATCGGAAGAAAACCATTCAAGCTCCGACGAACACAACGAGCAAGTTCCGAATTTCCCCCCTTCGAACCCACCGCTGCTGCTGCGCGTCAACTCGCAGACCATGTCCAGCGCCCCCTCCGCTGATGGTACGTATTTTATTTTGTGTTCCGCTTCGATCTTTGCGTAAACCTCATTTGCCATAGTGTGCGTTTTATGTTGTAAAATGTGGTGTTTGTGTTAGGTGGACGTTTGGTAGTGGGTGACGTGGTCTGGGGCAAGATTTTAGGCTTTCCCTGGTGGCCAGGTAAAGTCTTGGCCATCACAAATGTGGAAAATCAGGGGCCCCAAGCTCACGTTTCCTGGTACGGATCGCCAACTTCATCGCTCATGCAGTGTGATCAGTTGTGTCCATATTTGGAAAATTTCAAAGTAAATTTTGCGAAATCTGGATCAATTTGTCTTAGTAATGTGTATTTTTGACGTCAGGTTCGATATAATAAAAAGAAAAGGGGGCCGTACAAAGAAGCGATTAAACAGGCTACGACGGAGGCGAGGGAGAACGAGAAACGGGCGAGGGACGCGGTCGTGAATTCTTCTCCGGCACACAGTATTATTTCGGTGGTTTCTAACGCTTTGGCGTCGCCCAGAGAAATCGATGTTGTATCATAAAATCCGCTGTATTTTTTTCGTTATACGCAGACCCTGTTTTTTACATGTACAGAAAATATTTTTATTTTTATCGTCGGGTGTTTTCATTTCGCGTTTGTAGATAATAATCGTTTTTTCTTTAATATTTAGTGGATTCATCTTAGGATTCAAGCCATCCGGTACAGTTTTCCAACTGCTGCTGATTACGACTTTATTAACCATTTTAGGAAAAATCTTCCGATGGAAAAATACCAGAATGTTGTACAGGGTGTTCGTGTGTTATTTTCAGGTTTTCAGCACTACAACACTTATTCTTAAACATCACATTTATCCTGTCAGAACATCACAGCTGTACTTGCATTGTATCCCAAGATATTTGATTTTAAAAATTACTTTACATCTCAAAAAGTACTAAAATCGATTAGGGAACTCAAAATTGCCTGACAAAGTCGTAATCTAAAAATTTGTGGACAGTTTACTTTTCCAAACTGCTCTTTTATACAGGGTGAGTCATTAAGGCGAAATCGGCTGATAACAAGAGTACAGTTCAAAATGGAAGAAACTTTTTCAAATAAAAGTTTTTCAAAAATAAGTGCTTAATGAGATAAAAATATTTTCAAATATGGCGGACTTCCGGTTATACCGGAAATGGACACTAACTATGTTATTTTAAATGGAACACCATGTATCCGTTTGCATTTTTGGATTTCGCATGAAAAATAAATGTCAGTTTGTTAATCAAACATTGGGTCTAAGTCGAACCGCCATGGAGTTTTTTAATTTTTTTTGAAAATTTTGACGTTTGCAGTAGTTGGCGCCATTTTGAATATCTTCGAAACGAAAGCACTTGGAGGAATGCGGTTTTGACAGTTCGTCTCTGGAAGTAACGGCCTATCACACACAAGTATAACATGGAATCATAACTTTTTAATTAAATGAAATTTATCCATGCCAATATTTACTAATTCAAACAGGAATAACTTTTTTTTTTAAATGGAATGCTACATTGGTTCTCACCTCATAAGACGCAACATTAAATTTCCTTTCTGACGATGTATGGTTGTTGGCATCTGTCACCAGCAGTTTTTAAGAAATTTGCGTTTTTCTGGAAATTTTAAATAATATCGTGTTATTGCGTTAACAATAGTTGGCGTTCAGCGATTTTGTTTTGTTTTGCCAACGAAATGCAATTTCTATTAAACTATTGTTAAGTAAGAGTGCAATTTGAGTTCAATTAGTGAGAGTATTGATTTCAATTTTAATAAATATCACAATTAAGAAAGCTGAAAATGTACACTCAAGAAGAATTAATTGCTATGGTGTATTCCTTGGGTGAAGCAGAAGGAAATACGTTACTTACCTCAAGAATGTATATGCAACGTTTTCCCGAGCATAGACATTCAAATGTAAAGGCATTCGCAAAATTAAAAGAGAGGTTTGAACGAACTGGTTGTGTGGGATACGAGAAGAGAGAACGTGTAAAATCAGTGACACACGAGGAAAATCAAGTTTTAGTAGCTGCTACTGTTGTCCGAGATCCTCATTTAAGTACCAGAGAAATTAGTCGCGAGTTAGAAATAAGCCAAACTTCTGTATCTCGAATACTGCGCAAAAATAAATTTCACCCGTACCACGTTCAGTTGGTTCAGGAACTAGATCAAAATGACTTCAACAATCGGTTGCAGTTTTGTGAGTGGGCTTTACGTAAACTTCAGGAGCGAAATGACTTTTTCGATCATGTTCTCTTTACGGACGAAGCTTCGTTTCATAAGAACGGTTTTGTTTCAAGATACAACTGCCATTATTACAGTACTGACAATCCCCATTGGATAAGGCCATTGGATCATCAACATAGGTGGTCTTTGAATGTATGGGGTGGCATCATTGGACGACACGTAATTGGACCACATTTTTTCAATGGAAATTTGAACGGTAATAGCTACTTACAATTTTTACAAAACGATTTGCCAGAAATGTTAGACAATTTACCACTTGCTGCAATACAACAGATGTGGTATCAACAAGATGGAGCGCCTGCACATTACGGGAGGGATGTAAGGGAGCACTTGACTGCAGCATTTCCAAACACTTGGATAGGAAGCGACACCTTGGCCAGCACGATCTCCAGACCTAACAAAACATGACTTTTTCTTGTGGGGGTACGTAAAGCAGTTAGTTTACAGGGAACCCCCAACTACTCGAGAAAATATGATAGAACGAGTTCGCGATGCATTTCAAAGTATCAATGAAGATATGTTGATAAATGTGAACAATTCTTTGTTGAAAAGATTGCGTGTTTGTTATCGTGAGGATGGCGGTTATGTGGAACATTTAATCTAATTACATTAATTTATTTTTGTTGCTGTTATTATCTAATAATAATAATAATAATAATAATAATAATAATAATAATAATGACTTTATTGCTGAAATTACATAAGAAAAAAAAATAACTTAAAATATCAAATTCAGCAAAGGGCGAAGTTCAGCTGAACATTCGTGAATGTCCCGCTGCTCTACTTAACCCTTAAAATACAAAATAAATTCGAGAGAAAAAGCGACACGCGCTGAACCCACAAAGGACAACAATAAACTCACATGGATATACATACATAAATTTCGGTCAAAACAGCAAAGGTAAAAAAAAAATCATAATGAGATATGAAACAAAACAAATTCTAAGTTTAAGGTAATATATTAATAACAAATTAACTCAATTTAGTCAAGGCAAACAAAAAAAAAACGTGGAAATCAAAATGAAAATGAAAACAAACCAGCAAAAAACTATAAACAGAAATGAAATAGAAATGAAACAGAGCCATGGCAAAATATGAGAGCCATAAAATCATCACCCAAAAACTTGAAACTGCTCAGCGAAAAGATCACGACGAAGTGTACTCTTAAATGTGATAAACTGTCGAGACTGTATTAAGTATTTATTGACATATTTATTGAAAACTTTTGAAACACAATATGAGAACGATCTTTCAAAAACAGATGTACAGTGACACGGTGGCGTAATCAGACCCTTAAATCGAATGTTAATATTGTGGACATCAGTTCTAAATTGAATTTTGTTGTACAAATAAGGCGGAGTTTTTAACTGAACTATTTTGTAGTACGCACATGCCTAGTGATGTAGTCGTTGGTTAGACATATTCAACCAGTTCAAATCATGCAATTTATGCGATATATGTTGGCGCCTTGTAATACCAAAAATTAACCGCATACATGCGTTTTGTATCATCTGGATTCTATGTGAATCCGCAAAAGTAAGGCAAGGGCCATAAACCACATCACAAAAATTGAAATGAGATAGGACAATAGAATTACACAATTTAATCTTTATTTTTTGATTTAATATTGATCTGATCATGTAAATAATTTTTAAATTTACATAAGCTCTTTGGATACATTTGGATATGTGTTGACTAAACCTTAAATTATCATCCATTATTAATCCCAAGTTACGAACCTGATGTACAAGCGGCAAAGGAGAAGCATCTAAATTTATTTTAATTTTATTTATTAACTTAGACCGCAACTTGTTCCTCCCGAACACCATAAAAGAAGATTTATTTGGGTTAATGTTGAGGCAGTGCTTACGGGCCATTTCGGTTAACATGTTCAAATCTGTGTTAATTCTATCCATAGAAGTATAGAAAGAGTCCTCCGGAAAAGAGTAATAGAGCTGAGTGTCGTCAGCATACATGTGACAGGAACAGAATTTAAGACACGATTGCATTTGAGAAGTATATACTGAATATAGTAATGGACCCAAAATAGATCCCTGCGGGACACCAGTATTTAGTTGCTTGGAATTCGACAATTTATCCGAGACTTTAACAATTTGTGATCTATCCATTATAAAATGTTTAATTAAAGTAATGGCTGCAGGGCCAAATCCGCAAGAATTCAAGACGCTCAGCAACAAACTATGACTGATGGTATCAAATGCCTTCGAATAATCCAGAAGAACGAGAACAGTGAGTTTATTTTGATCAATTGCTGTGAGTATATCATCAGTTACCTGCAGTAGTGCTGTAGAACAACTATACCCAGCTCTAAACCCTGACTGCGTTTCAGGCAGCAATGAATGGAGAGCAAGGTACTTTCTCATTTGGCAATCCATTATTTTCTCTAATATTTTTGATAAAGCAGGTAGCACACTAATAGGACGCAAATCTTTAAAATCAGTTGGTCTGGCTATTTTAGGTAATGGATATACTAACGCTGTTTTCCAACAAGTAGGAAAAACACTTTCTTTTAAACAGAAATTTACAATGTGAACTAGTACAGGCAAAATCTGAGGACAACACAGTTTAATGAATTTAATATTGAAATTATCTGTTCCATCAGCATTTGAGGAAATTTTAAACAATATATTTGACACAGTTTCTTCCGAAACTAACTCGAAGACAAATTGATCCTGTTTGTTAATACGAGAATTACTATTATAAAAATTTATCAAGTCATTATCTGGATGTAAGTTTGTATTAACAGAGTCTATGAAAAAATTATTTATTCTTTCAGGTTCCCGTAATTCTTGCGGAATTATGAATTTTGGCTTACTATAGACTTTCATCAATTTTAAATCTTTCCACATGGTCTTAGAGTTTCCCATCTTCAAACTATGCTCAAAGTAAGCCTTTTTTTCCAACCGAACTGTTTTTGTTGTTAAATTTCTTATATCTTTGTAATAGTTCCAGTGTTCAATTTTACTAGTTTGCTTATATTTGGTCAACGCTTTATCACGCAGTGACATCAAAAATTTTAAATTCTCTGTCAACCAAGGACACGGCGGCTTAAAAAATCGTTTACATTTCTCTGGAAAATTATTATTCAATAGATCAATCAATATTCGATTAAGAAGATCAAGTTTATTATCGATCGTATCCAAACGATAAAGATTATGCCATACTATTGAATCTAATTGTAAAGTGAAAGCTGCAGCTTCAAAATGTGCAAAGTCTCGGTATACAATTTGTCTGGGGCCAACTTTATCATATTTTAAAACTAGATTGCAAAAAATGAGATTGTGGTCGGACGAGTGATACCCATCTTTAACACCCGATTGTTCTATTCTAGATTTGTTGCTAGTTAAAATCAAATCTAATAACGTAGCTGTAGAAGCTGTAATACGAGTAGGTTCTGCAATGATTTGGGTGAGGCCATGCATATCCAGCAGATCAAGAAATTTATTGCAGGTGTTGTTAAAACTTAGTAAATCTATATTAAAATCACCAACAACCAGCAGTTCATTACAAAAAGGTAAAACCTGTGAGACAGAACTCTCAAAGCAACTAAAGAAATTAGGAATGTCAGTTTTAGGGGGTCTATAAATAACACCGATTGCAACATTACATTTAGGAAAAGAGAGAACAACCCAAAGTTGCTCAGTATTCTCATTTATGGTCGACTCTTTAATAATTCTATAATGTATATTACTTTTTATGTACAAACCAACGCCTCCCCCACGGCTCCTTTTTCTGTCATTTCTTAAAAACGTATAATTTTGAATGTCCACAACATTGCAGGGCAAGTCCGACGACAGCCATGTCTCACTAACCGCGAAGACATCGTAATCAGCTGACAGAATCAAATCACGAAATTCAATAAAATTTCCGCACAATGATCTAACGTTTGCGCAGCATAAAAATATCGAAATTTCCAATCATTATAAATTCATCTCGTAAAATGCCAACTTCCAATACACATTTAATGAACATCAAGGAAGTCCCTGACTGACGTCACCGCATAAACCCTGCTCCCATCGGTTGCTCGCATAAAAATTTTACCATTCCTAGTCCATAAGTACTTCAAATTATTAGCCAGTTTGTACTCCTTTGCCTTGGCATACAACTGTCTATTAGCTCTAGTCAAAGATTCATTCACGTATATTGGAGAATTCCTGTCCCCCGTCAAGCTGGACAAGCACTCCGGAAGATCTCCAACAGTCAAATTTCGCTTCACCTTACGACACTGCAAAAACTGGTTCTTATCAAATCGTCGAACGAATTTCATTATTATACCAGGATTAGCAGCATTATTAGCGGTTTTCAAGCGGTGGCAGATGTCCACCATCTCAGGTTTCAACGAAAATCCAATTGAAACTCCCACCGCCTGTACAACAGATAAAACATCTTCCGTCTTGCTTACAGGGACTCCGTGCAGCTCTAAACAATTAGATCTGGAATATTGTTCCAAATCGTTATTTTGTTGCTTTAATAAATTATTTTCCTTCATCAATTCCGCATTGCTTACTTCCAGAGACTCAATTCTGTCGACACACTCATTAATTTGACTTTCCTGCTGTTTGAGTAGTTTACCGAGATCATCAATTTTCCTGTGACATAATTCTATAGAATCCATGGTAGAACCCTGAGTTTCTTTGATTTGTTTAAGTTCATTTAAAATCTGCAACAAAACAGGATTCCTGTAGGAAACACATGACCAATTGTCCCTGTCAGTATTCTCGATCGCCTCCTGCGAAAGATTAACACAGATGCCATGGAAGAAGGTCTTGCAGTTGCAGCATTTGACTTTGTTTGATTGACGAGAAATGGTTTTATTACACACGCCGCACGGACCGGACATTTTGAACACCGCAAGGTAAATATTTGCAGGTACGAATTTTTTACTCACACAAAGAAATCGAGGTACACAGCATACAAATTTCGAACGCTACAATTGTTAGAGTACTCACAAAATTTATTATAACTAAAAGTATCACTGTTTTACTGTTTACAATACACAAACACCAATAAAATAGAGGACCGACCGAAAATACGTGCTCCCAGGACGGGCCGCTTCGACATATAATGATCTTTGAAGTTTTGGAAATAGTATAGAAGATTTGGAACGAACATTTTGTAAGACAAAACAAAACAATATCGCCAAACGTCAACCATTGTTAATGCATAAACATGATATTATTCAAAATTTCCAGAAAAACGCAAATTTCTTAAAAACTGCTGGTGACAGATGCCAACAACCATACATCATCAGAAAGGAAATTTAATTTTGCGTCTTATGAGGTGAGAATCAATGTAGCATTCCATTTAAAAAAAAAGAGTTATTCCTGTTTGAATTAGTAAATATTGGCATGGATAAATTTCATTTAATTCAAAAGTTATGATTCCATGTTATACTTGTGTGTGATAGGCCGTTACTTCCAGAGACGAACTGTCGAAACTGCATTCGTCTAAGTGCTTTCGTTTCGAAGATATTCAAAGTGGCGCCAACTACTGCAAACGTCAAAATTTTCAAAAAAAATTATGAAACTCCATAGCAGTTCGACTGAGACCCAATGTTTGATTAACAAACTGACATTTATTTTTCATGAGAAATCCAAAAATGCAAACGAATACAGGGTGTTCCATTTAAAATAACACAGTTAATGTCCATTTCCGATATAACCGGAAGTCCGCCATATTTGAAAATATTTTTATCTCATTAAGCACTTATTTTTGAAAAACTTTTATTTGAAAAAGTTTCTCCCGTTTTGAACTGTACTCTTGTTATAGGCCGATTTCGCCTTAGTGACTCACCCTGTATAAAAAAAATGTATTTAGGTATCTGAAAGTGTTTTGTGATAATTAAAATATAAGGTTTTTTTTTAAACGTGAACTAAGTACGAATTTTAGTTAATATTGTAGCCAACTGAAATATCTGTTACAATAATCAATATATCTGTGATTTTATTCATTTTAGACTCTAGGTAAATGTAAATTCGATGAAAATAAATTTGGTAAGCACATTGTTTCATTAAAAATTGTTTTATGTAAATAACCCCCTTTACCCAGGTTTTAGTTACGCCACTTCAGTTTAGCAGTAAATTTTAAGTTGGTATTTATTGAACTGAAAGGTGCGTGACGTTGTAAACGACAAGCTTCAGGTGTCTCTTTTTGAGGTTACCTCTTGTGACGTTTTGCGCACAGGCATAATATCTAAATAAATATCATTCATCCATTAATTTTTCCAATAACTTTCGCGTAAAATAGTATCTTACAATCATGGCAGATAAGGTAATTATCAAATTTTCTATCCATATCTTAATTTTGGTAGAAAAAAACTTGGGTTAAATCCAAATATTCTTGTTTGCTTTCAGCCGGAAGAGCAGATTAAAAAGAAAAGAACCTTCCGTAAATTCACCTACAGAGGTGTAGATTTAGACCAACTCCTGGACATGCCAAAGTAAAATGTTTACTTGTACATAACCTAAAAGAAATTACGATCTTGTCAAATTTTAGTGAGCAGCTGATGGAATTGATGCATGCTAGGGCCCGCAGGCGTTTCAGCCGCGGTCTTAAACGCAAACCAATGGCTTTGGTTAAAAAATTGCGTAAAGCAAAGAAAGAAGCACCTCCCCTAGAGAAACCTGAAATCGTAAAGACCCATTTGAGAAATATGATCATCGTTCCCGAAATGGTTGGATCTATTGTCGGTGTATACAACGGAAAGGCTTTTACGCAAGTAGAAATCAAGCCCGAAATGATTGGACATTACTTGGGTGAATTTTCGTTAACTTATAAGCCTGTTAAGCACGGTAGGCCAGGTATCGGTGCTACGCACAGTTCGCGCTTCATTCCTCTCAAATAAATTCGTTTTTCGTGTAGTTATGGTTTACAATAAATTTATTTGAAGGAACCTATAACTTTTTAATACTTGCCTCCATTTCTTTCATCGTTCAAGTAGTTAGGCTATACAAGTTCTGGGCCAAACGTAAAAATAAAAGCTTAAATACCAATTTTAATATAAAAAAAATTACAAATGCAATAAAATGTCAATGCTACACTCAAGTACACAAAATTCGAACCAATTTTCGATTTAAAAGTGAATGTTCTTATAATTTTTACTATACCGAAAATCAAATAAATAAATGCATCAAAAGATTACGATCCTTCCTAATTTTCTTCAATTATCGCAGAATTCTTTTGTTCTTCACGATACTTTTTGACTTCTTTCTCTTTCGATGCCCCCAATTTTCGTTTTTTGTAATTTTTACAATACAGGTCGTAGAGTTTCTTAACTTCAACGATTTCAGTCTTCCTTATGGTCCAATCAAGAACTGGACCATTTACTTGCTTCGTTGGATCAATACCGTGCGTGTATTCAGGTATTTCCAACTTCAATTGTTTCATTAGCAACACCAAAACGTCATCTACGTAAGTATTGATAAGCATATCAGCCTTTTTGTCCTAAAACCTCCCGCATCAAATAAAAACAATAATTATTAAACCGAGAGATTAACGTACATGTTTCGTAGGTTGCAAATTAATTATAACCAGCTTACCGCCATATTTTTTAGTCTTTAAAGGTAAATTTCCGCTAGGTACAATTTGAAGTGTTGTCCCTAAACAGATGTTGAGATCTGCAACACTTTTAATTGGTTGAAATAACCGTTTCCATGGATTTACTCCGTTGTCATGGTAATTTACAGCAAATTTATTGGTTGCAACAGCATACTTACTGCGAGTGATAGTTGGACATTTCCAAGTCATTCTCCGGCAGATTGTCTTCCCAATCTAAGATAGTGTCGTGTAATTTACCTCGACAAGCCCTACCGCTTAAAATAAACCTGTGACATTGCAAACCGACTTCCTTTTTCCCCACTGTAGGCGCGGCTGATTTGCGTATGAACTGCCTTTAACGAATACAACTAACTTCTATGTAAAAAAAATTGATTCGATTTACCTTTCACACATACTGCATTGTTCTGTAAACATATTCCCGTGTAATTCAGCAATATACTTCCTTTTCAAGCCAGACTTTAAGTGCAATCCGTCAATATTTTGACTAATGACGTATCGGACATAGCCCAACTCTACCAACTGTTTAAGCGCCATGTGAGTCTTCGTAGGTTTAGCGTCATCGAAAGAAATGTTAATTGTCGGCTTTTCTCCCTTTTTTTCCAACGTCCACACACCATTTGGGCCTCTAAATTGACAATCAACAAAAATATTCGGACAGAATGAAACTGCCTTACCTAAAATCTGGAATTCCAGCAGATGTACTAATTCCGGCGCCTGTATGTACGACAATGTGTCGCGAATTTAATATCCATTCAGCTAACTGGGCGCATTTACTTTCTACGTTTTCAGAATTTTCGAATTTCTGAAATCGAGGATGAAATTAGGTTTAACTTTGAGATGAAAGAAAAATAAACATACCTCTGGTACGCCTATAATTCCTTTATCTTCGTAAGGAGATAGACCCTCCGCGTAATTGCAAGACATTTCAATTGTATATTTTAGTTTTGTAACAAATTATAATTATTTAAGTTATTAGATTTCTTAGCAGCAATTGTCAACAAACCTTCGCCGAGTGTGACAAGCAGAGTGACCAATCATACAGTCACGAAGCAAATATTGCCCTGACAATCTTTGAAATGGGGAAGTAACCATATTTTGGATAATAACCCACCTGTTGGCAACACTGATGATAAGAGAAAGTCAAATGTGACGGATGTCAGTTATATGGAGTTCTTAAAAGAAACTGATATAATACAAGAAGACATCCTAAATTGTAATAACATTTCCCGTATATTAATGTTCAGAATTTGTTTCCTATAGGAAGCAAGTGAGCGAATTTTCAACCCCATTTATTTATATCCCAACTAGGTTTTGCCTAGTAGGCTACTTTTACGAGCTTTAATAGACTGTTAAACTCCTTGCCATGCAAGCAACAGGCTTGGTACAGTACCGAAAAGCGGGGGCACATTCTAGACGTACAGATAGTTTTTGTTCGAATCCAAGCGGATCCTTTTCCTTTTTTCTTCTAAAGCTTGTTGTAATTTACAGAATTTTGCATTCCATGTGATGTCTGGTGGCCCGTCACGAGATATAGGTATTTATTTAAAGAAAATCCGCGATTACTAATGAAAACAAGAGATTAATGTGGTAACTTTATTTTTCTTAGGTTGGTAGTAATGTAGTGAAGTTAGTTACTCTATGGTTAGCAGAGTAGAGCGTAGTTTTTTGTATTTTTGTAACAGTGGAGAAATAAATAGAAGTACGAATTTATTCACGTTTTAATTAATAAACTACGACAGTTTTCAGAAGAGGGATTCGGTCAGTAAATTCCGTGTAGTGTTAGATTCGGTGCAATAAAGCCAGTGTTAAAATCGTTTGTTTGCTGTTTGGCGAGATGCCTGGAAACGGAAACGAGAACGTGGAAAGCGGGGCTCCGTTGCAAGAATCTGGAGCAGGATTTACTGCAGAACCAAGGTATTTTAGTAATATTCATCAAGTTTTGCCAGAATTTGATCCAGTCAAAGGAGACAAGATCGAAGGATGGTTATTAAAAATGGAGGAATATGGCGAAATGTACGATTGGGATCATGTCGCCATTAAACATTTTACATTATCCAAATTGGTGGGGGTTGCGAAGAATTGGCGGGACAGCTTGCCGTGCGAAACGAGAAGTTGGATGCAATGGAAGTGTCTACTCACCGAGACGTTTGGCGTAATCGAAAGCACTGTAGATTTGCGTTTGAACGCGCAAGCGTACAAGTGGAAGCCAAACCAAGATGTAGTGGAATATTTTTTTGAGAAGTTGGCAAAATGTAACAAGTGTCATATGTCTTTGACAGAAACAATCGAATGGATTGTGCATGGGTTAAATAACCCCAGATTTAGAGATTTTCTTGGACCACTTAGTAGATATCGAAGGCCGACAGAACTTTTACAGGATCTAAAGGCTGGAGCTAAACATATAACCGCAGTTTCTACTAATTACGGAAATAATCGACGTGAACATGTCACTCATGGGAAAAAAGGGGAAGTTGCCGGTAATAGCATACCGAAACCTAAGGTCACAGTGAAGTGTTTTAGATGTGGAACAATGGGTCATTATGCAAGAGAATGCCCAACTAAAACGACGACCCAACAAAGTGAAGTAAGCAGTACCAATTCAAATATAGGAGCCGCTCTGAAACGAAGTGTTTTGAATGTTACAAGTGATGAGAAGGACACCCATTCGAAATATTTCAAAACTGGATACATTAATAAAAAGCGTATTGAATGCTATGTCGGCTTAGGGAGCAGTTGTGTCACAATGAGGTTAGATGTAGCTGACAAATTGGGTTTTTCATATTTGGAATTCGAACCACAACCATTAATTGGGTATGGTAATGGTGTTGTTAAACCTCTAGGTTTATTTACAGCTAATTTAAGTATCGACGATGTTGCTGCTAAAGTTAAAGTTCATGTAGTACCAATAGAGTCTCAACAAGTTTCTTTAATCGTGGGACACCCATACACAGAACAAAATCACATTGTTAGTATTAGTAAATCCGATGAATTATTAATACAGAATGCAGGTAGTGACTTCGCGCTTGGTATGGACCAGCCAGCTAAAACAGAGTTGAAGGTTTCCGAGCCTGTGGTTGTTCCGAGTAACTTTGTAGGACATATTCGCGTAAGTACTGAACTGAATAATTTTGAATTGTGTGTCGAGAAAATGGACAAGCTATTCCAAGGTGTGTGATCAGAACTGACTGTACTGGGCAATCTGTGTTAAAGGTTATGAACTTATCTGGTAGTGATATGAAGTTTTCGAAAGGAAAAGTCATCGCTAGGGGTGAAGTTTGTGAAGAAGCAGTCTTACCATACGAACGAGAAATTAACGATGAAAAAATCGAGAGACATGAAATACAAACAGATTTAGGTGGTGATGATGTGAATTCTATTTTAGATTTGCTGAATGAACATAAGGACGTTGTAGCACGTAATATGCGTCAGTTAGGTGTAACAGACAAAGCTGCTATGAAGATTGAACTGACCAGCGATACTCCAGTATATTATAAACCGTATCGAATGTCATTCCATGAACGTAGTCAATTGAGGGACATCGTGAGTGAACTGAAAGATGCCGATGTAGTTGAAGACTCTGAATCGCCATTCGCAAGCCCGTGTCTTTTGGTGAAAAAGAAGACTGGTGACGTCAGGTTGTGCATTGACTACCGTGCGCTGAATAAAATAACTGTGAAGGACCATTATCCACTTCCGAGGATAGATGATCAGTTGGACATGCTACACAACAAGGTTTATTTTACTAGCCTGGATTTGCGCAGTGGCTACTATCAGGTTCCGATGGAGGAGTCAAGTAAGTGTAAAACGGCTTTTGTTACCCCGGACGGTACGTACCAGTTTAAACGCATGTGTTTCGGGTTGTGCAACGCGCCTTCATTGTTTCAACGTATGATCAACTTGATTTTGAAAAGTCTTAGGTATACCACAGCTATGGCATATCTCGATGATATTATTATACCATCAGAGACTATTGAAGAAGGAATGAGAAACTTGCGTGAAGTGTTAGTTTTATTGAGACAATCTAATTTAACGTTACGTATTGATAAATGTCAATTTTTTATGAAAAAAATTAATTATTTAGGTTTTGAGATATCAGAAGCAGGCATTTCACCTGGAAAATTGAAATTAAATTCTATAGCGAATTTTCCTAAGCCAACAGATGTCAAATCTGTTCGAAGTTTTCTAGGCCTCGCGAGCTATTTTCGCCGCTTTGTTAAAAATTTTGCAATTATTGTTAGACCTTTAACAAATTTGTTAAAGAAAGATTCTGCATTTATATGGCAAGATGAGCACCAAAGAGCTTTTGAGTTAGTTAAGGCTAGGTTATGTAGTGAGCCCATTTTATGTATCTATAATCCTCGTGCTCAGACAGAGTTGCATACAGATGCGTGTAAAGTAGGATTAGGGGGAGTCCTTTATCAGGAGCAGAAAGATGGAAAACTCCATCCTATTAGTTTTTTCAGCAAGAAGACGACGCCAGAGGAATCCAGGTACCACTCTTATGAATTGGAGGCATTAGCTATTGTTTGCAGTGTAGAAAGATTTAGGGTGTATCTGATAGGTATTGATTTTGTCATAAGAACGGATTGTAATAGTTTGAAAATATTAAAGAATAAGCGTGATTTAAATCCTAGAATCGGTAGGTGGTATATTCGCCTTTCTGAGTTTCAGTATAGAATAGAATACCACAAGGGGTCTATCAACGTGGTGGCAGATTCCTTGAGCAGGAATCCAGTTGAGGAAGCAGTTGATACTGAAGTAATTGGATTGCCGATTTGTCACATAAATATCACAACTGATTGGGTAGCAGCGTTGCAGCGCACCGACCCTGAAATAATGTCTATTTGTAAAAAACTCGAAGATGGTGATGCCAATACACATGAAACGTTTGTTTTACGTGATGGTCGCATTTACAAATTATGTAAATCTAGATTTCGCTTGTATGTGCCAGTAGACTTGAGGTATGATATTGTAAGCGAGACGCATAGAAATCTTAATCATTTAGGTGTAGATAAGACAGTTGGAAAAATTAAAGAATGTTATTATTTCCCGAAATGAAGACTGTTTGTGAATTCTTATATAAACAGGTGTATAAGTTGTTTGTATCATAAGCAACCGACAGGTAAAAAACCGGGTTATTCTCATCCATTAGAAAAGGGCGATACGTGTTTCCACACAGTTCATTTGGACCACTTGGGTCCTTTCACTAAGACAGACATCATCATCATAAGGTTCTCAGTCCGAAGACTGGTTGGATGCGTACCTCCATTCTTTTCTATCCTGAGCTAACCTACGCATTTCCCTAAAAGTAGAACATCCTACATCCCTAACTATTTGAGAGCAGTAGTCTAATCTAGGCCTACCCCTACCTCTTTTTATTCCTATCTCTGACTCTAGTATGTCACGAACTATTCCTTCGTGTCTTAGAAGGTGTCCTACCATCCTATTTCTAAGACAGACCTTAGTAATAAATTTATTTTGGGATTAATAGATGGTTTTAGCAAATATGTGGTATTAAAGGCTGTCAGGGATACTAGTACGTTTGAGACTGTAAAATTCTTTCAGGAATTCATTTCTCATTATGGTAAGCCTTTTAGAGCAATTTCAGATAGAGGCTCTGCCTTTACAGCCCATCTATTTGAGGAGTTCTGTAGGAATCATGATATTATCCATGTTAAAGTAGCCGCAGGTACCCCGCGAGGTGATGGTCAAATAGAGAGACTGAATAGTACAATACTTTCTTGTTTAACAACCAGTTTAGATTGCGAGTCCGGTGACAAATTGTGGGATGAAAAACTATGTGACATCCAGTGGAGCATAAATAACAGTGTGCATCCGGTAACTAAATGTACACCTTTTGAGTTAATATTTAATTACGAAGGCGTAGGATTGTATGATACTCCTTTGACTAATGAAATTAATGCTCTGAATAGGGGTATAAAAGATAGAGATTCCAATAAAGAAAATGTTGGTGCGAAATTGGAAGACAATAGACTTAAGGAAATTGAAAAGTGTGATCAGCGTAATACAAATAGGAAAGGCTATGAAGTAGGGGATATAGTCTTAGTTGAAGCTCAGATTCCTTCTACAGGGGACAGTCGAAAATTAGAGTCCAATTATAAGGGACCTTACTGTGTTACGAAAGTTTTAGATAAAGATCGGTACATTGTAGAGGATATTGTTGGAGAGCAACAGAGCAGTAGGTTATATAAAGGTATTTTAGCTGCCGAAAGGTTAAAGTTAGTATCAAAGAATGCAGACTGATATATCTTTGGACCTGCCCTATATTGTGCTGTTTATAAGTTTGGTGTAATGTTATTTTATGTTTATAATGTTCTTGTTTGTGTGTTTTGTATTCAAAATAGTTTAAATGTGTACTTCTGTAACATGTTTTGTATTTGATTGTTTCATCTGTGTTGTTTGTTGTAAGAATAGACGAGGTCGTCTAATCCGGCAGGAAAGGCCGAACTGTGGTAACTTTATTTTTCTTAGGTTGGTAGTAATGTAGTGAAGTTAGTTACTCTATGGTTAGCAGAGTAGAGCGTAGTTTTTTGTATTTGTGTAACAGTGGAGAAATAAATAGAAGTACGAATTTATTCACGTTTTAATTAATAAACTACGACATTAATAGCACACTAAAACCTAGTTGTGATTTGGGATATGAATAAGCACTTTCCAGCCAACAACGCCACCATTTAAAATTCTGGTGGTAATGAGCTGCGAAATTTTTGTTATTTTATATTTTTGATAGTTTGATTTATAAGTTTAACACCAATAATATTCACTGCCTATATACGCGGAAAATATAAACTAGCAGATCTGCTAAGCCATATTCGCTCACTTCCAGTATGTTAGAAATTTATTTGCGATTTAAAAGAAGCTGATTGTTCATTAGAGATTAGAGAAGGGCGCGTGAGTAATTTTCTAGTCACGATTGGAAAAAAATATCGAATATCGACAATTCCGATAATATCGATATTTTCCATAATACATATCGAGATTCGATTCGACAGTACCAATGTTATCGACAATAGATATTTTTACTAATTTCGATATTTATCGATAATTTTGCCTGGAAAAACAAATTCATTTAAAAATACATATATCTGCCTATACTATTTTCCATCACTTAGGTACCATAATCATTAATAACATCAATAACTATCAATGTATCAATGCAAATGTAGAGGACACAAGACACTTTCAACATTCAAAAACAAAGTATGTAGTCTGGTGTTCACCGAATACCATATGAAGTTGATAACGAATGATTTTACAAATCAGTGTTACCAAAAGTCATCTATGTTTTCAGGGTTAGACGTTAGAAAAGCGTAAACTCATCATATCATCATAAAGTTTTCAGTCCGAAAACTGGTTGGACGCGTACCTCCATCCTTCTATCCTCAGCTAACCTAAGAATTTCCCCAAAAGTTAAACATCCCTAACTAAAAAACATTATCGAGATCACATCACTACTGTTGTATTTTATCAATACTATCTTCATAAAAAGCAATATTGCCAAAATATCGGTACTATCACGTTGATATTATTCATAGAAATTACAAAACTATCGATATTATTGAAATATCTAAAATATCGATATTAAATCGAAAACTCACGACTTAAAATGAGTTTGAGTTTATAAACGTATAGAAAGTAAAACACCTAATTATAAGTACATAGTTTGGAACACGGAACTTATTTTGTTAAAATCGCTCACGTCCTAAATTAAAAAAGTTACTCACGTTTGGTTATGCATGAAGGTGTGTATCTGTGAACTGAGATAGCAGCAGAGGCGGCCCACTTGTGGTGACGTAGTAGACACACAACCGTAGATAAGTCGAGTAATATACATGGCAAATGGCCATATCATATTTTGAAGCAAGTTTCAAAAGAGACATCTAGCATCACTGTCTCCTACTTTTATGTCGATAAAGTAGAAAACTTCACTTAACTGCTTTCAGCGCCACTTGCCACGTGAATTATTTAATAGCAGCCAATAATTTCTTGCTAATTATTATTGCACATTTTCTTTAAATTCTCAAAAATTGCATAATAATGACTAATTATCAAACTAATTATTAAACATTAAAGATATTTTAAAATGTATAATAAAAGCAGAAGAGAAGAATTAATTCGCAATTAAGTGGGATTGTTTGAGTTTACATCCCCTGCAGACAACTCCCTTCGTTGCCCATCGCAAAGAAGCAAAAAAAAACAATTTTTTTCGTAAATACTTTATTAATCGTGGCGCAAATTATTTTTTTCTTTATATCCACATCTACATATTTCTCTTAAATACCAAAAAAAGACGAACCTTTCGCATTATAAAAAGAAAAGAAAAAAAAACAAAATATAGGCACATCAAATAAATAAATAAAACCTACGACTGTAACGAAACAAACTGTTGGAAAATTTCAAGAATATGAACGTCCAAATCCTGAGTGAACAAAAGGGTCTCCAACGTGGAACTGTACCTCTGAACTTGCTCGTGATGCTTTACAGAAAAGAGAGGGAAAAAATTAGAACGAATTCAACCGAATTAAGGCCAGCGACCTCTCGAAACTTACCGCCAAAAACACCTGTTGCAACCGCCCAATCGTCCACCTGTACCAATGGGTATTATAGTCTTTCCCGTCCGTGTCGCACCTGACCAGATGCTCCGTCAAAATCATTATAAACCTCTGGAATATAATCAAAAACAGATTTTTCTGATCAGCTTGAGCCGCTTCGAATTTCTCTTCCATCCTCTCGACCATCTCCTCCGTCGGCTTTTCCAAATCGTTTTTCTTCTTAGCAGCTCCAGTTTCTGGATCGTCCTCTTCAGATTCACTAGAACTCGATTCTTCGGCATGCGCCAATTTCTCCCTCGCCTCCTGCAACTCCCCCGACAATTTAATAACGTGTTTATTCATTTTCTTAATCGTCAAATGCAGAATCTCCCACAGATACAATTTGGTAAATTCTCCTAACATGTCCTTCGAGAAAATAAAGTTGGCGACGGCCGAACACTCGACGATCTGAGTCTTCAGCATCTTATCGACCAAAACGACCATCATCTGCTGATGGTTGTGCCACAACTCGAACATGTTGCAGAGGATGCAGATCTGCGCCTCCTCCGACTCGGCCAATATCGAAAACACGTAATGAAACTTGCCGATTGCGGCGAAACTGTGGGAGAAACTTTTCGAACCGAGATTAAGCAACGTCTGCACAAAAACGTCTATCTTTAAAGGGTTGAAGCGATTGTCGCCCTCTTCGTCCGCCAGGGGATTAGGGAGATCTTTCAAGACGCCCAGAACTTCTTCTGGACTACACTTCTTCCTGATGGATACTACCAGCTGATGGGCAGCAGTGGTTCCGGGCAAAGAAGCTGGAGAATAAATAAACCAAAAGTATAGATACAGCAAATGAATTCATTTTTCATGATTTTATAATCTATTTATTTATTTAGTTTTAATCTTGATAACTTGTGTTTAACTCGCTGTAACTTTTTTCAGCAATAATATTAATGTTTCGTTTCTTCGCCCAAAATAATTTCGAGCCTTTGTCCGTGTTTGGTTTCGCATATGTATAAATATTAATTCCGAAAAATAAGATAACTTACTCGGTACATGAGAAATACATTACACAAATTTGTGATCTAGCAAGAAAACATTTTTTTTTAACTGGAAAATTGACGAATATAATATTTGCCAAAACGAGCGAACGAAGTGAGCGAGTTTTGCAAATTATATGAGTCAAATAAGATTAGCCTTTTCATAACGTGTTAAGTACAAAATTTTATCTAACCCCGCTTTAAAAAATAAAAAAGAATTGTGCTACTCCAAATAATGTAACATCCCTTGTAGCCGTACAAATAAATTCAACTTCATCGCTTTACCTTGGCGTTGGTATGGATACTATAAATAACTATTGTCAGTGATGAGTTTTTTTATTGCAAATTACGCCAAAAATGGATGATTCTGAGGTAGATATGCCTTCTGATATAGAAGAATCAGCGAATTTGGCAATAGATTCAATAATACCCTGTAAATCAAGAAGTAGGTATGAAGATACATATAAGAAATTTGAAAAATGATGCCAAGAAAAAGGAGTAAAAAATGTTTGTGAAAAGGTTCTGTTAGCGTACTTCGAAACAATGAAAAACTATAAATCATCTACAGTATGGAGTATGTATTCAATGTTAAAGGCAGAATTAAATGTCAAAAGAAGCATTAACATCCAAAAGTATACTACATTAGTAGCATTTTTGAAGCGCAGATCTGCGGGTTATCACGCCAAAAAATGTATGATTTTTACAAGAGAAAACTTTGAAACTTTCATTAGAGAGGCTGATGACAGGAAGTTTTTATTCGCAAAGGTATAATTTGCTGTCATTGTATTTGAAACATTTCCGTTTCTAATTTATTGATTATTTTAGGTGGCAATGATTGTTGGAGTAGCCGGTGCTTGTAGAAAAGCGGAACTGACTGAGATGCGTATCAGAGATGTTGTAAATGAAGGAATTTTTTTTAAAATTACTATTCCAAACACAAAAACACATGTGATACAGGAGTTTGTGGTCACAAATAGCAACATTTCTGGATATAAAGACAATTTGGTTGATATTATTCGAAAATACGTCAACCTGCGATCACAAATTACAAAGCATGATCGTTTTTTTGTTAAATATAGTAATAGCAAGTGTGGAGTGCAGCCTGTAGGTATCAATACATTTGGATCCTTACCAAAATTAATTGCCCAACATCTTGGTTTACCAAATCCTGCCGGTTATACTGGACATTGTTTCCGGCGGTCATCCGCATCTTTGCTCGCAGATTCAGGAGCTGACATTTTAAAGATTAAGCAGCATGGGGGCTGGAAATCGAGTACTGTGGCAGAAAGCTACATCGAAAATTCTTTGGCCAACAAAAAAAGAACTGCAAATAACATACTAGGAGAACATTCCGAGGGAACTGCTTCAATCCAATTAAATCTATCGGGCTCAGAATACCACGAGCAGGTTGCTATTTCGAAGAAAGAAATGAATATACCGTCAGGTTCAGGACTTAGGTTTAGTAACTGTGTTTGTAGTAATTTTGTTATTAATGTACATACAAACCAACCACAACTGTAACCGTAACAATTCGGAATTGCATGTTTAAAATTAATTTTAGTTTCTTGCTATTACACGCATTTAATTATACATTATAAATTCTTATTTTTGTTTTTGCTTTTAAATATTCAGTTACGTAAAAGTTCATTACATAACTAGTTATGTAATGAAAGTTCATTACATAACTAGTTACGTAATGAACTGATAGTTATGAAAAATATGACGTTTCGTAATGTCAAAAATGCATTTAAAATGTGACATTTCATAGCGGGGTTAGATAAAAGTATTGAAAATGATCGAAAATTGATTTAGGAAAATTTTACGAAAAATCGATTTTCCGGAATTTTCGCAATTCCCGATCTTTTCGCGGCCTCAAAATTCGAATCCGGCAGGTACTTTTACATAAGAATCAACTTCATTTTTTTGTGTGTATTCGAATTGTATAGAGGGTGTTTAAATCGTAACTTTCAAGCGGTCTGCTCCCAGACTATATAGAATTGCCTGCCCAAAATAATTCAGGTTTCTCTAATAAACGCTCCGTTTCCAAATTTGAGGGCAGGTCAGACACAGTGGCGGTTTCTCCTTAAGGTCAATTGGTCAATGACCCTCCTAAAATATTCTAATCAAAACCATAATTTTAATAAAAATATTTTTTGTCTAACAGTCTCAAATTTAAAATCTTCAGCGGTCTGCATTCGCAGCAATACTAGAAATAGCCAAGCGTCAAGCCGCGCTGCGCGCTCGCTAGCAAGACGGGACATTATTCAAATTGACCCTGCACAGCTCTTATGGCTTATGGAGAAATGCAAGTAAAGAAGAACAGTGACAGCAGATGGCGAATTCTTGAGTGGAAGTGAGAGTCACCTTTTACTCCTATATCTCCAACGTGGTCAATGTCCCGATTACAACTGCGCAGAATCGAGTTTAGTTCTACAGTATTCAGTTATATTTTCTCTGGACTCTGGATCTCAGTTCTTCTTAGATAGCAGGCGGGAAACCTTTCTTTATTGTTGCGGATGTGAACTGTGATCGTTGTGAAGTTCTGATCGTTGAGAAATTTTGTGTGTTTAGCAAAACAAGATGAGTGTTGTTGAGAATATATTTGCCTTAAAGTCAGCTGAAACATTAAATTATGAACGCCGGCTTGAAAAGAGGGAAAGTGGACGGCCGAAACCAAAACTGAATTTGAAGCAGACAACAAAGGATAAAGGTAAAAATGTCCAAAGATATTTTAAAGAATCGATGTACAATTTGTGCGACTGGATTTGTGGATGCAGTGTTAAAAATGCGTTCTTTTGCTATCCGTGCTTATTATTTTCAAATGATGCTATATGGGCTAAAAATGGAGTAACCGATATTAAACATTTAAAAGACAAAATTAAAAAGCATGCTTCTTCTGCTTCTCATATATAAATTGTTCAATGAGTTACGCCAGTTTAGGACGTGTAGACATAAGACAGCAACTTGATAGTGCGTATCGCAAATCAGTGCACGACTTTAATGAATCGGTTTCTAAAAATAGGTACATTTTAAACAAAATAATTGATTGTGTAAAATTTTGTGGAGTCTTTGAAATTGCATTGCGCGGTCATGACGAATGTGACATGTCCAATAATCCTGGGATTTTTCGTGGCCTTATTGATTTTGTCTCTGAACTAGACTTAATATTTAAAGAGCACCTTGAAAAAAATACAGTATTCAAAGGAATATCAAAAACAATTCAAAACGAAATTTTAGATTCAATGTTGGCCGTTGTACACACACATATAATAAAGGAAATTGACCAGACAAATTTTGTGGCAATTCAAGTTGATGAGAGCACAGATAGCTCCAATAAAACGCAAATGATTTTTATCTTTCGATATGTAATAGATGGTATTGTGCATGAAAGATTTTGGAAATTTGTCAACCCTCCAGGTACCACAGCACAACATTTATCCGATGCAATAATGGAAGAACTCCAATTATTAAAAATTAATGAAGCACCCCATAAATTGATTGCTCAAAGTTACGATGGTGCATCAGTCATGAGCGGTAAGCTGGGAGGAGTACAAACAAAAATTAAAGAAATGTACCCAAATGCACACTTTATTCATTGTTATGCCCATCAACTTAATCTTATCCTCCAAAAAGCGGCGAGTCAACACAAACTGATAAAAATATTTTTTGCAAATTTACATGCATTTTCGTCTTTTTTCGGACGATCCCCGAAACGTACGGCGGTATTGGATAGGGTGGTTAAGGTGAGATTACCTAAAGCTGCACCCACTCGATGGGCTTTCAATACAAAGTGTGTTGAAACTGTACACACTTATAAAGATGATTTAATATGTTGTTTGGAACAAATCATTGATGAGGAGGAAGACGGAAATAATATAAATCAAGCAACTGGTTTAAAAAGGCATTTGGAGGATGAACTTTTTTTATTTTGGTTAATTTTTTTTCATAAAATAATGCCTCATGTAGACATATTGTTCAAACAATTACAAATGCGAGATATTGATGTTATATCAGTCAAAAACTACATAATGTCTTTCAACAGCAATATCCAAAAAGTGAGAAGTGCTATTTTAGATTCGGAAGAACCAAGCACATCATCAGCGAAAAGAAGAAAAGTTAATGCAGGGGATCCTAAACGACTAACTGCACTTGAAATTTGCGACATTATTATGTCTGAAATTCATCATAGATTTGGATTCAATGATCATCTCATGATTTCACAGTTATTTCAGACGGAGAAATTTGAAGCATACACTACCAATTTTCCCCAAAATATTTTAAATATGGTGAAGGCTAATTATGCTACAATAGATATTTCCAAACTAAAATCAGAACTTGAAGTAATATATTGTCGTGAGGATTTTCGTAACAGTGCCGGTGCAGTCGCCATTCTTCAACTTTTTATTAACATGAATTTGTCCGAAACATTTTCTGAAGCAGTGAACTTGTTAAATATCTTGTGTACACTACCAATGACAACCGTGGAAAGTGAGAGATGTTTTTCAACTTTGAAACGGATAAAAACATTTTTACGCAATACAATGGGACAGTCTAGACTTAGTGCCTTGTCTATGTTGAGCATCGAGAAAACGCTTGTCAAGAGCATTCCAAACTTCAACGAGAAAGTCATAGACCATTTTGCGGAACAGAAGGAGAGGAGAATTGACTTGAAATATAGGCACGTTTAAGGTATGTTTTATTTTAACAATATGTCCCCTTATATTTTTGAAGATTTGGACATACAACGTGTCCTATAAAGTTCTCTACATATGGGAAACTTTTTTATTATCCGTTTGTGAAAAAATAATATTCTTCATAAAAGCTCTGAATTGCTCAAAAATCAAAATGTTATGGACTATTATGAAATAACAGCCACCTATGATCAAATTTATGTTTCGTGAATTTAAAGCAAGAACAGCAATTTGCATTGAGAGAAAAGGTGGATATTTTGAGGCAATAGTTTAGGAAGTGCTCTAATTTAAATTTAAGTTAATTTAAAATAATTTTAGTTCTTTATTAGATATTAACACGTTTGTAATTTAGAAAAATAAATTTGATCATAGGTGGCTGTTATTTCATAATAGTCCATAACTTTTTATACTGAATAACTTTCCCGAATAACATTTTTCATTATTTTCAAAAATAAGGGTACTTTACTCTTTAGTCAAATTATTATTTTTTGATCTCTCCTGTATATTATCCGATATTTTTGGAATGTTGCGAGTGCATTTTGATTTTTGAGCAATTCAGAGCTTTTTATGAAGAATATTTTTTTAATAAACGGATAATAAAAAAGTTTCCCATATGTAGAGAACTTTACAGGACACGTTGTATATGTATATATTTTTAGTATTAATTATAAGTTCCAAAACCAAAATGACCCCCCTGGTTATTAACCCACGAGCCGCCACTGGTCAGACAAACAAAAAATAAAAAATTAGATATCCCAACAACTGCTCAAAATGACTTCCCCCTACTTCTGTGCATTTGCGACACCAACGAATCTTTTGCAATCAAAGTCATCACGTAATTACAAGAAAATGGTAAACTATGCAAAAACATTAACGTTTGCACCATCAATATGAAATTTTAAAATGGGTTGGTTTTAAATTTCCCGCGTGTAATGCAGGCGCAATATTACAGATTTCTTTAATAAATCGCAATACGACCAGGAGGAAAAAGAGCAATTTATGGAAGATAATAAAGAACAGAAAACTTCTAAAGGAAGAGAGGGAAATAATTAGGGAAGTAGGAGTAAGTCCAGACTAGATACTGTTCGCAAATATTTGGGGGTGTAGGATGTTCCACTTTCATGGAAGCGCTGGGAGTCGAAGCAGGCTTCTTCTGAAGCAATAGTGACGACGAGAAAGCGTCGATTTCGGAAACAGTTTGATAAATTGTTCGTAATTGCGTATCATTTACTTTGTGTCTATTTCCTACACGTATATTTATGAACAATTCATCACCGTATAAAATAAAACGCAGAAAAAAATAGATTTGCAAATTGGAAAAGGAGTCGTTCCCAGTCTTTTAATTGCCCGGCGGGCGAGCGCGTATTATAAAAGCGGTTATGCTTCGCATAATCGGAGGATGTTAAATTTATTCAAGGGCATCGAAGATCGAAATCAGCTAACGATGTTACCGCAAGAGACGCGCACAGGTAATCTAATTTATCTGCTCTATACAGAATTTGCGCCCAATCGGGCGCGTTTCCTTAATATCTCAGACTATGAAAAAACCTAACCACAGGAATACAGAGAAGAGTGCCGCCATACAAAAAAAATGGTACAACCAACACTGCCAAGGTCCCCTTCGGGATTTCGTAGGGCGATTGTCGCAACAATAAAAGAAACTCTCCTCCAATTAATGAATAAATTGCTCAACGCCGGAGCAACAGATAAAGAATGCAGATTAGAAAACTATTTCGCCAGGACTGATGGAAATGGAACCTTGCAAAGAACGTAGAAATCTGAAGAGGTCAATGGTTTTGAACTCTCTCCTAACATTGCCTGATCAATCAAGAAGGTCTTCATTTTGAAGACTTCATCCTTTCCTAGACCAATTTGAAGCGGAATTTTAAAATGCTATAAGATGGTTGAGTCCAACTCGTCCTCAAATTTTTGACTATACCTCGGAAATGTGACGACATAGAACCGCTGCTGCTTGCCATAGGAATAGACATCTGTTGAAGCTTATATTCTATTTCGAGTTCCTCATTTTTTCAATCATCTTTTTACGGTGATCTTCATCCATTTGCAAATAGCTGGATATCGACTTCGCATTAGAATGGCCCCTGATTTTTACTAGGTTTTGCTCCGACACTCCGTTTTTCGCCAGTTTTGATACGGCAGTGGCTCTAAGTGAATGATTTGTTATCTTTTTGGAGGTGTTAAGCCCTGATTCTTTTGCTTGGGTTCTTGTCCATCCTGATTTCGCATTGACTCCTACGGGGCTATTTTTAAACCAATTCCATAGATTTTCCTATTTGGATTTAGAGTCAAAAATGGTCGGGTGTTAACAATGGCTTTTCCTCTTTCATTTTGGAGTTTTAAAAACAGTCTGACTGGGCAGAAGCTAGAATTTATGCATCTGAGATATATTTTTGCAGATAATATGGCTGCACGGCGCCCTTCACGTAAAATGTGCACTGTACAGCGAACTTCTTTGCAAAGTTGAGCAATTCACGCGTGTATAATTAATTAATAATTCATAAGACAATCTTGGGAGCTGCACTCTTTATTCCATAACACGTCCTATTGTTTCGAAGAAAAAAAATCGCCTTGAGCGACTTTTCCTTGCACTTCTGCTGCGACTGCTCGCGTTAATAATTTAAGAAAAAAAATCTTTCCTCTTTTCTCTCACCAGGAAATTCCTGGGACGCTATGAAGCCGGTCAGTCCACCGTGGCGCGTGTTTGTCAACTTATAACTACCATTGTTTAAACAATGTGTATAATTCAGTCTTGATTTCCGGTATTTATTGTTATGTGAATTCCATGTTTACTTTCGAGAAAAACTTTTACTTCCACCTTTTCTCCGATAAATTGCGCCGAATCGAAACAGAACGTTCTAAAGATGATCAACGTGTAGCTCTTTCGCCAATTTATACACACCCTGTACAATGGCCGAATTGATCAAAGAAAGTTCGCTGGAGCAATTTTCTTCGGCAGAAAAAACAAAGTTGACACACTCTCGGTCGAGGTAGTCAGCGATGCGAGGAGGCAAAAAAATACACAAAAGACGAACGCGCGCGAGCAATTAGATGTCGAAAGCGGGCGGTGATGTCCTCCGAAGACGTTCAGCCGCCGCCGCCTCGGTGGGGCAGCGATTTTCCCATCCCGAAGAAGACATTGCAGACGCGCCGGCATCAGTTCAGTAAGAAAGCTCGCTCGCGTTCGGTAGTGAGACTTAAATTAATTACAATATTACTCTATTCTGCGATAGTTTGTTGATTACATATTATAAAAAAAACAACGATGCTATTTGGGATTATATGCCCTATGGTAAGTAACAAACGACTTCAAAGAACGGGGTTTTTCTTTGAGTTTCATCAGGGGTATGGTAAATAAATCGTGGTGTGATTTTTGACTGTTGCATTTCGCGAAAATTGACACAAGGTCAAGGCATCGAGCCGGTTGCCGCAAGACTGTAATTAAAATTGTAATTCGCATTACACATTAGGATGAGCATGATATTACGAAAAATGTACGCATCAGATTAACCATGAATTCAAATTATTACCTACTCATGTAATTCGTGCACTGTGACCAGAATTTGCGCCTCAAAAATTCACCTCTTTCTTGCATTTTCCATAATTTGCGGATGCGCTTCAAATATTGAAGATATACATTATACATATACAGGGTGATTCACGAAGACCGTCGCACAGTGGTTCAGATTTCAAAATACCCGATCGAAATTCATATCTGGTAAATGAGTTACAATTTTCAATTAAAAGTTAGTGATGTAACACTAAAAAGACATAATAATGCATTTATAATAATAATAATAACTAATAATAATAGTAATCCTACCCAAAGGACTTGTACCTTGACGCAGTTCTAGTAATACTGGGACGGGTGGGATGGCTTGCGCGCTTCAATGATCTAAAGAGCCGAACCATAGGTTCAACCATATTGGAGGGGTTTTTATTTGAGAAGCCAGACTAAATCAAGTCCCTGGAAGGGGGCAGCAGCTCTTTCAGTAATCATAGTGGCAGAGATCGTGAGGGTCGGTATGGCACTGTGATACACACTACTGCGATGTGGAAGGCAACGGGAAACCACCACATTATTATATCCCTGGTACAGCGTACTTCGAATTTATGATGATGGCACTTTCTGGAGTAAAATATTCCGGAGGTAAAATAGTCCCACATTCGGATCTCCGGGCGGGGACTGCTTCGGGGGAAGTCATCAGAAATGATAAGTGTAACATCTCACGAGTCGGAGCGTGGAATGTTAGAAGCATGAAACAAGTAGGAAAGTTAGAGAATTTGAAAATTGAGATGGATAGGTTAGCATTAGACGTAGTAGGTATTAGTGAAGTGCGATGGCCAGAAGCCGGAGACTTCTGGAGCGGAGATTTTAGAGTAATACACACAGGATCTGTAGGAGGAAATTCGGGAGTAGGAATTGTTATGCGGAAAAAAGTAGGGCAGAGTGTAGAAAATTTCTTACAGCAAAGTGACAGGGTAGTTATCGTTAGGTTAGATTCGAAACCTGTAAAAACAGTAATAATACAGGTATATATGCCCACTTCTAACTACAGTGATGAGGTTGTAGAGGCAGTTTATAGTGATATTGAACATGTGCTAGATTTTGTGAGAGGACACGAAAATTTAATAATTACAGGAGATTTCAATGCAGTCGTAGGCACAGGGCGAGAGGGCGGAATAGTTGGTCCCTTTGGATTAGGCAATAGGAACGATAGGGGAGTGAGACTGATAGAGTTCTGCGATAGACATAACTTAACGGTCGCGAACACTCTATTTCACCATCATGTTAGGAGACGCTACACGTGGAAGATGCCAGGAGACCTAGGGAGATATCAAATAGATTACATTCTTGTTAGGCAAAGATTTAGAAATCAAGTTAGGGATTGTAGAAGTTATCCAGGAGCAGATATAGATAGTGATCACAATATAGTCGTTATGAAGGCCAATCTTAAATTTAAGATTTTGAAAAAACGAAGCGGAAGAAGGTATCTTGACCCAGAGAAACTAAAAGATGATGATACGCGCGATAAGTTCGAGAAAAAGACAAACGAAGTACTAAAGGGCGCGGGCGAAAATATTGTTAGGGACATAGAGGAAGAATGGAATTGCATTAAAAATAGTTTAGTTTCCTCAGCTAGGGATATTTTGGGTCATAAACAGAATGAAAGTAGGAAACCCTGGATAACAAAACATATTGTGAGTCTAATAGAGGAAAGGCGCAAATATAAAAATAGGTTAGATAAAATAGGGAAACAAAGATATAAGGCGATCAAGTGGGAAATTATTCGGAAATGTAGGAAAGCGAAAGAGCAATGGATCGATAATAAATGCAAAGAAGTGGAAGATAAGTTCGAAGTAGGAAAGACTGATGAAGCATATAAAATAATTAGGAGAAATTTTAGAGAAATTGGATCTAGTACCAAAAGCATTAGGAATGAGGCAGGAGATATCCTAATCGAAAGCGGGGAGAAGGCAGATAGGTGGAAAGAATATTTAGGAAACTTATATGCGGGACAGGAAGTGCAAGATATATTAGAAAGTGAAAGCAGTGTAGAAGGGGATAACCTAGGGAGTCCTATAATGAGAGAAGAGTTTGAGCTAGCACTAAAAAGTTTAAGGAATAATAAAGCACCAGGTATAGATGGCTTGCAGGCAGAAATCTTAAAGTGCGCAGGTCAAGAGGTAATAGATCGTTTATTTAAATTAGTTAGTCGCATATACCTGACAGGCGAGATTCCAGAGGATTACAAACTGAACATCATGGTAGCTTTGCCAAAAAGGAAAGGCGCGGATAGATGCGAAAATTTTAGAACTATCAGTTTAACTTCCCATGCGTCAAAAATTTTAACTAGAATTGTGCAAAGAAGGATGGAGAAAAAGGCGGAAGAAATATTAGGAGAAGATCAGTTCGGATTTAGACGAAATAGAGGAACGCGCGAGGCCATTCTAGCTTTACGAGTAATTATAGAAAAAACGATAGAAAAGAGAAAGAGCGTATATATAGGATTTGTAGATTTAGAAAAAGCCTTCGACAACGTAAAATGGGGGAAGATGTTCGAAGTGCTGAGAAAGGTAGGGATGAAATACAGGGACAGAAGAATAATACATAATCTCTACAAAGAGCAAAAGGCAGTTATAGAATGTGAGCAGGAACGAAGGGAAGTAGATATCCGGAAGGGAGTGAGACAGGGATGTGCATTGTCACCTCTAGTTTTCAACTTATATATCGAAGATGCGATTAATATTGTTAAGGAAAGAACAGCCTCAGGGATCAATGTACAGGGCCAAACTATTAACATGCACAGATTTGCGGATGATATAGCAGTGTTAGCATCTAGCAAAGAAGAATTAGGAGCGGCTTTGAATGAAATGGAAGCAGTTTTGACACAGGGCTACGGCATGAAAATCAATAAAAAGAAAACTAAAACTTTGGTATGTAGATGGAGTGAAAATAGAACTAAAATTGAAATACAAATAGGAAATGAGAAGATAGAGGAGGTCGCGGATTTCTGCTACTTAGGAAGTAAAATAACCCAAGACGGTAGGAACACTAAAGATATAAAACAAAGAATGGCGCAGGGACGAGTTGCGTTTAACAAAAAGAAACAACTGTTATGCTCGAGAACGGTTAATATAGAGACTAGGAAGAGACTCTTAACGTCGTATGTATGGAGTACGGCATTATACGGGTGCGAAACTTGGACAATAGGAGAAGAAGATAGGAAAAGAGTAGAAGCGTTTGAACTGTGGTGTTACAGACGCATGATGAAGATACCGTGGATAGATAAGGTTAGCAATAGGGAAGTATTAGAAAGAGTTGGGGAAAGGCGAAAGGTATGGAAAACAATAAAGAGTAGGAGAGATAGGATGGTAGGACACCTTCTAAGACACGAAGGAATAGTTCGCGACATACTAGAGTCAGAGATAGGAATAAAAAGAGGTAGGGGTAGGCCTAGATTAGACTACTGCTCTCAAATAGTTAGGGATGTAGGATGTTCTACTTTTAGGGAAATGCGTAGGTTAGCTCAGGATAGAAAAGAATGGAGGTACGCGTCCAACCAGTCTTCGGACTGAGAACCTTATGATGATGAATAATAGTAATAATAATAATAATAATAGTAGTTGTTACGACTTTGCAACAGAAATTATTTAAGGGCTTTAGATGTAATGTGTGTTGCAATATTATGTAGAAATTTAAAAAATGCACCAATACATTGACAATAATAATAATAATAATAATAATAAAATACTAATAATATTTCAGGCGATTTTGCATGTTACGAAATATTTGGAAGGGCTTACTTTTACTAATCATCATCATCTTCTTCTTCTTCTTCTTCAAAATCGTCATCAGAATCTTTCTTGTCTTCGTCAGAAATATTGATTAATTGGAGGACATCAACATCAGTGATCTTCTGTTTATGTTTTCCGTGTACAAATGAACTTAATTGTGGATCTGAGCTTAAAATTAATCGATGGAAAAGATCTTCATTTATTTTAATGGCACTAATTTTCCTGGTGTGGTGTTCCCTGTATCGTCGCAAATCTTTATTTTTCGCTTCTTGTGCCTCTTCGGATAATTCTCCAATAGGCAAAACAGCATTTCCTATAACTGCTGCTCCGTGTAGTAAGATTTTATGGACGGAAGTGGGCATGTAGTACCACTCATACAAGCTCACAAATTTTTGGGCTGTTTCCACACAATAATTTTCAAATTTCTCTGTGTTTATTTCGTGGTTGCTATTGATTACCTTCAAAATTACTGAAAATCTTTTAATTAGATCTTCATCGATGCCAGTAATTTCAGACGATAATTTAGGATCAGCAAAAAATCGTCTTGCAGTATTCCCATCATTTGTGGTGCCTACACCTGTTTTAGGTACATCAACGATTAGTCCCATTCTCTGCCGAAACTTATTTTGAAGTTCGCGTTTCTTGTTTTGTAGTACTTCCCTGTTTTCTTTAGATACTTTCCACACTTTTAGATCTAGTCTATAGGCCACATGAAGAAGACATTCGAAAAAACGAATATAAGCATGTAAGACTGACAATCCAAATCTTAACATTTGCGTTTGGATGGGGCAAGAACGAATTTGTTCAATATCATTTAATTGCGGAATCGTAGCATTGCATATGTAGCACCTCATACTCGAAGTGTTAGTCAATGCACTGCACACCTTTCCGTCAACGATTGTTAGTGACAGTGTAGATTTAATTCGACCGAATTCAGAATCAAATGGCAATAAGTTGTTAATTTGTTGGTTTATGAACTCTTCTTCAGCTTTAGAAATTTCTTGGGTTTCGTGAATCCACTGAAGTCTTATCGGCCGGCAAAATCTCTTCGAGGCAGGGCTTGGATTTTTCCAAAAAACATTTGAACTATTTTCATCCACTAATCTTAATGATACTAAAGATGTAACAAATACACTCTCTTTAGCACGTATTTCTTCTGACGTGTTGGATTTTTGTTTAAATGTCGTATATCCAGAGCTTCCATCGAAGCCCCATTTGCAAATCAAATTCAATAACCTATCGGGATTGCTTTCTGCCGGTATTATTTTCAAAATACTTTCACATGTTTTGTTGAGAAGGGTTTGAAGAGGAACTTCGCATTTTTCTTCCGTGAAAATAATACCTTCTGGATACAATTGTTTTTTTTATGTCCAGCACAGTATGATATGATGGATATAAATTAGTGTGCCCATGAAGCGAAGCTGATCGTCTTAGAGTAAGGTACTGTTGTTTGGTTAAACTTAACGAAATTACAAGTGACAAAGCCTCTTCCGGAGTATATGCAGACTGATTTGTTTCTATAGTTTTCCATTTTTTTAAAATGCGTTTAGCACGGGATGGAGTTGTTGTCACAGTTTCTTTAAGCAATTTAGCAGCCGCTTCATCGCCTTTTTCTCTTAATTTCATTGTTGTGGCATAAGCCAATTCTTCAGAAGATTTTGTAGTTCGCAGTTCTTCAGTTTTTCTACGCTTTACCACATCAGAACAATCCTCAAATTGTTTAGATGGGCGACCGCGACCTAAATTTTGTTATCCGTAATACAAATTGATAAAAAGTTTTATAGTTCGGCTTACCTCCTGTGGATGTTGAAGGTTCACTACTTATATGAGTAGGCACACAACGGAGAACAATATCTGGGAATTTTATTTCTTCGTGAAGCCACATATCAAATTTCTGTAGAAACCGTTCATTATTTCTATTTACACTCTTCCAATTTCTGATATATGGAGCAAAAAAATTAGTTCTAGTAAAAACTATAAGTGCGTTTGTAGCAGCATCATTTCCGTTTGTATGAAAAACTTCTTTCAAATAGTCTATAACACAATTTTTTCGAACTTCAATGGATAATTCGATATTTTCTAGAAACTTTTCGTGTAAAGAAAAACGAGTAATTGGACGAACCGCCATCGTTAAAATATACACAAATACACAAAATATCCACAAACTAAAGCTACACCACAACACGCAATATCAAACAATAGAGTAATAGCCACCGAAAGTGCGAACAGCAAGAGGCGCAAACACAATGCCGGGTGAACGTGACAACGCAACCCCCTGTCGTAAGAGGGGCAAACCGATGCAAACCATTTAGGTGTTTTTGTTTACCTAAGACCCTAACTAATACTGTGTACCGAAAATTATTTTGTCCTCTTGTGTCCTCTGTTTCGTAGAATACATTTAGTGCGAAAATTAGTGGAATATGGAGGGTACATAAAGTACTGGTGAATTTAAAAGCAGGTAAAATTTCTTAGAAAAATAATACGTTCAGGTGATAGCTAAAGGTCCAAACTTTCTCGGCATCTTCATTTTTTTCAAATATTTTGCAAGATAAATTCTGCATAGTCCCTAGAAAAGGTGGCATTTCAGAGAACTCAATTTTTGTTCGAAATAAATGTGTTTTATCGCACGCTTCGGGACTAATATTGTCTTTCTATGTAATTTCATTTTGCAATTATTTATTTCAGAAGTTGACCAGATACTAGAAGAACGATTGTGTGTTATGTTTAGCGTCATATAAAAAAATAAAAATTTTGATTTTCGATCGACTATTTGGGATTTTGAACCACTGTGCGTCGGTTAGACGTTTCTCAGAAACGGCAGCGAATTAAAATCTGAAAATTTTCACACAAGAGTTCTCGGCTTCGACCATTCTAATTAAAATATTTTCAACCCCCGACAACTTCCGGTTATACCGGAAACGAGTACCTACTCTCTTATTTTAAATGAAATGCCCACATTTTTATTACGGATTTAGATTTTTGGTCGAATTTTAGGGTCACCTTATGCAAAACATCATATGTGTAAAGTGCACCCTCTTCGAGATATTAGACGTTAAAAATCGTAATTTTTCAAATTTCTTCAATTATGACTTGGAAACGGTACGAAATATAGAAAAATGACTTACATGTCCCTATCCCAGTTTTTAATTCTCTATCTAATGGGTCTGGAAAATACTGCTTCCTGATTGGCAACTTTTTGTCATTTTTTGACCACTCAGGAGGCAGTATTTTCCAGACCCATTATTTTAAATGGAACAACCTGTTTATTATTGCATTTTTAAATTTCTTATTTAATTTTAGGGTCACTTTGTTAAAATCTTTTTGGACCTAAAGCATAACCGTTTGGTCGTAATTTAACATTTTTTCGAGGAATTTGACGTTTGCAGTGCTTTAAAAAATTAATTATATTTCGGAAACTAAATCGGACAGAATGTTGCGAGTTTGACTGTTGTGTTAAACACAAAAGAAGCTACTCACTACGTTGAAAATTTTATTTTAGAGAATTGGACCATTAAATTTGGAATTTTTCAAACAGACGCAGATTTTTATCTTCTTTCAATTTTATTGAAACCATTTTGGTCTCTGCTAGTTTTTGAAGTAGGTATTTCGAATTTTCTCATTTTTTAATACGTTTTCACAAAATTGAAAGTGGATAAAAATCTGCGTCCGATGGCGGAAAAATTAACATACCGTACCGTTTAAAAAATCGAGACATCAGTGTTTGAAAAATCTCAAATTTAATGGTTCATATCATGAACTTTCCAATTCTCTAATTACACCGAAAATTTTACTTTTCCAACCCTGAATAAACCCCCATTACTTTGATCTGTTTTATCTGATCCCAAAGTTTGTCGGAACAGTCTATATTGAGTAAACCGTTTGACCCGTTTTAGGCCCAAAAAAGCCATAATTAAAGGCTCTTTTATGGGATCCTGCAAAGGACCAAACACTATCAATAATTCTAAAAATCTTGCTGAATAAAAAATGTTTTTATTTTTCCCCAGGTCTTACTTGTGCACCACGCGATCTGCATAACCCGCCCCACGCCGAGTCCCTACCGCGACTTCCGGCGCCACGCCGTCCCTCCGCCGCCGGCAGACTGGGAAGCGGGCCTGCGTGAAGCAACCTACCAAGCCCTGATCCGAGAACACCATTCCGACCCAAGTTTGCACGAAACCGTCGCCGAAGCGCCGATAGTAGGTCGTCAAGACTCGGCGGTACCATTCGGCGATATCACTATACTAGCCAGAGGGCAGCTGTACGCCAACAGAGCGGGCTACCTTAAATTCGTTCAGGACCCTTACCAAAACGATTGCGAGGATTGCCACAACGAACGCTTAAGATGCGCCCCCTCTCAGTGCCACACTTGGGGCAACCACGACGGCGAACAAATGATCGCTTTGTGGACGGTGAAGAGGATACGCCACCGCGACCACAACTACGGTCACCGGTACGAAATGGAATATACAGTAACGCCTGTTGGTGGTAACGAAGAAGATTACGATTACAACACCCCAGGGCATGTTTTTATCGTCAGGGGTCAAGAACTGAACTTTCATCATGCCCCAAGTCCACAGAAACCAGGATTCCCCATCGGGGCAGGCACCGATGGGTTCAGACCGATTTATCCGAATGCACCTGGGTTAAAAACCACCACAAACACGTATAACACGGGTACAACGCAAGTACCACATGAAAAAGAGGTAGATTTGTACAAGAAGCTCATAAATACCTTAGCTCTAAAAACTACCACCCCAGGACAAGAGTATAGTCAAATTACATCGCACCCCGATATATTTGACGCATCTTTCAGGAGTACCACTGCCAAAAACGCCAATTTCGACATATTCGACGTCGTATCTAGAGGACCGGTAACTTTCCCGCCGTCGCAAACCAAACCTAACCCATTCTTGACGCAAAGAACTACTTACAGCACAGCACCAACGGAAAAGACAACATACACAACCGTACCTGCAGAAACCACGTATATTTTCGTCCCAACCGACCAGATCACGCCGGTAACCGAATCGGTTGTTCCTCAATACACAACGAGCGACAGAAAACCGATTACCGCAACAGAACCAATTCACTATCACACCACCATTTACACGGAAGAACAGCGGCAAATAACTTCGCCTGTGACTACCGCAAAACCAGTTTCCAAAACTCCGGTAACATCCATTACTTACTTCACACCGGTTGAAGATACAGAAAACTACAGTACCGTCAAAAGTGCCACCAGAAAAACTACACCAGAGGATGATTTCGATATATTTTCTGACGTACGGCTGCAAACAAAAACACAACAAACCACTTCACCCCATCACGATGAAGTTACCGTCCTATCGATAGCAGTTACCGAGGACCTGCTAGCAAAAAATCATCCCAGTACTGAATCCCTTGAAGCAGCTACTAGACAATTGAACACAGTGACAACACGAAAAGAAATTGTCAGCCAACGTACTGATTCTTTCGAAGCGCCTACTACAAGGCAGAGTACTTCAACCAAAGCACACACAAAAATAAGTACTACATCACCGACTTCTGTGAAGCTTAGCAAAGTGGAAAGTACCCCGAAACCAGTACCAACTACGACAGAAATTGATGGTGACCTTTCAGGTGACAATGCATCTGAAAGCGTGGAAGAACATACGCGTTCCTCAGAGCAAAATTATACTGATGGTGCACCCACCAGTACTACTTCAACTATTGGTACCACCGACCACGGCAGTACCATCAAACCGATTACTTTCCGAAACCGAATCAGTACTATTAAAACAAACGCAACAGACGACGAAATAAGCAGTACCACTAGCAGTACCTCGTCAAGGGACACCACGGAAAGTTATGAAACAACGACTAGCGATGCCAGCAGAAACAAAAATGCCTTTACCGGTTTTCGCTTGGAAAACAACAAAAAAATCAGCACCACCGAAAAAAATACACCGTCTACACAAAAAGCTATCGAAATTCATGCTACGACCACTGACGGTACTACAAAATTCAATGAAGATAATGACATCACTACGGAAGTAGAAAAAACTACAAATCTGCATTTTAAATCGAGAGAAACTGCAACAGAAATAACCGAAAAGCCATCAATATCGACAGAAGCAGCTACAAAAACAACGCCAGTCCATATCGTCACACCATTATCGACGAAACCAACGCTTTTGAAGACGATCGACGAAAAAATAGTCGCGGACATATTCGGCGAAGACAAATCTCCATCAACCATGAAACCGCAAGCAACGACCAACAAACAAATCACGAACGAAGACGAATTTTTATTCGGCCTTCAGACCACCACGCCCACCACGCCTAAAATAATTTTCGAGAACTTCTTCGAAGCTTCCACGGCTTCTTCAATCGAAGACAAGAGCGTCGCGGAAACTGAGAGTCAGGAAGACGCCCCTCAAACACGCCTGAGTTTCATAACTTCGACGAGCTTCGAAATTAATGGACGGAATGTGTCGACGACTGCAGCGCCCACGACGATGGTTAAAGCAACCGTGACGGAGATACAAAATGAAGACGCGAAAGATTTTAAAGTTTTCAAGGCGGAAATGCCCCGAACGACCACAGAGGAACTGCGCGCCCAGAAGAAAGTCTTTGACGATTTGGCGCTGTCTCTGGTCAACCACGCGAGGTCCATCGACATTTTGAACGGCAGCAAGAACTCGACGAGGGAGCGTAAGTATACCAGGAGAAGAAGTTACGTGCCACGCAGCACGAAAAGATCCGAGAGTGGTATTAACTGATGCGTTACGAAAAAATTAAATTAAGAAAGAACTAAGTGTTCACTTACCTGCTCCTTCTTTCGCATATTTGTAATCGGGCTCCGCTTTCGCAGGGATGAAACAGCTGAAGGAATCCGGCAGTATTTCCCGGATTCGTTGCTGATACGATAGTCTGTAAATAATTATTTTCGTGTTAGTTGTATTGCGATTATTTTTTATCAATAAAACGTAATTTTGTCATGTGTTCAACTTCAAACGCACCTCATACACTTCAACATCGTCTCTCTAATAAACTTGGGCTTGGGATGCTCGGGATCCAAGCTCAAACAGCTCTCCCAGTCCTCCCAAGACCATCTAAACTGGAAATTGCTCAAATGATAGGCAAACCAATTCACAAATCGATCAAAACAGGACACGTTCATCGTGTCTATCCTCATAAAAAGAATTTCCGTGGCTTGAGCGAGCACTTGAGGCATCGTGGAAGGCTGCAGCTTACACAGCTCGATTAAAATAGCCCCGTAAGCAATTTCCAGGTACCGAGGCGTCGGCATGTGGAACAACTCAGAAAAAATCGTTTCTACGATGCAATATTCCAACGGGATTTTCAATTTATAGGGGAAATTCAGTAAATGAGCGGCGCAGTCTTTCCTTTCTAAATGGTACATCTCGATAATCGAATGCAAATGTTCTTCGATTAAAAAGCGTTCGATCGAATGAGCCCCTGGTAAAATAGGCCCTTCCGGGCAATCCGTGTAATCAAACATGCGAAATACGACCCAAGGCATCGGGTATTTGTACGTATGGAAATGCGGCGGCGGAATTATCGCGGGTAAACTGTGCTGCAACGCCTCGCACAGTATCGAATCGAAAGCCAAATAAGGACGCGGTATATGCTTCTCCGCCCAATTATCCTGCCTCAATTTGCGTATCTGCGACCAAAGACAGTCCAAATATTCTTCCTGGGGATGAGGACTGTCTATAGCCCAAACACGCAAGGCATTGTGGTGCTTCTTGTTTCGTTTGTTCAAAAAAACTTCAACAGAAACCAACAAATGTTCTAAAGCGGTCTCTTTCTTTTCGTACAATTCCCGTCCCACCCACGGTAACGTACTTAAGATCGCATACACATACCAATCTCTTCTTACCTGAGGTACGTTATCTTCGTTTGCCGTGTCCACCATATTATCCAACAATTGCAACAAGGACGAGGCAGATAAAACGTGACAATTAACCAGATCGGCCAAAAATCTAAGAGCATATCTCGCTGTATCCCACTTACAACCTTTCAAAGCATCTTTAAAAGTCCTCGTCATATACTCTACAAACTCGCCTCCGAAATTATAATTCTTCGCGTTTAATAACCCAACCAACGTCGTATAAATCGTGCACTTCTCTGGCATTTTTATAGCGCAGTCTGTTAATATTCTCAATATTTTAATACGAAATGTGCTCAAGTCAGCTTCTAGTACACTCGCTAAACCCTCTAGGTTAGATTCTAACGAAGAAGTGCTTTTCTCGCCTACTCGTAATATTAAAGACTCTAAACGATCCTCAATCTCTTGGTTTTCGGAAACGCGACGGCGTTTCCTATAAGCCCTATCTACAATTCAAGAAATAATTGAAAATATTGTTAAGTTTGCAAGCAAAATTTGTTTACCATATCCATCTTCCTCTTCATGAGGCCGTCTGCGACTCATTTTAAAGGCAAATGCTTAGTATTGTACGAAAACACAATTTATTGGATGAAAAAACCAGATTAATATACTAATTTCTTAAATTTCACATTTCATTTGACGTATGGGCAAAATTGGTTTGCAATTTGCATACATGGCGGTATATGTGAAGATAGTCGCGAGCGTCTGATCTGAAATTTAACTTGTAGCCAATGTTTCTTCACTAAATCCACTAGATATTGAAATAAATACAACCGAGTCTCACTCGCACTTGCGCATAACATGGTATAATACGAGGGTCTTGCATTTCGACACGGACTTTTCAAACACAAGGAATAGAGAACTTCTAGATTAAAACAAATTTTATTTCTGCAGCGTCTAAACAAATATATTACACCTTTATTTCAAATTTAATAAAACAAAAATAAAAACCAAAAAAATATAAAATAAACAGAAGGGCAGCTACTAATCAATAGATTCCAAGTCTTCAGCATGATTATTTTCCGACCAATTAGTCCACTGTTTCGCCGTCAACTCGTCCCCCAAATCACCATTATTGTTCTCTTGAATTCTAAAATGCACCTAAAAATCGCCAATATTTAAATCCACCCGTCTATCTCCCCACTCCATGACGTTCACATAAACACAAATTTTTCATAGTTTCCGTGCAAAATTTTTTTGTCGTGCCCAACTTTACTAGGTTTACTAGCATGCTAAAAACACAAACGTAAAATTGCGGAGGTAATCGAAAAACATAGAAGGCCCCGTGCGTTTTTCATTTGACAGTTGCGTCAATCCGAATTTGACCGGGCCTTCTATGTTTTCGCCAGAGAAGCAAGAATGGGAAATTACTAATTACCGAAATAGGTTTTAGAGCGAAATCGACTCTCTGGGCTGGAGTGTAGGGGCGGTTAACCACTTGAACCAATCGCGTGTGAGGAAGGTAACCGTCTCTGTATGCGGTTACTTTGTATTCCCCTGGTGTAAGTAATCGGAAATAGTCGCCATCATTAACTAAAATTCAATTTTTCGGTGTTTTCGATACCAAGATTTAAAGTGGTTTTTGATTACCTGATGTTATATCGTGTTGAATATCACGAAAGCGACCCCCTGTGATGTTTTTAACGTGTATAATCGCATTACTTATGCCGTGTTTGGTTACGCTGTCATAGACGATTCCTTTAATTCCAATGTGACTCTGAGAGAAAAGAAAACCGGGTCTAAAATCAGCCAAACACGACTACTCTTTGCGAACACCAAACTGACCTGCCACATGAAATGAATAAGCGCATCCCTATTTCTTTCCCACTCATTTAACAAATCTTTGGCGGGTGGATATTTATCACACCCTAATTCCAGGGTTATCTCAAAATCGTTACTCGAAAGATAGTTGAAATCCTGCATGCCTGCAAAACTCTTAATTAAACGAGGAAATAGAGACGAACTGCTTTTCTGTATCACCTCCTTGTAAACTGTACCATTTTGCACCGTTGGTGATACCACCCTGTTTTCCAAACATACTGCTGTCTAAATCACCACAACCTGGTCGCGTTGGCTTCGCCATGTCCGCATGGTGTGTCGAATAAGCCATGGCAAGGTATCTACAAGAATACTCGAAAGTTTTTAATCTGGCTATTTTAAGAACACAAGAAAACTTTAAGATTCATAAAAGTGAAAAAATAAACTTTTGGCGGAGTCGCCGGTAACAAGAACTTTTATTTCCATTACTGCTGTAATGTACTACCACATTTACAAGTATTTTTCTTCAGAGAACGGGGTGTGAGACTGCATTTCCGGTAGTGGTAATTGAGTCTGAATTTGACCACTATACCCAAGTCTTTTGCCTTCAGAGCACGGGGCGTAAGACTGCGTGCCCGGTAGTGGTCATAATTTAGTTTTGAGTTGTAAATATTGTCCATACGTTCATTTAAAATGAAAATAATTAGGTGGCCGTTACAAGTTTTTATTCTTCAACATAACGAACAATAATACAAACCTAAAAGTGCTGTCGTCGGGAGCGTCGGAGTATTCGTGTTCGGGGGCCCCAGATCGGCTTTCGTCGTACGGATAATTGGCCACCAAATCACCCCCGTGCAAATTTGCGGAAAGTACGAACGGTATCTGCATAATCAGACGGATCACAGCTTTCGTTTCCGGCTGCAGCTGAAGGAAAATCCCGAATTAAATAAAGTCTCTCTATAGGATCAATTTCCTTTTTTCCGATTCGTTTAATTTCGTTTTAAATTCATAAAAAAGGACGAGAAGGGACTTACTGGCTGGTTTAAACGGTCAACTTGCTCCAGCAAATGATTATTGTGATCCGCTTTGTAATCTTCGTTCAGAAACATGATTTTGTCCAGGTCTGGAAAATTGCGGTTCAAATCCACCGAGTTGTTGTTGGTACGGCCTTTTAGGTAATCAATGCCACCCTGAAAATACTGAGTTAATGCCCGACATCCAATGCAGAAAGAACTATGTATGCTATAAACTAAACAGTAATGATTTTGAATACTTAGAACAGTGGAAAGGGGTAAAAATTTTTCAATGCCCCATGACATCCGGTGTTGCAGCAAGCGTCCTATTTGCTTAACGCACGGACAGAAATTTGCATTCAAAATCCGACAACAGAAACTTCAGAAGACGGCGAAAACATCCAACGGTCACAATTTAAATGAAATTTCACATTGAAAAACTAACTCGTGACAAGCTTATGATTATGCATCACTTTATTGTGTACCGCTCTATTATTTACGCGCGATGACGTTTTTATTGCCCATTATAAATTGCTACAATCTCCGCGTTTGGAGAAGCTTGTTTTTGAGTATGAAAGAGGGATAATTAGCCGTGAGTCAGTTAGTTTTGAAAGAAGATACGAGCGATAGAAAGTGAAAGGCGATATATGCAAGGGCGGTTCACCAATTAGCTTACCGTGTCAGTGGCCAGCTGCCATCCGTCGGGATTCATCGTGGGCATGATGTGGATACGGGTATGTTCAATTAGTGCCTGCACTTCCGGATTGCCCGACATGTACTCCTCGCAGAGGTAATCAGCCAATCGCAACATCAGTTCTCTGCCGAGGACTTCGTTACCGTGCATGTTGGCAATGTATTTGAACTCTGGCTTCACTACAAAAACATACGTCTGTTCGTGACATTGAAGGGAAAATAGGACGAAACCTTTTTCTGGTTGAATTTGTCACAAACAGCCAGCTTGCGGGGTAGAGGGTTGTTACAAAACCCCGAGGAGCTGCTTGTTTAATGTAAATGGCAAATTGTGTTCGTGTTCTTGGTTCTTGGGGGAAATAAAAAACACATTTTCCTTAATGCGTGGCGTAAAAAATTGCTGAACCTAAATGGCTGATTTACTTCATTAAATTTCAAGTAAGTAAGGAAGAAATAAAAGCCACGTGAATTATGCAAATTAATAAAAGAGAAAGAAAAATAAATAATATAATTACACCAGTTTTCCCGCAGTTGTATACGCAATTTTAATCTTTAACAATAAGTGAGAATATTATTGTTGTATCATATCACGAGAGAGACTGATTTTTTACACTTCTTTGCTGAATGACTCGTGACTCTGACTTTATGTTAAAGACCAAAAGCATACTGAACTCTTAAAAATATTCGTCAACTTTTTGCTTTCAATGGGCGACTGAATTAAAGTTGTGGGATGTTTTCTTTTAATCATCATCATAAGGTTCTCAGTCCGAAGACTGGTTGGACGCGTACCTCCATTCTTTTCTATCCTGAGCTAACCTACGCATTTCCCTAAAAGTAGAACATCCTACATCCCTAACTATTTGGGAGCAGTAGTCTAATCTAGGCCTACCCCTACCTCTTTTTATTCCTATCTCTGACTCTAGTATGTCGCGAACTATTCCTTCGTGTCTTAGAAGGTGTCCTACCATCCTATCTCTCCTACTCTTTATTGTTTTCCATACCTTTCGCTTTTCCCCAACTCTTTCTAATACTTCCCTATTGCTAACCTTATCTATCCACGGTATCTTCATCAGTCTCTTCCTAGTCTCTATATTAACCGTTCTCGAACATAACAGTTGTTTCTTTTTGTTAAACGCAACTCGTCCCTGCGCCATTCTTTGTTTTATATCTTTAGTGCTCCTACCGTCTTGGGTTATTTTACTTCCTAAGTAGCAGAAATCCGCGACCTCCTCTATCTTCTCATTTCCTATTCGTATTTCAATTTTAGTTCTATTTTCACTCCATCTACATACCAAAATTTTAGTTTTCTTTTTATTGATTTTCATGCCGTAGCCCTGTGTCAAAACTGCTTCCATTTCATTCAAAGCCGCTCCTAATTCTTCTTTGCTAGATGCTAACACTGCTATATCATCCGCAAATCTGAGCATGTTAATAGTTTGGCCCTGTACATTGATCCCTGAGGCTGTTCTTTCCTTAACAATATTAATCGCATCTTCGATATATAAGTTGAAAACTAGAGGTGACAATGCACATCCCTGTCTCACTCCCTTCCGGATATCTACTTCCCTTTGTTCCTGCTCACATTCTATAACTGCCTTTTGCTCTTTGTAGAGATTATGTATTATTCTTCTGTCCCTGTATTTCATCCCTACCTTTCTCAGCACTTCGAACATCTTCCCCCATTTTACGTTGTCGAAGGCTTTTTCTAAATCTACAAATCCTATATAGACGCTCTTTCTCTTTTCTATCGTTTTTTCTATAATTACTCGTAAAGCTAGAATGGCCTCGCGCGTTCCTCTATTTCGTCTAAATCCGAACTGATCTTCTCCTAATATTTCTTCCGCCTTTTTCTCCATCCTTCTTTGCACAATTCTAGTTAAAATTTTTGACGCATGGGAAGTTAAACTGATAGTTCTAAAATTTTCGCATCTATCCGCGCCTTTTCTTTTTGGCAAAGCTACTATGATGTTCCGTTTGTAATCTTCTGGAATCTCGCCTGTCAGGTATATGCGACTAACTAATTTAAATAAACGATCTATTACCTCTTGACCTGCGCACTTTAAGATTTCTGCCTGCAAGCCATCTATACCTGGTGCTTTATTATTCCTTAAACTTTTTAGTGCTATCTCAAACTCTTCTCTCATTATAGAACTCCCTAGGTTATCCCCCTCTACACTGCTTTCGCTTTCTAATATATCTTGCACTTCCTGTCCCGCATATAAGTTTCCTAAATATTCTTTCCACCTATCTGCCTTCTCCCCACTTCCGATTAGGATATCTCCTGCCTCATTTCTAATGTTTTTGGTACTAGATCCAATTTCTCTAAAATTTCTCCTGATTATTTTATATGCTTCATCAGTCTTTCCTACTTCGAACTTATCTTCCACTTCTTTGCATTTATTATCGATCCATTGCTCTTTCGCTTTCCTACATTTCCGAATAATTTCCCACTTGATCGCCTTATATCTTTCTTTCCCTGTTTCATCTAACCTATTTTTATATTTGCGCCTTTCCTCTATTAGACTCACAATATGTTTTGTTATCCAGGGTTTCCTACTTTCATTCTGTTTATGACCCAAAATATCCCTAGCTGAGGAAACTAAACTATTTTTAATGCAATTCCATTCTGCCTCTATGTCCCTAACAATATTTCCACCCGTGCCCTTTAGTGCTTCGTTTGTCTTTTTCTCGAACTTATTGCGCATATCATCATCTTTTAGTTTCTCTGGGTCAAGATACCTTCTTCCGCTTCTTTTTTTCAAAATCTTAAATTTAAGATTGGCTTTCATAACGACAATGTTGTGATCACTATCTATATCTGCTCCTGGATAACTTCTACAATCCCTAACTTGATTTCTAAATCTTTGCCTAACGAGAATGTAATCTATTTGATATCTCCCTAAGTCCTGGCATCTTCCACGTATAGCATCTCCTAACATGATGGTGAAATAGAGTGTTCGCGACCGTTAAGTTATGTTTATCGCAGAACTCTATCAGTCTAACTCCCCTATCGTTCCTATTGCCTAATCCAAAGGGGCCAACTATTCCGCCCTCTCGCCTTGTGCCTACGACTGCATTGAAATCTCCTGTAATTATTAAATTTTCGTGCCCTCTCACAAAATCTAGCACATATTCAATATCACTATAAACTGCCTCTACGGCCTCATCACTGTAGTTAGAAGTGGGCATATATACCTGTATTATTACTGTTTTTACAGGTTTCGAATCTAACCTAACCATAACTACCCTGTCACTTTGCTGTAAGAAATTTTCTACACTCTGTCCTACTTTTTTCCGCATAACAATTCCTACTCCCGAATTTCCTCCTACAGATCCTGTGTGTATTACTCTAAAATCTCCGCTCCAGAAGTCTCCAGCTTCTGGCCATCGCACTTCACTGATACCTACTACGTCTAATGCTAACCTATCCATCTCAATTTTCAAATTCTCTAACTTCCCTACTTGTTTCATGCTTCTAACATTCCACGCTCCGACTCGTGAGATGTTACACTTATCGTTTCTGATGACTCCCCCCGAAGCAGTCCCCGCCCGGAGATCCGAATGTGGGACTATTTTACCTCCGGAATATTTTACTCCATCAGAAGGTGCCATCATCATAAATTAAAGTACGCTGTACTAGGGATAAAATAATGTGGTGGTTTCCCGTTGCCTTCCACATCGCAGTAGTGTGTATCACAGTGCCATACCAACCCTCACGATCTCTGCCACTATGATTACTGAAAGAGCTGCTGCCCCCTTCCAGGGACTTGATTTAGTCTGGCTTCTCAAATAAAAACCCCTCCAATATGGTTAAACCTATGATTCGGCTCTTTATATCATTGAAGCGCGCAAGCCATCCCACCCGTCCCAGTATTACTAGAACTGCGTCAAGGTACAAGTCCTTTGGGATAGAAAAAAAAAAAAAAACCAACAGAGCGAAGTCGATTTTTGTGAGGGCATATTCAAGAGTTCCAAATTGCAAAACTTTTTCCCCATTTAAACGTGTTTCTATCTTTAAAGATAAGTGAGATAGCAATGTTGTCGAGACTTATCTGGGACACACTTATACAGGGTACAGAGACGAATTAGGAATCGGGCCTTATATTTTTTTTTTTACTTTTGGAACGCTTTATCATATACTTGTTCTTCTGCAATAGTTTCTTGTTCGATTTTCTGAAATGTTCATAGAAACTTCTGCTGTGTGGTATTTCCTCAAAATATTAGGAGTCAACGAAAACTAACGTAAATTTAATGTTGTTTTGATGTTTTAGCGCCTATTATTTCGTTAATAAAGTGTTTGCAATTCAGAGAACTGAAATTACAATTTGTTATCGTTATTAGGTTATTACAGCTATTAGATTATATTTGTAACACTGCGTGCGGAATGTGAAATGGTTATTTTATTTAAAAAATTGATGAACCATAACTGTATTTGCTATTTCAATCAAATATCTAATCAATCGCCAAACTTACTTATCTCGTGATGTCCCGGTTTCGTGGAAAACTCGATGACGTACAACGGGACGCCTTGCACGGACTTCTCACTCAAAACATAAACCCTCGTAATATTCGGACAATTTGCATGCACATCCTTGAGAGTTTGCACCAGCTCTTGATTGTTGTGGTGTTGGTAAACAAACTGGCGGGAGTCGGGTACGACAATCAAGACCAGGAGGAGCGGCAAAAACTCGACCATCGCCATGGCTAGTCCGCTCGGCTGTGGTGGATTGAGAACTCCAACTACCGACGACGGCGCTTTTCAAATACGCCGGCGCTCTGACGTCAGCGAGGGTATCGATTTTGAGCTCATCTACGGGGGGGATCTTCGCGACCTTAACACCTACAATCTCATTGGGGGGCACACAATTTATGTCAGTGGGGAAATTCATCAATTACTTCATGTATACTAGAAACGGATTTTCAACATTTAGAGAACCGAGATAGATCCCTGGGGTACACCGCAAATATGTAAATTTGATGTATTTCTTGACTGGTAACATAATATAATAGCTTTGGGCTATAACAAGTCATTACAAGAGCAAAATGTCGACGTTAATTTATTGCCACTTTCCGGGCGGGAAATTTTTGATTCGCGTGCGCCCGAAACGAAAGAATCTTTTTAAACTAATAGGTAATTTGGTAAAGAAGAAAATTTGCTAAATTATTCATTTCCTAAGAATATTTCACGTGGGATAGGTTCTAAATATGGCATTAAAAACCATAGACTAGGAAGAGACGGTTATACAAAATGACACAAACTTAAATGTAACAAAAGTTTGTTTTATATTAAGCATAAGTTTTGAATAAATTATGCAAATAAATGTAGGTATTTATAAAAGCTCCCCCCCACATAATATAGGTACATAGATAAGTATTATTTAAAAAAATCCTCTCATGCAAATTTGTAACATTTTTTCTACAAATCTACTTAGCATATTAGGTACATTTCTTACCTTATTTTAAATTTCTTTTCGAATGCCGGTACACACTCATAAATTTGGAAAAGCCCTACAAAACAATAAGCTAAAGAAATATTCTTTGGGTGACATATGTAACGTCAAAATCAAAAAGAATATACTAATCATAATATAAATACAATGGTAAGCTACGGCCATAATAGAAATACAATGGTATGTTACGGCGCATATGCTCCTCCCACTTCGATGACGTAAAATCGAGGTGGCGGTTCGAGAGACACCAACCATATACCTACTTAGATCTACATATGTGACAAACAAATAGCGCGAATGCAAGATTTGAATTGTTACACTTCAAAAAATTGTAGCTGTCAAACTCTTCTCAATTAGGTAATCATTTTCTTGAATAAGCTCACCCCCATCCAAAATTACTCGTCTTCATCTCCAACAAACCATTTCTTAATTTCCATACAAAAACTTTTTTCGAATACTGTAATTTTCCTATTTGACTCAAACATTTTTCACTGTCAATTTCTATATTAAGTCAAACTTGTTCCCTTTTTAGCCACCGCACAATTTGGCATTTTGACGCTTGTCACTTAACGTTCGCGCCGATAAAGCAAAAACACATCCGCCAACCAGATCTTTCGGACACTTCTCGCGTTAATTTCGCCTCGATGTGACGTCATGCGCAGTGCGAGACGGATTCCGGTCGGCAGCGTAGCAGGGCATGGCTACGGCGCATATATCGCTCCTTGCTCCTCCCACTTCGATGACGTAAAATCGAGGCGGCGCGGCGATTCGAGAGACACCAACCACATACCTACTTAGATCTACATATGTGTCAAAATAAAACTTCAAATTGGCAGTGAAAAATGTTTGATTCAAATAGGAAAATTACAGTAATTGAGAAAAGTGTTTGTATGGAAATTAAGAAATGGATTGTTGGAGATGAAGATGAGTAATTTTGGATGGGGGGTGAGCTTATTGAAGAAAATAATTACCTAATTGAGAAGAGTTTGACAGCTACAATTTTTCGGCAGGGGAAATTTTGGACTTTTTTCTCAGAATTGTAGAAATGTGTTCAAAACATGAGCCTCAGGCTCGCTGAATATTGTACATGTATGATTATGGAACTGATAAATAAATAAATAAATGCACGATCTGAATTATTACACTTCACTTCACAGGAAAATTTTTCTTGGTTTGAAGGAATTTGGACACGTTTATAGGTACCTATAAGAAACTGCTTAAGAACTTGAAACTCCGAGGTAGAAATGCGTTTATTACTGTAATAGTACAGGCGAAAGACAGAAATTTAAACGCATAATGGCATAATTAATCAAAATATCCACGGCCGAAATAATAAATAGATAGTTTCCAAGAAGACGCACTTGGAACGGGATTTCGAAACATTATTCCTCAAGATGCGCAGTTCAGATACTTGCTAAAAGTAATTAATAAACTTTATGCATCCGAAATTGATATGAACCATGCAAATGCACTTTTTTGCGTACCAAGTTTAACATTGATTTTGTCTTCACGCTTACATGCGATAATCCATGCTTTCTGCATATCATTGTGTTTGGGAAACGAAAAATACCTTATGTTTGTGCCTTTTGTGTTCTTATAATGATTGTGGCATTAAGCCATCGCACAATTTGCCATTTTGACACTTGTCACTTAACGTTCGCGCCGATAAAGCAAAAACACATCCGCCAACCGGATCTTTCGGAGACTTCGCGCCAATAATTTCGCCTCGATGTGACGTTATGCGCAGTACGAGACGGATTCCGGTCGGCAGCGTAGCACGGCATGATACTAATTAAACCACGACAGACATCTATATAAATAAAAATCAATTGCCGCATGTATGTAAGCTCATCACTTGAGAACGGCTCGACCGATTTGGCTGATTTCTTTTTTGTTGTGTTCGTAATTTTCAGGACAAGGTTTGTATGAAAGAAAATTTTGGAAAATCCACCGGGAAAGTAGAAAATTTGGAAGGTAAAAGTTTGTATGAAAATCTGTTTGACAAACAAAAATGTGACGTTCAGTTTGACAGTTCTAAAAATTGAATTTATTGTCAGTGTGTTATCGGTGGTGATCATGTGTTTGGTGGTTCTTTGGAAAAAATGCTACCAGTGAGGCGTCGAAATATCGGTCAGCGTACGCGAAGAGCGTAGACAGCGTTTGGAGCCAAGTCGATAATTTCTCAAGCCTCAAGCGCGATCCATTATAACTCCGGAACAACGGATACAGTCGAGTTCGACGCGCTCAGTTGGAGCTTACGCACAAAATAATTTGGAACGTCGACAAAACAGAGGTCGAACGTGGCATTAGGGAACGAGAAATTGGAAAAGTTGCCCGGAAAATTGGAAAATTCGGGAAAAACTGAAAGCGCTTTTTTCTATGGGATTTTTGTATGATATGGATATGCGTAAGTCGGGAAATTCGAACAAACTGTAAAAATCATAATTTTGGAAAATCGAACGGGAAATTTGAAAATTCGGGAAAAACTAAAAGTGCTTAACGGCTGAACCGATTTGGCTGATTTTTTTTGTTGTGATCGTAATTGTCAGGACAAGGTTTGTATGAAAGAAAATTTTTGGAGAATCCACCGGAAAATGTGAAAATTCGGGAAAAACTGAAAGTGCTTAACGGTTGGACCGATTTGGCTAATTCTTTTCAAAAATAAGGTTTTTAGGGAACGAAAAATTGGAAAAGTTGCCCGGAAAATTGGAAAATTCGGAAACAACTGAAAATGCTTTTTTCTATTGGACTTTTGTATATGTATAGGCGTAAATCGGGAAATTCGGACAAACTGTAAAAATCATAATTTTGGAAAATCCATCTGAAAATTTGAAAATTCGGGAAAAACTAAAAGTGCTTAACGGCTGGACCGACTTGGCTGATTTTTTTTTGTTGTGATCGTAATTGTCAGGATAAGGTTTGTATGAAAGAAAATTTTTGGAGAATCCACCGGAAAATGTGAAAATTCGGGAAAAACTGAAAGTGCTTAACGGTTGAACCGATTTGGTTAATTCTTTTCAAAAATAAGGTTTTTAGGGAACGAAAAATTGGAAAAGTTGCCCGAAAAATTGGAAAATTCGGAAACAACTGAAAATGCTTTTTTCTATTGGATTTTTGTATATGTATAGGCGTAAATCGGGAAATTCGGACAAACTGTAAAAATCATAATTTTGGAAAATCCATCGGAAAATTTGAAAATTCGGAAAAAACTAAAAGTGCTTAACGGCTGGACAGATTTGGCTGATTTTTTTTTGTTGTGATCGTAATTGTCAGGATAACGTTTGTATGAAAGAAAATTTTTGGAGAATCCATTGGAAAATGTGAAAATTCGGGAAAAACTGAAAGTGCTTAACTGTTGAACCGATTTGGCTAATTCTTTTCAAAAATAAGGTTTTTAAGCAACGAAAAATTGGAAAAGTTGCCCGGAAAATTGGAAAATTCGGAAACAACTGAAAGTGCTTTTTTCTATTGGATTTTTGTATGATATTTGTATGATAGGCGTAAATCGGGAAATTCGGACAAACTGTTAAAATCATAATTTTTTATATGCGCTCGCGATCATAACTGACGATAGGAACGACATATTTGGTTGAACATAAACGTAATCAGAAAAATGTTTCACATGGAATAAACGAGTTGGTTAATGAATCAAAAGTTCAATACGAAAAGTAATTTTAGGCAGGACAACGTCTGCCGGGCTGCTAGTTTTTAATAAAATTGGATAGGTACTAAACTTATGTACAGTTGGAATACAGAAAGAAGACACGCTTGGGGTTGTTACTCCCGCATATTTGTACTTTTAAGCTTGTTTCTGTATATCAGTGGTAAATTTCCGGTACTGTTTGCTTCAAACACATGGTTTATAATGAGATTTATTTCCTCTAATATAAGCAGTGAAGCTCTAGAAATACCTTCGGAACAATACCACTGCCAGTCTAATCTTAAATGTACATACCTACACATATTACTAGGTCTACATTGGACTGAATGAGATGCGTAAGAATTAATATGTTATATTTAAAAATAACCAAAAATAAAGACTTATTTTTCAATTTGTAGTGCCAGTGGTAAAGGAAGGTGGTTATCGTTACGAAGACGGCTCAATTTACGTTGGCCAGTGGAACAAAAACGGTTTCAAGCAGGGCAAGGGTCATCTCTTGCTTCCAAACGGCACTCGCTACGACGGAAACTTTGAAGACGGTCTTTTCAGCGGTTTAGGAGTACTCTCTTTTCCAGATGGAGCAAAGTTTTGTCAAAACCAATCTTAAAATCCCCCATTCGTAATACATTTATTACTTTTTAGGTTTGAAGGCGAATTTTTGCAAGGTTGGTTCCACGGTTATGGGGTATTTTGGAGAGCAGATGCAATGAAACACGAAGGGGAGTTTCGTGGAGGGAAAATTTGGGGACTGGGGCTGACAACTTTTAACGATGGTTCGAACGGATTTCCACGAAACGAAGGGTTCTTTCAGGACTGCAAATTAATGAGGAAGAGAAAGTGCCCCGAAATTGTACAGAGGGCCCAAAAATTGGCTTTTATGGCGAGAACTCGATCCGATTGAATGTATGAAGCACCTCAATAAAATATTCAGATAGCAACTCTTGGTTTATTTTATTATTTTTTTTACACAAAATTATTGTATTTTAGCGTTTCTTCATAATCCGGGTATTAATCGTTCAGCGCATGCGCAGTTAGTGGAATGGGTCTTGGTAATTAGGTGCACATCTCGACAGCTGGACATGACAGTTGTCATTGTCAGATAACATAACCTTAAAAGTTTCAAGAGCTAGAAGCAAAAATAATTGTTTAATTTTAGAATATTATCAGCAAAAATGCCCCAGAACGACTTAGCAGATATAATAACATTAATAGGAGCAATCCAACGAGGGTATAATATCATTATGATCCAGTTTACAAATTAATGCATAATTTTCAGAAGTCTTTGGAATTCTCACGACATCGCCTTAAAAACGGAAGAATTGCTAGAGAAATTGGTGTCTCAGTCAGAATGGAACAACGCCAAGTATTTTTAGCTGCTAATTTATATTTTTTTTCTCCATTTCGATAATATTTTAGGGAATTGATGAATTTAATCAAACTGAGAATACAGCGTGTTCGGGAAGACCTTCCTCATGAATCTACTTGTGTAAACGTCCTAACGCATGTGCTTAAGGTTGTTAGGGAAGAATATGAAACAGGGTCAAAGGTATTTGACTAGTTTTTGACAAAATTTATTTTGCACGTGTAATTTTTTAGAGCAAAGCCGAAGGAGAGTCATTGCATCAGTTGGTGCTAGCCAAAACTGATGGGGCGTTGAATTACTCTAGTTCTCTTCCGATATTAAAATCAGCTTTGTTGGAACATTTATCTGAATATAAAGTCGAGTTAGAAACGAGGTATGTTTAATTCTTTCTGTGATCTGTGTAAAGATTTTTATTTTATTCACCTTGTAGTAAGGATAATATTGCCACTCAAGCTTCCGAACATATTCACGCAAATGAAATCATTTTAACCTGCGGATATTCGAGTACAGTAGAAAAGTTTCTTATATCGGCTGCTAAAAGTCGAAAATTTCAAGTTATTGTCGCCGAAGCAGCACCGAAGTGTCATGTAAGTGCTAAGTCGATATTGGTAAATGAGAATAACACTTTTTTTGTAAAATAGGGCCACAAATTGGCTGCAAACTTGGCGAACAACAATATTCAAACAACCGTTATAGCGGATGGAGCAATTTTCGCTGTGATGTCACGTGTTAACAAAGTTATTATAGGAACACATACGGTTATGGCAAATGGGGGTCTAAGAGCAACCAGCGGAGCTCACGGTTTAGCTCTATGTGCTAAACATTTCTCTGTTCCGGTAAGAAGCACACAACTTCTGAATGTAAAGTAAAAAGTATTTTTATTTATAACTCAATTATCACCTTTGTTTAAAATTTTTCAATGGTTGAAAAATGACTGTGATGGTTTAAAAAGGTAGAAAAGTGCAAAATTTAATGGGTCAAGTATTTATAAACTTCATGGGAGTAGTTACGATAAGGGGGTTCTAGGTCGCTTTTCCTTCTTAAGTGAATAATAAGCAAATGCTAAATTCTTATTTTTAGGTCATGGTTTTGGTTCATTTATACAAACTGAGCCCATTCCATTATTCTTCTCCCGAGCATGAATTTTTTAACGTGAACGGTAGTCCCGCAGAAGTGTTGCCGTGTTCGGCAGGTTCAATTCTTAATCAAGTAGAAGTGTTAAACCCTCTTTATGATTACGTTCCACCAGATCTAGTGACCTTATTCATAACACACCAGTAAGCTCCCCCAATTGTTTTCAAAACAAAATTGACTCATCGTCCGTTGTTTCAGAGGCGGAAATGCTCCTTCATATACGTATAGATTATTAAAAGAATTGTACCATCCAGATGACTGCGATAATTAATTATTGTGTGGAAGAAAAATATAAATAAACGAATTTTTGCAAATAACTTACTCCAGTTGTTTTATTTACGGAAATACAGTACAAAATCGCAACATAACCTAACTTATATTGGTTTAATCTTAAAATGCAAGCCAATAAGCGAAAAAACAAGACATTTCAGGTCTTGGACCAAGTAATAGAAGCAGCGCAAACCTTCGGGGTCTTTTGACTGACTCACATCCACCAGAGACCCAGTTTTCGACGTCGTAAAAGAAATATGTTCGTCGTTGATTACGATTTCCAATTCCTGTCTTCCCACTCTATCTGGAGGTGGCCACAGGGAATCATCTTCTTGCATTATTTCCGAATCGATAATTATTCGCTTCAATTCCTCCATAACGCACTGATGAACGTAAACTTCCTTGCGGATCATGGTATCGTTTTTGTAGTTTGAATTGTTGGCGTACCGAAGCTTACCATCGGGGCGAAACTCGAATTCCAAGAATTCGTGACCGAATTTTCCCTTGTGGCCGATATAATAGCGTATATAAAAGTCGGCAGACATCCTTTATAATTAATTTGTAAGTTGGAAAACACTTAACCTCTACAGTTTGGCGTTTATCAAGTGAAGTTGCATTACTAGTAACTGAACTGTCATGGTAGTCCAGAAGAAAATTAATGTTACTAAAGAAAGATGTCCTTGATGATGGACTCGAGCAGTGTGACGTCAATCATATGGTGCGTGCCGTATGACGTTGACAACCGTCAAGACATCTTAGAATTATGATATTTACATTTATATTTCAACATAATATAATAAACTGTTTTTATTAAACTTGATTTAGTTACTATCGTAACGATTAACCATAAATTTCTTTTGGTATTCATGACGTTCCAATTGTGGGGTCCATTATAATTATCAGCAAGCAGCAACAACTTCACGACGATGCTAAAATTTTGACATTTGAATATCAGAGAAAAGGAAACGAAAACAAGAATCCGTCAGACAAATGTACGGCCTAAAAAGCCGGCATTTTTTGGATTTTTGTTGGAACCGATTATTATGGTGTCAACCAGAGGTATTAAACTGAAATTTTTCGAAGGCGAACGAGTATTATGCTACGAACCAGACCCCACGAAAGCTAAAGTTTTGTATGATTCCAAGGTTTGAAATATCCCACCTAAAATTGTTTTTTTGTGTAAGTTTTTTGAGTTTTTTTAGGTTTTGGATGTTATTGTGCATAAAGATCAACGCGGGAAGAAAAACGTCGAATATTTGATACATTTTCAAGTATTTTTTGTGTTTTTTTTTTGGTTCCGTGAATTTCTTCATGTTTTTGATTTGAAGGGATGGAATTCCTCTTGGGATAGATGTGTAGGTGAAGAATTTGTGCTAAAAGACACAGTGGAAAACAGGCAACTTCAAAAAGACCTAGCAGAGAAAGCGCAATTACAACTGGGAGCATATTTGTATAGAAGGGAGCGTAAAAAGCATGGTCGGAAGACTAGCGAACCTATAGCTCATTCGTCGGAAGATGGGAGTTCTGGTAGCCCTGCACGAATGGATACAGATGACGGAGAAGTGCCGGGGCCATCCAGCAGTTCAGACGATGAATCGTCCGCTGACGAAGATACTATCCCCATTGAACTGCCACAGAGTTTAAAAGAGCTCCTCGAACACGATTATTATTTAATAAATACGCATAATAAGGTACGTATTTCAACATTGATTTTGTTTTGTCTGAATGAAATGTGTTAGTTGATGAAATTGCCCACGGAACCGCATGTTATCGCGATTTTGGAGGCTTATTGGAGACATTACGCCACAGGGCAACTTTTCGGATTGAACGAAAAACCAAACACGAGACACAGACTGCCTGGGAATCAGCAGAAACAAAAACCGGAAGACATACAAAAAAAGTAAGATAATTCAATTTGGCTCGTTAAAAATGGGTTTTTAAAATTATTTCGTGTGTAGTTTAAACATTTGCAAGGAAGTATTGGACGGACTGAGGATTTATTTCGATTTCTCTCTCGCAAAACAGTTGTTGTACAAGAGCGAACGGGGGCAAGTTGAAACGCAACAAGCCATCTTCAATTCGTCGATACCATCGATGAAAGACCAAGCGAGGTATTTAAAAAGATTCTCCTAGCGTACATCGGCGATTTTTGCTTCCAGAAATCGTCGTGTGCCTGCATTTTTGTATCATTTCTTTTTGAACCCCCGTAGTAGAGTAAAACCCGAATTAGAGGACCTAGAGTATGCCCACCTTCCTAACGTAGACACAGACGAGGAGACGGTTAACAAGCATCATCACGGTCGTCATGACGATGAGATGGGAGATAATATAAGTCAAAAAGCGGCTAGCGTGAGCCGAAGGCGCCTTAGGTCGCACCGTAGCCTAGATTCTAATTCTAACGGAAATTCTCATCAGGATCATGGGGATCATGGTGTTAGCAAGCCTTCTGGCTCTAGGTACGGCAGATCAGACGATTTAACGCTTTTTTCCCCAATTGCTTTTGCTTAAAAAAATTTTAAACCGTTTATATAGAATTGAGCAGGTTTAAAAACACTAAAAAACTCAAAATATTATGTTTTTAATTTTTCTGAATTCCGTGCGAGTAGTTCAGCTATGGAGGTTCTAGGCCACTTTTTGTTTTTTGCCTTCCTGCTGTGTTAACTTGGATTTGATGCTACTCTACTAACTATCCTATATTTTATGCCCTAATTGCTTTTGCTTAATTTTTTTTAAAACGTTTTTCATAGGATTGAGCCAGTTTAAAAGCACTGGGAAACTCAAAATATTATGGTTTTAATTTTTCTGAATTTCATGGGAGTAGTTAGACTATGGAGGTTCCGAACCACTTTTTGCTTTTAATCGAAATGAAAGCAAAGGTTTCTGCTACTGTGTTAACTTGTATTTAATGCTGCTCCACTAACAATCCTATAATTGCTTTTGCAAAAAAAAATCTTTTCTAAATTCCATGCGAGTAGTTACACTATGAAGGTTCCGTGCCATTTTTTAAACGAAATAAAGTAAACGAGTTCTTTCCGACAGAATTTTTAATTAGGGTTTGATGCCAGTCTAACAATCCTGTATTTTTTTCACTAACGTAACTAATAATGGATTTTTTTTAAATAAAATTTTGCGAAAAAGGAAATTTGGTTTGTTCTAGTGCTAGTGTCTCTAGTAATAGTTCTGATATCGCCGGCCCGATGGGGAAAACTTTGGCGTGGAGGTTGCTTCCAGATCATGTTTATGATCAAAAACCTCCGCCACCGTCCCTTGTTTATGGGGCAACTCATCTTGCAAGACTTTTCGGTACTTATTTTGTTGTTCTTGTATTCGCGTAATCTGTTGTATGTATTTTTATTAGTAAAATTGCCAGAGTTTTTGAGTACCACTACAATAAGTGAGGAGAAGATGAAGGTGTTGTTGCGGCATTTTGATTTATTTTTAGAGTAAGTTCAGTTTGTTTTTTACTTTGTAGGTCGGTTTTTTAATAAAGTGTTTTTTACAGCTGGTTGAACGAACACAAGGAGTGGTTCGGTGATAAGTATTATACAGACTGATTTTTTTTTAATTTTGTGCATGTAGTATTTGTAAGGTTCATTCAATAAAGTAAAAGTAATACATAAATAAATTTGTGTTTTGAATTTTTAATATTATTTTCCTCTTCATCATGACTGCTTCGGGTATTTTTTCGGGTTTTTTCAAGAATTAAAATTACCCAAAATAATAGTACGGGTACTTTCGTTGAAGCACCAAATTGAGACTCAATTGCCACTACCGGATATGCAGTCTCCCATTCTGTTCTCTGAAAAAGACTTGGAAATAGTGGTTTGAGTCGAATGACTAAATTGTTACGGCAACTTCGCTCCTTTTATATTAAACTGAAGAGTCCCCAAGTTCTTTTCACCCAATCGGAGATCGTGTCCAAGTCACCGTCGCCTAATCGGAGTTCTTGCATATTCTGTCAGGATATATTTTTGTGAACCAGTGTTTGCACTTGGAACAGATGAGGCGGCCCCACCTGACGAATCATGTCCGGTCTCCGCCCTTCCAGTGGGCATACACTTGCGCGCGACTTGAGACGGTGAGCGCGACACCGTATCACTGCCTGAAATTACTCCAGTACGTCTTGGAGCTGCCATAGAAAATGTATCCCTCTCTTCGTTATTTTTACGTTCGCAAATTATTGTTTACAACACCAGCTCTGCCTTATACCTAAGAAAAAGCCGAAAAATATATACAATAAATTTTATTTCTACAAAAAACACCCATATAACAAAAATTTCCTTAAGTAAAAATTATATACAAAAATATTACAAATTTGATAGAAAAATGCTTATAGGTACAACATTCGAAAAAATTGACTACCTAATAAATATGGCAGTGAGTTAATTCCATAGAAAATAAATGAAATATTTACACAAAACTAAATACCTTATTAGTCGTTATTTATTTGTGCCCATTGGCAGCTTGCTGCTTCTGACTTGACTCCAACAACAACGATGCATCGCACATCATTCTAACATTACTCCTAACCAAAAACAATAAATGACACTCCTCGTATACGGTCAAGTGCACCCTGGTGCACACCAGTCCGTGCAGAACCGTCGCCCGCTGCAAATCTAGCCATCTTTGCAAGGCCAACTCTCTTTCGCGAATCGTGGCGCCCAACGCGACGTCCGATGGGCCCCACAAGGTGAACTCAAGGACAGACTTGACTTGAGTTAAAGATGACGCTCGTTCTGTACTTAGAAGCGATTGAAGCAAGTGCGTCGTTTTTGCGTTTGGTAAGAGTTCTGCAACTGCTTTGGACGCGCAGACGCATAGACTGCCGTTCGGGCTGCATTCTTTTTGGTACGCCATTTCCTCTCCCAAACTAACCATAAAACATTTACTTCACAAAACATCTAATTATATTTTTAATAACTTACCTTTGGAAAACATACAAACGTTGATTCGCATCTTTATCGACCTCCCTGCAAAGAATAAAACTCGTCAAAGATAGTGGCAATTCTTCTATGCCTTGAGCTTGAAGTGTTTTCAAAGCGTTGACCAATTGCAGAAGAACGAAACTGCCATCTTTCCAAGTATCTTCAGTAGTATTCTTCACTTTTAAAGATTCGCCAAAAGACTGCAGAGTATTTATTTGTACCCAAGGTAAAACTGCTACTGTAGCTGTAATGAAAACAAGACCAATGAATGAGCTGCTTTAAATACACGCCTATTTTTGGAGTGGGGGGACACGCCCATCCACTACTCACCTTGTACGTGTTTTTCTTCTTGTTTGTCTTCGATAATTGGTAAATATTTTACCGGTATTAAATCACTGAATTCAGTAATAGGAACCAGACTAAACGTCCCTAAAGATAAGGAACTTGTCGGTGCAGAGCCGGCGTTTATAACCAAAGTAACGTTTTGAGCGCACCAAGTGGCTTGATGAAAAGCTCTGGTACCAACAATAACTGGTACAGACGTTGATTTTATAGAAAAATCGGACCAACGTAGACTAGTAACAGATTTAAGACCACGTAAAGCTGGTTGTATTGGGCAATTGTGCTGAATCTGTAAAAAAAGAACCAATAGGAAAACGAACTGTGAAACACGCCCACTTACATTCTCTAAAACTTGAGCAAGCGCCTCGTGATTGGCCACAATCACAGCGCCGTAATTATCCTCCAAATTCTTATGAACTATGCTCCTTCCTTTCCTCGAGCGTAATTTATGGGTACGCCCATTAGGCATCAACCAATCGTGATCGTCTTCAGTGACTTCAGATTCGCTTCCATAGCAACTATAGGGTGAGTAAATTTCAGATTCCGTCTCACTCCCGCAGTATGTCAGCGACATCGACCTCGGGATATTTTGGAATTTGAAATACTCCCCGGAAACGTCGATGGTGCTTTCCGATTTTTGTTTGAGGCCATTTTGTTTCGAGGTTTTTGGTATTGGACCTGAATCGTACTCGGGGGAACTAGATCTGCCGTTTATGTAATCGTAAACGTTCTCGCTGTTGCAGTAGCCCCGCTGTTGTTTTTCTTCTCTCTCGCGCATGCTCGCTGTTCTTTGGGGTTTGTTGGGGGTGATTGCTGAACGTACCTCTCCTATGTTGGCGTAAACTGAATCTACTTTTTTCACGCTGTTTTGAGTTTTTGAAAATTGTTTTTGTCTGTTTATAATTTCCGCCGATTTTGTTGGCAAAATTTTAGGGTTGCTTTGACCGTTCAAGTTTCTCGGGGGCGGGGGAGGTTTAGCGGCTTTAGCGCACTCGGGGGTGCAAATATTATTGGGTACACTATACTCGACAGCTTCCTGTTGGATTGGTTTCGAGACTATTTGAACTTTTGCCCCGTTTAGGTCAAGAGGATGAACTATTACTAATCTTGGTTTTGGCTGCGGTGGTGCATCTACTGTATCTTCCAGGGGTAGTTTAGCGATGTCCTTATTGCCCATCCTGAGGAATTTCTTCAAGGAAAACCTTCCTTTAGCTTTGTCTTTTCGTTTTTCTTCCGCGCAATTGGAAACTAAACTGTCGGTGGACATGGACAAAATTTTTCTTGGGATTGCTTCAGGAATACAAGCGTACGGTGACTCCCCATCTGGGCTGATGTTAATGTTTGAATCGCTGCCCATTTTTGGGCTGCAAGAGGAGGCTCGTTCCCGTTTTTCCTTCTCCCTGACCACTGGAGAATCGTAATTAACACCACAAGAATTCCTGGTGTAAATCGTCTCTTCAGGAGGCCTTGGTGCTCGTCTCTTGTTATTTATCTTGGCTAAATCTGAGTCACCCGAATCTTGCTTGCACAATTTTTGTTTTTCCTCGGCATTTTCTGTGGAAAAAGTGCTTAGGACGTGATTCTGGGCCTCTATTTGTAAAGGTGGTTGAGCAGGTTTTCTTATAGCCACTGTAGCCGGTTTCGCAGGCACCTTTGGTTTTTCTAAAGTCTGTGGACTTCCGTGGAGGAAAGAAGATTGGACTTCCAATGGTGGAGGAGGGGTTAAAGGGAGAGCTGGGGGTTCTTCTACATCAGGGTCTGCTCGACCATCAGGTTCTCCAGCTTGTTCTCTACTCGGATAGTCTGTTTTTTCTACGCTTATTTCTTCTTCAGTTTTTGTTTCGTCTGTTTTAGTTTCTTCTTTCTTATCTACTTCATCAGTTTGTTCATTTTTAATATCACATTCGTTTTGCTGTTCAGTCTTCTTAATAAAATTACGTTCGGTTTTTATAAATTTGTTGTTTATATTATTATCTTTGTTTAATTTTGAATTTCTTGTGTTTAGTAATTCTATTTTAGCTGTAGATGTTTGGTAAATCAACGGTTTTTCTTCCCTTTTTATTACTGTAGCTCTGGTTAAACCATTTTTTCTTTTATCAATTTCTTCAGTCGAATTTTCTTTTTCTTGTACTCTCTTCCGAGATATTATCTGTATGGGGTTTTTACTGTTTTCCAAAGTTTCTGTTATTTCATCCAGTAGAGATTTTTCTTCTTTTTGTTCGTTTTTAACGTACGATGTTAGTATGACGTTACTTTTTGTTTCTATTGGAATTTCCTTATTGTTTTTAGCTACAGGAATGTGAGATGGAGGTTTGGTGAATTTCCTATTATTTTGTTCTTGCCCAAACGGTGTTACGCTAACCAGCAAAGTCTGTTTTTTACCTTCCGAGTCCACTTGTGGTTTTCCTAACATCAGTTGAGCGTAAGTCGATTTCTTAACTCCATTTAAATCTTTTAGGGAAGTCATGTTGAAATCTGTATTTGCTTTGGTCAGTCTCTTCAACTCTTTCTCTTCTTCTTTATCCCCAACATCTTCTTCCTCACTTTCCTTATTACTATCGTTCTCGTCCTCATCGTCTTCGTTTTCTGAAGACCAGTCTTCCCCACCGTAACCTATCACTTCATGAAGTTCATTGGTGAAACAAACGGATCTTTTAGGTTTGAATTTAATTTGGTTTTTAATAATGCCCTCGATGGCTTTCTTCGGGTTTACGCTGGTTATAAGAGTCGATTTTGAAGAGACTTGCCTGTGTTCATCTTTGGATTTGAAGCAGTTGGAGCACAGTTCTTTTTTCCACGCGTTCTGGACGAAATTTTGACAGATGGCGGACATGTTTGATGACGTATGGCGTCGAATCTGAAACAAAAAAGGGAACTGTCAGTTGAGGAAGATTTTATCGTATTATCGAAGTGTGTTGCAAAACAGTTTGTTCGTCTTAACTTGTCACCCACGTAAGGTGATTTAACAGAATGTGAGCATTAATCAAGCCTCTGCACAAATGCACAGCGTGGGCAAATTAATTTTCCAGCAATTTTATAACTTTGGTGTTCCATAAATTTCGTTTGCATTTATAATTATTATGTCTGCCTTGGTATTTTTTTTTTATTCTGAAATATCACGTTTCCGTCTTAATGAGTTTTTGACCTCGGTATCCTTTTTGGAAATGCGTAAATCAATTTTCCAGTTACGAAACTAAAATTTTCGCCTTTTTCAATAATGTAAAGTGCCATAACTTTATTCGGTGAATAATCTGGAGATTTTATACAGATTTCAATAGTAAACCTACGAAAGTTTTGATTTTGAATAAATTAAAAAAAAACATCTCGCGTACAGTTTTAATCGTCCTGTATTTGGTTACCTACATGAGTCAATCACTTTAAATAATGCATTATTGCTTATTATAGTTCGACAATGATACCTCATTTTTATATATGTTAATTATATAAGAACTGTTGCTTAATTTCATTTTATAGCATGCGATTTCTCTGCCATAAGTAGAATATAGTTTTGTACCACCTACTTATTCTTTTTCCAATTAATTTTTATTCCTTTAATTTTTACCTCATCATCATAAGTTTTCAGTATGAACACAAGTTTTACCGACATCAAGAGAGCTAGGTAAAAATCGTACTTGTCAGATGACGTAGAGAATTTAAGTGCATATGTACTTTGACTTGCATAAAAATAACTTAAACATGAAGTGGAATTGCCCAGTGACTCAATTTTCTGTTCAAAACAGAGCGCTTTTGTTGAATCCGCTAAACCGTGACCGTTAACAAACAAATTAATACCTGGGTCGATTATTTGCAAAAAATAGTCATTCCATCACAATTCAAGTTAATGAATGCCCGATTCATCAATGATTTCACATTTCAACACGCAAGATTCGTAAATATTTTTCGTTTCGCAAAATCTGGCTTTTGTTTTTGACAAAACAATGGTTGTTACGGAAGCGAAGCTTCCTCGATCTTTTTTTTTCGTTTGCGATTCAAACCGCGGACCGAAACAGTGAAAGTGTTTTACTTAAAAAATTGTTGAACTTTTGGGTTCTTACTTCGAAAGTGCAGTGAATATGCATGGCAAGAATTCACGTAATGCTTGTGTCATCTATGAATCAAGTTTTTGCGCTGGCATAACAAATAAATTTATGGGACGCCGTTTGGGTCTTTAATCGTCCATTTAAGGATATCCTACAGATGTTTTTAAATCGGGAATTATGGATATCCCACAGATATTTTTAAATATTTAAAAATATCTCACAGATATTTTTAATTCTATAATTACAGATATCTACTAAGCATTTTGATATCCAAAATTGTGGCGCCACCTAGAAGGCGAAAGATTCAATCATTCGATTACACCATCCTTTACATGTTGTAATTGTTATCCAATTTAGAGTAGCAAGTGGAAGGCTACATTTTTTATATCAAACCATGCAAGTAATATCCATAAATAATTATTTCTATCTACCAGATATTGTTAAATCGACATAAATATCTCGGAGATATCCATAATTCATTATTTAAAAATATCAGCGAGATATAAATATTTATTAATGCACATATCTCACTCATAGTTTTAAATATTTGAAAATATCTATAGCATATTTTTAAATCAAATCAATTTTTGCTTAGCTTTGACTTTAGCACGTAAGTATTGCTTAAAGAATTACATACGAATCCAAAGTGAGCAAAAATAGTATTGGTTTCAGGATATCCCACAGATATATTCAAATATTTAATGCTATCAGTGAGATATCCACAAACAATTATTTTTATCCGACAGATATTTTTAAATCAACAATTTTAGATATGGGGCGGTAATTTTTAAATATTTAGAATTATCTGTAAGATATAATTAATTATTTATGAATATCACTTGCCAGTTTTGATATCCAAAATTGCAGCGCCCTCTAATTTCCAGGAAGTAAGCTTAGTTGTATTTATGGTCTAGTGTAAATCTGACTTACGCGCTCTCCCGCTTTAAATCTCCAGCCTGCGCGCGGTCGAGTTTTCTGTTTCCCCAGGACTTGTGTCTCGGTAGCACTCTGATTGGTGAAACTTTTGTGTTCGTGTTCGGCAATAACTGACGTTTCTTACCGAGGATAAAGAGGACGGCTAAATTATCAGTGATTTTATAATATTATAAAATCAGTGCTAAATATCGTAGGAAATACCAACGTTGTCAAGCTTCTCCAATTCCAATGTGCAACGTTGCATTACGTCGTTTTCATTTGTAGGGCAAGGGAAAAAATACCTTTCCCTTGCCCTAAGAAACTATAATCTTGAAAATTACAGACGGCAAGCATTTTGCCTGGAGGGCAAGGAAAAATATGACTAAAAAAGTCATCCCCAGCGGGTTTGCACCCCAAGCTACCTGAACCGCTAACTTTATGTGTATCCCATTAACCAAGGTGCCGATGCAAGGTAGGCTCTTGTATGAGCTACTTGATGGATATTTACACATTGGAAACGCTTGGCAACGTTGGTACTTTCTGGGATATTTATCCCCGGAAGTGCCTGCGTTGTCGCCGCCGGCAGCCAGCAAATTTACTTTTCGTTGCCGGCGCTGGTTTTGCCGTTGACCGTTATTCATCATCATCATAAGGTTCTCAGTCCGAAGACTGGTTGGACGCGTACCTCCATTCTTTTCTATCCTGAGCTAACCTACGCATTTCCATAAAAGTAGAACATCCTACATCCCTAACTATTTGAGAGCAGTAGTCTAATCTAGGCCTACCCCTACCTCTTTTTATTCCTATCTCTGACTCTAGTATGTCACGAACTATTCCTTCGTGTCTTAGAAGGTGTCCTACCATCCTATCTCTCCTACTCTTTATTGTTTTCCATACCTTTCGCTTTTCCCCAACTCTTTCTAATACTTCCCTATTGCTAACCTTATCTATCCACGGTATCTTCATCATGCGTCTGTAGCACCACATTTCAAACGCTTCTACTCTTTTTCTATCCGCTTCTCCTATTGTCCAAGTTTCGCACCCGTATAATGCCGTACTCCATACATACGACGTTAAGAGTCTCTTCCTAGTCTCTATATTAACCGTTCTCGAGCATAACAGTTGTTTCTTTTTGTTAAACGCAACTCGGCCCTGCGCCATTCTTTGTTTTATATCTTTAGTGCTCCTACCGTCTTGAGTTATTTTACTTCCTAAGTAGCAGAAATCCGCGACCTCCTCTATCTTCTCATTTCCAATTTGTATTTCCATTTTAGTTCTATTTTCGCATCCCCTACAAACCAAAATTTTAGTTTTCTTTTTATTGATTTTCATGCCGAAGCCCTGTGTCAAAACTGCTTCCATTTCATTTAAAGCCGCTCCTAATTCTTCTTTGCTAGATGCTAACACTGCTATATCATCCGCAAATCTGAGCATGTTAATAGTTCGGCCCTGTACATTGATCCCTGAGGCTGTTCTTTCCTTAACAATATTAATCGCATCTTCGATATATAAGTTGAAAATTAGAGGTGACAATGCACATCCCTGTCTCACTCCCTTCCGGATATCTACTTCCCTTTGTTCCTGCTCACATTCTATAACTGCCTTTTGCTCTTTGTAGAGATTATGTATTATTCTTCTGTCCCTGTATTTCATCCCTACCTTTCTCAGCACTTCGAACATCTTCCCCCATTTTACGTTGTCGAAGGCTTTTTCTAAATCTACAAATCCTATATAGACGCTCTTTCTCTTTTCTATCGTTTTTTCTATAATTACTCGTAAAGCTAGAATGGCCTCGCGCGTTCCTCTATTTCGTCTAAATCCGAACTGATCTTCTCCTAATATTTCTTCCGCCTTTTTCTCCATCCTTCTTTGCACAATTCTAGTTAAAATTTTTGACGCATGGGAAGTTAAACTGATAGTTCTAAAATTTTCGCATCTATCCGCGCCTTTTCTTTTTGGCAAAGCTACTATGATGTTCCGTTTGTAATCTTCTGGAATCTCGCCTGTCAGGTATATGCGACTAACTAGTTTAAATAAACGATCTATTACCTCTTGACCTGCGCACTTTAAGATTTCTGCCTGCAAGCCATCTATACCTGGTGCTTTATTATTCCTTAAACTTTTTAGTGCTATCTCAAACTCTTCTCTCATTATAGGACTCCCTAGGTTATCCCCCTCTACACTGCTTTCGCTTTCTAATATATCTTGCACTTCCTGTCCCGCATATAAGTTTCCTAAATATTCTTTCCACCTATCTGCCTTCTCCCCACTTCCGATTAGGATATCTCCTGCCTCATTTCTAATGTTTTTGGTACTAGATCCAATTTCTCTAAAATTTCTCCTAATTATTTTCTATGCTTCATCAGTCTTTCCTACTTCGAATTTATCTTCCACTTCTTTGCATTTATTATCGATCCATTGCTCTTTCGCTTTCCTACATTCCCGAATAATTTCCCACTTGATCGCCTTATATCTTTGTTTCCCTGTTTCATCTAACCTATTTTTATATTTTCGCCTTTCCTCTATTAGACTCACAATATGTTTTGTTATCCAGGGTTTCCTACTTTCATTCTGTTTATGACCCAAAATATCCCTAGCTGAGGAAACTAAACTATTTTTAATGCAATTCCATTCTGCCTCTATGTCCCTAACAATATTTCCACCCGTGCCCTTTAGTGCTTCGTTTGTCTTTTTCTCGAACTTATTGCGCATATCATCATCTTTTAGTTTCTCTGGGTCAAGATACCTTCTTCCGCTTCTTTTTTTCAAAATCTTAAATTTAAGATTGGCTTTCATAACGACTATGTTGTGATCACTATCTATATCTGCTCCTGGATAACTTCTACAATCCCTAACTTGATTTCTAAATCTTTGCCTAACGAGAATGTAATCTATTTGATATCTCCCTAAGTCTCCTGGCATCTTCCACGTATAGCGTCTCCTAACATGATGGTGAAATAGAGTGTTCGCGACCGTTAAGTTATGTTTATCGCAGAACTCTATCAGTCTAACTCCCCTATCGTTCCTATTGCCTAATCCAAAGGGGCCAACTATTCCGCCCTCTCGCCCTGTGCCTACGACTGCATTGAAATCTCCTGTAATTATTAAATTTTCGTGCCCTCTCACAAAATCTAGCACATATTCAATATCACTATAAACTGCCTCTACGGCCTCATCACTGTAGTTAGAAGTGGGCATATATACCTGTATTATTACTGTTTTTACAGGTTTCGAATCTAACCTAACCATAACTACCCTGTCACTTTGCTGTAAGAAATTTTCTACACTCTGTCCTACTTTTTTCCGCATAACAATTCCTACTCCCGAATTTCCTCCTACAGAGCCTGTGTGTATTACTCTAAAATCTCCGCTCCAGAAGTCTCCAGCTTCTGGCCATCGCACTTCACTGATACCTACTACATCTAATGCTAACCTATCCATCTCAATTTTCAAATTCTCTAACTTCCCTACTTGTTTCATGCTTCTAACATTCCACGCTCCGACTCGTGAGATGTTACACTTATCATTTCTGATGACTCCCCCCGAAGCAGTCCCCGCCCGGAGATCCGAATGTGGGACTATTTTACCTCCGGAATATTTTACTCCAGAAGGTGCCATCATCATAAATTAAAGTACGCTGTACTAGGGATAAAATAATGTGGTGGTTTCCCGTTGCCTTCCACATCGCAGTAGTGTGTATCACAGTGCCATACCAACCCTCACGATCTCTGCCACTATGATTACTGAAAGAGCTGCTGCCCCCTTCCAGGGACTTGATTTAGTCTGGCTTCTCAAATAAAAACCCCTCCAATATGGTTAAACCTATGGTTCGGCTCTTTAGATCATTGAAGCGCGCAAGCCATCCCACCCGTCCCAGTATTACTAGAACTGCGTCAAGGTACAAGTCCTTTCAATATTATTCGCACCACTTATTGGCAATAACCTGAACGCTGAGGGCAAGGAAAAACATGATTAAAAAAACTGGATGCGTGGTCGCCACTCGCGATAGAAGTGAATCTTCAACGTTTTAGAGGAATGCAAATTTTGTAGGTTAAACAGATAATCGGAGTATAATGCAATACAGGGTGATCTATAATGAGTGTAACAAACTTCTAGGGTAGATAGAATACTTAAAAATAATGCGAAAAACCTTAATCAACGTATGTCCAAAAATGCCGGCTAAGCGAGATACAAGGTGTTGAAATTTCTTTCAAAAATGTTATTTTTTTAATATCTGGAAAACTACCGGACCTATTCATTTGGAATTTTAGGCATAATAATTCCTTGAAGTTATTTACTAATTTATAAATTTTGAGTTTTGTACTCTCACCAGTGGCGTCACTACGAGGTGGGGAGACCACATTTATTACCGAAACTATGTTACGCTACTGACTTACATAGATATGTTGCAAAATATTAGAATCTTTGTTTTATTTACAAGAAAAAATCTCTCTTTTGTTTTTTGCGTTCGAGGCATAGTTTCAGAGAGAAATAATTTTGTGTAACACGGTGCATTAGTCCGAGATTTTAAAAACGAAATTGTCAATCCATTCTTTCTAATAGTAAAGTGTTGTAAATATCGAATTGGCGTGTAAATACTCGAGAATAGCACAAAACAGCTGAAAATAGTAGGTAACGATACAAGCAGATATTACATTTTTGTAAGAAATTTCAACGTCCTGTATCTATTTTTGTAGCCATTTTTGGACACATATTCATTAGGCATTTTCACAATATTTACACGCCACTTCAATATTAACAACGGTTTACTGTTCACAGGGATTCTGCAAGTGACAAATAGACTGCTCTTTCCAGCTGTTACATTTTCAAAAACAACTTAAAATACAACTTAATTTCAGAAATATTTTAAAACGGATGAGTACAGTACATATAATAAAAGAACTTATGTCTTGTTTAGACCAGATCATTATTATTTTGACGTTTGATGCACAGGGTTTGAAGTTAAGTTGTTTATTTCTCCGGCTAATTTATTGTTTAATCTTTATTTAATAGGGGGTTTAAGAATTTATTTATATTTAAAAAGTGTAAAATGGAAAAGAAAGTGTTAAAAATTAGTGTTATTAAGGACTTCTATGGACGATTTAAACCATCTATTGCGCCGGTTCTAGCGCCGTAAATTGCAGTAGTTTGTTGCATTTTGGTTTTAAACAAAATGACTGCATAAATAAATGCTTTTACAAGACAAACACCGAAAAAGCTTCATAGTAATCGTCATATATTGATTTAATGTTAAGAAATCAGGATGAAAGGTAAAAATAGAATGTGAAGTGCAAGGTCATCTAAGCTCCATTTAAAATGCATTGAAAAATTTTATCCTACTTTTCTCTTAGGACAGCCGATAGCGTTTTAAATTTCGCGCTCTGATTTTGCCGTTACACTAATGGACTCTATTGCATAATTAAAAAATGAAATTTCGGTAGAATTATGTATCATTTCGGTAGATCGGTAGATAACATATAAAATCGGTAGATCTACCGAAATTTCGGTAGGGTTGGCAACACTGTGGAGCCGCGCGACCGATTTACACCAGCCCAAAAGAAAATAATAATTACATCTTTCGCCTTATAGGTGGCGCCACAATTTTGGATATCAAAATGCTTAGTAGATATCCGTAATTATAGAATTAGAAATATCTGTGAGATATTTTTAAATATTTAAAGATATCTCGCAGATAAAAATAATCATTGTTCACTGTTTGATATCCAAAATGATTTAAAAATATCTGTGGGATATCCATAATTCCCGATTTACAGACATCTGTAACATATCCTTAAATAGACGATTAAAGACCCAAACGGCGTCCCATATAAATTAGAATCGTTCATGGAAATGTGGTTTATCTGTCTATGTCAATTTTATGGTAACATACTTACTGATCATTTTCAATAGGAGTGTTTTACCTAGATACAAGGGCATATTTATATACACTAACCGCTATAACGTTCCAAAATCAGCTCGTAGAGGTCACAGGAATCAGAATAAGTACCAAAATGATATGTAACAGGCTTCACGAACGCCAGTTTCATGCAAGAAGACCAGCTAAGGTAACTTCTTTAAGCCGTGATCATCGCAGAGCAAGAAGGTTCTTTGCTGAAGAACATGTTAATTGGAATTCAGGGCAGCGGAGCAACGTGCTGTTCACTGACGAATCCAGGTTCCGTTTAAATCACGTTGATGGACGAGTTCGAGTCTGGAGACGCCGAGGTGAACGTTTTTGAGACTGCACTGTGGAAGAAATGGTTCCATTTAGAGGAGGGTCCATCATGGTTTGGGGTGGGATAAATTTGAATGGGCGCATGGAGCTGGTGGTAATTAGTGAGGGGTCGTAGGTATACATTAGTGCGGGGACGGTCTATCTCTTGAACCATTCAAGGCATCAAAATGAAATTTTGCAAGTGCTTAGGAAATCCCATACTGCATCTTATAAAATTATTTTGGTGTATACAGGGTCTTCACATTTTGCGTAACAAATATAGCAAAAAGAATAAAAATAGCTCGAAATCGCAATGTCTACCAGAACCAAGAAAACTTAAATTTGAGCCACTCACTCTTTAAATCAATTTAGTTACGTACTTTTGTTGTGTGCTTTCAATTTCTTCTTCTCAAATTTGGAGTTGTTACGGAAGTCAGAAAAGATAAATATTTTAAAGTCAGTAGAAATTGTTAATGAGATAAATTTGGCTTTTATCATTACTGGGAAATGTTGTAATTTAAGAAAAAAACTACAGCGAGAACAAGTTTATTGAAATTAAATAAATAAATTAAAATTAAATAAAAAAATTAGGAAAATGCAAAAAATTCTTCAAACTATGACAGATGCGAGTTGGAGCTGTTTTGTTTATCACAGATAACATGATTTCAACGCGATTTGCATTTTGGCTACAAAATAATGATTCTTCTATAAAAAGTGAGAATAAAACAGTTATCTCGGGAAAGCAATGTTTTCGAATTACTTTCCATAAAAATGGCACTGTTAATAAACCTTATTTACATTATAAATTTGTTCTCCGTCCAGCTTTTCGTTTAAATTATATTTCCTCTGCAAAGTCATATTTAGCTTATTAATAATTTGTATCTACTTTTAACCATTTATCTGTCCTGAAGCAACTCGAAATTTAAAAACAAGGAATTCAAAATACGCAACAAAGTTACCTAACTAAATCGATTTAAAACGGGACAGGTCCGAATTTAAGTTAAATGAGGAAATCCGAATAATATTGTAAAAAATAGCAGTGAAATAGAAAATGTTTAAGTTTGAATTTTAATTTCCGTAGAAACTGTCAGCCGCAGACCTAACAATGCCTGCATCAATTAAGAGCTTAGTAAACTGGCTATTAAATGTGCAATTCAAATTTTCCATCTGACATAAATTTTGGAATGGAACTATTGAGTACATACTGGAACATTTATTGGAACGAAGTTCCTTACGGCAGGCTTGGAGGAGATAGGGATTTTGCTGCGCGACCGAACTGAAATAAATGTGATAGTAAAACCGTAAGAAAAAGTCCGTGGAATAAAACCGTTAAATGAGACGTGCGCAGGCGCGACAGTCGTATACACAAGCGAGTAGTGTATAATCCACCCCGCCAATGCATAGTATATACTCATGAATTCATGGACAAGCACGTGGCGAATACTCACATTATAGATACGTGGGGCATACGTTTACAGAAAACTTAATGATGGTAAAAGTTTATGGTTAGTGCCAAAACAAAACCGATGGCAAATCTGTAAACTGTGCCATGATGATATAGGACATTCTTATGTGAGACGGCATCCTGTGTACATGCAAATAATATACCTAGTGTTGTTTCAACCCTATTGGCTTTTCTATAAACAACCTATTTAAATCCGTTTGTAAGGCGTTTTGTGGGTACTTCTTTACTGCGTCAGCAACTTTTTATGAAATGTCCCCACAAGATTAGTAAGAAACTTGTGTTACATGACAACTACATTTGTGTGGACTTATCACGTTGTCATGATGTGCTGCCCTCTACATTGAAATTGCAGTGGAACTAACCAGTCGTATGTAAATGTAGATTTGATTTGTTCTTTTGGTGTTTAATCGCATCTTGCGCTTGATCTATGTACATGTGCTGCTCGTATAAAAAATTAACTGGCGCATGTAGGATGTCAGGAAGTGTCTACTAGAAATAAATTTATGAAATTCTTTACAATCACTTAATATTATAATCACTGGTAGTAGGTTACAATTTTCTGAAAACACGCAGCATGATTTTTCCAGTAGTTATTTAGGCATAGTAAAATTAATTCTTTGGAGTTATATCCCCATTATAATAATCATGCACTTACAAATTCCTACTCGCGCAGATGTTGTTGAGCAGCGTTCTTTATTCTAGAATATTAATGACTTGATGAATAGAATATACCCCATGCAACATAAATTTTGTTTTCAAAATTAACTAAATTCAACAAATTTTTGGAAAAAGCCGTAAGGAAATGAAGATAATTTTTACGTATTATACAGTATGTCTCGGATGGGGTTACAAAGTGGGAAAAACTCTACGTGTTCATAAATTCCCATCGCACGTATTAACTTTTATCCAACTGTTTTATTCTTTTATTCACGATTTTTTTTTGCAAATTGTGTCGATTCTACATTAGCCGAAGGAACTTCGTTCCTACCTGGTGTCCCACGACACCACATCGTTTTTTCTAGAATATTAATGACTTGATGCATAGAATATACCCCATGCAACATAAATTTTGTTTTCAAAATTAACTAAATTCAACAAATTTTTGGAAAAAGCCGTAAGGAAATGAAGATAATTTTTACGTATTATACAGTATGTCTCGGATGGGGTTACAAAGTGGGAAAAACTCTACGTGTTCATAAATTCCCATCGCACGTATTAACTTTTATCCAACTGTTTTATTCTTTTATTCACGATTTTTTTTTTGCAAATTGTGTCGATTCTACATTAGCCGAAGGAACTTCGTTCCTACCTGGTGTCCCACGACACCACATCGTTTTTTATTTTGAGAAATACCAAGAAAAGGGATCCTAATTTTTATGCTCGCCATAAAAGTACCCCAAAGGACTTGTACCTTGACGCAGTTCTAGTAATACTGGGACGGGTGGGATGGCTTGCGCGCTTCAATGATATAAAGAGCCGAACCATAGGTTTAACCATATTGGAGGGGTTTTTATTTGAGAAGCCAGACTAAATCAAGTCCCTGGAAGGGGGCAGCAGCTCTTTCAGTAATCATAGTGGCAGAGATCGTGAGGGTTGGTATGGCACTGTGATACACACTACTGCGATGTGGAAGGCAACGGGAAACCACCACATTATTTTATCCCTAGTACAGCGTACTTTAATTTATGATGATGGCACCTTCTGGAGTAAAATATTCCGGAGGTAAAATAGTCCCACATTCGGATCTCCGGGCGGGGACTGCTTTGGGGGGAGTCATCAGAAATGATAAGTGTAACATCTCACGAGTCGGAGCGTGGAATGTTAGAAGCATGAAACAAGTAGGGAAGTTAGAGAATTTGAAAATTGAGATGGATAGGTTAGCATTAGACGTAGTAGGTAAGGTATCAGTGAAGTGCGATGGCCAGAAGCTGGAGACTTCTGGAGCGGAGATTTTAGAGTAATACACACAGGATCTGTAGGAGGAAATTCGGGAGTAGGAATTGTTATGCGGAAAAAAGTAGGACAGAGTGTAGAAAATTTCTTACAGCAAAGTGACAGGGTAGTTATGGTTAGGTTAGATTCGAAACCTGTAAAAACAGTAATAATACAGGTATATATGCCCACTTCTAACTACAGTGATGAGGCCGTAGAGGCAGTTTATAGTGATATTGAATATGTGCTAGATTTTGTGAGAGGGCACGAAAATTTAATAATTACAGGAGATTTCAATGCAGTCGTAGGCACAGGGCGAGAGGGCGGAATAGTTGGCCCCTTTGGATTAGGCAATAGGAACGATAGGGGAGTTAGACTGATAGAGTTCTGCGATAAACATAACTTAACGGTCGCGAACACTCTATTTCACCATCATGTTAGGAGATGCTATACGTGGAAGATGCCAGGAGACTTAGGGAGATATCAAATAGATTACATTCTCGTTAGGCAAAGATTTAGAAATCAAGTTAGGGATTGTAGAAGTTATCCAGGAGCAGATATAGATAGTGATCACAACATAGTCGTTATGAAAGCCAATCTTAAATTTAAGATTTTGAAAAAAAGAAGCGGAAGAAGGTATCTTGACCCAGAGAAACTAAAAGATGATGATATGCGCAATAAGTTCGAGAAAAAGACAAACGAAGCACTAAAGGGCACGGGTGGAAATATTGTTAGGGACATAGAGGCAGAATGGAATTGCATTAAAAATAGTTTAGTTTCCTCAGCTAGGGATATTTTGGGTCATAAACAGAATGAAAGTAGGAAACCCTGGATAACAAAACATATTGTGAGTCTAATAGAGGAAAGGCGAGAATATAAAAATAGGTTAGATGAAACAGGGAAACAAAGATATAAGGCGATCAAGTGGGAAATTATTCGGGAATGTAGGAAAGCGAAAGAGCAATGGATCGATAATAAATGCAAAGAAGTGGAAGATAAATTCGAAGTAGGAAAGACTGATGAAGCATATAAAATAATTAGGAGAAATTTTAGAGAAATTGGATCTAGTACCAAAAACATTAGAAATGAGGCAGGAGATATCCTAATCGGAAGTGGGGAGAAGGCAGATAGGTGGAAAGAATATTTAGGAAACTTATATGCGGGACAGGAAGTGCAAGATATATTAGAAAGCGAAAGCAGTGTAGAGGGGGATAACCTAGGGAGTCCTATAATGAGAGAAGAGTTTGAGATAGCACTAAAAAGTTTAAGGAATAATAAAGCACCAGGTATAGATGGCTTGCAGGCAGAAATCTTAAAGTGCGCAGGTCAAGAGGTAATAGATCGTTTATTTAAACTAGTTAGTCGCATATACCTGACAGGCGAGATTCCAAAAGATTACAAACGGAACATCATAGTAGCTTTGCCAAAAAGAAAAGGCGTGGATAGATGCGAAAATTTTAGAACTATCAGTTTAACTTCCCATGCGTCAAAAATTTTAACTAGAATTGTGCAAAGAAGGATGGAGAAAAAGGCGGAAGAAATATTAGGAGAAGATCAGTTCGGATTTAGACGAAATAGAGGAACGCGCGAGGCCATTCTAGCTTTACGAGTAATTATAGAAAAAACGATAGAAAAGAGAAAGAGCGTCTATATAGGATTTGTAGATTTAGAAAAAGCCTTCGACAACGTAAAATGGGGGAAGATGTTCGAAGTGCTGAGAAAGGTAGGGATGAAATACAGGGACAGAAGAATAATACATAATCTCTACAAAGAGCAAAAGGCAGTTATAGAATGTGAGCAGGAACGAAGGGAAGTAGATATCCGGAAGGGAGTGAGACAGGGATGTGCATTGTCACCTCTAGTTTTCAACTTATACACTGGCGAGCATAAAATTAGGGTCACTTCAAAAATTCAACTTTTCTGGTTATTTATTGTATCTTATTATTGTAAATGGATTTCGTTGTATACATATCTCTAAACAGGAATGTTTTAAAAAGAAAACGTTTCATTTTCTAATGTTTTTATTGAAAATTCGTAAAGAAGCAAATTTTAACAAAATTGTCTTAAAAATGTGTAGTGAGAAAAATGTTGGAATAAGACAAGGAACTGTTAAAATTTTGACCCCTAATAACGAGTGGTTCCTCCCCGTGCATTGATGACAGCCTGGAGGCGACTTGGCATGCTCTCAATTAAATTACGGATCACATTTTGGGGGATGTTATTCCACTCCTGTAGTAGGAGCTCCCTAAGATCATGTGCGTTGGTGGGAGACGGCGTATAACTTCGTACACGTTGTCCTAGCTCATCCCACACATGCTCTATGGGGTTCAAGTCGGGACTCCGTGCTGGCCAATCAAATCGCGTAATTTGAAGCTCATCCAAATAACCGCTAACAATCCTTGCCACGAGGGGTCGAGCGTTATCATGCATAAAAGTTGCATTTTCTCCCAGAACCGTCATAAAAGGCACGACATGATTTTCTACAACTTCCGTTACGTACCTATGCGCAGTTAGGGATCCATTGCCGATAAACACTAATTCGGTACGTGCGTCTGAAGAAATTCTTCCCCACACCATAGCTGAGCCTCCACCAAATGGAAGTCGCTCATCAATACAAGCCTGGGCATACCTTTCTCCGGGTCTTCGCCATACCCGCCGACGTCCATCCGACCCATTTAAACAGAAACGCGACACGTCTGAGAATAATACCCTCCCCCAATCGTCATTTGTCCATCCCAAGTGATCTCAAGCAAAGTTCAGTCTTGCAATTCTATGGCAACGGAGAAGTGGAGGACCCGTAGCCATTCTCCGAGAAGATAATCCAGCAGAACGAAGTCGCCTCCTAGCTGTCCATTCGCTAATGTTAACATTTCTGACTTCTTGGAGGAGATTTCGAAGCGAAACTGCCGTAGCAGTCCGATTCCGTAAAGCCATGGACACAAGAAAACGGTCATCCCTTGGCGTGGTGGTTCTTTTCCGCCCTGATCCTGGTCTTCTCGTCAGCCTACCAGTTTCCTGAAATCGTTGGGATACCCGCTGAACTGTAGAAAGACTTACACCAACCGTTCTTGCCGTTACACGTTGCCCCCGACCATCTTGCAACAGCGCTATAATTCTGGCCGCCGTGACAGGATTTAAAGCCATTATAAGGAAATAAACGAAGACTACACTTTTCGACCGTCAAGTTATACACAGGAAAGTTAGTGAATAAATGAAGGAAATTGAAAAATAGACCCCGAGAAATAAGCTTCCAAGTAGCGCACCTGCAAGCATTTCCTAGAAATCGGAAATATTGAATCTTTGTTGTGCAAAAGAAACCACAAAAAGCTTATAACAGTTCTCAGAAATGCAAGTGTTATTGCCTTTAAGAATTAATTAAATTTAATATTTTGAATTCTTAGAAAAATTGGCAATTTTCAAAGTGACCCTAATTTTATGCTCGCCAGTGTATATCGAAGATGCGATTAATATTGTTAAGGAAAGAACAGCCTCAGGGATCAATGTACAGGGCCAAACTATTAACATGCTCAGATTTGCGGATGATATAGCAGTGTTAGCATCTAGCAAAGAAAAATTAGGAGCGGCTTTGAATGAAATGGAAGCAGTTTTGACACAGGGCTTCGGCATGAAAATCAATAAAAAGAAAACTAAAATTTTGGTATGTAGGGGATGTGAAAATAGAACTAAAATGGAAATACAAATTGGAAATGAGAAGATAGAGGAGGTCGCGGATTTCTGCTACTTAGGAAGTAAAATAACTCAAGACGGTAGGAGCACTAAAGATATAAAACAAAGAATGGCGCAGGGCCGAGTTGCGTTTAACAAAAAGAAACAACTGTTATGCTCGAGAACGGTTAATATAGAGACTAGGAAGAGACTCTTAACGTCGTATGTATGGAGTACGGCATTAGACGGGTGCGAAACTTGGACAATAGGAGAAGCGGATAGAAAAAGAGTAGAAGCGTTTGAAATGTGGTGCTACAGACGCATGATGAAGATACCGTGGATAGATAAGGTTAGCAATAGGGAAGTATTAGAAAGAGTTGGGGAAAAGCGAAAGGTATGGAAAACAATAAAGAGTAGGAGAGACAGGATGGTAGGACACCTTCTAAGACACGAAGGAATAGTTCGTGACATACTAGAGTCAGAGATAGGAATAAAAAGAGGTAGGGGTAGGCCTAGATTAGACTACTGCTCTCAAATAGTTAGGGATGTAGGATGTTCTACTTTTAGGGAAATGCGTAGGTTAGCTCAGGATAGAAAAGAATGGAGGTACGCGTCCAACCAGTCTTCGGACTGAGAACCTTATGATGATGAAAAGTACTTGTGAATTAGAACTACAGTTCAAAACACTTTAAACAACGGGGGTTTTGATTATTTTTAAATACCATGCAGAAAATATTTGGGTCATTCGTTTCGGTACATAACGTTATCTGTACGCATTAGTATTTGACACCTTGTTCAATTAGCAATACGCGTATGTATTCATAAATATGCAACGGTATTTACTGGTAAGTACTTGGTATTGTAAAGTAACGACCATATGCTTATACAATGAATCTTTTAAGTTTTAAGTAAATCGTATTATGGTTGGTCTTCAAAAATTTCTGTTGCACTGTTGTGATTACTTATTAAGTATGGTATTTGATTGACTAAGTGCATTTCAAGGATCAATGAAACTAAAATGAAGTTAGTGTTTAGGATACACGAGGGCTGTTGACCTCATGAGCGCGGATGGGGTTTGCCACAAAACATGAACCCGGCCAATTCCGTTTATATTGTCGTCATTAAATTAAGCGCAATGAAACACGGTCTCTTCTCGTAATATCAAATTACTTTGTGTATATTTTATAAGTCATGATCACTCATTGCATTGTGCCATACTTTTTATTGTACAGCGATGAGCAATTTCTAAAGCAGCATAAATAATATCCGTTAATTACTTCCGTCAATAATTAGCAAAACCGCATTGCAAATAAGTTGTGTCTAATTAGAGAACGTTCCGAAAAAATTAATGCTTATTTGAGAGGAGAAATCATCTTTTCATTATTCTCTTGAATACACAAACCCATTGACCAACTAAGGCAGCGTTTTCTCGACTCGCAGTCTTACTTTTAATTGCTACACTGAGTAATTTCGAATTATAAACTTTATTTCAGTGATAATTTACAGTGGTAAACTTTGCATACCTTTCTGGCTTTAATACCCAACAAAAATACTTTCCATGGCTACTCAAAGAACAAGATTATTTAATCTCTTTGCCCAATAATTGTTGCAATATGAAAGAAGTCTAATAAAAGCGATAAAATGTTATGCGTTCCAATCTTTTTTGTTTTCCAATTGGTTCTGGTGACTAATTATTATGTGGTTCGCCACATTTGCAATATTTTAATACAATTGACTGGCTTGATATACAGGTGCCACAATAAAGCACCTTCAGTCAACTCTTGGTGCAATTTTCATTATATTCCTCAAATAAAAAGGATCTTCTGGTCTGACACCTGTTACTCTAAAAAGGAAAATACCAATACAAGCAAGAGAGAGGAATACTCGCTACTAAGTGTGTCACATGTGCAGCCACATGAATTGAAGTTCAAGGTTTCTTTAGCCTGAGGGTTGATACAGCTTTCCCCACGTCGAAACCTGTTACCTGTTCCGTATAAATTAAAGAAAAAGTCCTCATCGTTATTCATGTAAATTCTGGAGTAAAAAATGCATAATTTATTAAGGAATGTGCTTGAAACTCGTTCATTACTATGATCAAAAACGATTACTACGAGATTATACAGTTTTTACGGGTGGTTCAGCCAAAATAATAAACCGTTATGAAAGGACCTCTCTATCGTGTTTTCGAAGATTTAAAAGGATGCCTTGATAGACTGGTTCCAGATAACAGAAATGTTGTATATATTGAAGCACTGGCGTTTTATTGCTGTACATGATAACAGTAAGTATATTTATCATTAGGTAATAGGTACACTTCTTGTGTGGTCTTATATTTTGCGGTAACAAGTAAGCCTTTGTACGTAGGTAATGCAGCTTTACAAGTGCAGGTCTTTTGCCTATAAATTTGCCAAATTTAATACAAAGTTGGGAAGCAGTAGTAATATCATTTTTTGTAACAATATTAGTATAATTGTTTTCAATTATTTTGGCTCCTACGTCATAATGTCAGTATGGATCAAATATGTATTGCATTCCAGCAATTGTCTCAGTCTTCCTCCACAATTTTTTCCGTGTGATTTATACAATTTTTCCAAACATCTGGAGTGACTTGGTCTGAAGCTTTTTGTCACATATCTAAAACTTGTTTGTCTCCAAAACCAGCTTCTCCAATATGCAGATCATAATGTTTGCGAATACCCCACACCAACTCTATTGGTTTATACTGACAGTGGTAGGGTGGCAGTCTTAGGACTTGATGACCATGCTCGTGGAGCATTTCGTCTATAGCGTACCTTGGCTGTTGTTTATTCTCTTTACATAAATTTAGAAGTTCAATTTTCAAAGCCGTTTCCCTGTGTAAGTATTTTATTAATAAATTCAACTTTTAACTTTATTTTAAAACCCTGTATAATATTTGTGGAATCTGATTCGCTGCGTCAGGGCCGGGCAAAAAGTTACAAGGAAGCAATCACTGGATACTTTTATAAGGCAAGGTCGTGCCGGTTGTAGCAGACTAATAAAAAAAAGTACAAGCAAATAGAGAAAACGTGTTTGCGATTGCAGGTGAATTAATTCGATCGGCCACCTATAAATAACGAATTCCTGTACGTTAGAGAAGAATATATACGAAATGTTTCGAGTTGTTAAAGTGGGAAGAAAATCGTGAATAGTACCATCTTTGGGCAAAAGCAAAAGATATCGCTTGCTACTACATCATTTTTAATTCTGTTTGGCTCTGCTCGAGAAGATATGGGACGCCGTTTGGGTCTTTAATCGTCTATTTAAGGATATGTTACAGATGTCTGTAAATCGGGAATTATGGATATCCCACAGATATTTTTAAATATTTAAAAATATCTCACAGATATTTTTAATTCTATAATTACGGATATCTACTAAGCATTTTGATATCCAAAATTGTGGCGCCACCTATAAGGCGAAAGATGTAATTATTATTTTCTTTTGGGCTGGTGTAAATCGGTCGCGCGGCTCCACAGTGTTGCCAACCCTACCGAAATTTCGGTAGATCTACCGATTTTATATGTTATCTACCGATCTACCGAAATGATCCATAATTCTACCCAAATTTCATTTTTTAATTATGCAATAGAGTCCATTAGTGTAACGGCAAAATCAGAGCGCGAAATTTAAAACGCTATCGGCTGTCCTAAGAGAAAAGTAGGATAAAATTTTTCAATGCGTTTTAAATGGAGCTTAGATGACCTTGCACTTCACATTCTATTTTTACCTTTCATCCTGATTTCTTAACATTAAATCAATATATGGCGATTACTATGAAGCTTTTTCGGTGTTTGTCTTGTAAAAGCATTTATTTATGCAGTCATTTTGTTTAAAACAAAAATGCAACAAACTACTGCAATTTACGGCGCTAGAACCGGCGCAATAGATGGTTTAAATCGTCCATAGAAGTCCTTAATAACACTAATTTTTAACACTTTCTTTTCCATTTTACACTTTTTAAATATAAATAAATTCTTAAACCCCCTATTAAATAAAGATTAAACAATAAATTAGCCGGAGAAATAAACAACTTAACCTCAAACCCTGTGCATCAAACGTCAAAATAATAATGATCTGGTCTAAACAAGACATAAGTTCTTTTATTATATGTACTGTCAATGCCTTCGATGCCTCACGAAGGCATTGGTACTGTACTCATCCGTTTTAAAATATTTCTGAAATTAAGTTGTATTTAAAGTTGTTTTTGAAAATGTAACATCTGGAAAGAGCAGTCTATTTGTCACTTGCAGAATCCCTGTGAACAGTAAACCGTTGTTAATATTGAAGTGGCGTGTAAATACTGTGAAAATATTGTGAAAATCCCTAATGAATATGTGTCCAAAAATGGCTACAAAAATAGATACAGGATGTTGAAATTTCTTACAAAAATGTAATATCTGCTTGTATCGTTACCTACTATTTTTAGCTGTTTTGTGCTATTCTCGAGTATTTACACGCCAATTCGATATTTACAACACTTTACTATTAGAAAGAATGGATTGACAATTTCGTTTTTAAAATCTCGGACTAATGCACCGTGTTACACAAAATTATTTCTCTCTGAAACTATGCCTCGAACGCAAAAAACAAAAGAGAGATTTTTTCTTGTAAATAAAACAAAGATTCTAATATTTTGCAACATATCTATGTAAGTCAGTAGCGTAACATAGTTTCGGTAATAAATGTGGTCTCCCCACCTCGTAGTGACGCCACTGGTGAGAGTACAAAACTCAAAATTTATAAATTAGTAAATAACTTCAAGGAATTATTATGCCCAAAATTCCAAATGAATAGGTCCGGTAGTTTTCCAGATATTAAAAAAATAACATTTTTGAAAGAAATTTCAACACCTTGTATCTCGCTTAGCCGGCATTTTTGGACATACGTTGATTAAGGTTTTTCGCATTATTTTTAAGTATTCTATCTACCCTAGAAGTTTGTTACACTCATTATAGATCACCCTGTATTGCATTATACTCCGATTATCTGTTTAACCTACAAAATTTGCATTCCTCTAAAACGTTGAAGATTCACTTCTATCGCGAGTGGCGACCACGCATCCAGTTTTTTTAATCATGTTTTTCCTTGCCCTCAGCGTTCAGGTTATTGCCAATAAGTGGTGCGAATAATATTGAAATATTAATAACGGTCAACGGCAAAACCAGCGCCGGCAACGAAAAGTAAATTTGCTGGCTGCCGGCGGCGACAACGCAGGCACTTCCGGGGATAAATATCCCAGGAAGTACCAACGTTGCCAAGCGTTTTCAATGTGTAAATATCCATCAAGTAGCTCATACAAGAGCCTACCTTGCATCGGCACCTTGGTAAATGGGATACACATGAAGTTAGCGGTTCAGGTAGCTTGGGGTGCAAACCCGCTGGGGATGACTTTTTTAGTCATATTTTTCCTTGCCCTCCAGGCTAAATGCTTGCCGTCTGTAATTTTCAAGCTTATAGTTTCTTAGGGCAAGGGAAAGGTATTTTTTCCCTTGCCCTACAAATGAAAACGACGTAATGCAACGCTGTACATTGGAATTGGAGAAGCTTGACAACGTTGGTATTTCCTACGATATTTAGCACTGATTTTATAATATTATAAAATCACTGATAATTTAGCCGTCCTCTTTATCCTCGGTAAGAAACGTCAGTTATTGCCGAACACAACACAAAAGTTTCACCAATCAGAGTGCTACCGAGACACAAGTCCTGGGGAAACAGAAAACTCGACCGCGCGCAGGCTGGAGATTTAAAGCGGGAGAGCGCGTAAGTCAGATTTACACTAGACCATAAATACAACTAAGCTTACTTCCTGGAAATTAGAGGGCGCTGCAATTTTGGATATCAAAACTGGCAAGTGATATTCATAAATAATTAATTCTATCTTACAGATAATTCTAAATATTTAAAAATTACCGCCCCATATCTAAAATTGTTGATTTAAAAATATCTGTCGGATAAAAATAATTGTTTGTGGATATCTCACTGATAGCATTAAATATTTGAAAATATCTGTGGGATATCCTGAAACCAATACTATTTTTGCTCACTTTGGATTCGTATGTAATTCTTTAAGCAATACTTACGTGCTAAAGTCAAAGCTAAGCAAAAATTGATTTGATTTAAAAATATGCTATAGATATTTTCAAATATTTAAAACTATGAGTGAGATATGCATTAATAAATATTTATATCTCGCTGATATTTTTAAATAATGAATTATGGATATCTCCGAGATATTTATGTCAATTTAACAATATCTGGTAGATAGAAATAATTATTTATGGATATTACTTGCATGGTTTGATATAAAAAATGTAGCCTTCCACTTGCTACTCTAAATTGGATAATAATTACAACATGTAAAGGATGGTGTAATTGAATTATTGAATATTTCGCCTTATAGGTGGCGCCACAATTTTGGATATCAAAATGCTTAGTAGATATCCGTAATTATAGAATTAAAAATATCTGTGAGATATTTTTAAATATTTAAAGATATCTCGCAGATAAAAATAATCATTCTTCACTGTTTGATATCCAAAATGATTTAAAAATATCTGTGAGATATTTTTAAATATTTAAAAATATCTGTGGAATATCCATAATTCCCGATTTAAAAACATCTGTAGGATATCCTTAAATGGACGATTAAAGACCCAAACGGCGTCCCATAAGAAGACTATGAATTTATATATAAAATCTGTTAGAAATTTCAATATGATCTTATGTAGCAACTGGTGAAATTTGAAGCATCTGTCATTTTCGTTATTCCATGACTGCTGTGATGAAGCAAAAGTAAAAGTTTCCGATGTTTCGTACACTACTTCTGTCAGGTGGATGAAAATGTGATATCCGTGTCCTGGCAAGAAAATATGCAAATAAGTACAACAGATCACGTTGAAACAACTTTCATTTTGTTTTAATTTCGTCAAACTCAAACCACAAACGCTGCATACCGTATATACCACGCCCATACCACGTTCTTGTAATAAATTGTAAAACGCATTTTATTTTCGCATTTAAGTTTTTCACTCTTGCAATACGAGTGCTTTGACGTGTTCACTTGTTAAAGGTTATGCAAGCCATTTGATTAATATAATTATAGTAGATATCAGTGGCGGTTTCTCCTTAAGGTCAATTGGTCAATGACCCTCCTAAAATATTCTAATCAAAACCATAATTTTAATAAAAATATTTTTTGTCTAACAGTCTCAAATTTAAAATCTTCAGCGGTCTGCATTCGCAGCAATACTAGAAATAGCCAAGCGTCAAGCCGCGCTGCGCGCTCGCTAGCAAGCCGGGACATTATTCAAATTGACCCTGCACAGCTCTTATGGCTTATGGAGAAATGCATGTAAAGAAGAATAGTGACAGCAGATGGCGAATTCTTGAGTGGAAGTGAGAGTCACCTTTTACTCCTATATCTCCAACGTGGTCAATGTCCCGATTACAACTGCGCAGAATCGAGTTTAGTTCTACAGTATTCAGTTATATTTTCTCTGGACTCTGGATCTCAGTTCTTCTTAGATAGCAGGCGGGAAATCTTTCATTATTGTTGCGGATGTGAACTGTGATCGTTGTGAAGTTCTGATCGTTGAGAAATTTTGTGTGTTTAGCAAAACAAGATGAGTGTTGTTGAGGATATATTTGCCTGAAAGTCAGCTGGAACATTAAATTATGAACGCCGGCTTGAAAAGAGGGAAAGTGGACGGCCGAAACCAAAACTGAATTTGAAGCAGACAACAAAGGATAAAGGTAAAAATGTCCAAAGATATTTTAAAGAATCGATGTACAATTTGTGCGACTGGATTTGTGGATGCAGTGTTAAAAATGCGTTCTTTTGCTATCCGTGCTTATTATTTTCAAATGATGCTGTATGGGCTAAAAATGGAGTAACCGATATTAAACATTTAAAAGACAAAATTACAAAGCATGCTTCTTCTGCTTCTCATATAAATTGTTCAATGAGTTACGCCAGTTTAGGACGTGTAGACATAAGACAGCAACTTGATAGTGCGTATCGCAAATCAGTGCACGACTTTAATGAATCGGTTTCTAAAAATAGGTATATTTTAAACAAAATAATTGATTGTGTAAAATTTTGTGGAGTCTTTGAAATTGCATTGCGCGGTCATGACGAAAGTGACATGTCCAATAATCCTGGGATTTTTCGTGGCCTTATAGATTTTGTCTCTGAACTAGACTTAATATTTAAAGAGCACCTTGAAAAAAATACAGTATTCAAAGGAATATCAAAAACAATTCAAAACGAAATTTTAGATTCAATGTTGGCCGTTGTACACACACATATAATAAAGGAAATTGACCAGACAAATTTTGTGGCAATTCAAGTTGATGAGAGCACAGATAGCTCCAATAAAACGCAAATGATTTTTATCTTTCGATATGTGTTAGATGGTATTGTGCATGAAAGATTTTGGAAATTTGTCAACCCTCCAGGTACCACAGCACAACATTTATCCGATGCAATAATGGAAGAACTCCAATTATTAAAAATTAATGAAGCACCCCATAAATTGATTGCTCAAAGTTACGATGGTGCATCAGTCATGAGCGGTAAGCTGGGAGGAGTACAAACAAAAATTAAAGCAATGTACCCAAATGCACACTTTATTCATTGTTATGCCCATCAACTTAATCTTATCCTCCAAAAAGCGGCGAGTCAACACAAACCGATAAAAATATTTTTTGCAAATTTACATGCATTTTCGTCTTTTTTCGGACGATCCCCAAAACGTACGGCGGTATTGGATAGGGTGGTTAAGGTGAGATTACCTAAAGCTGCACCCACTCGATGGGCTTTCAATACAAAGTGTGTTGAAACTGTACACACTTATAAAGATGATTTAATATGTTGTTTGGAGCAAATCATTGATGAGGAGGAAGACGGAAATAATATAAATCAAGCAACTGGTTTAAAAAGGCATTTGGAAGATGAACTTTTTTTATTTTGGTTAAATTTTTTTCATAAAATAATGCCTCATGTAGACATATTGTTCAAACAATTACAAATGCGAGATATTGATGTTATATCAGTCAAAAACTACATAATGTCTTTCAACAGCAATATCCAAAAAGTGAGAAGTGCTATTTTAGAATCGGAAGAACCAAGCACATCATCAGCGAAAAGAAGAAAAGTTAATGCAGGGGATCCTAAACGACTAACTGCACTTGAAATTTGCGACATTATTATGTCTGAAATTCATCATAGATTTGGATTCAATGATCATCTCATGATTTCACAGTTATTTCAGACGGAGAAATTTGAAGCATACACTACCAATTTTCCCCAAAATATTTTAAATATGGTGAAGGCTAATTATGCTACAATAGATATTTCCAAACTAAAATCAGAACTTGAAGTAATATATTGTCGTGAGGATTTTCGTAACAGTGCCGGTGCAGTCGCCATTCTTCAACTTTTTATTAACATGAATTTGTCCGAAACATTTTCTGAAGCAGTGAACTTGTTAAATATCTTGTGTACACTACCAATGACAACAGTGGAAAGTGAGAGATGTTTTTCAACTTTGAAACGGATAAAAACATTTTTACGCAATACAATAAAATAATTTTAGTTCTTTATTAGATATTAACACGTTTGTAATTTAGAAAAATAAATTTGATCATAGGTGGCTGTTATTTCATAATAGTCCATAACTTTTTATACTGAATAACTTTCCCGAATAACATTTTTCATTATTTTCAAAAATAAGGGTACTTTACTCTTCAGTCAAATTATTATTTTTTGATCTCTCCTGTATATTATCCGATATTTTTGGAATGTTGCGAGTGCATTTTGATTTTTGAGCAATTCAGAGCTTTTTATGAAGAATATTTTTTTTAATAAACGGATAATAAAAAAGTTTCCCATATGTAGAGAACTTTATAGGACACGTTGTATATGTATGTATATATTTTTAGTATTAATTATAAGTTCCAAAACCAAAATGACCCCCCTGGTTATTAACCCACGAGCCGCCACTGGTAGATATTCATTTGTTGACGCCATGTCGCTTTACCTACTACTATTTTCATTGCGTAGCCACTGAAATTTCAAATCCAACGATATCACTTCATTTGATTTGCTGGTATACATCTTCCAAAATTCTCATTCCAGCAAATGAAAAACTACCCCATTGTGATTATGTCGGTATACCGACAAAATAGCACCCCTTCCGCTATTATGTCGATAGGCTAGGGCTGTTTTGTCGGGGGCTATTTTGGCGGGTCGCGGATTATGTCATAAGTGGAAGTATGTATAAGAAATAGCAATACACCGATTTTTGATGTTTTTTTCACACGTTTAATACATAAAGGTCAAGTTTGTGTACTGAGTCCGACGTTCCAGTTACAAAACAAAAAAAATGTTTAATTAAAGCTAATTTATTAGTTATTGTATGCGGAAAAAAATTCACATACATATAAAATTTTCAAGGCAATGCCAAATTGGCAAATAGTTAAATAATAATCCTGTAGAAGGATCTTCAACTATATTTTTACATTAGACAGAATATCACATTTACACTTGTCGAAGCTATTTAAGATTTCTTATTTGATTCCATATTTGATACAGTTTACCAAGCTTTTGATTGATGTAGATATTATTAGGTCTGCGACTGACGGTTTCGGTAGAATTGAAAATTGAACTTTAAAACGTAGTAATCTGACTGGTAGTTTATTCGTTTCTCCTATATTTTAGTGCCCAAAACACAAAATATGATTCCCATTTTGTTTCTGGAAGTTGATTTCACATTGAGACAAATTTTATGAGGAATTCATATATGTAAATAAATGTGGTTTGGTACGTAGCACATGAACATCCTGTATACATCAAAATAATTTTAACAAAGGCTTCGTGGGGTTCTCCACACACAAGTAAAATTTCATGTTGATATATTGAATAGAATCAGAAATATGGACCGACTACGCACCATAACGTATAAAAAAATTAATGGAAGATATCAGGGCGTGGTCATTGGCTGCAGGTAAGTGGTCCCTAAATTATATAGAGCGATTGTTCTGATGGCCATTGTTTCATTTAATTAAGTGCCCCGAAGGCTTGCCCGAACCTTTCAAGTAGAATTATATCTGAAATAAATCGTTTAACAAGTCCAATGTGGCTGCGATGGTCAGTTAGATCTTTTAGGAAATGATTGGAAAAGAAGAGGAAAGTAGTAGTAAGGGATAAAAGCATAGATTGGCTCAAGATAGGAAAGGATGGAGTCTTTTTTTATTATATACTTACTTTGGAATAGCTATGTACTGTTACAAACCGTGCATGTGCATCTTTTTTTGCAATTTTGATTAGTGTTCCGCGAGTTGCCATAAATTTACATGAAAGCACGCGTTTTGAATAATGAACAAATACGTAAAAGGTCAATCTGTTTTATTAGAGTGCACACCGGCCAATGGAGTCAATGAACCTTTTTATTTTTGGAAAACGGCTGCTTATTTGCATATTTTAAAAGGATAACACAAAACTAGTTTGTTAAATTGAATTATCCGCATTTTTTACGGTTATGGATTTAAAAAAAATTAAATGTCTTTGGGTTTGGCTTCGACACTTTCCAATCGTTTTTGGTGGCTAAATATTCAATTTAATTAGTATGGCTATAGTAAAAGTAAAGCATGCTGAAAGAGATCTAGCCTCTTTCACATATATAATCTAATCTTATAGAAGATGAACAAGTTTTTTCGTTTGATGACTTGAACCTTGTGAATTAGAAAGTTGTACTTACTAACTACCAAGAATAGTCTGTTGTAGATGATAGATATTAATAAATTTCAGCTGCACTTCATGTTGGAATTCAAGCACTCTCTAGTGCATTAAAATTACAATCATTAGTTCGTTTTTTTCTCACAATTATGGCTGGAACAAAACTATGTCAGGGTAATAGGTACTTACATCTGATGTCAAGTTCTTTACAAGTTCAACGTCATCCACAAAGTTTAAAAGAAGGGAATGAAATTTTTATAATCCCAATTGGCAAGTTCTTCAGCCATTTACAAGTACCTACGTCCGGCAATTATTCAACACCGATAAATTATGCATCTGGTATTTTTTTTGTTTTCATTCTTACATTCTCGGTAATGCACGAATGATCAAAAAGCAAAACCCATGGGGTTCATCCAGCCATCTATGCATAAAGCACACATATTCATGTATGAAGCAAGCAAGGTCATTGGACGAGTCTGAAAAGCCGGCAGATTATTTGTCTACCGCTATTTCTGAATGTATTTATTCATATTCTAATCATTAAAGGACTTTACTCCTCGCTGTTAGGTGTGCCGGCTCTTTTTAGACGAGATTGCTAAAGTGCAGCCTCCGGTTGGGCGCCAGAATGCACTCTGAAATTTAATCCAGCCTGGATAGTTTTGAGTGTTCCGCGGTTATTTTTAATTCTGAAGCGTGTGGGGCTTCATTCAAGACTTAGAGTATTTCCTGGTCTACATGTAAACTAAATATTGAGTCTACAGGTTAAACGTGTGAGAAGTTTGCAGATTAACACACCACAATCTGTAACAATTGTTCAGACTCAAAGGAAAAGAATAAGTGAAGAATGACATTAGTTTTTATAAATAATTGAGTTAGGCGAGATTCCAACATATTACAAACGGAACATCATAGTAGCTTTGCCAAAAAGGAAAGGCGCGGATAGGTGTGAAAATTTTAGAACGATCAGTTTGACTTCCCACGCGTCAAAAATTTTAACTAGAATTGTGCAAAGAAGGATGGAGAAAAGGGCGGAAGGAATATTAGAAGATCAGTTCGGATTTAGAAGAAACAGGGGAACGCGCGAGGACATTCTAGCTTTACAAGTAATAATAGAAGAAATTTATGGAAGACAGTAAAGAATAGAAGAGATAGTATGGTAGGACATCTTCTGAGGCATGAAGACTTAGTTCGCGACATACTAGAGTCAGAGATAGGAATAAAAAGAGGTAGGGGTAGGCCCAGATTAGATTACTGTTCTCAAATAGTTAGGGGTGTAAGATGTTCAACGTTTGGGGAAATGCTTAAGGTTAGCTCAGGATAGGAAAGGAAGGAGATACGCGTCCAGCCAGTTCTTCGGACACGATTGTTAATTATTTTGTTAATAGCAACCTATTTTTATACAATTTGGTGTAACTCTATTAATTAGTCAAATTATGTCAATTTTCTTGGGTAGGTAAATAATTCGATTTCAGTTCATTAAATTTATTTATTCCACCGCATTCCTGATCTCATCTCGTGATCCTCCGTAATAGTTACAGAGGTGATCTCTGACCTTTTACTTGCACTTAGTAGAATGCGATTTTACTTTGCTCGTCAAGTAGTAGGCAATGAAAGTGATAAACGATGTAAGAGGAATCTTTTTTGACATCAGTGATCAGTCGTGACATTTTTACTACCCAAAAAACTTTGTTCATATTCGAGTGAACAGAAAAAGTTGCCTCGATATCTACGTAACGTTTTCGTCGGAATTTCTTATTCCTGTATATGCGAAGGAACTTTTAATTTGAAAATCAGGAAGCGGTTACCCGTTTTAATCTGATAATCAAATGCGTAATTGCGCATTAATCACGCCAGTAAAACTTCTAAGAACATTACACACATAAAATTTATTACTTTGTACGGCATTTTAATTCGTGTAGGGAATATGTCTGGAGTCTAGACTCGGGCGCCAATCTCGGCTAAGTGCTCATGAAGAGGCGTTATTGTACTAACCAAATTTGGCGACGCTCACTTCTACTTTCAGTAGGCAGAGTGCTTAAGATTAATTTGCATAATTGTATTCTTATGACATTTGTAAAAAAAGGTCGTTGATTTGCCTCAGACAATCCCCGATTCGCCTTGGCCACTGCCTTCTCAGGAAAATGACTCGCATGTCTACTGTTGAATTTACTGCCCCAGGTTAGCAATAGGGGGGTATTAGAAAGAGTTGGGGAAAAGCGAAAGGTATGGAAGACGATAAAGAATAGGAGAGATAGGATGGTAGGACACCTTCTGAGGCACGAAGGCTTATTAGTTCGCGACCTACTAGAGTCAGAGATAGGAATAAAAAGAGGTAGGGGTAGGCCTAGATTAGACTACTGCTCTCAAATAGTTAGGGATGTAGGATGTTCTACTTTTAGGGAAATGCGTAGGTTAGCTCAGGATAGAAAAGAGTGGAAGTACGCATCCAACCAGTCTTCGGACTGAGAACCTTATGATGATGATGATGAGACAAAAGGGCGAGAGGGCGGAATAGTTGGTCCCTTTGGATTAGGCAATAGGAACGATAGGGGAGTTAGACTGATAGAGTTCTGCGATAAACATAACTTAACGGTCGCGAACACTTTATTTCACCATCATGTTAGGAGACGCTACACGTGGAAGATGCCAGGAGACCTAGGGAGATATCAAATAGATTACATTCTTGTTAGGCAAAGATTTAGAAATCAAGTTAGGGATTGTAGAAGTTATCCAGGAGCAGATATAGATAGTGATCACAATATAGTCGTTATGAAGGCCAATCTTAAATTTAAGATTTTGAAAAAACGAAGCGGAAGAAGGTATCTTGACCCAGAGAAACTAAAAGATGATGATATGCGCAATAAGTTCGAGAAAAAGACAAACGAAGCACTAAAGGGCACGGGTGGAAATATTGTTAGGGACATAGAGGCAGAATGGAATTGCATTAAAAATAGTTTAGTTTCCTCAGCTAGGGATATTTTGGGTCATAAACAGAATGAAAGTAGGAAACCCTGGATAACAAAACATATTGTGAGTCTAATAGAGGAAAGGCGAAAATATAAAAATAGGTTAGATGAAACAGGGAAACAAAGATATAAGGCGATCAAGTGGGAAATTATTCAGGAATGTAGGAAAGCGAAAGAGCAATGGATCGATAATAAATGCAAAGAAGTGGAAGATAAATTCGAAGTAGGAAAGACTGATGAAGCATATAAAATAATTAGGAGAAATTTTAGAGAAATTGGATCTAGTACCAAAAACATTAGAAATTAGGCAGGAGATATCCTAATCGGAAGCGGGGAGAAGGCAGATAGGTGGAAAGAATATTTAGGAAACTTATATGCGGGACAGGAAGTGCAAGATATATTAGAAAGTGAAAGCAGTGTAGAAGGGGATAACCTAGGGAGTCCTATAATGAGAGAAGAGTTTGAGCTAGCACTAAAAAGTTTAAGGAATAATAAAGCACCAGGTATAGATGGCTTGCAGGCAGAAATCTTAAAGTGCGCAGGTCAAGAGGTAATAGATCGTTTATTTAAATTAGTTAGTCGCATATACCTGACAGGCGAGATTCCAGAGGATTACAAACTGAACATCATGGTAGCTTTGCCAAAAAGGAAAGGCGCGGATAGATGCGAAAATTTTAGAACTATCAGTTTAACTTCCCATGCGTCAAAAATTTTAACTAGAATTGTGCAAAGAAGGATGGAGAAAAAGGCGGAAGAAATATTAGGAGAAGATCAGTTCGGATTTAGACGAAATAGAGGAACGCGCGAGGCCATTCTAGCTTTACGAGTAATTATAGAAAAAACGATAGAAAAGAGAAAGAGCGTCTATATAGGATTTGTAGATTTAGAAAAAGCCTTCGACAACGTAAAATGGGGGAAGATGTTCGAAGTGCTGAGAAAGGTAGGGATGAAATACAGGGACAGAAGAATAATACATAATCTTTGGAGCGGCTTTGAATGAAATGGAAGCAGTTTTGACACAGGGCTTCGGCATGAAAATCAATAAAAAGAAAACTAAAATTTTGGTATGTAGGGGATGTGAAAATAGAACTAAAATGGAAATACAAATTGGAAATGAGAAGATAGAGGAGGTCGCGGATTTCTGCTACTTAGGAAGTAAAATAACTCAAGACGGTAGGAGCACTAAAGATATAAAACAAAGAATGGCGCAGGGCCGAGTTGCGTTTAACAAAAAGAAACAACTGTTATGTTCGAGAACGGTTAATATAGAGACTAGGAAGAGACTCTTAAAGTCGTATGTATGGAGTACTGCATTATACGGGTGCGAAACTTGGACAATAGGAGAAGCGGATAGAAAAAGAGTAGAAGCGTTTGAACTGTGGTGTTACAGACGCATGATGAAGATACCGTGGATAGATAAGGTTAGCAATAGGGAAGTATTAGAAAGAGTTGGGGAAAGGCGAAAGGTATGGAAAACAATAAAGAGTAGGAGAGATAGGATGGTAGGACACCTTCTAAGACACGAAGGAATAGTTCGCGACATACTAGAGTCAGAGATAGGAATAAAAATAGGTGGGGTTAGGCCCAGATTAGACTACTGCTCTCAAATAGTTAGGGATGTAGGATGTTCAACTTTTGGGGAAATGCGTAGGTTAGCTCAGGATAGGAAAGGATGGCGGTAAGTCTTCGGACGGAAAACATTATGATGATGACAAATTAGAGCTACGTGCAATTTCATTGTCAATCATTATTTACTAACTTTTACTTTATTATTTCCCACTCAGTTATTCATGCGTTCGTGGAGAAATTTAATAAAAATTTCTTAGAAAACCAAATCTCAAAGTTAACCAATTTCGAGTGTAATTTTGCTAAATGCTTAGCGTAAAAAATAGCTTAGTGGTACCTACAATACAAAGTACTTTCATTTTCTTACATTTTAAAACCCACATTACGTTATAACAGGAAACCACTATAAATGCCTAAGCAACCTTGACTAAATTTCATACTGAAACAAATCCAAATGCAGTCTCTACACCAGCAGACAACAAAAGCCAGAACGCGTGGTTAATTTAAGAACTGCACTGTGTTAAAACGTCGCCAGTTTATAGACCAGAAAGGGTGACAAACTATTGAAACGTGACTACTTCAAGGAGGTTCCTAGTTTTGTTATTATGTAGGTTTTATCTTTTTCTTAGAAAATGCATTTATCTTCTTTTATTTCCTATATTTTCATGGAGATAAGATGAATTATTGCAATAGTAAATTCCAAATTATTAGATCATACACAAAAGAAGACGACCATTTTGATAACGCTATCAGTAAGTACCTACGTAAAATGTACAATTTTCTACTGGTAAAGTTTGGCAGGCTAATTTTGGGACACCTGTACGTATACTGTACGTTTTTAGAATCCACATATGTCTGTAGAAATTCGTAAATTTTTCGTAAAAAACCTTAAAAATGACCCTAGCATTTTATCCGTTATGAAACAACTTGTAAATGTTTATATGAATCATCAGAAACAATATGATAATTATCATAACAATGTGGGGACTCACAATTTATTTTTACTTGCAATTCCAACAACAAAAGTACACAAAACTTAATCTTTGTTTGATAAGAACAAAAACAACGAAAAATTCCAAGAAAAGTTCATATTTTGCAAATTCCTCCTGGTTTATTTTACAATGGATGTCAAATCTTTGACCAACTCTGAAGCTCTTAGGATTTACGAGATCCCAATGGGGTACATCGTAAAAGTAGCCACCCCTGTATAATAAAATATGTACATACATCTAAAATACATGAAATTTAAATTTGGCAAATAAATTCTCCAAATTACGTAAACAAAATAAAATCTAACAGCGTACAACGTAAACACAATAAAAGCTTCAAGAAATCTGCTTACTACTCGTAAGGTAGGTCAAGTCTCATTCATAAAACTGCATAAAAGAAAAACATTACCTTCAGCAATAATCCATAACAAAAAATCCACACGAAGCAATTCGAAAATAAACATACACTTTTCAAAAAACACAGTGTAACTATCGATCACAACACACGGGCAACTTTGACAGAGTTCAAGACAACGGGAAAGAAAAGCACTTGTGCCAGTATGCCGCGGTTCTCTGCCTAGAATCGGCCTAAAAATCCACTTCTCACAACAGAAGTCACAGCTCACAGACGGTACCTCCACTTCTCCAGTCTCCGGTTTACCACTCCCACTACTTTATTCGTGTGTAGTTAGCCTATATCCATATGCAGAAGTTTTTTGTGTTTATGTGGGGAGGAATGAACGTAAAAATAAAATAACCACACGCGGAAATTAAATGCCAATAAATTATCGAAGAGGAAAGATAAAATTGTTGTTTTATGTGTTTGGAAATACAGTTTTTATCTACTTTTTTATAAACGCGTGACATACCAGGAGGTATCGCTACATTCCTAACGCCCACAGTTTATAATGTTTCAATAATGCTTCAAGTATTTTTCTGACAACATCGTTTGGTGCAGTTAGTTTCATAAATCTCCTACTAACTTTACAAAAGTAGACACTGATGAAGCACTGTGGCTTCATTGTTGTGTTTCATGGTGCTTCATTCCTTTCTTGCGCGACATCATTCGGCGTGTTTCTTAATTACTTGATGACAATTGGTCAATGTTGGTGAAGCACCAGCTTGGACCACAGCTTCATCAGCTTGTGCTTCTCTTATTTTCACAACCATATTTGAAACATTGATTTTCACAACTAGTTTCATTAGTCTCCTGCTCTAATTCGATAGGTAGTATTTGAGATGCTGTTTCATCATTAGTGCTTCATTCCTTTCTTCCACAATATCATTCGATCAAAAGGTACCTACTGACATGTCTAAGATACTGACAGGTTTCTTTCCCTGGACAACAAAGGGTAAATAACAGCATGGGTCAAAGCTTATCCGTTATTGCTTCGATAGTGCTTCGCTTATTTTCCAGCAATATTTTATTCAAAGATACAGCTAGTTTTGTGCAGATTCCCTACTAGCTTTGGTCTAACAGAGACAGATGAAACGTCTTTGAAACACAGCTTCGAATAAATAGTGCTTCATTATTTTTTCAATTCATCCAAGATATTGGTATCTCAGAATTCCGATTTTTATCTCAGAATTCTGATTTATATTTCGGAATTCTGACTTGGTATCTCAGAATTCCGATTTTTATCTCAGAATTGTGGCTTATATTTCTGAATTCTGATTGTTATCTCAGAATTCTGACTTGCATGTCAGAATTCCGACTTATCTCAGAATTCCATTTTTTCTGACATTATTGGAGCATTGATAGCTTCACCATACAGATCAATCCAAACAATGACATAAACCATATGTACAACGACCTGATAAGTAAAATAGAGAACAAAATCCAGAGAGCAACACAGAATAGTAGACGGAAAATAAATGTGCAAAAACCGTGGATTAATAAGGAATTCATGGCCTTACTTAAAGAATCAAAAGAACTATACAGAGAGTTTAAAGACGACAGGACTAACCAAGTGAAAGAACAGAAATACAAACGGAAAAGAAACAACTTAACTACTATGAAAAACCAACTCAAGAAAAAACATTATGACGATAAATATAAAGCGGCAGGATCAAACATTCGTAAATTCTGGGAAATCAACAATGAAATAATTCATAACAAAAAGAAGGGAAATAAAAAAAATCGGATACAAGAAATCAAGAAACCAGACACCGGAGAATTAGTCACAGAGCCGCAAACAATAGCTGAAGAATTTAATAAATTCCTCGTTAATATAGGACCAAACTTAGCAAAACACATATTAAGAAAACCACATCAGCAAACCAACACCAAGGAAATTCCAACTCCAACACACAGCTTATATTTCCCCCCAACAGATGAAAATGAAGTTGAAAAAATTATAAATTCACTCAAGTCAAACACGGGAGTTGGAAATGATAATATCCCTACAAAAATATTACAAATATGCACTCCATACATCAAAGGATTAATGGCTAACCTTTTCAACCTATGTTTGGAGAAGGGAATCTTCCCTGACTCAATGAAAATTGCAATAGTTACACCGATTTACAAAAATGGAGACAACAAAGACCTGTCAAACTATAGACCTATATCAGTTTTATCGGCAATATCAAAAGTATTTGAAAAGATCATCAATTATAGAATAATATCATACCTTGACAAAATGAGAATCATACACAATCGCCAATATGGTTTCCAGAAAAATACTGGAACGTTCGCCGCCGCCACAGATGTTGTTAACCACATACGTGAAGAATTAAATAATAAAAACGGCACAGTCGGTATCTTTCTTGATCTGAAGAAGGCATTCAACACAGTAGATCATGAAGTACTATTTGAAAAATTGGAAAAATGTGGAATACTTGGCACAGCAAACTCGCTGGTCAGAAGTTATCTAGAAAACAGAACGCAAATAGTCAAAATCGGCAATCTGAAGAGTCAGCCAATGAAAATCAGATGTGGAGTACCACAGGGGAGTATACTGGGACCCACCCTGTTCTCAATATATATAAATGAACTTTTGTTTCAACCCTTACATGGAACGCTGTACTGCTATGCGGACGACGCATGTATCGTTTATGGTGGACCGAGTGAAAGGATACAAGAACATACAAACTCAGACATGGCACAAGTGAATGAATGGCTAAAAGAAAATAAATTAACGTTAAACACACAAAAGTCAAACTATATCATATTCAATACGGGAAAACATGACAATGACATAAATATAAAAGTAGAAAGACAAAAGCTGGAAAGAGCAAGAAAAGTTAAATACCTGGGACTATTATTAAATGAGAGATTATGCTGGAAAGAACAAATAGCCAGAATTATACTTAACATAAGACCAATAATAGGAGTACTAACAAGAGTGAGGTACCTCATTTCAGAGAAAACCAGACTGAAAATCTATAACGCATTCATAAATCCCCACTTGATCTACCTGAATACCATCTGGGGTGGTGCTCCGATGACCCACATACAGCCCCTTCAGAGACTTCAAAATAAAGCAATTAAAGTTATTTATGGCCTGCCATATCTAACACCGAGCAAGGACCTCTTCAAAAGAGGAAGCATAATGGACTTACAGACTCTCCATACATATGAACAATGCCTCTTGTTATACAAAATTTCTAACAATCTAATAAAATCTAATCTCTGCATAACAAATAACAACGAAATCCATAATCACAACACGAGAGGTGCAAATAAAATGCACATAAACCACATGAGGACAAATACAATCAAATCCGACATTCTACGACACGGGGCAGTGCAGTATAATAAACTACCAAGTGACATTAAGGACTCAAAGACAATTCCGACATTTAAGAAAAGACTAAAGTGTTACCTGAAAAACCAAAAAGACTGAACCATGACGTGCAATAAAAAAAAAAAAAACTGTAAATAATAGGAATAACGGATGAAACTCTTAGTTACCATAATTATAAGTTATTATAAATTTTATACCCTTATGCTGATATAATTTTCAAGCTGCAGATAATGTTTTTTTGTTGAGGAAAAAGTGTAAACATGAGAGCAAGACTCTCGCACACCTGTACTTTCCTAAATAAATAAAATAAATAAAAAAATAAAATTAGAATTCCGAGATACACGTTCGCATTCTGAAATTTAAGTAAGAGTTTTATAATGCAAACCAGAATTCTGAGATACCAAATCAGAATCCTGACATGCAAGCTGGAATTCTGATAAAAAAGCGGAATTCTGAGAAAAAAAGTCAGACTTCCAAGATACCAAGTTAGAATTCTGAGATACAAGTCAAAATTCTGGCATGCAAGCTAAAATTCGGAGATAAAATCGTAATTCTGAGATAAATATGTCAGGATTTTGAGGTACAAGTCGGACTTCTGTCACGCAAGTCAGAATTCTGAGATAAAAGTAGGAATTCTGAGATACAAAATAATATTTTATTCTTGGCCCTTCTAAGCCTTCGTAGAAGAGTTTGTTTCATTGCAAAAAAAATTAAGTGGGAAAAATACAAAAAATAAAACAATGTGTATTTTTTTCCGAATTTATTCGTACATGCAACTCTATACTAATTATTTACAAGGCAGACTACAACTAACATTTTTTATACATTATTTAGGATCATGGGGAAGCTTAAAACCGACCATTTTCGCAGTTTCCGCCACCGTCCTTTCCCCTTTCCCATGAAACTCTTCCTGAATTTCATCCCTGAGTCTCGCACTTCTCAGATACCCCAAATAAGTGCTGGCGACGAATTTCATTTCTTCCCGCGCCTTACACAGTTGTTCGTCTGTGGTTTGATACTTTTTAAATTGATTGAAAACGTACTGCAGTCCCAAACTGTTTTTTAAATGGCCCTTGGGCAAACTGTGCCTCAGCTCAGTAATTATACCTCTTAATACGCTTGTGTTTGTCATTTTAACGGTGTTCATTTACTTTTTACGAATTCCAAGTCCTCGTCGGAATAATCAGGTTCGGAATAACTGCTCCAGAAGTCTTTAGATATTAAACTTAAGTTATCTATAGGAAAAACGTGAATTGCTGTATCGTTGAACACGTCGTAGTACTTAAAACTATTAATAACGGCTAACTCAAGCACGAAAGGCGATATACTCAAAATTAAATCGTAATTTCTCAATAACTTTCTTTTCGGCGTACTTTCTATAATACTCGCAAAACTATTACAAATTAAAATACAATTATTCAACTGCAACCCCCAATTTGCCCATAATAAATTATTACACAACTGTTTGGGACAGTGCGGCAAAAAGAACAAAGTTGTCGTATTACTTTTAACGCTATATTTACCCTCCGTATTTCTCGTCAAAATTTCTATACCAAACGACTTTAGAATCGAAATGTCGACATCACTAAAAACGGGATCATACACAAAGGCACTCGCGTTATACAAATCTTTTAAACACAACAACAAAGCTAGCTGATAACGTGAGATAACGCACTCACCGATCCTACCTAGCCCGAAACAAACTATTTCGACAATTTTCGATTTACTCAGTACTTGTAAACCTTCCCTTAACGAAGCTTTGAACGAACCGTAGATATCTGAAGTCAATAAGTCTTGTTTAGCTGTTTTTATTCGCCTTGAAAAAAAGTGAGGTTAAGAGCAAAAATTATTATTACTGTAACGCTTTTACCTAATCGCAACTTCTTGGTCGGTTTCTGATGAAAGATTTAACTGCTTCAATAGGCAATGTATGCTTTTATTGTCTTTACTTGCTTTTCTCTTGTAAGAAACCAACTTAAAATCATCTACTCCAACTTTCAATGACATGGTGATTTTTTATGTCGTTTAGTTATTTTGTTATTTGTATTTTTGTTACTGACAGTTGGGCACGCAGAAAACTTCACACGAATTTTAGTAACTTTTTGGCTTTTTGGTAACTTTTGCAATCAAAATAAACCAACATGTCCGACAATGTTTTTATTTCTTAAAATTTAGAAAAATTTGTGTAAATAGTGTGTAAATTTAGCAAGAATAATGTGATGCAAGCGGTATTTGTATATTTCTTCGGGATTTATTTCATAGATTTGGGACGTACTGAAGAAAACACCTAAATAGAGCAATGTCTTGAAACGACTATTTTTTCGATCTAAAATGGATTAATACTCAGAGAAAAATGTCTACAATAATTTTTAGGTATCTCATTCTGTTATATTTGGTGTTGGTGTGTGGCGGGCAAGACGATTGCCCGAGCAAGTGCATCTGTAAGCGAGCTCAACGGGAAGGGCCCGATTGGGTCAAAATCAGATGCGGTGATAAAGAGAAGGTAAATACAGTGGAAGAATTGGATCTGTTGAATATCGCCAATGAAATAGTGCAATTGAATCTGTCAAACAACCATTTAACTGTGTTCTTGCCAAAAGTACAACTAGTTGCTCTGCAAAAATTGTAAGTCGCCTTATAATTGCTTTTTCTATGTTTATGGTATAACGGGACCATAACATAACTTGGTTTTGTTATGGTAGGGAAATTTATATTGGATTTTCTTTCGTTTCAAAAATAGATATGTGTTTTGTAGAGATATAAGTAAAAATCGATTAACTACCCTATTAAGTAATCAATTTATCGAAGTGCCAAATTTACGAAGGTTAGACATATCGGGAAATAACATAAGACATATTGAAAATTCGGCTTTTGCCAATTTACATCATTTGGAAAGACTGATCTTGAGTCAAAATCAAATTAGCACCATTCCCAAAGGTGCTTTTAAACCTTTGTCGTCGCTTAAACAACTGTAAGTTCTTTACATAAATATCTATTCTTTGTACAAAAATGCTTTAAATAGGGACATATCGATGAACCCCTTGACCTGCGATTGCGAGTTGCTTTGGTTGTTGGATTGGGCGGCAGATGTACCGGTAAAGCTAATCTCTAATCCAAAATGCAGTTCCCCTTCGACGTTCAAAGGGATTTCTTTAAAAAAATTAAAGATCGGGGTGGATATTCACTGTAAATCCCCAGCAGGAAACTACGTCTATCCTGTTGTTGAGATTAACCCTTCTCAGAACCAAGTAGTTTTCGAAGGGGATGCTTTGAAGTTAAATTGTCACGCCCCGAGTATAATCGACATTTCCGGGCTTAGAGATATGAAATCTCCGTCACGCTTAGAGTGGACTTGGTTAGATTCGGATCCGAAACATCATTTCGATGAAGTTTTGGTAGAAAACCGATTTCTGCCTGAATCTGGACTAATAGACAGCAGCTTGTTCATTCCGAAATTAGAACATAACCACACGGGCATATGGAACTGCAAATTAATCTCGAATCAGGGTAATCACTCCAAGGGTATCATGGTCATCGTAATCTCTGATGAAACGCAGTATTGCCCAGTGGAAATTACCAAAAATAATAAGGGGACTTACGCTTGGCCCAGGACAGTCGTGAATTATACAGTCACTGTACCTTGTGAGTCGATACAATTGAATGATGACGAAGCTGGACAGAAAGCTTCATATTTTTGTTCAGCTGAAGGAGTGTGGAAAAATTTGAATACGTCCAGTTGTCCATACTTATCTGAGACTACTAAAATATTGCAGCAGTTTTCTAAGGTAAGCGTGATATTTTTTACCCTACTTTCAGCGATTTACTGTATTTACTGCACTACCAATTATATATAATCACTTTCTAAATGTATTTTCGGAATTTTCTTTTCATCATCAGACAATGTTTATTATTGAAAATTAATAACAAAATTCCAGTAGAACACAGACAACTTCAAAACTTCAAAAAAACAAACCAAGGGAAGGCAATCTTGCAAACCAGAAATTTATTTTATGTTCAGCAAGCTAAAATGTCATCGACATATCTGTTCGACAAAAAGTATGATGCTTTCCTAGATTTTAATTAATAATTTTTTTCTTCAGTATCAGATATATAAATGTCTGCTAATAATGGGCTTATAGGTGATCCCATCGCTAGGCCTGAATTTTGACAATAATATTTGTAATATTCTTATGTGGGGTTGCGAATAATAACTTTATTCTGCAAAACCGCCTAACATAAGAATCGACATACCAATGCGCACTTCCTGTTCTACCTATGTACAACAAGTGTCCCCTACCAGGAAGTCAGACTTGCGCTGTACATTACACACCCCCCTTTAATTACAACAAATTAACATAAATTATTTCCTTTCAAAACCTTATTCAATTCAACATAATTACACACATAGAAGGAAAACAACATTTAGGATCTATAAGAATTATTAACATAGTTACATATCAGTAATGAAACCTATCAGGTGATTTACGGTTGCGTATTGGTCTATTTTCAATTAGAAATGAAGTTCTTCGCGAAGTCGTAGGTTCACTCAATATATTATGATCACTCGCGTTTTGTTCCTCCGCGTTAGTCACTGGTTGATCACTATTTACATCTAGGTTTACATTATCACTATTTACATCTAAATTTACAACATTTTTATTTATAATTTCGTTGGCTCTCAATTGATTTAAATGTCTCTTCCAGGTTAAGTTTGTGTTATTAGGCTGTACTAAATAGACAGCCTTGCTTATAACTTTTATAACAGTAGCAATTACCCATTCTGGTTTCACAATGTTTCTGTAGTCTTTCGCATAAACAATTTGCCCTACAGAGAATGTTTCCTCTCTCCTGCCCTTAAAATTTCTCTTATTTCTTTCATTACTTTTGAAAATATTGTTTTTGATTTCTTCCATGTCTTTTCCACTTTTTGAAATATTGGCGGGACGAATTAGATCGAACCTTGATCTAAGTTGTCTGCCTAAAAGTAAGCGAGAAGGAGATTCCCCTGTAGTGCAATGTTCTGTTAATCTATAAGTTAATAGAAATCTGCATAAAGAACGGTTAAAGTCTATTACATTCTTAAATTGATTTAGCTCTTTCGTTAGAAAACTTTTTACAGTGCCCACACTGTTTTCTGCAGTGCCATTTGACGCGGGATGATACGGGGGGGATGAAACTTGTTTTATCCCGTTCATCTGTAAAAAGTCTTCGAACTCTTGGGAGGTAAATTGAGGACCATTGTCGCACGCTATTACTTTTGGCAATCCGTAACGTGAAAAGAGTTCTCTAAGACGGTCAATTGTTTGAGTAGATGTTATTGAGCACATCACAAAAACTTCTAACCATTTTGATAAAGCATCTGTTACGATTAGACAATATCTGCCATTAATTGGTCCCAAGAAATCCAAATGAAGTCTTTCCCAAACTCCGTTTGGTGTAGGCCAATTTTGCAATGAACCTTTATTTGGGTTTCTTTGACTAGTTTGACATATAATACATGTTTTGCAACTATTTTCGACATCTTTAGCCAGGGATGGCCACCAGACATATGACCTCGCTAGAGATTTCATTTTCACAATTCCTAAGTGGGTGTCGTGAAGTTCTTTTAATATTGACTGTTGCAATGACTGAGGAATGATGACTCTGTGCCCCCACATTAGTAAATTATTTGAAATACTAATTTCTTCTCGTCTTTTATGGTAGGGTTTAAGATCTAGTTCCGAAATTTTATCTGTCCAACCAGTTAAAGTATAAGTAAAAACTTTTCCAAGTACCACATCTTGATGTGTGGCGGTTTCCACTTCAAGCATGTTTAATGGAAATTCGCTATTGATGTAGTTCAACTGCGCGATTTCGCATTGATCGTTTGCTATAATTTCGTCACTTTCAATCGGTAATCGCGATAGAAAATCAGCGATATTTTCCTTTGACTTGACGTATTTAATATCAAAATTAAATCCGCTCAGAAAGCACGCATATCTTTGAAGTCTATTAGCAGCCATTATTGGAATGCCCTTTTTTGGCCCGAATATAGATACTAACGGTTTATTATCTGTAATTAATGTAAAAGGGATGTTGTATATATATTGGTAAAATCGTTTAATTCCAAAAGTGATTGCTAACGCTTCTTTGTCTATCTGAGAATACTTTCTTTCTGCTTTTAACAACGTTCGGGACGCAAAATAAATTGGCCTTTCGCTTCCGTTTTCAAATTCATGCGACAGAATAGCTCCTAGACCGTAGTCTGAAGCATCAACTCTTAAGGTAACTTTCAAATCTGGATTGAAATGTACTAAAAAGCTATTTGAGGACAAGATATTTTTAACTTTTTCAAAAGAATTTTGACAATCTTTGTCCCGTCTCCACTGGACATCTTTTCTAACTAGATTATAAAGAGGATTCAAAATTCTCGGTATACTTGGGATAAAACGATTATAATAATTAACGGCACCTATAAATGAGCGCAGCTGCGTGACATTTTGAAGTGCGGGCATCAATTTGATCGCTTCAACCTTACTTCCTGATTTATGCAACCCTTCTGCACTAATCACGTATCCCAAATATGAAATAGAATCCGCAAAGAAACTACATTTGTTAGATTTAACCGTTAAACCGCATGTTTGCAAAATATTTAATACGTTTTCCAGATTTTGCATATGTTCCTCGTGATTGTTTCCTGTAATGAGAATGTCGTCTAAAAAACATGTAACTCCTTTGATACGAGAAAACAGTTGTTCCATCATACGTTGGAATTGGCCTGGTGCGCACGTTATTCCATAAGGGAGTCTATTATAGATGAATAAACCTTTATGAGTAGAAATTGCCGTTAGTATTTTTGAGCTATCATCTAACATAACCTGCTGGTATGCATGCGACAAATCCAGCTTTGAAAATTGCTTCCCTCCGCTTAACTTGGCAAAAATATCGTCAATCCTAGGAAGCGGATACTTGTCTACAACTAAATAGGGGTTCAGGGTGATTTTATAATCCCCACAGATTCGAACAGATCCATCATTTTTTATGACTGGAACTATGGGTGTGCCCCATTCACTGTGTTCCCCGGGAGATAATACACCACATTTCTCTAATCTATCCAATTCAATTTCTACTTTGTTCTTTAATGCATACGGAAGTGGTCTAGGTTTAAAATATTTCGGCACAAAATTTTCTTTCAAATAAAGTTTCAATTTAAATTTATTAAAACATCCTAATTCATTTGAAAAAACTTTAGGAAATTTTCCTTTAAATCTGCTAACCATTTCTTGCTCATAATTCGATAAATTATGGATTTTCCCGAATCCAATATTAAATTTTTGAATAAAATCTCTACCCAATAAACCAATGTTGCTATCCTTAATAACACAAAAATTGATTGGATTTACTGCTTCATTATATTGAACAGACAACTCTACCCGTCCGAACGGAGAAATCCTTTCACCTGAAAAATGTATCAATTTGATACTAGTTTGCGACAATGGTACGTTGAAAAAATGTTTTAAATACATTTTATATGGTAAACATGATACAGCTGCCCCAGAATCTAATTCTAAATTACAACAAATTTTATTTAAGCTTACTTCTAATGTAATTGGCTCCGAATAGTTCGTTTTAAGAGTAAAAATTGGTAATTCATCGTCAGCTTCACTGTTAGAATCAATAAGGTTGACAATGTTTACATTTTTATTATACCTTTTATTGGTACCTGAAAAATTCCTTTTCTTTTTGCTACGTTCATAGTAAAAACATTTGAATTGTGGGTGACTTCCTCTGCCGCAAATAGAACATACAGGTAGAGAGTGATGGATTCCCCCGCTTGCTTTCTTTTGAGTTCCATAATTTTGAGAGCGCATGCCATTTCCACCGGATCTCCCCCGTGATGATTGTCCACGTGCTCCTATTCGATGGATATCTTCTTCTCCTTCAATTTTAATTTTTGATTGATTACGCATGTCCAAATTTTGCGTTTCAAGAGCTGCTTCGGTAGTCATTGCCAACTCGAGTGCATCTTTGAAAGAAATTGAATGCGCCTGCCCTAAAAATTTATCTAAAATTTTTCCAGGATTCATGCTACATATGAATTTGTCACGTAATATATTATCGAATTCGTTTCCAAATTGACATCTCGTACATAAACCTTTAATTCTCACAGCCCAATCTTGTACTCTTTCATTTGGAGACTTTACAACGGAATAAAATTTTATTCGCTCCGCAAATCGATGGCCTTGCATCCATAATAACTGTCTAATAATTTTAAAATTTCAGTAAATGATATTTCATGTGGCTTACTTGGTACGCATAAATTTGTGAGCAGCATGTACGCCTCTTGTCCTAATCCGTTGAGGAGTATGGCCCTCTTCTGGTTGAGGTCGTTTATTGCATTAGCAATAAAAAATTGGTCCAACCGGCTGCTATAGACTGACCAATCGTGAATTTTTGGATCAAATTCGTGCTGAATTCCAACTGTAGATTGCCTCGTGGAAGCTGCAGCGGCTGCTGTCGGTTGCACACGTGGCTCCGCCATTTTTGAACGCTTAGCACTTTTTGTATCGGATTTTCACTAACCGATTTATTAGGGTTCTTAGTAAACACCTCGTCGCCAGTTGTAATGTTCTTATGTGGGGTTGCGAATAATAACTTAGGTTTTCCAAATTAACTGTATTCTGCAAAACCGCCTAACATAAGAATCGACATACCAATGCGCACTTCCTGTTCTACCTATGTACAACAAGTGTCCCCTACCAGGAAGTCAGACTTGCGCTGTACATTACAATATTTATTATTAAATTAATAAAATAATTTTGTTCAATACAAATTTCAAACACAATTTCTAATTCATTTTTAATCACAATGTTTGTGTGAGACTTTTCTAAAATATCTGCTAACAATTTTAAGCATTCTTTAGGTGGAACATTAGAAAACGTATTTATTTCTTACATCAAAAGAAACTAAAAATGAACCTATCGGTATAGTTTTATCTTTTTATCTAATGAATTTTTAAACCTAATTTGGGAGTAAAATTTGTAATATTTTTAAATGTATTATTACATTTTAAAAACTTTTAAAAAAAGAAAAATGGTTGGATTTATCGGCTTTTGCGCGAAATTCAAATTTTAGCGTGGTTTGGTCGAAATTTTCGGAACGCCATTTATTTTTTGCCAAATATAAAGCAACAATAAAACATTCTAAACGAGGGGTGGCTCACGGACTCAAATTCTGTACACCATAATACCAAAACGGTATTATTTTAGACATAATACTGTAATACCTAAATAATACGGAATATCAGGAGTAATACCTGACTACCAATAATATTGGGAATAATACCGGATAATACCAGTAATACTGAGATTATACTGAATAATACAGGGCATGATACCAATAATACTGGATAATATCCATAATACTAATTATTCTGGCATAATATCGAGTAATATCTGTATTACTTCAGTAGTATTAAGGGAGGTATTATTAGGTATACAGGCTGCCCCACGCTAGCGTACTTCCTACATAACTCAACCGGAGTAGTAGATATCGAAACATGATTCAAATGAAAGTTGCATCCAATCAACTTCCTCACATTATAAAATTATTTTCGACTATACAGGATGCCCCATTTCTAATGTAGAGCACCTAACTTTATCTTCTTTAATGGAACACCCTGTATCTGATTGCATTTTGAAATTATTTATTGAATTTAAGAGCCACTTTGTTAACCATACATTGGGTTTTAAGTCTTACGGTTTCGGCGTTATTTGTCGTTAAAAATCGAATTTTTCAAGTTTCATAAATTATAACTTGGAATCGGTACGAGATAAAGAAAAATGACTTACATGTCCCTATCCTAGTTTTTAATTCTCTATCTAATGCAGTGGTTCCCAACTTTTTGGATACCTCGGACCACTAAGGCAAACATATTATTCGTCGCGGACCACCTTCACCCAATCCTCTGTGCGTAAAAAAATGAAATAAAAAAAACTGTTTATTTTATTATTTTTATTAGGTCTCGCTGTCCCATAGATACACACATACATACACAATACATACATACATACACGATAGGTACTAAGTATTTTAATACATGCAATTCGAATTTTTATCATTTTTGATTTTGTCTCTTAATTATGGAAATCTGTTTTATTTGAGTTTTTTAAATTTTTTGAGAAGGGTCTCACGGACCACTTTTGGGGTTCTCACGGACCATGTGTGGTCCGCGGACCACGGGTTGGGAACCACTGATCTAATGGGTCTGGAAAATACTGCTTCCTGATTGGCAACTTTTTGTCATTTTTTGACCAAAGCAGTATTTTCCAGACCCACCCATTAGATAGAGAATTAAAAACTGGGACAGGGACATGTAAGTCATTTTTCTGTATCTCGTACCATTTCTAAGCTATAACTGATGAAATTTAAAAAATGACGATTTTTAACGTTTAATAATGTCGAAACCGTAAGACTTAGACCCAATTTATGGTTAACAAAATGGCCCTTAAATTCAACAAATAATTCCAAAATTCACTCAAATACAGGGTGTTCCATTGAAGAAAACGAAGTTAGGTCGAGAGTTAGGTGCTGTGCAGAAGAAATGGGGCATCCTGTTTAGTTGAAAATGATTTTATAATGTGAGGAAGTTGGTTGGATGCAACTTTCATTTGAACCAATTTTCGATATCTACAACTCCTGTTGAGTTATGGAGGAAATATGTTAGCATGGAACACCCTATATAATTTTATGACATCATCGGTTACTGTTCGGATTACCCACAACTGCTACCAGAGAGTCGGATCAAAAAAAGTCTGCGTTTTCGACTTAGATTTATTTCGAGTAGGTACATAATATGGGTAACATTTGACTTTGGTCCTAAGCTGCTTCAACAACCATGGAAAATCCCTCAGTTGGGAGTTGCTTCGGATATCTCGGCACCCGTGGTTCTCGATATCCTACTGAACTACCCTCATTACTGAAAGTTGCAATACAAGTAGGTAACATCAATAAATGCTGGTAATAACTCCAAGAATTCAGATAGTCTATAGCTTACTTTAGGAGCTTACTTTAGGAGCGCCACTCTTCCAACAATCCACATAACTTCAAGATAATCGAGGAAAATTTTGTGACATACTGAAGCCGGAAGAATAGACGATACCTGGGACGCATAAGTCAGACAACATAAATTTTATTTTTCAACAAAATTCAACGATTTAAGCAATTTGAACGCCTTTGTGATTATAGCTTGGAAATGAAGCGTGATAGAGAAAAGTGCAAGAGGTACTTTCGGAGGTGCTGCCGGAGAAGAACGCTTTCAGATTGTAACATTTTGCTTTGGTCCTAAGCTGCTTCAACAATAATTGAAAATTCCTAATTTGGGGGTTCCCTCAGATATCTCCGCATCCATGGTTCTCGATATCCTACTGAAGTACCATCATTACTGAAAGTTACAGCTCAAGTAACGTCAATAAATGCTGATAATAATTCCAAAAATTCAGATAGACTGAATTTGTCTATAACTTTCTTTAGGGGGGAGTTCCACTTTGTCCATCCTGATATATTCGCCTTTCTCACACAGCACACAATTTTGTTTTTTTTTACTATTATTACCGTTAAATAATACCAAATACTGGAATAATACCAATTATTTTTGTATAATATCCCTGTAATACTGATAATTCCTGAAATAATACCAATAATACCTCCATAATACTCATAATACTTGAAATAATACCAATCCTGATGTACTACTGGGACTACGAAATAATACCCGTAGTATTGAATAATACCGAAAATTTGTAGGTAATATGAATAATATTTGTAGTATAATACAGTACTGGTATTATAATACTGGCAAGGTGTACACCGTAATACCGTTGTGAGCCACCCCTCGATTCTAAATGAAAGAGGAGCTCACAAATAGCGTAATTTAAAACGTCTAACCAGCTCATCTTTCATTGAACTGTTTCGTGAATCGCGATAGAAAAAGTTATCTAACCTTTGTCATTTTTGTCGCTTTGCTTCATTTTCCTGTCTTCTCCTACTTTCATGTAGTTTTTTCTAGAGTTTTTTTATAAACCAGTTGAAGGGAAATTTTGTATTGTTTACATTCAACAAGACGTATAATTGATTGAGATTGAGAAGGACTTCCCAATCAACGGTTGAAGTTAGTCCGAGATAAAAGAGGAAACAGCATGAACCATAAATTCTTAGTTTCTGTAATGCTGTTATCTGTTCTGGAAAAGCTTAAAATTATTTCAATGCTTTAACTCCTTCAAAACAGGTGGAAGAACAATAGTAAGGATTTAACGCGATTTTTGATTAGACCATATAATTTGGGTGCACAGGTGTTCATATTAATTAATTTAGATTTATGATAATTACTTTCAAAAATACTATTACAATCTTTTAACCAAACTTTTTTAATCAAGTTAGGGATTGTAGAAGTTATCCAGGAGCAGATATAGATAGTGATCACAATATAGTCGTTATGAAGGCCAATCTTAAATTTAAGATTTTGAAAAAACGAAGCGGAAGAAGGTATCTTGACCCAGAGAAACTAAAAGATGATGATACGCGCGATAAGTTCGAGAAAAAGACAAACGAAGTACTAAAGGGCGCGGGCGAAAATATTGTTAGGGACATAGAGGAAGAATGGAATTGCATTAAAAATAGTTTAGTTTCCTCAGCTAAGGATATTTTGGGTCATAAACAGAATGAAAGTAGGAAACCCTGGATAACAAAACATATTGTGAGTCAAATAGAGGAAAGGCGCAAATATAAAAATAGGTTAGATGAAATAGGGAAACAAAGATATAAGGCGATCAAGTGGGAAATTATTCGGAAATGTAGGAAAGCGAAAGAGCAATGGATCGATGATAAGTGCAAAGAAGTGGAAAATAAGTTCGAAATAGGAAAGACTGATGAAGCATATAAAATAATTAGGAGAAATTTTAGAGAAATTGGATCTAGTACCAAAAGCATTAGGAATGAGGCAGGAGATATCCTAATCGAAAGCGGGGAGAAGGCAGATAGGTGGAAAGAATATTTAGGAAACTTATATGCGGGACAGGAAGTGCAAGATATATTAGAAAGTGAAAGCAGTGTAGAAGGGGATAACCTAGGGAGTCCTATAATGAGAGAAGAGTTTGAGCTAGCACTAAAAAGTTTAAGGAATAATAAAGCACCAGGTATAGATGGCTTGCAGGCAGAAATCTTAAAGTGCGCAGGTCAAGAGGTAATAGATCGTTTATTTAAATTAGTTAGTCGCATATACCTGACAGGCGAGATTCCAGAGGATTACAAACTGAACATCATGGTAGCTTTGCCAAAAAGGAAAGGCGCGGATAGATGCGAAAATTTTAGAACTATCAGTTTAACTTCCCATGCGTCAAAAATTTTAACTAGAATTGTGCAAAGAAGGATGGAGAAAAAGGCGGAAGAAATATTAGGAGAAGATCAGTTCGGATTTAGACGAAATAGAGGAACGCGCGAGGCTATTCTAGCTTTACGAGTAATTATAGAAAAAACGATAGAAAAGAGAAAGAGCGTATATATAGGATTTGTAGATTTAGAAAAAGCCTTCGATAACGTAAAATGGGGGAAGATGTTCGAAGTGCTGAGAAAGGTAGGGATGAAATACAGGGACAGAAGAATAATACATAATCTCTACAAAGAGCAAAAGGCAGTTATAGAATGTGAGCAGGAACGAAGGGAAGTAGATATCCGGAAGGGAGTGAGACAGGGATGTGCATTGTCACCTCTAGTTTTCAACTTATATATCGAAGATGCGATTAATATTGTTAAGGAAAGAACAGCCTCAGGGATCAATGTACAGGGCCAAACTATTAACATGCTCAGATTTGCAGATGATATAGCAGTGTTAGCATCTAGCAAAGAAGAATTAGGAGCGGCTTTGAATGAAATGGAAGCAGTTTTGACACAGGGCTACGGCATGAAAATCAATAAAAAGAAAACTAAAATTTTGGTATGTAGATGGAGTGAAAATAGAACTAAAATTGAAATACGAATAGGAAATGAGAAGATAGAGGAGGTCGCGGATTTCTGCTACTTAGGAAGTAAAATAACCCAAGACGGTAGGAGCACTAAAGATATAAAACAAAGAATGGCGCAGGGACGAGTTGCGTTTAACAAAAAGAAACAACTGTTATGTTCGAGAACGGTTAATATAGAGACTAGGAAGAGACTCTTAAAGTCGTATGTATGGAGTACGGCATTATACGGGTGCGAAACTTGGACAATAGGAGAAGCGGATAGAAAAAGAGTAGAAGCGTTTGAACTGTGGTGTTACAGACGCATGATGAAGATACCGTGGATAGATAAGGTTAGCAATAGGGAAGTATTAGAAAGAGTTGGGGAAAGGCGAAAGGTATGGAAAACAATAAAGAGTAGGAGAGATAGGATGGTAGGACACCTTCTAAGACACGAAGGAATAGTTCGCGACATACTAGAGTCAGAGATAGGAATAAAAAGAGGTAGGGGTAGGCCTAGATTAGACTACTGCTCTCAAATAGTTAGGGATGTAGGATGTTCTACTTTTAGGGAAATGCGTAGGTTAGCTCGGGATAGAAAAGAATGGAGGTGCGCGTCCGACCAGTCTTCGGACTGAGAACCTTATGATGATGAACCAAACTTTTAATATTGATTCATTAATTTTTTTAAATCCTTAATTTCAATAAAACAAGATCTGGTAAACTTATTTAGATCAAGGAAAACCCAAAAGAATTGGCGAGTGTTAATTTTCATCGAATCTCTTCCCAGGTCAATCTGAGCCTAACGAAAGCGAACGTTTTCGAGAGCGCCCTTCACTTCAAGAACCAAACGATCGACCTGAAGGTATTTAAAGACGTCATGGATCTTGTGTACGCCGTCAGGACCATAGCGAATTACGTGGCTTTCCTCGAATTCGAGAGAGAACTGGGCGGCATACTCGTGGAAATTGCCAACGCTTTCATGGGGCTACCCCGAAAGTTTTTGTCTGATGCTAATGTGGAAGACGGTAGTTGCAATAAATTGGTCAGGGCGATTGAGAAATTTACCGGGTATACTCCGTCATCGCTTCTCCATAAGGTAATGAAGGGTTTGATTGTGTTTTTGTTTGTTTTTAATCGGATTTATTAGTCCAACATTGCCGCGGAAGAATTTCCGGTGAAGCAAGACTCGTTTGGCGGAATGACTTGCACTTGGTACAGCAACACCCACAACAATTCCGACAGATCTTTCTATTGCGTTTCCACGAATCGCTCTACCCTAGCCGGCGTGCAAGACAGAGAGATCGAAGTGTCTGTTCAGGTGCCTCCGTCTCTTTTTTATCAGTTAAGAGAGCAGGACGTACACTTGGGGAAAGACATCCAGCATTTGCTCGTTGCTATGTTTAGGAACAACAAGTTTTTTCCTGTGTCAGGGAAAGGTGACAGTGACGTGACTTCGGCCGTTGCGGGAGTGAAATTAAGTGAGTATGATTATTTCCAGGAACACTGGAAATTTTGAAATCGAATCTTTCCTTACAGCGAATGTTACGATGCTAAACCTAACAGAGCCCGTGTATGTCATGATGAAAATGCCGTCAGTGTCGGCGTATGACGTTTTCCAACAACCCACCCCAGTTTGGTGGGATCCCAATGCGAATAACGGCACGGGAAGCTGGTCTTCCGCCGGTTGTCGTTTGAGTCACGAAGTACACGAGCATTTGGTCTTCTGCTGCCGTCAATTAGGCTATTACGGTTTAATGCAGGACGTGACTTACTTGAGGAACGTAATCGCGGCAGATAGGTTTAAATTTTCGCACCCAGCCGTTTATGTCGGGAGTGTTTTATTGATGTCGTTTCTCTCGGTCGCGATCGTGACTTATTTGTTTTGTTACGCCGAGATACAGATGCCGAAGAAGGCGAAACATGCCATCATCAACGTTTGGATAGCAGTTTTGCTGTTGTGCTTTATGTACGTCTTCGGGATTTACCAGACCGAAGATGCGAAAGTTTGTCAAGCCGTCGGATTAATCTTGCACTACTTCACTTTATCCTCGCTGTTGTGGATGTGCGTCGGTGTTAACTACATGTATAAGAGGTTGACGAAGAGCGATTCAATCGAACTGCAAGATGACGAATTGCCTTCGGAGTATCCGGTTCAAAAACCGATATTAGGCTGCTATTTGGTCGGTTGGGGAATTGCTCTGATCATCTGCGGCATCTCGGGAGCTGTAAACATGAAGGAGTACGCGGGGGCAAGTCACTGCTTCTTAACGACGGGCCCTGCTTTGAGCGCCCTGTTTGTGCCGTGCGCCATCCTCTTCGGCTTCTTGGGGGTGCTGTTCTTGTTAATTCGGTGCGCGATATACAACGGGGACACCAACGGACATCTGAGCGAAGGGACGCAGGCCACGGAAAATGTGGATTTGGATTTGCTGGAGCCGAATTTTCCGAATCCCGATAGCAGGAGCATCCGGACCAATTCTACAAGATCTAGGTGAGTGAAATACGATGTAATGTTTTTGTTTTAAGTCATTCCTGATCGTTTTTGATTAATAATGTTGAAATTTGCTGATATATTGGTACACAGTGAAATGGAAGATCCAGAGCACTCCCCGGTGGCGCAGCTGAAGGCCTACGTTGTCTTCTTGTTCCTCTACGTCACCAGCTGGTTAAGCTGCGCGTTTGCCACCGTGCATCCCTTCAAAACTCTCCCGTTCGAAGAAGATATATTCGGCGTGGCTTACGCCATATCCAGCACTGCTTTGGGGGCGTTTGCCCTATTTTTCCATTGCGTCGCCAGAAATGACGTTCGAACTCAGTGGGTTCTGCTCTTGAGGTCGTTAAGGAGAAAGAGTTGTCCGAGATCGAGGAATATTTCCGACGCCTCGCCTAATATCGTGCAAATACAACCGTTGCCAATAGCTCCCGTAAGTTTTTTTTTTATTTAATAAAGTTTGCGCCACTTCGGGCAAGATACTTTTAAAAATTATCTTGGATACTTTTCTGAAGATATGCATAGAAAGTATTTAAGATACTAAAGATGCTTTTTAAAGATATTTAACATATATATTTTGTAAAGTATTTTAGGTGTTTTGAAAATACTGTTAAATAGGGTCCCTGTAAATACAGGAACTGTACTATTAAAGTAATGAAGGTACTAAAAAGTATTTAACACATTCACTGCCAGCTGTATTAGCTGTTGGGGGAGGTAGTGGGGCCGAAGACTTTTTTTTTCTATATCATTACCAAATAGTATATTACTACAAATAAGAATAAGAATAAGAATTTTTGGCGCTGATAATTATGAAAAATTTTATGCTTTTCTTCAGGATGAATCGTGGCTGGAAGTTTATGAGGTAGGTTCGGTGGATGCCAAATATGACCGTTTCATTGTTAAAGTGTCAAATTGTTTTAATTCTGCTTTTCCAGTAAAAAGATTTAGAGTTGGTAATGTTGTTAAGAGACCTAAGTGGATAACCCAAAGTGTTCAACAAGCAAAGGATACTTTGAATTTGATGGCGGAATTGCTGCAGCATGGTCTCATAGGCAAAAATGAATTTAATGACTATAAGAATTGCTATAATCAATTGCTTCTCAAAGCAAAGAAACAATATTACAAAGATCAGATTGGTGGTTCCGACAATAAGTCGAGAACCATTTGGGACATTATAAACAGGGAAAATGGTTATGTAAAAGCTGGTTCGAATACGTTTGGTGGGATAAAGCATAATAATAAGGTAGTCATGTCCCCTGAGGAGGCTTCTAGTATTTTTAATAACTTCTTTGTTTCAATAGCATCAACCCTGGTAGGTACTGTATTGGATGCTTCGGGGCGAACAAATATTGCGAGAAATCCGATTTCAATGTTTTTGACAGACACGACTCAGGATGAGGGTTTGAGTATAATAGATGGGTTGAAAAACAAAGTTTCATCGGGAGATGATTGCATCTCAAGTGTGCTGATTAAAAATATCTCAAATTTCATCTTGGGCCCCTTAACACACATCATTAACGAGTCGTTAATCAGTGGGGTTTTTCCATTAAAATTGAAACATGCTGTTGTGAAACCTATTTTAAAAAAAGGTGACCCGATGGTCATTGAAAATTATAGGCCTATTAGTTTGTTGTCTGGTTTTTCCAAAATTTTTGAAATAGTTATGGCAAAGAAACTGGTTTCTTTCCTGGAGTCGGGTAACATTATTACTCAATATCAGCATGGGTTTCGAAAGAATAAAAGTACAACCATCATCATAAGGTTCTCAGTCCGAAGACTGGTTGGACGCGTACCTCCATTCTTTTCTATCCTGAGCTAACCTACGCATTTCCCTAAAAGTAGAACATCCTACATCCCTAACTATTTGAGAGCAGTAGTCTAATCTAGGCCTACCCCTACCTCTTTTTATTCCTATCTCTGACTCTAGTATGTCGCGAACTATTCCTTCGTGGCTTACTCTTTATTGTCTTCCATACCTTTCGCTTTTCCCCAACTCTTTCTAATACTTCCCTATTGCTAACCTTATCTATCCACGGTATCTTCATCATGCGCCTGTAGCACCACATTTCAAACGCTTCTACTCTTTTTCTATCCGCTTCTCCTATTGTCCAAGTTTCGCACCCGTATAATGCCGTACTCCATACATACGACGTTAAAAGTCTCTTCCTAGTCTCTATATTAACCGTTCTCAAGCATAACAGTGGTTTCTTTTTGTTAAACGCAACTCGGCCCTGCGCCATTCTTTGTTTTATATCTTTAGTGCTCCTACCGTCTTGAGTTATTTTACTTCCTAAGTAGCAGAAATCCGCGACCTCCTCTATCTTCTCATTTCCAATTTGTATTTTCATTTTAGTTCTATTTTCACATCCCCTACATACCAAAATTTTAGTTTTCTTTTTATTGATTTTCATGCCGAAGCCCTGTGTCAAAACTGCTTCCATTTCATTCAAAGCCGCTCCTAATTCTTCTTTGCTAGATGCTAACACTGCTATATCATCCGCAAATCTGAGCATGTTAATAGTTTGGCCCTGTACATTGATCCCTGAGGCTGTTCTTTCCTTAACAATATTAATCGCATCTTCGATATATAAGTTGAAAACTAGAGGTGACAATGCACATCCCTGTCTCACTCCCTTCCGGATATCTACTTCCCTTTGTTCCTGCTCACATTCTATAACTGCCTTTTGCTCTTTGTAGAGATTATGTATTATTCTTCTGTCCCTGTATTTCATCCCTACCTTTCTCAGCACTTCGAACATCTTCCCCCATTTTACGTTGTCGAAGGCTTTTTCTAAATCTACAAATCCTATATAGACGCTCTTTCTCTTTTCTATCATTTTTTCTATAATTACTCGTAAAGCTAGAATGGCCTCGCGCGTTCCTCTATTTCGTCTAAATCCGAACTGATCTTCTCCTAATATTTCTTCCGCCTTTTTCTCCATCCTTCTTTGCACAATTCTAGTTAAAATTTTTGACGCATGGGAAGTTAAACTGATAGTTCTAAAATTTTCACATCTATCTGCGCCTTTCCTTTTTGGCAAAGCTACTATGATGTTCCGTTTGTAATCTTCTGGAATCTCGCCTGTCAGGTATATGCGACTAACTAGTTTAAATAAATGATCTATTACCTCTTGACCTGCGCACTTTAAGATTTCTGCCTGCAAGCCATCTATACCTGGTGCTTTATTATTCCTTAAACTTTTTAGTGCTATCTCAAACTCTTCTCTCATTATAGGACTCCCTAGGTTATCTCCCTCTACACTGCTTTCGCTTTCTAATATATCTTGCACTTCCTGTCCCGCATATAAGTTTCCTAAATATTCTTTCCACCTATCTGCCTTCTCCCCACTTCCGATTAGGATATCTCCTGCCTCATTTCTAATGTTTTTGGTACTAGATCCAATTTCTCTAAAATTTCTCCTGATTATTTTATATGCTTCATCAGTCTTTCCTACTTCGAATTTATCTTCCACTTCTTTGCATTTATTATCGATCCATTGCTCTTTCGCTTTCCTACATTCCCGAATAATTTCCCACTTGATCGCCTTATATCTTTGTTTCCCTGTTTCATCTAACCTATTTTTATATTTTCGCCTTTCCTCTATTAGACTCACAATATGTTTTGTTATCCAGGGTTTCCTACTTTCATTCTGTTTATGACCCAAAATATCCCTAGCTGAGGAAACTAAACTATTTTTAATGCAATTCCATTCTGCCTCTATGTCCCTAACAATATTTCGTTTGTCTTTTTCTCAAACTTATTGCGCATATCATCATCTTTTAGTTTCTCTGGGTCAAGATACCTTCTTCCGCTTCTTTTTTTCAAAATCTTAAATTTAAGATTGGCTTTCATAACGACTATGTTGTGATCACTATCTATATCTGCTCCTGGATAACTTCTACAATCCCTAACTTGATTTCTAAATCTTTGCCTAACGAGAATGTAATCTATTTGATATCTCCCTAAGTCTCCTGGCATCTTCCACGTATAGCATCTCCTAACATGATGGTGAAATAGAGTGTTCGCGACCGTTAAGTTATGTTTATCGCAGAACTCTATCAGTCTAACTCCCCTATCGTTCCTATTGCCTAATCCAAAGGGGCCAACTATTCCGCCCTCTCGCCCTGTGCCTACGACTGCATTGAAATCTCCTGTAATTATTAAATTTTCGTGCCCTCTCACAAAATCTAGCACATATTCAATATCACTATAAACTGCCTCTACGGCCTCATCACTGTAGTTAGAAGTGGGCATATATACCTGTATTATTACTGTTTTTACAGGTTTCGAATCTAACCTAACCATAACTACCCTGTCACTTTGCTGTAAGAAATTTTCTACACTCTGTCCTACTTTTTTCCGCATAACAATTCCTACTCCCGAATTTCCTCCTACAGATCCTGTGTGTATTACTCTAAAATCTCCGCTCCAGAAGTCTCCAGCTTCTGGCCATCGCACTTCACTGATACCTACTACGTCTAATGCTAACCTATCCATCTCAATTTTCAAATTCTCTAACTTCCCTACTTGTTTCATGCTTCTAACATTCCACGCTCCGACTCGTGAGATGTTACACTTATCATTTCGGATTACTCCCCCCGAAGCAGTCCCCGCCCGGAGATCCAACCCTCACGATCTCTGCCACTATGATTACTGAAAGAGCTGCTGCCCCCTTCCAGGGACTTGATTTAGTCTGGCTTCTCAAATAAAAACCCCTCCAATATGGTTAAACCTATGGTTCGGCTCTTTATATCATTGAAGCGCGCAAGCCATCCCACCCATCCCAGTATTACTAGAACTGCGTCAAGGTACAAGTCCTTTGGGATAGAAAAGTACAACCACAGCAGTTTTTTCCTTTTTGAGTCACCTTATGGAAATGTTGGATGGTGGAAAAGTGGTGCACAGGGTGTTTTTGGATCTGACAATGGCCTTCGATTGTGTGAATCATGACTTTCTTTTGAGTAAACTGGAAAGCATTGGAGTGAGGGGTATAGCCCATGATTGGTTTAGTTCATATCTATCTAACAGAACCCAATCTGTGTGTATTACCGATGGTGCTACAAGATACTTTTCTGAGCATGGTCGTTGTACAATGGGTGTGCCCCAGGGTAGTGTGCTTGGTCCAATCCTATTCTTAGTATATATTAATGACGTTCATTGTATTTTAAATGATCCTTCAATATTTCTTACCAAGTATGCTGATGACACTAGCATCTTAATTTCAGACAAGAACTATGATGACTTGAGGGAGAAGACAACGCTGATAACTGAAAATATAGCTCAGTGGTTTCGGGAGAATTCGCTACTACTTAATATTAATAAAACTAACTGTTTGCTTTTTAGACATAGCAGAAATGCAAATATCCTCTCAGATAAAGTCAGAATAAATAATGTTGATATTGAATATAGTCAGTCAGTGAAGTTTCTAGGTATCTCAATAGATCACCATTTAACCTGGTTGGACCATGTGCAGGTGCTCTGTGGTAGACTGAATAGGGTGTGCTTCAGTTTGAGGGAACTTAAGAAGGTTGTGGACTTCGATACATTGCTTACAGCTTATTATGGGCAGTTCTATTCGGTTCTCTCTTACGGCATAATTTTTTGGGCTGGCACTACCATGGGTGGCGTTTTCGTTGCCCAGAAGCATGCGGTACGTATCTTAGCCAATTTGAAAGTTAGGGAATCGTGCAGAACACATTTTAGGGGGAATAACTTGTTGACAGTACCCGGAATTTTTGCTTATGAGAGTATCTGTTTTGTGTACAAAAATAGGCATTTTTTTAGTGATTGCATTATGGAGCATAAGTTTGATACTAGAAATAGGGACAATTTGTGTTATCCACTACATAAAACTACATTATTTGAGAAGGGATGTTTTTATCAGTGTTTGAAATTCTTTAGTTTGCTGCCAAACAGCATGAGGGGTATTACATCTCTTAAAAGATTTCAGAGTGTTATTAAGAGGCACCTCATTGCTGCCGAGCCATACACCTTGGGTGACATTACTGAGCATGTGTTTAGATAGTTTAATTTAGATGTGTGCAATGTTTTTTTTCCTTATATTTATGCTGATGTATCTTTTTGTCCATGTATATTTGACCTGTACTATACAAATATTTGTCCCTGGTATGAATAAATTATCTATCTATCTATCTATCTATTTCACATTTTTGTAAAATTTTGGCCATTTTTGACCTTACGTCCGCCGGAAGTCGGACGGCCTCAGGATGAAAAAAATTTTGCTCTGAAGCCGTACGGATACCAGCGGTCGTACTGCGTATTAAGAGGAAGCAAGTTTATTCCTGCATAAAACTGTACGAAGAACTTTATCTTCAGTATTGTATTTGCGCTTGTTCTGTAAACGTGTGATAGAACCTACTCCTTACAATGTCGCGCGAAATTGGTACTGCAACCTTTTATGGGAAAAGGAAAAGACAATCTTGCAGTATAGTGCAAGAGGAAAATGCAGAAAATGAGAATCAAAATCAAAATGATCCTATTGAGGAACCGGAAGATCCGTATCTTACAGATGAAGATTCAGAATACCAACCCAACGAATCAGATGACAGTGGAGGCTCAGACTTAGATGACATAGACAATTTAGACGACGCAGAAATCAATACAACAGCATATGAAGATTCCGAAAATGAAGAGGTTATTGATGATGCAACTGACTTGAAATGGGAACTTGTGACAGGAAAATATCTCAAAAACTTTGATTTTTCTGGAAATGAGAAACTCTCCGTCGACTTGGATCCAGATTCTACTTGCTTGAAGTTTTATGAATTATTTCTAACTGAAGATTTACTGGAAGAGATGGTAACAGAAACCAATCGGTTCGCTTCCCAATGTCTTGAAACAAGAAAATTATCGAAGAGAAGTAGATTGAAGGATTGGAAAGACATGGACAAGGAAGAAATGAGAAAATTCGTGGATGGTTATGGTCAAATTCCCAACTTTAGCTTCGTACTGGAGTACTAAAGGTATTTATAATAATGAGATCGCTAGACAAGTCATGAGCCGTAATCGATTTGAATTAATTTTGTCAATGTGGCACTTTTGTGATAACAGATTTACGCCCGAGGGTGACAGATTATATAAAATATCCTCAGTCACTGAAAAACTGATTGCCTCCTTTCAAAAGCACAAAATACCCGGTAGTGTACTTTGTGTTGATGAAACTATGGTCCCTTTCCGGGGGCGCCTGATTTTCAAACAATATATTCCCGGAAAGCGCCACAAGTATGGCGTGAAATTATTAAAAATTTGTGGTAATGATGGCTATACGTATAATATTCAGATATACAAAGGGAAAAATACAGTTGATGGTAATAATATATCGACGGAGGTAGTAAAGAAACTGGGACAGAATTACGTAAATGAAGGAAGAACATTTATAACAGACAATTTTTACACGTCAATTCCATTGGCAAAAAACTTACTGGATAATAAATCTCACCTTATTGGCACATACTTCCCTATTGCTAACCTTATCTATCCACGGTATCTTCATCATGCGTCTGTAGCACCACATTTCAAACGCTTCTACTCTTTTTCTATCCGCTTCTCCTATAACTTCCCTACTTGTTTCATGCTTCTAACATTCCACGCTCCGACTCGTGAGATGTTACACTTATCATTTCTGATGACTCCCCCCGAAGCAGTCCCCGCCCGGAGATCCGAATGTGGGACTATTTTACCTCCGGAATATTTTACTCCAGAAGGTGCCATCATCATAAATTAAAGTACGCTGTACTAGGGATAAAATAATGTGGTGGTTTCCCGTTGCCTTCCACATCGCAGTAGTGTGTATCACAGTGCCATACCAACCCTCACGATCTCTGCCACTATGATTACTGAAAGAGCTGCTGCCCCCTTCCAGGGACTTGATTTAGTCTGGCTTCTCAAATAAAAACCCCTCCAATATGGTTAAACCTATGGTTCGGCTCTTTAGATCATTGAAGCGCGCAAGCCATCCCACCCGTCCCAGTATTACTAGAACTGCGTCAAGGTACAAGTCCTTTGGGAAGAAAGAGTTGGGGAAAAGCGAAAGGTATGGAAAACAATAAAGAGTAGGAGAGATAGGATGGTAGGACACCTTCTAAGACACGAAGGAATAGTTCGTGACATACTAGAGTCAGAGATAGGAATAAAAAGAGGTAGGGGTAGGCCTAGATTAGACTACTGCTCTCAAATAGTTAGGGATGTAGGATGTTCTACTTTTAGGGAAATGCGTAGGTTAGCTCAGGATAGAAAAGAATGGAGGTACGCGTCCAACCAGTCTTCGGACTGAGAACCTTATGATGATATTGGCACATTGAGGAAAAATCGAAAATATTTGCCTAAAGCAGTCGTGGGGAAAAACTGAAAAAGGAGAAATTGATGGGGTTGAATGTGCGGAAGGAATTGTGGTAGCTAAGTGGAAAGATAAAAGAGACGTTTTAATGTTAACTACAAAACATACTTTAGAGATAACAGACACACAACGAACGAACAGGAAGAAAGAGAAAATTTTTAAACCAACTATGATACAAGAATACAATAAAGGGAAGGCGGGCATCGATTTATCAGATCAGATGTCCAGCTATTCTGCGGGAATCAGGAAGTCCATAAAATGGTACGACAAAGTAATTGTGGAATTACTGTTTGGTACATCCGTTATCAATGCGTACATTATTTATAAACAATTCACGAAGAAAAAAATTACGATTTTGCAGTTTAGGGAAAATCTGGTTGAAGAGTTACTTGAGCAGGCAGGCAGGACTGATTCTACTAAACGCAGAAAACACAATTTGGCAACTACTCAGGAAAAGGACGAACGAAACAGAAAAATTAGAAAACGGTGCACTCTCTGTTATTCAAGAATATCCAGAGAAAAAGGTAAATATTTTCCATATTTTTGTGCCAATCTATCTACATTATCTGAATTTCCAGGCAACAGAATTGCCGACAAAGACGCAAAAAAGGTCACAACTTTTTGCGACGTTTGTCCGAATTCCCGCTTTATGTGTGCTAATTGTTTCGTATACATATATAGAATATAGAATATAGAATATATAGAATATAGAAGGAAACAGATCCCCACAATTATCACTGGCAAATGCCAGTTCTGAAAAAATGATCTTGACCCAAGAAATAACAGAAGGACCAAGATGCACAAAAGAGTACATTGAGGAACACAGAGGGGATAAAGACACATTTATAGAGGTAACAAACAGGAGAAGAGGAAAAAGCTCACGAGATGAGAAAAGAGAATCAGGAAGGAAACAAATCAATATAGGAAAGGCTGAAATATCAGACGAAACTAGAAGAACGGGATTTACAGGAAGAGAAAAGAAGGTAAATAAAGATCGAAAAATTTGGCTCTTTATATCTAGGGCAAAGGAGCATGTAACAGAGCAAATAGTTGAGGACTACGTGACCCAAAAGTTGAAAAATGAGAATGTTATCGTGAAGATAGCGGACACAAAAGAGAAACGAAGGGACAACAAGTGTTTCATAGTAGGAGTAGAGCCCGAATATATGGAGACGGTATATGATACGAATTTGTGGCCGATTGGAATTAGCCATAATAGGTTTAACTTTGCCAGAGGAAGACATTTTTTAGATCAAAACAAAGATCAAGAATGGGAGAGAAAGTAAACACTACACCACCCAAGCAGGAACAATATACTAAAACAAAAAATATAAACTTATTAAATTACAACATACAATGTATAAACAAAAAAGTGGAATGTTTAGAACAAACGCTAGAAGAACATAACATAAACATAGCTTGTATCCAGGAGCACTGGATGAACAGTGATAGAATAAGCTCAGTAATCTTTAAACACTATGAAGTTGCATCAAATTTTACACGCGCATCAAATTATGGTGGAGTTTTAATCGTGACAAAAAATAATCTACAAACTAAAGATATAATGGAAATTAAAAACTGTTGTGTAGAAAATTTCTTCGAAGTGACGGGTATAGAAATCAAGAAATTGAATAGTGTAGTAATAAATGTATATGGACCACCAAAAAATTCAATTGAAATATTCATAAATAAACTCACTGACTCTCTAAACATAATATCTAATAAAATTAAAAACGATACAAAAATATATTTATTTGGCGACTTTAACATAGATATAAGTATAGAGGGAAAAACAAGAAGCATGTTCCTAAACACGTTAGGAGAATATGGTTTATATCCAACACAAATAACGCCCTCAAGAATAACCACTAGAAGTTCAACTTGCATAGACAATATCTTCTGTAATGTGTCTCCTACACTATGGATAAGCAAAACGGTCAACCCCCACCTCTCAGATCATCTTGCGCAGATATTAACGGTACATTGCAGTCATCAATCAATAGTAGAAAGGAAACAAGTTAAAATAAGGAAAATCCCGGAGGAAAAAATCGAACTCTTACAAATGAAACTTCAGAATACAGATTGGTCAATGTTGTACAACTCGTCTAATGCAGTGGACGAGGATTTTGAGACTTTCCTTAACATTTTGAGAAAAAACTTAGATAACACATGCCCAAAAAAATACGTTCTGATAAAGGAGCAAAAGGTGACAAGAACTCAACCAAACCTATTAAACATGAAAGAAAAACTCGATGCGCTAGATACAATACGCAGAGTACTAAAGACGGACCAGTCGGAAAATGCATATAAGACTTACAAAAACATATATAGGGAAGAGATTCTAAAGACCATAAAAACAAAAAATACAAGTGCCATTGCATATTCAAATAATAAACCCAAAGCCATATGGAAAGTCATTAATGAAGAAACAAGGAAAATCAGAAGTGGAAACGCAGTACCAATCCCAGCTGAAGATCTTAACAACTTTTTTGTAAATGTGGGAAAAGAGACATCGGAAACAATACAAAATCTTAATAAGAGTCCTTTCGATTATTTAAGAAATGTAAGTGGGGCAACTTCGTCATTTTATTTGTTCTGGGTAACTCCAGAAGAAGTGATAGAAACTGTGCGGAGGTTAAAAAGTAAAAATTCTAAAGATATATATGGTTTCTCAGCTGTGTTTGTGAAAAGAATTATAAATCAAATCGTCACACCATTGACTTACCTCATAAATAACTGCTTTAAAGAGAGTGTTTTTCCAAATTGCTTAAAACAAGCTAAAGTAGTACCTATCTTTAAGTCTGAAGATAGAATGCTGCCAAAAAACTATAGACCAATATCTATTCTCCCTATTATATCCAAAATATTAGAATCCCTCCTAAAAAAACGGCTAACGAAGTTTTTAAATAAGTTTAAAATGTTACCACCTAAACAACATGGTTACCTTGACTCAAAATCGACCATAACTGCTATGATAAATGTAGTGGAAAAACTTTCAAACTCGTTTAATTCCAAACATAGTGCTACAGTAGCCTGCTGCGATCTAAGTAAAGCTTTTGACACTATAAACCATGACATTCTACTCCGAAAACTAAATTCTTATGGTGTCCGAGGTCACCCATTAAAAATATTCGAGAGTTACCTACAAAGCAGACAATAGAAAGTAATGTACAACAATAAAGAATCCAGTTGGAAACCAGTAACACACGGCATACCACAGGGGTCAGTTCTGGGCCCTCTCCTTTTCGTAATCTACATGAATGATTTACCAGCCAACTTGGAAGCAGACGAAGTAGTAATTTTTGCTGATGACACCACAATAATAAACTCCAGTGAAAACCGAGAGAATTGTAGGATGAAAACGGAAAAATGCCTTAGACAAGCTGAAGAATGGTTTTGTGCTAATATAATGAAAATAAATGTAAGCAAGACTCACCTGCAAGACTTTAACACCAAACCTGAAAAGAGAGACGAATATGTTAAATTGCTGGGTCTCTATCTGGATCCCAGTCTGAAGTTTGACATACACACGGATCACATTACAAAGAAATTATCCACTTACCTATATGCCTTGCGTAAATTACAGAGGGTGGCTGGATATCAAGCAACAAGAGAGGCCTACTTCGCTTTTATCCACAGTACCATCTCATATGGACTCATTATATGGGGAAGTTCTTCGGGAGCCCATGATGTCTTCTTGAAACAAAAAGAAGCCATTCGAATACTGTGCAATGCAGAGTACAGAAGCAGTTGCAAACCACTATTTCTCAAAGAAAAAATACTTACTTTGTTCTCCTCATATATACTTACATGTCTAGTTTACGCCCATGAAAACCAACATCAGTTTCGGAGTCATAGTGAAATACATAGCCACAACACAAGAAATAAAAGCCAGCTTGTAATACCCTACCACAGGGTTAATTGTGCCCAACAGGGAACAAATTATTTATGTATTAAAATGCATAACAAACTGCCACAACACATAAAGGACCTGAAATTGAAGAAATTCAAAGCAGTGCTGAAAGACTACCTAATTGGGAAAGTGTTCTATAACCTGACAGACTTTTGTAATTCGTCTTTAGATGGGCTCCAATCCTAAATTGATTTGTAGTTTTGTTTTATTTCATTATCGCACGATTGTTTCATTCATTTTCTCATTTTTTTTTTTTTTTTTTTCTTTTTTTTCTTCTTTCGGATGCATCTTTAGATGTTGCTATGACGTGTCATGTATTTTTGATGTCGAATAAAATTATATTATTATTATATTATATATTAAAATTATATTATATTATATTATATTATACCACGAAGCCAACAACTGAAATATAAATTTTATACCTACGTATTATAATACAGAAAATGTTTGTGTTTATTATATAAATAAAGATCATTTTTACTTTTATTTATTGTTACTAAATCAATAAAGACATACGACTCACAAATCACACATAGTTAAGGTATCCGCTCGTAACTCAAAATATAATAGTCATACGAATGCGCGCGGTCGTACGGGCATACTCTGATACAGCAACCTACACTACACAAAACACCAGAACTACTGCGATAAGCGTTAGTTAACAAAATAATATTGAATAGAATGCAAATTTACGACCGCCGGCGTTCGGTTGGCCCCTGGAGGAAGAAAGGCGTACGACCGCCGGCGGAACGGTTGGCAGTGAATGTGTTAAAGATATTTTTAAAGATATCTTACATACATTTTTTAAAGTATTTTATGTGTTTTGAAGATACTATTTGAGTGGTCAAGATATTAAGAAGCATTTAAAGATACTTTTTAAAGATATGTTACATTTATTTTTTTAAGTATTTTAGGTGTTTTGAAGATTCTATTAAATAGGGTCACTGTAAATACAGGAACTCTACTATTAAAGTAATGAAGATACTAAAAAGTATTTAAAGATATCTTACATACATTTTTTAGTATTTTAGGTGTGTTGTAGATACTATTAAAGTAATGAAGATGCTAAAAAGTATTTAAAGATATCTTACATACATTTTTTAAGTTTTTATGGGTTTTGTAGATACTATTAAATTAATGAAGACACTAAAAAGCATTAATTTAAAGATACTTTTTAAAGATATCACATTTTAAAGTATTTTGAAGATACCGTTAAAGTAGTCAGATACTGAAAAGTATTTAAAAATACTTTTGAAAAGTTTTTAAACATACAGATATTTTAGTACAATCAAAAAAGTATTTATAAGCCAATTTTGATTGGATCAGCTGTGACTTTGTGAAGCATGAAATATTCGACTTGCAGATGATTCATTCAGCGCAGCAAGAGCTTCAGCTGAACTCCCGTTCGAGCAGTCGCAGCTCGAATAACACGAAAACTACCTCTCACACTTCGAATATCTTAAAGGCTGCGGCCGACTTGAACGGTTCGGCCTTCAGCGAAGTTTGCGGGGCAAAGATAAACAACGTCAATTTGGTGGTGCTGCATCGGCAGCAGTACCGAGCCCCGAACGTCGTTCCTAATCTGATAGAGAACCCGACGAACGTCGCCGAGTTCTTTTATAATCCGCATCAGAGTACGGTCGCCAGGAAGTTCTTCAGGAAGCAGAAGAGGAACATGATGAAGAGGAACAATCTGAGTTTGATGCGGCCCAGGGAGGTGAACAGCGATTCCGCTTCGGTTTTGTCGTATTCGAGGCATCAGCGCGTGGGAAACGAGATGGATAGGGCCATTTTCAACACCAAAGGTGATAAATTTTTGGGTTATCGCGGTTTATTTGCCTATTATGTACTTGGTTGCTCGAATCTTGGCAAGTCCTTAATAAAGGACTCACAGTTGTTTCCTGTGGAACACCAATTATTTTTTTTGTGGTTTAGGGAAGGTAAACAACATAAATATCCACGTGGAGCACGTGAGGAAGTCGAAACACAGGAATCCGAATATCTTATCTGATAGTTGCGAGGAATACGAAGCTGTTAACAATATACCGGTGGAGAAGTTGGTCATGAATGCGGAGAGACTGAGGAAACGCGACGCGGGGGCCAGACACAAGACGAAAAAGAAGCAAAACTTGCCGGCGGCCAAAGTGGCAGAGAGGGACAACAACATGCGATCGGTTGGTGATTTTGCAATCTATTAGTGTACAGTCTCGTCTATCGTCTAGTGTGATTTTCTTCAAGCCTACTAATTAATTGAATAATTTAGGTATTTTTAGCTAAAAAAGCTTATTTCAGGTCTCCCAGCAGTGCACCTTGGAGTACAGTTCGGAAACTATTTCGGACTCGATCCTGGACAAGATGAGTCCAGAGAAATGTGTGCCGCTGCCGGGCTACTACGGGAAGCCCCCGGAAATCCCCTCGAGGCCGATGATGAGTCCCGAAACGAGCGTTCTTACCGGCGACTCGCACTATTGCAAAATAGATTCGCAGGACGACAAGATGCCCAACTACGAGACCTCCGAGTTTAGTTTCAGCATCGCGCCTTCCACGGCCAGCGGGAAGTCCATCCCGAGGATCTACGTGAATCCTTCGCACGAGGTTTTGTTCTCCAAGAGTCGGACGAGTAGCGTTTCCGCCAGCGAATTGGACGAGTTGTATCAGCAGATAAGGAGGGGTCCGGTGGGGACGAGGAGAGTGCGACCGAGGAGTCCGTGTTTGTCCGATTCTGAAATAAACTCGTATTTAGGGGAGGCGCGGTGCTTGAGGCGGACAACTTGTAGTTCCGAAGATGTTAGCAGCGATAAGGTGGAGACTACTGTTTAGGTGGAGAATTCTTCTATACAGTTCGTTATTCTCCGGTTTAGATTAATTTAGAGAACGTGGGCTTTGTGTGCCTGATGAGCGGTGGTTGCTTGCGTGATCTCTTGAGTTCGTTTGAGATTTATTTATTTATTTGTGATATGATTTTGTTGACTGGCGAGTTTTGGAAGGATCAAATCTACCGGTGTGTCCAGGTAAGTGCGATTGTCTGAAAAGTCTCTTGTTTTGAAGATACTGGCGTAGCAAAGGACAAAAATTTATTTCAATTATACCGGGTGAGCGGTTAAGGTTGGCGACCGGATATATCTTAGGAACTATTTATCCTACAGCTTTCGGGAAAAAATCTTCCTATAAAAGTGGCTATGAAAAATTCACCAAAAATATTTTTAGCTTTCAATTTTTTCCAATAGGGGGCACAATACACAATACAGATGGCGTTATTTTGAAACTTACGAAATTGTCAAATTTTCTCAAAAATTTTAAACGGTAAGATATATTTAAAACATGGTGTCATTGCACATGGAATTAAGAACAAAGTGCCGCAAACTGAAAGTTGTTAGCTTTTTCAAACAGAAGTTATCATATGGTTTAAACAAATCTTGGTGCGGAGGTACTGTAAAGCGGGGCTACTTCGGACAGATTTTGCGGGCCCGGCAGACGTCCTGCCAGACATTAAAAAAATTTTCGTCAAAAAAATCCCAGAACCTGATTGCAGCAACACCTGTCGGGTCCAATTGTGAATGTAAACCATCCAGGGACCCACTCAAACACACACAAAAAATTTCATCAAAACTGGTCCAGACGTTTAGGAGGAATTCCGTAATATACACACGTACAGAAGAATTATACAGGGCAGGGTTTCAACGATTTAAATCATTTGATTTAAATCACTATTTAAATCGCGATTTTAATCACCTGATTTTTTAAATTTTAATCACTGATTTAAATCAAAATTGCAAAATTTGTGAAAACGTTTATTTTATACTTTTACAGCGAAAACTAAAAAAATACAAATAAAAAACAACACATTTTACTTAAAAAACATCTCTTTTTAAATAAACAACAATCTTAAAACGTTAAAACATTTAAAAAAATACACAGCATGATATAAACACAACCTTCTCAACTTACAAGCCGTGCTGTCAAATCTGGCAACGCCGCAACAGCTGCTTTCGGTGGTCCGGCTAGGCGCGATTATCGCGCCAACATTGATTTGATAAAAATTAAAAACGGGCAACAAAAATAAAATACCTTACAGTTTTCAAATAATACCGATAGATACAGATGGATTCAAGTTTGAGGAATAAATGAAAAACACAGACAAGCATCTAATTTTTATTTATATCCACCTTTTTGGGTGGGTAAATAAAATAATGGCAAGAACTTAGATTCCTATGTAATAAGCAATGTCTGTGACAATAAATTATATTTAACATAATTATAGGTATATTACCGAGTACCTATATTACTAAATACTCATAGAAGATACAGTTATTAACTTTTAAATGTTTTCAGTTTTCTTGTTTTAATGACTTTTAGTAGGCGTAGTTGGTTTCCATTTTCCTTTAGAATCTGAAATTTCACAATGTTCATAGTTTTTATTTTTAACATAATTATTCAACAGTATGTTGAAAAATACAGAAATAACCATTTTTAATACATTTTGATAAGATCGATCAGAAATGCAGGTTTCCAGAAAATCTGAATTAAGAAAATCTGATGCAATACTTGCTAATGTCAGCTGGCACAGTGACACAGTGTGGTTTTTTGATTAGAACTTCTCAGAAGCTGAATTTCATAATCCTTATTGTTTATTAAATAGTCCAGTATTGAATACATATGTACAAAAATAAAATTGGGACGGTATGTGGCTATTGAAAGTCCAGAGTCAGAACACTCTTTTTATTATTGCTCGTAAAATAAGTACGTAATGAAGAAACTTACCTTTGTTCATACGAAACTTGGACTTAAAACTTTCTGATTACACAGATTATGAGCCACAGTTGCAGAAAATCCAAATAAACTGAATATTTGCGAAGAAAACGAACAGGCAGCACGTCAACAGCACCACGTAAACGTAAACACTGACGTGAAAATGGCCGGTTACCGGACCACCTACAGCGTTGCCAGATTTGCAGCAGCACGGCTTGTAAGTTGAGAAGGTTGTGATATAAACGTAATGCCAATACATTAACAAACTCAAAAATCACAATTTTATAACTACTCATTGAAATACTTATATAAGAATACTAATTTCGCTGCCTTATCCGTCCCCAGCCTATTTCTTAATTTTGAATGGACAAGACCAAATGTTGAAAACACTCTTTCAACAGAAGCTGAGGACGCACCACCTGTTACAAATTGCATTATAATTTTTAATACATTGTTTATTTCTGGGGTATCCTTTTGTGCCTTCCACCACTCAACACAAGTTACATTATTTAAGACTTCTTCCTCAAACATTGTTGCTTGAAATGGAAGGGTTTTAGCTTGAAGTTTGATTATGATCGGCAATAAACCAGTATTAGGGTACATTTCATTTGCAATTTCTAAAGCAGCGGCTTTCTCATTTTCACCCAATTTATATTTTCTTTTTGTGGGGTCAAGCAAATATGACAGAAAATGATATGGTGTTAAGGCTTGTTCGTATCTTTTATTAAAAATGTGAAAATGTTTGAGAGACGCTTCACGTTCCTCAAAAATGCTTTCCAATTCTTTCCAGCATTCTACTGCGTCGGGTAAAAACGAAGAATTTCTTTGTAACTTGTCTAATGCTATTGCAATCGGTTTTAAAACTTTTAAAAACTCTTCAGCTGACCTTTTTAAGGTTATGTCTGAAACTTTTTGAAAAATTGTGGCAGTTACCTTATTCTTGTATTCCTCACAAATTGTTAGCATCTTTTGCCATTCCTGTATATAAATTTCCATACAATCTGCTAATGTGTTCCATCGCACATCTTGTGGTAAAATTAACGCTTTCCCACCCATAGCTTTGTATTTGGCAGATGCAAAATGGTTATTTCTAAAATACTTTACCACCTGAACAATGTTGCTTTTGATATCACCGATCTCCAAATCCTTAGAAAGTAAATTTAAAAGATGCGCAGAGCAACCATAGGTAATGACGTTTAGTTCAGTGTTTTCTTTTATTTCATTTCTCATTTTCGTCATGTTCGCAGCATTATCAGTCACGAAACTAGTAACCGTAATGTTATATTCATCTCTACATTTCCGAATGAGATTTGCAGTCAAGTTGGACAAATATTCTGCCGTATGAGGATTACCGGACGTGTCTATGCTATCGATTAAATAGGAAGAACCTGTTTCTGAGTGTACTGTCCCACATATTATGGGCTCATTATGAACGTTAGACCAACCATCTATTACTAAACAGACTTGACTTCCATATAATGCTGATGTGCATTTACTTTTTTCTTCCTTGTATACTTGTTCTAGTAATTTCGAGGAAATTTGATTCATTGAAGGCGGCAAATAGCCGGGACGCAACATTTCAATAGCTTTTTTAACTTGAGGATGTTCAATACACCGGAAACTACTGTTTGTGGCAAAAATCGCTGTGGCAATTTGTTTGTCTAGTGCAGTCTTTAAATTTGTTGAGGTTTTAACAATAAAGGATGATAAACTTTCTGACTGACCTCGCTTTAATTTTTTAGTAGGGGGTGCTTCACTCACCGAGGAAAATGAGCAACTTGCGATGCTTTGTTCATGCTGCTCATTGGAAGTGGAAGTACCTGCATCTGCATCTGGCTTTCCACTGTTTGATTGTCCTATTTCTAAATCTTCTGTTTCCAAGTCCAGTGTCACCATAGTTGTTTCACTTGTAGAAGTTGTAGGCTTAGGAGTTAAGCACTTTTTTTTGTGTTCCTTCATTCTCTGGACAAGCCCCTGCATTTCTTTTTTGCATGATTTACATATTGCTCGTGACCCAGTTTTCCCTTTCGTTTCCTTTTTTATGAAACCATCCCACACCGCATCTTTTTTTCTGCCCGACATCCTGTACGATTAATATTCTTTCAGTACAGTATCTTTTTAATTCCATATACATAATTATAATGTTACAGCAGTTTAAAAAATAGAAGCAATAAAAAGTGATGGAATAAAAACAAAAACATCTACCTTGATTTCAACAATGATCACAAATCACAACTCGCAACACAGAAACGACCGACTGCTAATAATAAATTTTAGCCAACAATGTAAAGGGGCTTCCCCTGATGTGTTTTAGTGCATCTGCATTCGCTTTCCCTATTTATTGAAAATAGGAGAAGCTGTTAGCACTGTTCACAGATACCTATATACCATAGGACACTATACCGTACTAATTCTACTACAATTTACTAGGTGGCGCTGGAGCCAATATTTTCTTTATTTATAGTGAATACCTTATATTTGATTTAAATCAAAAAAAACATGATTTAAATCAAATAAATCGATTTTTTTGATTTTTTTATTTTAATCGTGATTTTTTAAACCCTGTACAGGGTGAGTCAATAGTGCGGGATTCTTTGTTATATCCTTTACATTTAGAAATACTAAAAAACTTTTCATATAAAAGTTGTATCCAGTGACATGTTGCTCCAGCTAAAATTATTTTTAGCTATACAGCTTGTCCCATATTTGCTGTATATAGGTCAACTTAGTTATTTCAAATGGAACACCTTGTATTTGACTTCATTTTCGAATTCCTTGATCGATTTGGCTATGAGGTTATATGAAATGATTTTTTTCTAAACTTCATATTTTTTGAGTTACGGGAATTTTCTTGCGAATATTTGCAGATGCGGAACAATTTTGAAATTGAATTATAGAACTAAATCCAGATTTTTTGTACTACGAGACGTTTCAGACTGCTACCCCATCTAAGATGGCTTTGAAACAATCCTAATTTGTCTCCATGTACGTACGTGCTTTTTAAGCAGGTCTTTGTTCAAATATTGCATGTTTTGAATGTGTATGGAAAACCACAGACCAACTGGTTTCGTCCTTCTGGGACTCATCAGCAGGGTGCTTTCCCCTACACACTCAAACCATGCAATTTAATCTTGCTATATATACTGCCGCACTCTGGACAGATATCAGCAAGTGACAACTACTTTGAGTAATTATCTAGTATTAATTAGTGATACTGGACCGTTCGAACAACTACTCCTCCAGTATCACTAATTAATACTAGATAATTACTCAAAGTAGTTGTCACTTGCTGATATCTGTCCATCTGTCCAGAGTGCGGCAGTATATACATGGTGATTCTTTTAAGGCGGCCATTAGAAAATTTCTTATTTGCAAATAAGATAGAAACTTGAAACCTGGGTTCCTGTCATAATCGATCATGGCGAATCCAAAAATACAATTTTCAAAATGGCGGCACTTTCGAAAATACCGGAAGTTGACGCCATCTTTGTTATTTTAAATGGATACCCCCCATTTTTATTTTATTTTTGAATTCGGCATTAAATTCTGCGTATAATGCACCCAGGCTGTCAGCACTTATCTGTCATAGTTTTTGACATATGCCACTTTTTGTTTTAAATTTAGCATTTGCAGGGGTTCATTTAAAAATTCATATCTCTTAAAGCATTTAAAGTGGGTAAATGAGCTTTTTTAGGTTGATTCCCTAAAGTTCAAGGAATCATTTCCCTGTAGGGTTAATGTTCAACGACGTTTCCAATGGTTGCTGCGATTTTTTGAAGATGACAATCAAAAAATGCCAAAAAGTCATTTTTTTTAAATGGCAATGGGCAAATTTTATTATGGCAACCGACGTAGGATTAAATTTGAAAGGGACTTATATCAAGGTTTCCTATACCTATCTCAAATAGTTTTTTAATTATTCGTAGTTTTTTGTAAAAGATTAAACGTTATTCCCAAAAAACATAGAAGCCTATGGAACCAAAGAAAAAAATTAGTTTTAGAACTGTCATCTTTTAGTTCTCCATTAATTAAAAGTTAAGTTAAGTTAAGCACGTTCTTGATTTTGTTTTGTAAGCATAAATGGCTTTTTATTCGAATGAAGTTGTTTTTGATTTATTTCTCATACATGGCAACTGCCAAAAAATCGTTGCAAGAACATGTCGCGAGTTTAATGCAAAATATCAAAATTTGCCGCCGATGAATAAACAGAAGTTTTCTAGACTTAAAAACAAGTTTCTTCAGGGAGGAAATATTCATCCTGCAAGAAGAAGGACTAAATTTGTTAGGGAATCTGAAGATAATCAAATAAATGTTCTGGGGTATTTTGGCGCATTTCCACGATCATCGATAAGAGCAGCAAAATTTGATTTGGGATTGACGTTCTCATCGATACAAAGAATTTTACATGACCACAAACGACATCCCTATTCTTTTATACGACTACAAAAACTTCGTCCAACCGATTTTCCAAGACGAATAACTTTTTGTGAAGAGCTTTTGATAAAAAAACAGGAAGACCCAAATTTTTTGAGTCGGATTATTTGGACTGATGAAGCAAAATTTGCACAGGCTGGAGTATTTAATAGGAGAAATCGCCGCAGAAAATCCACACCTGATCTATGAAGTTGAAAATCAAATTCAATTTTCCGTAAACGTTTTCTGTTTATTAATGGATAATCGGTTGCATTGGGTACATGTATGATGAAAATTTGAATGGAGACAGATATTTAGACATTCTTAACAATGTAGTCCAAGATTTTGTCGATAATCTACCATTGCAGCATGCCGTCAACTTATGGTATCAAATGGATGGGGCACCAGCGCATTCAACAAATGCCGTAGATTTAAGACTAAGACAATTGTTTCAAGACAGATGGTGAGGAAATAGAGGTCCATGGTTGTGGCCCCCAAGATCCCCGGATCTGACACCATTATATTTTTATTTATGGGGGCGGATTAAAGATACCGTTTATGAAACTGCACCCACGCCCATGAACCCAAGCCATGAATGGCATTGATGGGAATGAAATCAGAAACGCTACCAGAGCCGTCCAACGTCGGATTATTGAGTGTTTGAATCAAAACGGTGCACATATCGAGCATATTTTGTAATACCGACCTAGCTCATTAATTTTTGTATTGATTTAGGTAATTTAAATTAATATTTTTTGACACTGTTACTATGTTTGTTGCTTGGTAACAAGCTCGATAACAAGTTAATCTTAATAAATTATATTTTTTTGCAAAAAACTACGAATAATTAAAAAACTATTTGAGATAGGTATAGGAAACCTTGATATAAGTCCCTTTCAAATTTAATCCTACGTCGGTTGCCATAATAAAATTTGCCCATTGCCATTTAAAAAAAATGACTTTTTGGCATTTTTTGATTGTCATCTTCAAAAAATCGCAGCAACCATTGGAAACGTCGTTGAACATTAACCCTACAGGGAAATGATTCCTTGAACTTTAGGGAATCAACCTAAAAAAGCTCATTTACCCACTTTAAATGGTTTAAGAGATATGAATTTTTAAATGAACCCCTGCAAATGCTAAATTTAAAACAAAAAGTGGCATATGTCAAAAACTATGACAGATAAGTGCTGACAGCCTGGGTGCATTATACGCAGAATTTAATGCCGAATTCAAAAATAAAATAAAAATGGGGGGTATCCATTTAAAATAACAAAGATGGCGTCAACTTCCGGTATTTCCGAAAGTGCCGCCATTTTGAAAATTGTATTTTTGGATTCGCCATAATCGATTATGACAGGAACCCAGGTTTCAAGTTTCTATCTTATTTGCAAATAAGAAATTTTCTAATGGCCGCCTTAAAAGAATCACCAGGTATAGCAAGATTAAATTGCATGGTTTGAGTGTGTAGGGGAAAGCACCGTACTGATGAGTCCCAGAAGGACGAAACCAGTTGGTCTGCGGTTTTCCATACACATTCAAAACATGCAATATTTGAACAAATAGGGTTCTATTTGAAATTACAAAGTTATAGTGTTCTTAAGTTTTCTGATTTGCTTATGTAATTGCTAATACCCTGTATAACAGTTTCAATTTTTTCTTACAGCAGAAGTTTTTCCTACATATTGCTTTCACTCCACTAAAATATTACTGCTACAGTTTCATGCAATACCCAAATATTGAAATTTAAAAATTGCTCTACATCTGTCAATATTCGCAAAAAGATGCCCGCAACTTTAGACAAAAATGACTTTATACAATCTGATAGTCAAATCGATCAAGGAATTCGAGAATGAAGTAAAATAAACGAAGTTAGGTGCTGTGCAGAAGAAATGGGACAGTCTGTATAAGTGAAAATAATCTTATATGATAGAGAATCACAAATTAAAGGGAGTCTCATATATCATTTTTCTCTAAAATGTACAATAGAGGTGCTATTGACTCACGCTGTATAAAGGATGAGTTTTTTTTTTTATTTTCACTACAGGGAACTTGGAAACCAGCAGAGGTAGGTTAAATGAGGAAAGAAGTGCAGTTCTTTGAGCTTAATAAATAAGCAAATTCAAATTTTCGAAAATTTGCAAAGTTTGCTAGATAAAATGGAAATGGAAAAATCAAATTTTGGGAGATTTAAAAACATTTTCTAGCCGAAGTGTAAGACATCATATTTTTGTCCTACAAAATAGAAAACCGACTTCAATATACAATGAGATCATCATCAATGTAGTCGAAGTCAATTAAATGCGCATTATTAAGGATAACTCAAAAACTACTGGTCAGATCTTGATCAAATTTATATGGGACCACGTGACAAGCACCAGCTTTCAAATAAAAAAAGAATCATCAAAATCGGTTCACCTGGATAAAAGTTCTGAGGTAACACACATAAAAAAAAATACAATCGAATTGAGTACCTCCTCCTCCTTTTTTGAAGTCTGTTAAATATACACACTCTAAATTGCTGTAAAGTAAACATCAAAATTAACGTCAGGTAATTATATCTTGAGGGTCTTTTGTTTTCCATGGATAACTTGCATATTTCATTAATTTAAAAATGCTTATAACTCCTTCATTTTTTTAAATAAACATGGAATATGATATATCGCCGAAACCAGCAAAAAATATCCTATTTAGTGGTGCCTTAGTTACATATGGTTTCCATTAAAAAAAAGTTTACATTATTTCTCGAACACGACTGGTATAATTAGACTTTTAACCATTTGAGTTTGTAGTAAATCTAATTCTGCTCAACGTTTTCCTTTACCATATTTTGTTTTTTTTTCGTGACAAGCGAGCTAATTTTTTTTTTAAATCGGGTGAATTCATTTTTTTCATTGTATCTAGAAGACTACCTATGCAAATTTTCAAAAACTTGAATTTGTTTATTAATTTATTAAGCTCAAAGAACTACACTTCTTTCCTTCTATCTCTGCTGGTTTCCAAGATCCCTGTAGTGAAAACCAAAAAAAAACTCCTCCTGTATATAAAGATAATCAATATAATGTTGTTTGTAACTCCTTGAGGAGGTTCTCAGGGACTTTACAGATCCTTTCACGATAATTTTGTTTTAAAAATCAAACCCTGGAATGTACTTTTTTCAATTCTTTATTGTCTGAATTAACTCCATAGGGTGGAATAATTTTGGGCAGCGTATTAAAAGTGCAGGTATCGGAAGAATTGGAGTTTAAAGTTTTAATTCGGACATCAAATCTGTTATCGAATCTGTCCAATGTTGCTCATTTTCTTGCTCATCAGACTTTCTTTTGCCGGGAATCTCGATTGTGCCCATAAATGGAACTATTGGAACGCTCAAGTCACACATTTCACAAATGCAAAGTTGGTTGCATAATTTATTTGTAAAAAAATTTCCGGCTGTCCGAAGTTACCTGCCGTGCCCGAAGTAGCCCCATTTTAAGGTAGCGTTCCGTACATACCTTTTAGGGACATATCTTCAAAATCAAATTTTGCTTAGAGGATAGAATTGTATTCCTATCCTACCTTCTGCAGTTCCCGAGAAACTCAACTGTGTAGATTTTGTCCCTCCACTTGACGAATGAATGTTACTATTTATTGTGTACCTACTTACGTTTTAGACTAGATTGAAGTATACACATCGACCTGTGCTTTATTAATACGTAAAATATATTTTTGTGACTTATACATTACATATACATTGAATTTTTATCTATTTAGGTTAGATCGATGTAAAAGGAAAACTACACCGTGTGGCTTTTTTTGAGCGCATAAGCTATTCAAAACGTAATAATACTTAAATAATGTAATGACTGCGATGTTCGGTGGTAAATTATAAAAATAACGGCAAGTGCGAAGTGGAAACCAAATTTTGAATTTCGCAACTCCAATTTTAATTTTTTTTTCTACTGAAAATCAAAAATTCTTTGTGCCATAAATTCCATTTTCTTTGGCGTTTTTATTGAAATTTTGTCTGCTTCGCACTTGGATTTGTCCAGCTTTTGATGCAATTTATTGTGTATTTATCGCCTTAAATGGACTTAAAATAAAGATAAGTAAATACATACTTGTTTGCGATTGAAAAAATGAAAACGACGAGGCAGTCTGTTATAATAAATTTATATTGAAATTTGCGTGGAGAAAAGTAATGTACAATATTATAAAGACTGTTACGATAGTATTATGATTGGGATTATATTATAAATGGCTATATAATAAATTAATAATTGTTACTATATGCGGAAGATTGTGTATAATCAATAAAAGAGTTGATACGATTTTTGCGATTTCTCGAATTCCTGTTGGAAAATGATAGAAGAAACGAAACTGCTGTTTTTGGTCCTGACCACATAAATAATTCATAACTGATGATGATCCAGCATTCGCTAGTGAAATATTTTAGGAAAATACATTTAACTTAATTTGGGAAGAACTTCTGGTGAAGTTGTAGACCTTTCTACGCTCTTGACTCTGCCTTACAAAAGGCAAGCCAACTGTGTCCCACGAAGTGTAGCTATTGCAATTCTCTTCGGCACATTAAAATTTCTTGAAGTTTATTGCATATTATTAAAGAACGGGGTAAATAATTTTTTCATTAAACCTCAAATAATGAGAAAATTAATTTTGACTACCGTGCCATATTTTGAAGCCTATTTCACAACAGACATCTAGTATCACTATCTCCTACTTGCACGCCAATAAAATAGAAAACTTTCTTACTCTCATGTCACTAAATATGGAATGGTAAAAACAAATTCATTTTCTTTGCAAAAATAATTGCCCAGTTTCTTTAAATTTCGGTGTGTATTTATATCCCAACTAGATTTTGCCAATGCAACGTTTCAGCCTGCTATTATTCCCTTGTTTTCATTAGTAATCGCGGATTTTCTTTAAAAAATACCTTTCGTGACGGGCCACCAGACACAGCACATCGAAATCAAAATTCTGTAATATACAACAAACTTTAGAAGAAAATAAGAAAAAGAACCCACTTGGATTCGAACAAAAACTCCCCGTGCGTCTTGGAACTCCTCGCACGTTTTCGCATTGAGCCAATCTTGATGCTTGCGAAGGCCGAATTTTAACAGTCTATTAAAATGCGTGAAGTGGAAGTAGCCTACTTGGCAAAAACCTAGTTGGGATATAAATAAACGCATAATTTCGACAATTCCTCATGTACCTATTACATTAATACAAGCAACTCCCCATTCCTTGCATGTGCAAAAAGCGTGACAGAGAAAAGGCGATAGAAATAGTATATTCTACTTCGTCGTTTATATTTGTTAGACGCATACCAAGCATGCGCAAGTAGGTACGTTCGGTGGACGGTTGCGACTTATGCAGATTTTGTATACATCTGTCCATAGATTAGAGATTTATGCATCTGTCTCTTAATGTCTGGACGCTTTCGGAGCGTAATGCAGACCCACTGGAATTCCTTTTCATTTTCAAGTATCAACTGTCAAGTCAAATACAAGGAGCATAATTTCTCTATGTAACCAGTATGCGTTATGGGGCTTAGCTTGATTAGATTTGGGTGAATTCTCCCTCCGCAACGTGTTGTTAAGTATTTCTACGTTAAGTGTAAGGTGCCAGGCAAAAAACAATTTACATAAATAAATTACGCACGCAAGGAACTAGAATAGGAATCAGAATAGCCGATTGTGCAGCACAAACAACCAGGCATAAAAGTTCCTAAATTCCAGTAATTCTGCACCGACGCGACGTCCAAAGGCAGTGGCGGCAATGAACGGTTTAAACTAGAAACAAGTATTCTTTATTATAGAAGGCAATAAAAAAATATTTGTTTGAGAAGTAAAAGAAGGGCATATAAAAAACTTTGCGAAATTTGACTATTTCCACACGAGAAGTTCAAAAACGTCTAATGAGCGAGTCCCGCGAAAAACCCTGTATACAGATTGCTCTAAAGCCCCAATAAAGTTTTTATTGTGCCTTATTATTACTATTTCCTTTAAATATGTACAATGACCTCTTTTATAATAAAAACATAAACACTCTCTTTAATCAAAGGTCAAACACACATTTTTCAAGTCTTCGCGCATTATGACCCACTTAAAAATCGAATACAAAAATTCCAACACAACAAAACACATTTCAAGCTATTTAGCGCCTCCAGACAAAAAACTTTCACTGCTCACCGCGTGGTCACCTATTCCGTATTCAAACTCTTGTGCCCGACTGTTTTGTTTGCTTATTACTTCTGATTCACTTGGTGCACCTGCGTGGGCAACAAAATCACGGAAATGATTGGAAATTATGCTTCTTTTTTTCTTGGCCAGTAATATTTTGTTACATGTCAGTGTATCGAGTTGCGTTTTCCCTCGCTCGGCGTAAAAGCCAATGAAAATGCTTCTGTGGTTTGTGATAGCTAAAGATTGTGGGCGAGTGGTTTTATAATAATTTATTTACTCATCTTATCTAATCCTTTTTATAAATAAAAGTTCGTTCAGGCCAGTCGAGTGCTCGTGATTCAAAACGGCCGGAAAATGAACTGATAACCTGTTTTCTCGTGGCGTACTTTGAAAATGAAGTGATTTTTTGCAATGGAATATAAAAAGACAACAGGTGAGTTCCGATGCCAATTAATTAATTCGATTACGTAATTATTTATTTCTAGAGAGGCGCTGCAGTCTCATAATCCTCGCAATAACAATAATCGTAATCGTGCTAATCGTAATAGCCGGAGTTTGTGTACATTTCTTTGTGCCGGCGGAAAATCTTAGCAAAGTAATTCTAGTGTCTTTAATAGTCTTGTTAATAATTTTGGGAATAGTCGCTTTTACGTTTTTGGAATGTTTACGAAGAGCCGACGCCAGGAAAAGAAGCGGCGAACAAGCTGAAAGGAAATACAACCCAACCGCGCCGCCTATGAGTGGCAGGACTTCATGGGCGTACGCCAATAATTGGAGGTACAGCAAAGGCAGCACCATAAGGGCGCAAAGTTAACATTGAGTCACGAGGAATTTATTTTTTTGTCCATTTTTCTAGTACAAATTATTTAATAAAATTATGCAATTTTTCTTGTCCAAAGTATTCTATATTCGGTATGTGCCCGTAAATATGAAGAAATTTTATATTAAGTGTGGAAGCTATTACGTTTTCGGTTATTTCTGTCCGTATTCGGCTACTCAAATATGTAAATCAATTAAGTGTGGAAGCTTTTACGTTTTCGGTTACTTCCGTCTATTCGGCTAGCTCAAATATAGGTAAGTCATTTCATGGGCTAAGGTTTACTTATTTTAATAATACTTCTATGTTTTAAAATGAACAAAACGTCAAAATTAAATCAATTTAATCTGTCACTGCATGCAAAGATTTGTCCATTTGGAATTAACATCCATGGTATTTCTGTTTGTCAAATGTCAACTAGTTGTCATAATTTCTAGTAATTCGAAGAAGCATTACAAAATGGTAATTTTTGTTGTTTTATTGACATAAAAGTAAGTAATGGAGTTCATTTTAGGATGTATTGACAAGACCTGCTGAAGAATTCGGCAACGTGGAGAGCGTGGAAACATTATGGGCAGTGAAAGCTTACGAATACGCCGAGGTCCATTTCAATGTAAAATTCTCATTTACGCTTTTCTTGCTTTGACTCTAATTAATTTTCTAGCTTCTGTGTGCTGTAGACGCCAAGTATCTTCATCTAACACCTCTGGATGACACAGTATACAAAATATTCAGAGAAGAATTCCCCGATTTAGATGTACGGGTTATAAACGAAGACGAGCTAAAAAGTACTGAAAGCAAAGCGAAATGGAGACCGTTTTGCGAAAGATTTAAAAATACAGTGGAAGACTATAGTTACGGGACTTTATTGAGGGCGGATGTCTCGAAAGGTTACGAGGAAGAAAACTCAATGTTAGTTACTAGAATACAATTTTACGCAATAGAGTTAGCTAGAAATCGTGAAGGAATCAACGATATAATTCGCGGAAAATTCGGCTCGCAAGAAAATGTTCGCGAAGGAACAGTTTCTTCGTAATAAAATTAGTTTTTCTTAATTTTGTGTTTTATTGGGAAGACTGCCCACCAAGTTCAACCTATGCAACGTATTACATCCCCAACAATTTGTAAAGAAGTTAGTTGACTGTTTTTCAATGAAGGAAAATAAGAAAAAAACAAATCAACATTTTATTGTATTATTTTATTAAATACAAAAGAATATATCTACGAGGCGTCCACCGCCGCGGCAGAAGCAAACTCTTCCGTATATTTGCCTTTGTCTTTGCCCAAAGCGGCCAAACGTCCCTTAGCTCTTCTGTCGATAATCTTCTTCCTGTCCTTATCCATTTTCAATTTGACAATAACGACCTGAAACGAACAACAGCATCATAACGTAAAAGTTACTTTTACAGTACAAATTAAGTCATTTATGAAGTTACATCAGAGCCATATCTTTAACCATGGCGCAGGAGAAATAATACACTCTTCGCGATTACTAAGAAAACCTTAATTACCGCTGAAATGTATAATTCTACTCTGCAGTCTACGAATGGTTTAAAATCATCATTTGTAAGAAAGTGCAGCTATTTTATAGCTTCAGCAACATTCCTGCTTAGCTACCACTGTATAAATGCAACAGAAGTTCAAAATTAAACAAAGACGGAACTAATTTGTCTGAAGTAGCTGCCCAACTCCGAAAACAACAGAATTCTGACGAACTTACCTTTGACGGATGAATACCAACGTAAACGCTGGCCCCGTTTGCCTTTTCCCTTTGAATTCTTTCAATATAAATCACGAATTTCTTCCTGTAAACTTGAACAACTTTCCCTACTTGCTGTCCTTTATAATGTCCACGTACAACCTTAAAAACTACTATATAACCTCCAAAAACCACAAAATCAAACTCAACTCACTTGTACTTCATCGTCTTTACGAATAGGGATAGTGCGAACATTATACTTTTGCCTAAGTTCTTTCGACAAAGGTGCAGACATTAAACGTCTTCTTACATGTGAAGGGGCAGTAAAATGCCTCTTCCTGTTTTTCCTCCTCGAAGAGGACACTAATTTGTTCAATTTCATCTTATGCTGTTTCAACCCTACAAAAAAAACAACATTATAACATCAATGTGGCAAAAACACGCAATTTTTCTTAGGTTATGTTTACGTAAAATACATTTATTGGATAGTTCTGAGAAAAATATAGTCTGTAATAAATAAAGCTTAATCAACAATTATTTTGTAAATAAATTCAAATATGATTGTGTGCAAATATTAGGGGATGATCCAAAGAATTTGAAAAACGCAAATACTTACCGATAACAGCCTTAAATCAGCAGCGGAAAGACCGATGACAGTTGACAGAAACACTATAAAGTATAAACTGTAAATAAGTACCAAGTACCAACATGACAAATAAAGTCCACTAAATTTCCACATACAAATTATGAATATAGGGAAAAAGTAACACATAATCTGCACAAAAATGATTATTATAAAATTTTAATAGGAACAAGAAACATAGAGAAGCAGATATTCGAAATTTCATGTAATTTTTATTCGGAAATTTGTACGAACGCTGTTGTGCATGTGTTCCACAATTCCACATAATTTGAAATAAGATTTAAAAACCAGTCTGCGTCCAGCGATTGGTCACGTGTTGGAGTTGCGCAAAGAGTGCAACTACTCGGCGCGAGCGCGAATTTAACCGATAATACGATTTGAATAAATACGCAAAGTGATAAACAATTGGTTTCATTCAGTTTTTATTGTGCAAGGTGAAAGATGAATAAACTCGGCAGGGTTTTACGACAGGCAAGTCTCAATATTTTTTATTTCGTAACAATAAATTGGCAGGAACTTTGCTATTACCTACATGCATAATTATTCGATGCTTTATGAATATGCAGATAGCCGGTAATCGGAACACCGTGGCTCGGTCGCTCGGGACGATAAATGTAAGTCAAAAACAAAACGAAGAAATAATTGAGGCTAGACCTCCGCTGACCATGCTTTCCGAGGACGAGCTCATGATGAAAGAAACTGGTAATAAATAGTAATTAGAATACTAACTTAATCTATAGCGAGATAAGCATGTTTTGGTGTTGATAAAGCTAATCATGTATACAGGGTGTCTGGGAATTTAAAAATTAGCGCTATTAACGTGTGTCGTCACAGAGGGAACGGCAACTATCGCATGCACATCTGGTGTATAGTCTGAGTTTTTCTGACTTCGAATTTGCCGTTTAAACTCTTTGCATTTTGAGTCTGTGTAATTTCGACGCAGTATTTGGTCCAAACATTAACTTATGACCCATCACTAGAAAGTGAATTCGTGGCAGAATTAATAGAACAGGAAATAAAGAGCAAACAAGTAGTGGAGGTACATTTTGATCTTTCATAGTTATTGAGGATCTCGCCCATGCACGTACTTATAAAATAAATTTGTTTTTAGTCGCAAGGTTGGCAACATATCAAATAGGACCATACGTGAGGGAAATGGAAAAAGAGGGAAAATTTAAAGACTCGGTTCTCGACATGCTATTTCAAAATGGGGTTGGTATTCAAATACAAATTGTTTGAATTAGAGACACACTAACGTGGCGGAATTTTTGGACACGTGTATATCTAAAAATGGCAAAGGAAATCAGCTAATGACACTCTTTGTTCTTAAGTTATACGACATTGTCAAATTAAATCACATTTGTTTTGTCGAATAGTAACACACAAGACTATGTGATGTAATGAACAATAATAGAATACATAAATTTGCTTAACAATGGATTTAAGATTCTGTTTGGTAATAAGCTTTTTAAGTACAATTTATAAGATTATGACTTTTGTCTGTACACATTAGTGTGTCTCTATTCACTATAAATAGGTACTCCGAAAAATTTCAGTTGTTCCTTGAAAAAATTGCAGTTAATGGGCATAGAAACTAGCATCGAATATGGAGGAGCAGGATGTAACTTTATGACAACAGTAATCACCATCGAAGAAATTTCGAAAGTAGACCCTGCAGTTGCCGCGTTAGTTGACGTCCACAACACTTTAGTAAACTCGATCATTAAAAAATTGGGCACCCCGGAACAAAAGAAAAAATATTTAACCCGTCTCTCTAAAGATATGGTGGGCAGTTTCGCTCTTACTGAACCTGGTGCTGGAACCGACGCCTTTTCCCTGAAAACTACAGCAAAAAGAGACGGTAATGATTATCTAATAAACGGGTCCAAAATGTGGATCACAAACTCGGATATAGCGGGAATGTTTATCGTCATGGCCAACGCTAATCCTTCGGCAGTAAGTCGACGCTGCGAACAAACGCTTATGTGAGGACTTGGCTTTATGATTTCAAAATTTTTAGGGGTACAAGGGAATTACTACTTTCTTGGTAGACAGAGACGCTCTAGGTGTATCCGTGGCGAAACCTGAGAATAAATTAGGCATTTGTGCCTCTGGTACTTGCATGGTTACATTCGATAATGTTAGAGTACCCGAATCGAGCATTTTGGGGGAATTTGGTCAAGGTTATAAATACGCAGCCGGTTTATTAAATGAAGGACGTATTGGAATAGCGGCACAAATGATTGGCTTGGCTCAAGGCTGTTTTGATGCAACGATACCATATACCTTGGAGAGACAGCAGTTTGAGAAACCAATTTTTAGTTTCCAGGCAAGGGCCCCACTAAATTTTGTTGAGGTCTTCTTTATTTTGTATATTTGTAGGGCATGCAACATCAGATCGCCAGAATTGCTTCCGAAATCGAATGTGCCAGACTTTTGACTTACAACGCAGCTAGGATGGTAGAAAATGACTTACCTTTCACCAAACAGGCTGCCATGGCAAAATACTACGCGTCAGAAGTTGCTCAACAAACAACCATCAAATGTATTGACTGGATGGGAGGGGTTGGATTTACTAAAGATTTTATCCAAGAAAAATTCTATAGGGATTGCAAGATAGGCAGTATTTACGAAGGCACCACAAATATTCAGTTGTCCACCATCGCTAAATATCTCCAGCAGGAATACAAGTGATTTTTTGTCAATAAAGTTTTGTTATATTATTGAGGTTCATTTATTATTGGACAAAACATATAGGTACATGGTAGAATAGCTCGATCAATTAATATAATATGCCCAGATGATACTTATAGCAGTATTAGCTGTCGAGTGTGTGATGGAGTCCCAAAAGTGCGAAACCATTGGTTTGCTGTTTTCCGTGAACATTTGGAAGAAATACACAAAATTTAATTTGACTCCCTAATTCGGTGTTACACTTTTTGTCATTTTTATCATAATCGTATTTTTAGAACCTGGTTTTTCAAGGTTCCCTGACAATTCTGCATTTCAAATTTTTTCCGGTCGCACAGAAGGCCAAAAAATATCGTTTTGAAGTTCATACCCTTTGCTTTAAATTATTATAAGTTTTCTACGTTTCAAATTTGATTGTCCATGTATTTTTTTCAGTCTTTCTTTTATTTATATTTTTCATAATTTTTTCAAAAAATGTGAGTTTTAGGATTTTGTCCACGTTTTCGGAAAACCGGCCACACCTGAGCGCGATTGTACAGTTTTTGGAGGGATAGGTTTATCGATTCATTTTGCTTCAGTAGTGGGAGGTTTGATATTTATAGCAACGTAGTGCCAGGTCTTTTGGTTAATTTATTAAAAATTCATAGTGAATTCACGTCAAAGATCTCGATCCAACCACTGGGTGTATTGAAATTCTTGTTCGACAACGATAAACTAAATAGGCACCTACTACACTACAATATTTGGGCAGTGAACCATGAACTTGTGTGTTAATGAGATTTGTTTATGTTTATAGTTTCATTCCTTCGGAAACTTCGCAACTACAAATCACTGATTCTCAAAAAAAGTGCTTCGAGGCACATGCTTGTTTTTATTTGTAGGAACCGGCTTTTCTACTTTTAAAAACACCTTATCTTCATAGCGATATGAGAATGCATCAAACAAAGTAACAAAGTGGGGCAGAGATGTAGAAAGACAGGATTTATTCTTGATTTAGGCACTTAGTTTGATAACACAGTTTGAACAAATACAGAGAGTGGTAAACAAGTTGTTCCATTCAGTTCAATAAGGTATAAGGTGAACGGTGAAAGATGAACAAAGTTTACAGAGTTTTACGTCAGGCAAGTCTGGATATTTTTTATTTAGCAGTTTTGTTTCTAAAAATAATTAAATTGCATTTTGTGCACGGTTATCATTTTTTGTTTTTCACGAATATACAGATCACCGGTAACCGAAATAACTTGGCCAGGACGTTCGGTACAATAAACGCAAGTCAAAAACAGAATGAAGACTTAATTGAAGCTAGACCTCCGTTAACAACTCTTTCCGAGGATGAACTTATGATGAAAGAAACTGGTAATTAAACACTTTATCTCCAACAAGATAAAATATGTTTTTTTTGTGTCGTTAAGCAGGTACGGCAATTATGAAATTTATTTTTAGTTGCAAGGTTAGCAACGGATCAAATAGGACCTTATGTGAGGGAAATGGAGAGAGAGGGGAAAATCAAAGACTCTGTTGGCGATATGCTCTTTCAAAATGGGGTATTTAACATTTTTTTTTTTTGGATTAGAGACATGATATGCGGTATTTTGTATTTCCTTGCAGTTAATGGGTATAGAAATTGATACAGAATATGGAGGAGCAGGTTGTAACTTTATGACGACAATAATCACCGTAGAAGAAATTTCGAAAGTAGACCCTGCCGTTGCCGCCTTTGTCGACATCCACAACACCTTGGTGAACACGCTCATAAATAAATTGGGCACCCAAGATCAAAAGAAAAAATATTTAACCCGCCTCGCTAAAGATACGGTTGGAAGTTTCGCCCTCACAGAACCAGGATCAGGAACGGATGCATTTTCTTTAAAAACTACGGCGATAAAGGACGGTAGCGATTACTTGATAAATGGGTCCAAAATGTGGATCTCAAATTCGGATGTAGCGGGCATATTTATTGTCATGGCCAACGCTAATCCTTCCGCTGTAAGTTGACGCTGCGCGTAATCGCTTATATGAGGACTTAGCTTTATAATTGTAAAATTTGTAGGGGTACAAAGGAATTACTGCTTTCTTGGTGGATAGAGATTCTCCAGGTTTATCCGTGGCTAAACCTGAGAATAAATTAGGCATTTGTGCCTCTGGTACTTGCATGGTTACTTTTGATAATGTTAGAGTACCCGAATCAAGCATTTTGGGCGAATTTGGTCAAGGTTATAAATACGCAGCCGGTTTACTGAACGAAGGCCGTATTGGAATAGCGGCACAAATGATTGGGCTAGCTCAAGGCTGCTTTGATGCAACGATACCTTATACCTTGGAAAGACAGCAGTTTGGGAAACCAATTTTTAGTTTCCAGGCAAGGACTCTTCTAAATTTTCTTCAGGTCTCTATTTTGTATATTTGTAGGGTATGCAACATCAGATCGCCAGAATTGCTGCTGAAATCGAGTGTGCCAGACTTTTGACTTACAACGCAGCGAGGATGGTAGAAAATGGTTTACCTTTTGTGAAACAGGCTGCCATGGCAAAATACTACGCGTCAGAAGTTGCTCAGCAAACAACCATCAAATGTATTGACTGGATGGGAGGGGTTGGATTTACTAAAGACTTTATCCAAGAAAAATTCTATAGAGATTGCAAGATAGGCAGTATTTATGAAGGCACCACCAATATTCAGTTGTCCACTATCGCTAAGTATCTCCAACAAGAATATAAGTAATTTTTAAGAAGTTTAATAATTAAAGTTTTTTTAAGTTCATTTTTCTGTTTTTTCCATAGTCATGTTACTTAATCGAACGTCATTTGCATATCAGGCACTTTTGGGGCAGTCAGATAAGAACAAAAAATATTAATTGGAGTATTATCATATTCACCACTGATAACCCCTAAAACTCATTTTATTGCACTAAATATTCAGGCCAGCGAAAACTGCTGCATGATAACCAAATTTCGTCAGAAATGACGTTACAGCCAATACTTGAAGATAGCAATAATTGTTGGCCATGCATAATCGAAAAATAAATATGTTTATCTGCAAGTGTTAAATAATACGTTCATTAACTTGTCCGAAAGCATAATAAGGGCCATTATTCAACGGGCTGTAACCAATCAAAAATTTCCGAATGTTACTTTGGCGCAGAAAACGTCCTATGCAATATTTTTCTGTTGGTGACAGAATTTTGATGAAACAACCATGTTAACTGATAAGATGCGTACTTTTTGATAACAGCAACGCGTGTGGTAATTTACTATAAATAATATTGTTTTTTTCAAGTACAAATTCCGCCATAAATAGGCCCGTTATTTTGAGAAAGGACAAAAGAATTTAAGCGGGCTAATGAGCAATTTTGACGTCTTTTAAGGAAGGAAATTCAATTGTTCTAACACTCCTAAAACAATAAAAACAAATGAACTTGAAACTTTATTATAATACAAAAATATTCGTGGCAATAAAAATATATATGCATAATGAACTAAAATGTACGAATAAGCGTATAATAGAAGATAAAAAGCACAATACAAAAAAATGGTACTTAAATGTTTTAAACAGACTGTTTATCAAAAGCTTTGAAGGCAACAACGAGATGTCTGTGATCAAAAACAATTCCATTCAAAGCGTTGATAGCCTTTAGGGCGTTATTATACCCAGTAATGGTGACCAAAGCGTAAGGTCCGGTTGTTCTCATAAACAATTTAACATCAGTAACTGGAGCATATTTAGCAAACTTATCAAAAATAATAGATTTTGTCCATTGCATAGGAAAATTGGTGACATACAACATGTAAGAATACGCCTCGTCCACCCAAAGCTGTTTCCTATTAGCTTCGCGAAGACATAAAGGCTCATCCGCATCGGGAAGCATGACTCCGTTCAAGTGGGTCATAGCTTGATGAGCTTCAATTGAGGTATTGTAGCGCACGAAAGCCACACCTTTAGACAACACCTTGTACTTGTCCAAGGAATCATACAAAATTCTGATATTTATTATTGTACCAAACTGGCTAAAAATATTCCTCAATTCGTCTTCTTTCATTTTTCTTGGTACGTTTCGCACGTAAATATTTGAACCTTTTATCAAAGGGCTGCTCTTTCGCGCATACGTCACCTTTAAAAAACCACAGCATATAATGATATAAAGCATATCATACATGAAGTTTGTGAATTCGAATTTAGTGGTCCCGTTACATTCCTCCCTTCTCTAGTTTAAAATATGAGTTTACTAACTCATTTTTTAGTTGTAAATCCAAAACAATTTGGAAACACGCATGTTTAACTAAAAGAAGAACTCATGGAGAATACTTATTATCCAACGAAATTCCTGATCAAGTTTTCCAAGAGGAGGTCCATCAATTTATTGAAGAAGACATCAAAGGGAAAGAATGTAATGCACAGACATATATTGGGACAAAAGTAAACAAATATTTCAAAGATTCACGACAGAGTGTTAGGATTTCATATTTTAGGTATTATTTGGAAGCGTATGGATAATTCTGGGTGGTATTTTTAAGTATATGCGTGTGTGTGGCAGTCTTCAAGGGATGTTTTTGATTGTGAGATGGTCGAGTGTTTGGTTTGTGGTGTCGCTGAGTCGCAGTATTTCTTCGGATTTTGTCAGGTCGAATGTGACAGATATAATTCCAAGTTGTAACAAATTGTTGTTTTAATTAGTGTATAACTACTTCGTACAAGGGTTCCTGACAAGATTGTATCAGCAGTTATTATCAAGTAGAGATACAACAAGAGGACATAGGAAAACTGTTAAGAAGAAAACACAAAGAGTCCATAGCAAACTTTTCCTCTGCTGCGCCTGCGCTCTGTTCAATGTGCGAGTGAATCAGTTTAAACCTGTTTCTCTTTCACAGATTTCACTCCGTCTCGGCTGTACTCTATGGCCGAACGGATGGCGCTATGTTAAATGTTTGGCGGGCTCCAGAGGCTGCCAAATGCACACAACTATGGGACACAAACCCATCTGCAGTAAATAGGGCCATGGCAGAGCTACTACTACTTTTTACTTTATAATAATTTATGCTAGGAACTATGATCCCTCCTTGTATTTATAAAATATAAATATAATTTCTTTGTATAGACTGCCCGCAGCCCGCAGGTGTTCCCGCAAAGTTCAAATGCGCCGACAAAGCGACCGCTTTATCAAAGCCGAAGAAATTCCTTATTTGGCCCCCCGACTCCTGACATATAACTTTAATCCTGGCTTTCATGAAACAAAAAAATAAAGGCCTTTCTAAAAATGATTGAGAAAAAGTCGAAGCCCTCCATGAAATTACAAATTGCTCACAAATATTAAAATATTTACAAATTTGTATTTGTGTTTTTATCCCTTAAAACCCATTTAAAATACTTGTTAAGAAAGGCGGCCACACATTGATTCTCATATAATTGATGAAATGCGAGATGAAATGACACCTACAGAGGCTTATAATTCTTATTCTGGGTCCAAGTAGCGAATATTCTATGATTTACAGTGAAAAGCGAGAGAGCTCAAAATTCGATCAACAAAATAAAAATTCATAAATGTTAACAAACCGTATTGTTGACTATTCTTACCTTAATTGTTTTATGTTGGATTCGCAGCCCATTTAAAACGCTGATAGCTTTAGCGGCATCCTCAGGCCGCTCATAATCCGCAAATCCGTACCCCAAGTTCACATATTCGTCTTTAATTTTTTTCTGCACCAACTTGCAGGACTTCAACGGACCTATGGCGGATGTGAATTGTTTAAACGTCTTCTCGGATAAATCTTGCGGCAAATAAGTTAGAATAACGTTAGTTTCTTGATATTGTACATTCTTTGAATTCGACGGCGCTTCCATTTCGGGAATTTTTTGGGACTGTGAAAAGAGCGGGGCTGCACTGGCGCACTCGACGGCCATACTGAGCAACACAGAAACAGTGCTGCTAACCATAAAAGTCAAAAATAACTAGTTTTTTGGAAAGCTACATTAATTTTCTTTTATCACTGAATTGGAAGAATGGTACATTTATTTGTTAAACCGTAAATAAATTGTAATTGATAGTTGTTCTTTATATGTACTGATAACCATATTTATATTTATTATTTGGATTTAATATTTATGTTGGCTAGATTGGCTGTCAGTGTCAATGTCATCTGTGTTTGTGGATTTTTTTAAAACTTATAATTTGCTATAAAATGAAATGTTTATTAGTTTTTGATCATTTAAACGATATTATTTATACAAAATACAACAAGAAATTCGCGTGTCACGTGAATGATTTTGCGAAATCACAAGGATTGTTGACGAAAGAAGAGGTACTATAATTTATCTTATTTTATTTTTCCCTAATTTATTTGATTATTTAGGAAGATGCTAATACTCGTCTGAGTGCGAATGTGATTGTTCAAATATTTTCTCCTATAATAACATCACAGCGAATCATGAGTTGTCAATTCGGAAATTCTTATACTTCGATAGAGTGTGAGGACGAATTGAATATAACATTTGAGGAGGTTTGTACACACGCTGCACTGCAATTGTTGCGTAATTATTTCATTTTTTTAGTATATGGGTTATTTATTTGTGTGTATCGGTAAAGAAACCGTGCCTGTGATGAAACGGTTTCTTAGTACATGTATTATTATAGTCCGTTATATTTGCGGCCCAAATGTACTAGAGTAAGTTTTCTAAAATTTGTGTCGGTGTCGTCGAAACAAATTTTGCCATTTTAAGATTGAAACACAAGCCTAGTTTGGTCACAAGTCTCATAGACAGTTGGTTATATCTGAATAGCAAAGAGCAAGCTATTTTGGTCGAGGCGGTGGAGCAGTTGAGCGTAAATGCCGAATTGAGCACGGCTACTTTGCACGCCTTGCGAGATTCTGTCGATAAAATGATGACTTGCATAGAATGCAATAAAATACACGCCATGGTCACTGTGCAGAATAAGTTTCTAGGTCTTTATTCTAGGTAGGAGTTGTTACGTGTTTCTTTCAGGGACTTATTTAGTGTATTTTTTGTAATAGCCCAAATGCCAAAGAATTATCGCCGGCGGATATCTTATTCACGACAATCCTTTCGGAAACTCACATGTCTAGACTGGCGACTCAAACAGAGGCTGAATCGGAGTCTGATAGCGAAGAGGAATTTTTTAGTCCATCGTCTAGTCCTGTCCCCAATGTACAAGTTGAGAATCTCCACGATTCTATCGTCGAAAGCGGCATATTCAGCCACAGAGTTCTGCTGGTGGGCCAAAATAGTTGTTTGCCTCACGTGGTTCATATTTGCCCAATAACCGAAGGCATCAATTTAATCTACATGCTCGAAATAGGCAATTCTTTGGTATCCTCGAACATATACGACGCTTTTCATCACTTGCAAGCTCTGCGGACAATCCAGATGCAGAGGGACGTAGAGACTCTTCGACCCGCTTTCGAAAACTTAGATTTAGCCGTTAAAAGACTGTCCGATAGTTTCAGAAAATTGAAACATAATCCTGCCGAAGGAGCGTATAAACAGTTGTTGAAAAAGTGGGATTTTATACGTAAGAAATATCTAGAATTTTTGAAGACTGGTTCGGATGATGCGCTGTTGAAAGCTGAAGTGTCCGGGCCGACTTTCTTGGAGGATCTGAAGTTGTTGTTTTTGGCCACTTCGGACGACGCCGGTTTGATGCACGTCAGCGAGAAATTGGTGGCGGAGGGCGCGAAAATAGTCGGGGAGAGACTGCTAAGTTTCAACGATTTCTTGAAAGTGAAGGCCATCCGGAATTTCTCGCTGGGATCATATCCTTTTGTTAATTTTTTAACAGTTATAGCAGTTGCAATTTCCTCGAAAAGTTTCATATTGGAGTATTGGAGAATTAAAATTTGTATTAAGAAAAATACAAAACAGGAAGAGTGACCTACAGCCGATTTAAATTATTTTCTGCTCTGTCTGTTACGTACTGGTATTTTAATTATCATTGTTATTTAAACCAGTATTGGAACAACAATTGTTGAAAAAATCACAATAGATATTACGTTTTTTGATAGAACTCTAAATCGAATCATTTAATATTTAATCAACTTAAACCTGAGGGCCTCAGTCCGAAGACTGGTTGGACGCGTACCTCCATCCTTTCCTATCCTGAGCTATCCTACGCCTCACTTCCTTTCGCTCAAATTCGCTCAAATTCTATAACTGCCGTTTGCTCTTTTGCCATAACTACAAACTTTCTTAGGTTGTCGACTTGAAATTTTGCAATCCTATGGTTTTTCTTACGGGAAAAAAGATTCCAATAACATTTTTGATGTTGCCCATAGAGGGCGCTACTTATAACCTATTGCTTTGATAAATTGACCCATAACTTTTTACCAAGTACATCTAACGTCAAATCGGCTCCAAAATCTGAATGACCAACCTTTTTTAAATAATAAATGTATGTATGGGATTCTGAAAATCCCCATGTCGTTAAAGAAAGACCAACGTTTGGTGCGGTGTAATTTCAAATTTCTTTATTGGGCCCTTTCAACTTCCACCCTATCTGAACGGTCCACTTTATTTAAATTTTCTGCAGCAGAATTTGTACGAACTGCTTGAAGAAGTACCACTTAATTTAAGGGAAAATATGTGGTTCATGCAGGACGGGGTGCCCGCACATTTTTCCCGGCCGGTGCGGTATTGGCCGTGGAATTGAATTTGCTTGGCCGCCTAGAAGCCCCAACTTAAATCCTCTGGATTTTTGGATGTGGTCTAGGATGAAAGATATATATATAGTAGCTTTCACAGGCCGTGATGGCCCATCGCTGAAGTTATCCTCTGCCATTCCTTTCGGTCTAAAGCCCTTTTCCACCAACTCTCCACTCCTATCTCCCTCAAGTCCTGAATTGTTTCCTCCTTCCATCTGTTTCTTGGTCTTCCTCTTGTTCTTGCACCTATCGGTCTGATATTCATTATCATCTTAGTGATTCTTCCGCTCTCCATTCGCTGCACATGGCCAAGCCATCTCACCCGCTGCTGTCTTACAAACTGTACAATTGATGGTTCATTATACAGCTCCCTCAATTCCTTGTTCGTCCTTCTTTGCCATTCTCCGCTCCATTTTCTTCCCCCATAAATCCTTCTTAGAATTTTTCTCTCCCACAGTTCCCAACTTCCATACTTCACTTCCATAGGTTACTATTGGTCTCAGTACTGTTTTATATACCTGCACTTTCGCTTTCCATGATACATGCTTCGACTTTAGGATATGACTGTGCCCCCGCTGCTTTATCTCCTCTCATCTGCCTTGCTTTCATTTCTTCCTTCTCTTTTCCGTCCTCTGATATTTGTACCCCTAGATATGTAAATAGCTTAACTCTTTCTATTACTATTTCTTCTTTATCCGGTTGTTTTATTATTAGGTTATCATTTTCCGCTCTGTCCGCCTGCCTTGCCATCATCATATACTTTGATTTCTGGCTGTTGACCTGTAACCCTACTTTCCCTGCATGCTTCTCCAATCTTTCAAACACTTTTATTAGGCCTTGCTTACTTTTTGCTATTAACACCAGGTCATCAGTATATGCAATACATTGGTGTTCTGCGCTTACTATGCATCCTGTTCTATTTATTTTACTTTCCCTTATTACGTACTCGAGAGTTATATTGAATAGCAACGTCGACAGTGGGTCCCCTTGCCTGACTCCATCTCTCACTATAAAACTTTCTGACATCTTCCCTCTCCATTTAACTCTATTTACTGTATCTTTCAAGGTCATCTGAACTAATTTTATCAATTTCTCCGGTATCTTTAAGCTTTCCATAGCCCTGTATATCTCTTCCCTTTTTAAAGAGTCGTAAGCTTTTAAAAAATCAATGAATGCCACATGGATCTCCTTATTGTATTCTCCACACATATCTTGCGTTTCTTTTAGGACAAACAGTTGATCTGTGACAGAGCGCGCTGGCCTAAATCCTGCTTGATATTCTCCCAATACTTTCTCTGTTTTCTGTGTATTTTTGTATTCTGTTTCTCAGGATCGTAGTTAGTATTTTATACGTTGTGTCCAGCAGTGCGATTCCTCTATAATTGTTGAATACTGATTTTTCGCCTTTCTTGTGAATCGGGGTTATTATTGCTTCTGTCCACTCTTTTGGCATTCTTTGTTGTTGCCAGATTTGGTCTATCAACTCGTGTACATTCGTTATTAACTCTTCTCCTCCATATTTAATTAACTCATTCTTTACTCCATTTCCACCTGGTGCCTTTCTATCTTTGAGGGATTTTATTATGTTCGTGATTTCTTCTTTTGTTGGGGGATCTATATCTTCCCTCTTGCCTTCTGTTCTGTTCTGTTCATTTCTGTTTTCCTCCTCACTTAGTATTTGTACTTCTGGTTTCTCTCCCTGTAGAAGCTCCTGAAAGTATCTCTTCCACCCCTCAATTATTTGATCTTCTTTACTTATTCTTTCTCCGTTCTCATTTTTAAAGGATATCGGTATTTGTTGCCTAGCTCTTCTAGTATATTTTATCTCTTGGTAAAAATTTCGTATTTCCCCGTTCCTGTAATATTCTTCTGTCTGCTCTATTCGCTTTTGCCAAAAACTTCTTTTAACTTCTCTATAAATTCTTTTTGCCCTTCTCCTTTGCTTTGTGTATTCTTCTATATCTTCCTGTGATCCAGTCTGCAGCATTTTCTTTCTTGCAGCTGTTTTCTTCTGTAACTCTCTTTCACAGTCATCATTAAACCATTTACTCGGTGTCGTCCTTTGGTTTCTCTTTCTTATAACTTGGTCTGCTGCTCTTTTCAAACATTCTTCTATTACCTTCCACTTTTTTTCAAAGTCTTCTCCTTTTTCCATTTCTTTTAACTCTATTTCTATTTTCTCCACGTATCTTTCTTGACACACTTTTTCTGTTAGCCTTTCTTCGTCATATCTAACTTCCCCTCTCTCATTGATTTGCCTTCTCCCTTGTTCGCCATACGTGCCCTCCATTTTAACCTTTACCAAATAGTGGTCTGAATTTACATCAGCTCCTCTTCGTGTTTTGACGTCTTTCACCAATTTCACATGTTTGTTCTGTATTATCACGTGATCTACTTGATTTATCGTTCTGCGGTTGGGCGCCATCCATGTACCCTTATAAACATCTTTCCTTTCAAAATATGTGCTCACTATTTTACATTCTTTCCCCGCTGCAAAACCTATTAGTTTCCTTCCATTTTCATTTGATTCTTCATGCTTGCTATGTTGGCCTATAGTAGGCCTGAAAAACTCTTCTTTTCCGATTTTTGCGTTGAAGTCACCTATTGGCAACACCCGAATGAAAGATATGGTTTATAAAGCTGTTGATTCACCTGATGAGCTTTGGCGAAGAATACAAGCGACTGCCAATGAAGTCAAAGGCAATCCAGGGGCATTGTTTAGAACTCGGGGGGTCTCTCAGGAAACGCATTGAAAAATGAAAAATGGGCTGGAATATCAAAATGAGACAAGAATACATTTATTATTTAAAAAAAGTTGGTCTTTCAGATTTTGGAGCCGATTTGACGTTAGATGTGCATGGTAAAAAGTTATGGGTCAATTTATCAAAGCAATAGGTTATAAGTAGCGCCCTCTATGGGCAACGTCAAGAATGTTATTGAAATCCTTTTTCCCGTAAGAAAAACCATAGGATTGCAAATTTTCAAGTAGACAACCTAAGAAATTTCGTAGTTATGGCAAAAAATGGAAATGAAATTGTAACTTTACCAATAGGAATTGGAGTACCGATTTAATTTATTAATTTATCAGTGATTTCTAAAGGCACCTGATGTAGAGTAGTTTCGAGTTTAGTACCTGCTTAACGTACACCTAGTGTGTAGTACTGTTGTCCTTAATTTCTGTGTACTAGAGATTCCCTAACCATCAATAAGTATCTGGAAGAATTCCCGGGCCTTGTACACTTCTTATACATAGATCGTACCAGTCACAGGGTCACCACGCCCAGCTTGGACTTCAGTTCCGACGAAACTAATTCGTTGACAAAGAAAAAGGTTAGACGCAAACATGTCCTTCATAAATCTTGCCGAGGAAAAGACTACCTCTCTTTTTTACCGTGTTCTTTTCCTTTAATCCAAAAGATATGGTCGATGGTGGACTACGCGCGCAGTCATCTTCAAGAAGGACACTTGTCCATCATGTGGAAAGACACCACTTTCAACTACGGTTACTTCCTGTGGTTCGAGGATAATTCCGGGGGTCCTGTGAAGCCCACAATTTTTCCTACGAATATCTCCAAAGCTTTGCCGCAGCCTGGTATTTTGTGCGGCGATTTTTATACGTAAGTCAAAGTTTTTGCGGTTGTCTAAATGCTGAAATTAAATTTCGGTAGGAAAATAAAGGAAGCTTGTTTCCCGAAAATTGCCGCAACGAAAATAAGATGTTACGAACTGTATTGCATTCATTTGGGGCTGGTTACTGCTTCTTGCGTTCTGGAGCACACCCGTAGACTTTCTGCTACGATTTGGGAGATCAGAGGTGTTCCAAATCATCCTCTAGATTTGCTTTAAATGGGGATAAAAAATTAAGTTTTAAAATTGTTTTTTGTAAGTACTTTTTTATTTTTCTCGTTGAATTATTTTTATATTGTACCAATTATTCGTCCATTCCTCTCATATTGCGTTTGTAGTGATTGGAAAAATGTGATGTTTTTTATCTATACAGTCTATCCATGCATTAGAGGGTTTTTATTATTGGTAGAGTTGCTATTCTTTTTTGTAATCTTCTGGAATCTGACTTGCAGCCTTTTAAGCGCTTTAAAATTATTTTCAGCTATACAGAATCCAAAAGTACAATCACATACACGGTGTTTCATTTAAAGCATCTAAGAAACTCGTATTGCATGAATAGACTGTATATTTGTTTGATATTTTTTAAGACTGTAATGATTAATAAACAGTATTATGTTGTTTCTTGCTGTTTTGTATGCAAGTAGCACCGAAAACACTCATATAATCTTTCAGAAGAGGAAGATAACAAAACATATTGTGAGTCTAATAGAGGAAAGGCGAAAATATAAAATTAGGTTAGATGAAAGAGGGAAACAAAGATATAAGGCGATCAAGTGGGAAATTATTCGGAATTGTAGGAAAGTGAAAGAGCAACGGATTGATATTAAATACAAAGAAGTGGAAGATAAGTTCGAAGTAGAAAAGACTGATGAAGCATATAAAATAATTAGGAGAAATTTTAGAGAAATTGGATCTAGTACCAAAAGCATTAGGAATGAGGAAGGAGTTATCCTAATCGGAAGTGGGGAGAAGGCGTCAGATAGGGGGAAAGAACATTTGGGAATCTTATATACGGGACGAGAAGTAGGAGATATATTAGAAAGGAAAGACAGTGTAAATGAGGACAACATAAATGAATCAATTTCTGAATCTTCATGTTTTTATATATACGGTCCAAGAGGCTCCGGCCTGTTCCTCTGTTTTTAGATTCATCTTCCAACATTAAGAAAAATTCTAAAGCAGATTATTTAAGGAGTGTAGATGTTTTTATTTGGGATGAAGCTCGTGGAGGAATTAGAGAAAAGCGATTCATAGATATGACCAAATCAGCTATTCTTTCTGCTAGAGATGCTGATGTTGAAGACATTAACAAAAAGGTGGTAAAATTGTTAGATATAAAAACAGAAAAAATATATACAAGCTTGGCGAGGGGTCTGAAAATCAGATGCCCAGACACTGATTCAAGTACTGACAACTCGACTAAATCAACAGAAATGTAAAACCGATTTTTGGGAAAAGAGAAATGGATTTTGGAAGTCGATTTTGTAATCGGTTTTTAAAGTCGATTTTGGGATCGATTTTTAAAGTCGCAAGAGTGGCAGTGTACCAGGATGTCCAGTAAAGAAAGGACCAAACTACAAATCTAGTCTCTTCGGATCAAAAGAAATGGATGTGATTTCCAAAGGGCAACTTCCTACGAGTTCTTGCAAATAAAGTATAGTATTCCACTCTCGAATTATGGCTCGTGCTTTAAGCTTTTATCCTGTATACACACAGTGGTTGAATAGGGAACTTTGGCGTAAATTCACTATGAATTCTTTATAAGATAACTCCTGAGGATACTGACGTTGTCAGCGAAACACATGTCGAGTTTAATTACTGTTTTTGGCGTGTGGGGCTAACTTAGGTAAGTATGAAGAATTTATGGTTTCATCCTCCTTACTAATAGCCATCTTAATTCACTCGTAGAATAAATAATATACTGCAAATTACGAGGAGTACATTATTTATATCGTAATAATGTAGGTACGCTCATTATGTCTATAACAAGAGGTTTTTTTTAATTATTTATAATTTATTTATTCAAATTTAAAGTAGTTTTAAAAATCGACTTTTAAAGTCGACTTTAAAAATCGGTTTTCGATTTTTCCAAAAATATCGATTAATCGAAAAATCGATATTTGCTGCCAGCACTAGTAGATATTGACACGAACCACGAAGACGAAGGTACCAATTCAAAAATGAAATATTTCCAATCAAAGAAGAGTATTACGCAATTTTTATTATGACAAATGGTACATAAGAAACCAAACGTGTACTATTAAATTTTTACCTGAATATTTGGACACATTCGTATAGCCAAAGAATGATGATATTCAGGAAGTGGAAAATAAATATACAGGGTGGCCCGAAATTAGAGTGCAATATTTTACCAGCGTGTTCTGTGGTCAAAAATAAGACAAAAAGATACTAAGCATACCTATACCGAAATATGCTTCCCAAGGGAGCTATAGCTTTCTAAAAGAGAAGGCCTGAAGACGTTTTCTTCTAAGTATCTTCGAAACAAGTCCAGTTAAAATTATGAAATTTAATGGAATGTGTAAGTACCAAATGTTGAATCTTTTGCTGTAAACATCATCATCATAAGGTTCTCAGTCCGAAGACTGGTTGGACGCGTACCTCCATTCTTTTCTATCCTGAGCTAACCTACGCATTTCCCTAAAAGTAGAACATCCTACATCCCTAACTATTTGAGAGCAGTAGTCTAATCTAGGCCTACCCCTACCTCTTTTTATTCCTATCTCTGACTCTAGTATGTCGCGAACTATTCCTTCGTGTCTTAGAAGGTGTCCTACCATCCTATCTCTCCTACTCTTTATTGTTTTCCATACCTTTCGCTTTTCCCCAACTCTTTCTAATACTTCCCTATTGCTAACCTTATCTATCCACGGTATCTTCATCATGCGTCTGTAGCACCACATTTCAAACGCTTCTACTCTTTTTCTATCCGCTTCTCCTATTGTCCAAGTTTCGCACCCGTATAATGCCGTACTCCATACATACGACGTTAAGAGTCTCTTCCTAGTCTCTATATTAACCGTTCTCGAGCATAACAGTTGTTTCTTTTTGTTAAACGCAACTCGGCCCTGCGCCATTCTTTGTTTTATATCTTTAGTGCTCCTACCGTCTTGAGTTATTTTACTTCCTAAGTAGCAGAAATCCGCGACCTCCTCTATCTTCTCATTTCCAATTTGTATTTCCATTTTAGTTCTATTTTCGCATCCCCTACATACCAAAATTTTAGTTTTCTTTTTATTGATTTTCATGCCGAAGCCCTGTGTCAAAACTGCTTCCATTTCATTCAAAGCCGCTCCTAATTCTTCTTTGCTAGATGCTAACAGTGCTATATCATCCGCAAATCTGAGCATGTTAATAGTTTGGCCCTGTACATTGATCCCTGAGGCTGTTCTTTCCTTAACAATATTAATCGCATCTTCGATATATAAGTTGAAAACTAGAGGTGACAATGCACATCCCTGTCTCACTCCCTTCCGGATATCTACTTCCCTTTGTTCCTGCTCACATTCTATAACTGCCTTTTGCTCTTTGTAGAGATTATGTATAATTCTTCTGTCCCTGTATTTCATCCCTACCTTTCTCAGCACTTCGAACATCTTCCCCCATTTTACGTTGTCGAAGGCTTTTTCTAAATCTACAAATCCTATATAGACGCTCTTTCTCTTTTCTATCGTTTTTTCTATAATTACTCGTAAAGCTAGAATGGCCTCGCGCGTTCCTCTATTTTGTCTAAATCCGAACTGATCTTCTCCTAATATTTCTTCCGCCTTTTTCTCCATCCTTCTTTGCACAATTCTAGTTAAAATTTTTGACGCATGGGAAGTTAAACTGATAGTTCTAAAATTTTCGCATCTATCCGCGCCTTTTCTTTTTGGCAAAGCTACTATGATGTTCCGTTTGTAATCTTCTGGAATCTCGCCTGTCAGGTATATGCGACTAACTAGTTTAAATAAACGATCTATTACCTCTTGACCTGCGCACTTTAAGATTTCTGCCTGCAAGCCATCTATACCTGGTGCTTTATTATTCCTTAAACTTTTTAGTGCTATCTCAAACTCTTCTCTCATTATAGGACTCCCTAGGTTATCCCCCTCTACACTGCTTTCGCTTTCTAATATATCTTGCACTTCCTGTCCCGCATATAAGTTTCCTAAATATTCTTTCCACCTATCTGCTTTCTCCCCACTTCCGATTAGGATATCTCCTGCCTCATTTCTAATGTTTTTGGTACTAGATCCAATTTCTCTAAAATTTCTCCTAATTATTTTATATGCTTCATCAGTCTTTCCTACTTCGAATTTATCTTCCACTTCTTTGCATTTATCATCGATCCATTGCTCTTTCGCTTTCCTACATTCCCGAATAATTTCCCACTTGATCGCCTTATATCTTTGTTTCCCTGTTTCATCTAACCTATTTTTATATTTTCGCCTTTCCTCTATTAGACTCACAATATGTTTTGTTATCCAGGGTTTCCTACTTTCATTCTGTTTATGACCCAAAATATCCCTAGCCGAGGAAACTAAACTATTTTTAATGCAATTCCATTCTGCCTCTATGTCCCTAACAATATTTCCACCCGTGCCCTTTAGTGCTTCGTTTGTCTTTTTCTTGAACTTATTGCGCATATCATCATCTTTTAGTTTCTCTGGGTCAAGATACCTTCTTCCGCTTCTTTTTTTCAAAATCTTAAATTTAAGATTGGCTTTCATAACGACTATGTTGTGATCACTATCTATATCTGCTCCTGGATAACTTCTACAATCCCTAACTTGATTTCTAAATCTTTGCCTAACGAGAATGTAATCTATATTATTATATTATATTATTATATTGTCCTCGAAAAAAAATGTTGAAAAACATCGACGATATATCTAAAATACCTATTACAAAGCAAACAGCAATAGTACATACCAGTTTTCCACCATTGGGTTGCAAATTTCCCAACCCGGTCGGGAAGTAGAAGTCAGGAATAACCTACGAGTACTTGCAGACTTTTTAAAAGTTGGCAATTGACTTATTACTAACCGATTGTGAATAAAAAATTGAACACGCATCAAAAATATGTTCAATACTTTATATGAAAATAATAAAAAAAATGCGGAGCGATTTTCATGTAATACTAAGTGAAGCAAATAATTTAGCTGGGGAATGGGGAACGAGCGCAGAATTTGTAAAAAACGGATATCCAGGCCAAAAAGATTTTTTGGTGAAACTAATAATCATTTTTAAATACAGTCGAATGAAAACTGGTTCAAAATAAATGTGTTTTGTCCACGACTATCTTACAACATACTTTATACTTGTGTTTCTTCAATCATAATTAGATACATTAATCACTGCAGTGAATAATGAATATTATTCACTAAACCATTAGGAACATCGCTTTGACCCTTTTTTACATTTATTTAGTAGGCCGCGATCGCGATGTGTCAGTTCAAATTGAAACGTCAAATCAGCATGGTTTGCTTTTAATTTGAAATGCATATGATAAAAAAGAAGATATAATGAGTAGTGAGAGTGAAAACGAGATTTCTTTAACAGCACCAACAATAAAAGAAGCTGCAGAACTTGCCTCATTAGATTCATTGCCCAAAAAACCAAGAAAATTATACCTGAGAGCATATGTATGAATCTTTCTTACACTGGAGAAGGGAAATGAAGGTAAATTCTTTCTGGGAATCTGTTTTGATAGTCGTGGACAAAGTATAGTATACAACTCGTTATAATGATGCTATTATTACCTCGGATGATTACAAAACTCGCTCGCTTCGCTCGCTCGTGTTGTAAACTTCATCCTAGGTAATAATAGCATTCATTATAAACTCGTGTATAATATACTATTTTAAAACACTTGACATTATTATAGTTCAATTAAAAAATCGAAGTTCTGGACTACGACTAAATGAACTTTTCGCGTTTTATCTCCAAATGTTTTATGTAGTTAATGCTTCTGTTTCTGATGAAGGATTATATCAAATGTATTAGGAGCTATACATAAAATATTCGGAAGATATTTCGGACACGATGTCGTCTCAACTGCTATCATTTAGACAATGTTTTAAAAATGATTTGCCTAAAATTAATTCCATAATGGAATTAACTGAATTTATATCAATAAGAAATTTCTCTTCGTGCAGCAGTTTCAGTGAAGTTTTAACTGCCTGTTATATTTTTCTCACCATCCCTGTTTTAGTGGCTTCAGCAGAAAGATCCTTTTCAAAATAAAAAATAGTTAAAAACTTTTTAAGGAACACTATGGGCGAACAAAGACTGTCTGCCTTATCAATTATTTCAATAGAAAATTAATAATAGATAAACATATAATAAAGCCAGGAAAAAAATATTTTGAGTAAAGCAGCTTAGATACCTACACTTTCAAGTTGCTAGTCTTGTTTCAGTTTTCGGTTTCTTTTTTGTATTATATTATTATTATATTGTTTGTTTTTTTTTTGTTAAAAGTGGCCAACATAATTGCCATGGGCGACGTGCTGTTTTGTATTTTAACTAGTGGAACTAAATAACAATTTTTTTACATTTCTTAGAAGTCATTTTTAAAGTGTCTTGCTTGTGTTTTTTTTTAAAAAGTGACGCTATTTTTATGACAGACAGAGGGGCCCGGCTTCCCTCTGGAACACAGGCCCGTGGCTACATTGTTACGCCACTGGGCACGAAGGCTTAGTTCGCGACGTACTAGAGTCAGAGATAGGAATAAGAAGGGGTAGGGGTAGGCCCAGATTAGACTACTGCTCTCAAATAGTTGGGGATGTAGGATGTTCTACTTTTGAGTAAATGTGTAGGTTAGTTCAGGATAGAAAAGAATGGAGGTACGCGTCCAACCAGTCTTCTGAGAAAAAACCGAGGGGCAAACCGCAGGCTAAATTTTGTTCACCAAACTTCCATATTTATGGGACTTCCACTAACTTCCACTAACTTCCACTGACTTCCACTGACTTCCACTAACTTCCACTAACTTCCACTAACTTCCCCTAACTTCCACTGACTTCCACGCACTTCCACTGACTTCCATGCACTTCCCCTTCTTTAGTATTCAACCTTTCATCAAAAAAAGGTTAATAAAAATCATTTAATCTAACGAAATACGAATTAGACAACAATGTAGAAAAAATGTAGAAAAAATCGTTTGGCGATTAAAAATTTCACTGAAGTGAATATGGAAATAACGTCTCTGTATAATGTAAATATTTATTAAATGGCTGAATTCGAATTAAATGGGTAAATTCCGAGGCAAATTCATACTTTTTAAAAATATCTTTAAGGCAATTTATCAAAATCGATCATAACAAATCGATAAAAGGTAGATATCGGGAATGCTTATAGGTACTTTTTGAAGTAGAATACCATTCTGTTTCAGGTGGTGAAATAATAATAGAAGATGTTCTATATATTAAGAAAGTTGACTATTACAAATTTAAAGTTTGTTTGGCATAACATCAGATTAACAACACCCTGTAGGGTAAATTAGAAGCATCCTGGGAAAGGTACAAGTGGTGATTCACGATTCAATTTGAAATACGTAGCAAAAATATATTTGCAAAGCCGGAGAAGTTCGAAAAACAATTAATATTTCGAGAATGGATGACTATTTGAATATAAAAACAAGCAAAATGGAAATCTGCTGTCAAAAATATGGCTTCCATTTAAAAAAAATTAGTTAGTAAACATTTCCGGTATAACCGGAAGTCGACCGGAAGGGCCACGACTTAAAATATTTTAAATAAAAAGTTCCTAGGCATTTACGCCCGAATATAATTTTTTAGATTTGTAACTGTATTGTATGAGAAAACATCTATAGCTAACAGTTTCCGTGAATCACCCTGTATACTATTAATATATTGCTGAATAATCCGTTAGAGCTTGACATTCGGAATAAAAATGATAGGGCACCTATGTTACGTCACTGGTTCAATTTGGAAGAAATGATTTTTTCCTATAACTCTTTAGCTTTTGAATAAAATAGCATTTTGCCTAACCGCTCACAATCGCAAAAAAATTAACAAGCGATTGTTCTAAAACTGCTTGCCACTCCATTTAGCACTTCAAAAGCAAAAATGTTTGGAACAAATGAGGTTTACAATTTTACAAATTTTAATTCAATGATTTTCTTAGATACCTATCAAAAAGTAACATTTTTTTTAGAGAAACTTTGATCTCAACACCGTGTATCTTAGTTGAGAGTAATTTTAAGACATGCATTATGTTCTATGTTCATACAACTTTTCTTCTTATTTTGACCTAGGTATACCTCTCAAAATTTGTACACTCGTTATGGATCATGCCTTATAAAGAGAAAAATACTCGGAAAATATATCTACGCATTATACAGGTTGGGCCAATAGTGTGTAGTCGGTCCATATCTCTGGTTCTATTCAAGGTATCAAAATAAAACTTTACACGTATGTTGAGAACTCCACGAAGCATCTGATAAAATTATTTTGGTGTATACAGGGTGTTCACACTCTGAGTACCAAGCAAAAGTTATGTTTTTTAAATCGAATACCCTCAGGTTGTTTAGGTACATATTTGAATTCTTTATAAAATTTTACGACAGCGTATATGAAAGATGATATACCTTACCTACTACACTAATGCCCGGTTTTTCAAAGAAACCTACACCGGATTAAGTCTGACACCGGCTTCGTTGCTATGATATCGGCTTTCTGATTGGTTGTATCGTAGCGACGAAGCCGGTGTCAGACTTAATCCGGTGTTGGTTTCTTTAAAAACCGGGCCTATGGGGTTTATAGAGTGAGCGATTTTAAGATATTACCATTTCAGTGCCGAAGCTATTTAAGATTTCTCTTGAGATTTCTTTATTGGATTAGGTTCACAGAATGCTCTATTCGTAAAATCCATGAGTACTTTTGTCACAATACTTAATATCATACAGGGTGGACGGCTTACGCAATATGCATTTTTTCTCAGAAATTTCAAATGGAACACCCGATATGTTATTTTCATATTCGATAGCCAGTTTACTAAGCTTTTGATTGATGTAGATATTGTTAAGTCTGCGACTGACGGTTTCGGTCTCGGCTTCGGTAGAATTGACAATTCAACCTTAAAATGTATCAATTTGACTGATAGGTCCGTTCTCCTAAATTTTACCATCCAAAACACAAAATATGATTTCCATTTTGTTTCTGGAAGTTGAGTTCACATTGAGACAAAAAATCATTGCCAGTTTGTTTCTTCGTGGTCATATTCTCAAATACTTGGTAACTTATTAAACCTAGGTATAAATTATTGATACAAGGAGCGCCATGGAAGAAAAAAACAGTCTTTTCAAGAAGTACCTAATCTTGCAATGAGATTTCTTGTGCCAGTGTAAACTCTGTTCGCTAAATTTGATGTAAAAACAAAGTGAAAGCATTCTTCTGAGTTTTGGGTGGCAAAATCAGGGAAATTCCCCAAAAATTGTACAAAGTTACGGCGAAAATCTGATTTCTTAAGGTTCAATCTTTATTTCTGCCTAAATTATCAGTCGCAGACCTGCCAATATATGCATCAATCAAAAGCTTCATAAACTGGCTATCAAATCTGCAAATAATATTAGGGGTGTTCTACATAGCATTTTAGAGAAAAGGTCAATTTTGCGCAAGTTGACCATTCGGTACAATATGTATTTTGAATAAGTATTTTGATAAAAGTGTTAATGGATTTTATTTACAATTAGCGTATCCTGTGAACCTATTCCAAAAAAAAAATCTTAGGTAGCATTGATCGGCAGACGTCAGTTAGCTCCACAAAGTTGGGTTCACACTGGTACTATAATGGCTGTATCTTAACATCGCTTGCTTTAAACCCCATCGTGCAGCATATCAACTTTCATGGAATTTTATGGGGAATCCAAATAAGTAAACAAATGTGGGGCACTTCATTTAAAAAACGTAACTTCGGTTTGGTACTTAGCACGTGAACATCCTGTGTACATCAAAATAAGTTTAACAAAAGCTTCGTGTGGAGTTCTCCACATACACGTAAAATTTCATGTTGATGTTGAATATTATCAGAGATATAGACCGGATACGCACTATTGGCCCACCTGTATAGAAAATATAAACTAATGTAAATTTACCGTTACTATGCAAGCAAAGGTCCAAAAACTAGTCTAGACTACTACGACGATACGCGGACCATCTAGAACTACAGCGCATGCGTAATGCCCAGAAACTTCCATTGACTTCCACTAACTTCCACTGACTTCCACTAACTTCCGCTAACTTCCACTAACTTCCACTGACTTCCACTAACTTCCACCAACTTCCACGAACTTCCATTAACTTCCACACACCTGTACACCAAACTTCCACAGCGGTTTGCCCCTCGGAGAAAACTTTATGATGACCACAGGGGAGTTAGCAACAGACAGAAATGAGTGGAGGAAGATATTGCCGCATCTCTTCATCCCCAACTCCTTCATTTTTTGTATTGGTCGATGTACACTGGCGAGCACAAAATTAGGGTCACTTCAAAAATTCAACTTTTCTGATTATTTATTGTATCTTATTATTGTAAATGGATTTCGTTGTATACATATCTCTAAACAGGAATGTTTTAAAAAGAAAACGTTTCATTTTGTAATGTTTTTATTGAAAATTCGTAAAGAAGCAAATTTTAACAAAATTGTCTTAAAAATGTGTAGTGAGAAAAATGTTGGAATAAAACAAGGAACTGTTAAAATTTTGACCCCTAATAACGAGTGTTTCCTCCCCGTGCATTTGACAGCCTGGAGGCGACGTGGCATGCTCTCAATTAAATTACGGATCACATTTTGGGGGATGTTATTCCACTCCTGTAGTAGGAGCTCCCTAAGATCCTGTGCGTTGGTGGGAGACGGCGTATGACTTCGTACACGTTGTCCTAGCTCATCCCACACATGCTCTATAGGGTACAAGTCGGGACTCCGTGCTGGCCAGTCAAATCGCGTAATTTGAACCTCATCCAAATAACCGCTAACAATTCTTGCCACGTGGGGTCGAGCGTTATCATGCATAAAAGTTGCATTTTCTCCCAGAACCGTCATAAAAGGCATGACATGATTTTCTACAACTTCCGTTACGTACCTATGGGCAGTTAGGGATCCATTGCCGATAAGCACTAATTCGGTACGTGCGTCTGAAGAAATTCCTCCCCACACCATAACTGAGCCTCCACCAAATGTAAGTCGCTCATCAATACAAGCCTGGGCATATCTTTCTCCGGGTCTTCGCCATACCCGCCGACGTCCATCCGACCCATTTAAACAGAAATGTGACTCGTCTGAGAATAATACCCTCCCCCAATCGTCATTTGTCCATCCCAAGTGATCTCGAGCAAAGTTCAGTCTTGCAATTCTATGGCGACGGAGAAGTGGAGGACCCGTAGCCATTCTCCGAGAAGATAATCCAGCAGAACGAAGTCGCCTCCTAGCTGCCCATTCGCTAATGTTAACATTTCTGACTTCTTGGAGGAGATTTCGAAGCGAAACTGCCGTAGCAGTCCGATTCCGTAAAACCATGGACACAAGAAAACGGTCATCCCTTGGGGTGGTGGTTCTTTTCCGCCCTGATCCTGGTCTTCTCGTCAGCCTACCAGTTTCCTGAAATCGTTGGGATACCCGCTGAACTGTAAAAAGACTTACACCAACCGTTCTTGCCGTTACACGTTGCCCCCGACCATCTTGCAACAGCGCTATAATTCTGGCCGCCGTGACAGGATTTAAAGCCATTATAAGGAAATAAACGAAGACTACACTTTTCGACCGTCAAGTTATACACAGGAAAGTTAGTGAATAAATGAAGGAAATTGAAAAATAGACCCCGAGAAATAAGCTTCCAAGCAGCGCACCTGCAAGCATTTACTAGAAATCGGAAATATTGAATCTTTGTTGTGCAAAAGAAACCACAAAAAACTTATAACAGTTCTCAGAAATGCAAGTGTTATTGCCTTCAAGAATTAATTAAATTTAATATTTTGAATTCTTGGAAAAATTGGCAATTTTCAAAGTGACCCTAATTTTATGCTCGCCAGTGTATAAGTAAAACAACACAGAGCTAAAGAAAGTAGTGATACATTTTTTTTACTTCATCAAGAATAACAAAATAATCCTAAGAACTAAAAAAATAACGTGCTTTACAAGAAAATCTATAATGTCAGTGTAAAGTACCAACAATACTTCACCTGAAAAAGAACAACGCAATATTTCATAAAAGGCACATTTCGTTAGATACAAACCCAAAATGTTAATGATAAAAAAATTCAAAACAAACAAAGAAATGCTTTGGCACTTACTAACTCAAAAGTACAGAACAAACGAAATATTTGTACCCATAAAATCTCGAAAACAAAAAGAAAATTCAAGTAGAAAACATAAACATTATCATTTTGAAACTGTCAGTTGGCCTGTGATTTCGCTTTCTTAATCGGTGTGTCGATTCTTTTTCTGGGCAACTCCGGTGAACTCTTCGGGGTAATAGAAACCAAACTGCCTTCTGAAGAGGCCTCTTTTTCTACATAAATATCGTTTTTATCCATCGAGTTTGTTGCTTCCTCCACATCTTCTTTATCTTCCGTTATCGACGCTTTGGACTTTCTAAGTTCCTTAATTTCTTGTTCTAATCGGAACATGTAACTTTCTTTCTCTGCCAATTCACTCGCCACCTTTAAAATCGATAGGGAAACTTACCTACCATAGACGAAATTAATTTGTCTGTGCTCCTACCTTGTTTATCTCAGCCTGCACTTTCTCATGAATCTTCACGATAACATCGGACCCCCTAGACTTCGCCACATCAACGGCCGCTTTATTGAAAATCTTACTTAAAGCACCCGTAACTTGTTCCTCACTTCTGTACCCCTGGTCGGGATTACTCAAGTTCATAATATGCACCGGCAAGGGCTCGTAACACGAGTCCGTATACCGCAAAAAATTCTGACTAAAACTATGCGTCGAACAGCTATCATTTACTTCAGACGTTAATAAACAACACACAAACAGTTTCTGGTCAGCATCGAAAACTTTTATAAGTTCTTTATGCACTAACTTCTCGCGTAATGTTAAACTTAAGTTCGGTAAACTCCTGTATCGGTACCATCCTATCACTTTTGATCGCAAATTGCCTAGTATCGAGTTGATTTTGCGTTGATCCACTCTCCCTATGGAATCATAAAAATCCGAAGTTCTTACGCATGCCAAAGTACCATTCACCTTTATTAAAGTTTCTACGTGAAACTGTTCGTGATCGTTGTCCGTAATAGTCTTAGTCTCCCTCCTCTGGATCGTGCCAAGCAAAAAACCTTCCTACAACACGCAAAATTAGGGTAAAAAAATCAACACCAGCTAGTTTGTTAATTTTTCACCTGATCTGCATTGGAGCGGACGTTCTCGTATAGGAGGAACGAAAATGCTGGTCCTGACAACACTACTTTCACCTTTTCCGTCATTATCAACTAATCTTTAGGGAGCATTTAAAGAAAAAATATACGTAAACCACAAAAATACGAGGACCAAACGTCATTAACAGTGGTATTTCTGTCAAACTGCGAAATGAAATCAGGGATCAGGGATGCCAACTTAAAGCAAGAACCATAGAACAAGGAACATTACTTGTACAAGGAATCACAAATTTATTTTTAAATTTCTATATTTGACAGCACGTGCATATTTAATATCAACATGAGCGACCCCAAACAAGTTCTTCCTTTAATTTAATGTGCTTTATTGCGTAATAAATGCACAATGCCGACGTAAAAAACGCACGCAATAATTTTCCTGTCGTTAGCGAGGTGATAATTAAATAAATGGAAAAAAATCCCAATACGCGGACAAAAATAATGCCAAAATGTTAACAGAAATAGAGTAATTACACAATCGTTTACTTTTAAATGTCAGTCAGTTACTCGTGCGATGCTCCTCTTTATGTTAAGATAATTATATCGTGATGGTTGAACTTTTTTTTTAAATATTCAAAAAGAAGATGAACCACTGCGACCTTTTGTGGAGATAAATTAGTGATAGTGCCTACGAATTTTCTAAGTTTCTTATTAGTTGCGTTTTGGTTTGTATTTGAAGATACGGGTTTCAGTTTTCGAGCATCGCAATAATGATTGAAGTACCGCACATACTTGATTCTGAAGTACCAGAAGGCGTAAGTACTACTTTCTATGTTTTATGAAGGATTTGGGTAAAATCATTTTGCGTTCCAAAAACAATTCTTATATTACACACGGTATACATACATTATGTCATCTTTATCTTGTACTTTCATGTAAAATAAAAGGAAAACTGTCGGATTTGCTCTAACAACAAAATGAAACGTACAGAAATATTGTTCTTAGCGAAAATAGAATTAAAACTCATTTAATTTAGGGAATAATACAAGGACAGCGTTATCATTATATATTTTTAGGAAATTTATTGTTTTCCATAAAAAATTGACTTTTATGGCACTGTTAATATAATATTTATCTACTAGGACCATGAACAAATACCACAATAAAATTATAGCTATGAATACCTAACAATATGATATACGAGTAATTTGTAGTAAGGTTACATAATTGACAATTTTTATTACTATCATTATAAGCAAAATTAATTAATGGATCTCAGGTAATCCCATAAAAATAAAAAATGGGACAATCGGAGACAAAAAAGTCTTTTGTTTTAACTTATCTCGATCTACATCTCGGTAAACAAAATTGACACTTTAGTATCGGTTTTCTTATAATCTGATATTTATTGATTACCTGCAAAGATAAATATTTCGCAACAATCGAAACGAAAAGCCACATTTCCAAGAAAGGATCTGATAAATTTGTCAAATTATTGAAAAATACACTAATTCAAGTTCAACAATAAATAAAAAGAATTCAATTAACATTCATCATCATAGAGTTTTCAGTCCGAAGACTGGTTGGACGCGCGTACCTCTATCGTTACGCATTGCCCCAAAAGTTGAACTATTTGAGAGCAGTAGTCTAATCTGGGCCTACCCCCTACCTCTTTTTATTCCTATTTCTAACTCTAGTATGTCGCGAACTACGCCTTCGTGCCTCAGAAGGTGTCCTACCATCCTATCTCTCCTCTATTAGAGGCAGCTTGTATAAGATCTTTAAGTAACAGTAACAAATCAGTTTTATGAAACTCACTTTAAGGCTTTAATAAAAACTATAATCGTACATCATCATAAGGTTCTCAGTCCGAAGACTGGTTGGATGCGTACCTCCATTCTTTTCTATCCTGAGCTAACCTACGCATTTCCCTAAAAGTAGAACATCCTACATCCCTAACTATTTGAGAGCAGTAGTCTAATCTAGGCCTACCCATACCTCTTTTTATTCCTATCTCTGACTCTAGTATGTCGCGAACTATTCCTTCGTGTCTTAGAAGGTGTCCTACCATCCTATCTCTCCTACTCTTTATTGTTTTCCATACCTTTCGCCTTTCCCCAACTCTTTCTAATACTTCCCTATTGCTAACCTTATCTATCCACGGTATCTTCATCATGCGTCTGTAACACCACAGTTCAAACGCTTCTACTCTTTTTCTATCCGCTTCTCCTATTGTCCAAGTTTCGCACCCGTATAATGCCGTACTCCATACATACGACTTTAAGAGTCTCTTCCTAGTCTCTATATTAACCGTTCTCGAACATAACAGTTGTTTCTTTTTGTTAAACGCAACTCGTCCCTGCGCCATTCTTTGTTTTATATCTTTAGTGCTCCTACCGTCTTGGGTTATTTTACTTCCTAAGTAGCAGAAATCCGCGACCTCCTCTATCTTCTCATTTCCTATTTGTATTTCAATTTTAGTTCTATTTTCACTCCATCTACATACCAAAATTTTAGTTTTCTTTTTATTGATTTTTATGCCGTAGCCCTGTGTCAAAACTGCTTCCATTTCATTCAAAGCCGCTCCTAATTCTTCTTTGCTAGATGCTAACACTGCTATATCATCCGCAAATCTGAGCATGTTAATAGTTTGGCCCTGTACATTGATCCCTGAGGCTGTTCTTTCCTTAACAATATTAATCGCATCTTCGATATATAAGTTGAAAACTAGAGGTGACAATGCACATACCTGTCTCACTCCCTTCCGGATATCTACTTCCCTTCGTTCCTGCTCACATTCTATAACTGCCTTTTGCTCTTTGTAGAGATTATGTATTATTCTTCTGTCCCTGTATTTCATCCCTACCTTTCTCAGCACTTCGAACATCTTCCCCCATTTTACGTTGTCGAAGGCTTTTTCTAAATCTACAAATCCTATATATACGCTCTTTCTCTTTTCTATCGTTTTTTCTATAATTACTCGTAAAGCTAGAATGGCCTCGCGCGTTCCTCTATTTCGTCTAAATCCGAACTGATCTTCTCCTAATATTTCTTCCGCCTTTTTCTCCATCCTTCTTTGCACAATTCTAGTTAAAATTTTTGACGCATGGGAAGTTAAACTGATAGTTCTAAAATTTTCGCATCTATCCGCGCCTTTCCTTTTTGGCAAAGCTACCATGATGTTCAGTTTGTAATCCTCTGGAATCTCGCCTGTCAGGTATATGCGACTAACTAATTTAAATAAACGATCTATTACCTCTTGACCTGCGCACTTTAAGATTTCTGCCTGCAAGCCATCTATACCTGGTGCTTTATTATTCCTTAAACTTTTTAGTGCTAGCTCAAACTCTTCTCTCATTATAGGACTCCCTAGGTTATCCCCTTCTACACTGCTTTCACTTTCTAATATATCTTGCACTTCCTGTCCCGCATATAAGTTTCCTAAATATTCTTTCCACCTATCTGCCTTCTCCCCGCTTTCGATTAGGATATCTCCTGCCTCATTCCTAATGCTTTTGGTACTAGATCCAATTTCTCTAAAATTTCTCCTAATTATTTTATATGCTTCATCAGTCTTTCCTACTTCGAATTTATCTTCCACTTCTTTGCATTTATTATCGATCCATTGCTCTTTCGCTTTCCTACATTCCCGAATAATTTCCCACTTGATCGCCTTATATCTTTGTTTCCCTGTTTCATCTAACCTATTTTTATATTTTCGCCTTTCCTCTATTAGACTCACAATATGTTTTGTTATCCAGGGTTTCCTACTTTCATTCTGTTTATGACCCAAAATATCCCTAGCTGAGGAAACTAAACTATTTTTAATGCAATTCCATTCTTCCTCTATGTCCCTAACAATATTTTCGCCCGCGCCCTTTAGTACTTCGTTTGTCTTTTTCTCGAACTTATCGCGCGTATCATCATCTTTTAGTTTCTCTGGGTCAAGATACCTTCTTCCGCTTCGTTTTTTCAAATTCTTAAATTTAAGATTGGCCTTCATAACGACTATATTGTGATCACTATCAATATCTGCTCCTGGATAACTTCTACAATCCCTAACTTGATTTCTAAATCTTTGCCTAACAAGAATGTAATCTATTTGATATCTCCCTAGGTCTCCTGGTATCGCTTTAAGATTTCTGCCTGCAAAACATCTATACCTAGTGCTTTACTGTTTTTTTAAACTTTTTGGTGCTAGCTCAAACTCTTCTCTCATTATAGGGCAGCCTAGTTGTCCCCGTCTACACTGCTTTTCCTTTCTAATATATCTCGTATACCTGTCGCGGCGAAAGAAGACTGTTAAGTTACTGAAGAAATGTTTAAAACATGCTTTTGAGGCGGAAAAACAACATTTACGGAAAAGTAATCTTTACGATTCTTCCTTATTCTAATAATTGCAGATCTTTCGATTTTTAAAAATGAATAATTCTTTGACTGAGGAACTGTTCTCGGTACTTCGTTTTCTGAGGAGCCCTCATAGCAAAATTTCATGACGTAAAATTCGTAAACTTCGGATTGAATTACTCGATAAAAGAAGTATTGCAATTTGTAATTATGTTATGAGGCAATTATTTTCACATTAACTCCAATGTTTGCTTACAATAGGTGAGAATAATATAAAGATTAAATGAAGCAAACCGATAAGATTACTTATTATTGCTAATATTTTTAATACCAGCTACTTAATGGATTTTTAGCAGTCCAAGAAGAGCTCTATGAAGTGAAAGAATATAAGTTCAGTTTAGTGATTTTTTAAAAATGTTTTGTTGCATGAGAAATACCAAAGTTAAAAAATACATAATAGACCATGAGAAAAGCATCAATACGTTGGAGAGAGCGCAAGAAATTAAGAGACCTGTAAGTTACAAAAAAGTTTTTTTGTTGCTTGCAAAGTCAAATTTGCAATCGCAAATGAAACTTACAAATTTCGTATGTGTCCGACTCAAAAATAGCTTACAAGCGGTTCATCATTCCAAATTGCTTTGAACTGCCGTCACTTTCTCATTTCACCTTGAACCCACTCGCCTCGTGCTTCGTTACGCCACTGTTCTTGACGCACCTCCAATTCGCATACGTAAGAGCACCTGAAATCAGTCGCGAGGCGTCTAGATTTTTCAGACTACGCACTTTTTACGTCAAAGTGCTACAACCGCATTTATTTTATTTTTATCAAATCAAACATGGTTTACCTTTTTTTTGAACGTGTATTTGTCCTATGGTTTCAATTAAAAATGAGTCGAGTGGGGGGGCCACTTAAACTATGCATTGCCTGAAAATTGATCAGTTGTCAACTCGAAAGGTGCTCGAGCGTGTTTTCGATTGATTAACAGTTACTGAAAATGAGGCAGAAAAATATTCTAGATCCTTCCAGTGGCTACAGTGATAGTGATGGGGAAAACTACGATCGTCCTCCAACAGTGGAGAGAGAAGTTACAAATGAGGTATGAGAAATTAAATTCCTGATTTGTGTCACAAATTTTTATTGCGGCTATTAGATTTTTATGACCTGTTTTTCGCGGCACATCATGAATCCATAATCTTTAAGGAATGTAATCTTGTAGGTATAATACCCGGAATATTTTTCTCCAATTAATTTTTATGATGCCGCTGCATGCTCTATAGAAAAAATGCTTACGAAAGAAAAATTCAAGGAACAAGTGTTACAGTCTTGGTTATAAATGGACGGTTAGAGAGAAGGCGTGAAAGGTCGCCGATTGCTCAGTAGGAGAGCAAAGGGCTTCGGAACGCGGGGACCCGGGTTCGACTCCCGGTCGGCGGCGGCAAGTTTTGCGCCGCGTAACATATCAGAAGTGGGATAGGCAACCCGCGTGCTAGAGTAGAGTACGGCGGGTGGTGTGCACAAGAGGTGCGTTGTGTGTAGCAGGTTCGCGTCGCGGGCGCTGAAAGTGGCCAGTGGCTGGGGTAGCCGAGGACGGCTAGCTTGTCAGGACGGGCCGAACTGTTACAGTCTTGGTTATAAATGGACGGTTAGAGAGAAGGCGTGAAAGGTCGCCGATTGCTCAGTAGGAGAGCAAAGGGCTTCGGAACGCGGGGACCCGGGTTCGACTCCCGGTCGGCGGCGGCAAGTTTTGCGCCGCGTAACACAAGTAAGCTTATAATAATTTATAAATTATTGGATACTCAACCCCGTCATTTTCTAACCTGAGCTAATCTTTGTATTTCCCCAAAAGTAGAACATCCTACATCCCTAACTATTAGTAAACTGAGCCTAAGTTTATTCGGTAGAAGTTGATTCGAAAATAGACAAAGAACGCTCAATAGTTTATTTTTCTAAAGTAGGTACTAGTGAAAACCAGTAATAGTATTTAACAACTAATTATATTTTTAAAACATATTAAGCTAAAGAATGTCCACTTTCTATTTTACAATGTAAATGCGGCGAACTCTTGGAACAATGGCTTTTCAAAAAATAATGGAAGACTGGTTTTTAATGAGCGATGTTTGAAAAATATAACCGTACGTAAAGTTCTGTCATTGTTCCGATAAGAATTTTAATTTATTATCCAAATATCTAAATTCCATCTTGTTTCGTAACGAATTGATCCCAAAGAAATACCCAAAAAATCCAGTACGCGCGTCAATTTGTCAGGCTATCATTTTGCAAATAAAACTTTCATACGAGTACATAGGTAATAGACAAGAGACAACAATTTATGACGAGGATAAAAAAGTATATTAAACACTTTGTGCTTGGATTGGAGTCATAAATCTATAGACATAAGGCGCAAAAATATATATATATTTTTATTCACCGCTAAATTCTGTACATGCATGCAATCAGTAGCTAACAGATATTTAGTTACATAAGAAATTGCGATTAATTTGTCACATTCACGGTCGTACAACAAATATACAAATTAATAGGTATAAGGACACAGAAAAAAAACTGTTGCTATAAATACCAAACCTCCTACTACTGAATCGATATAAACCTGTAGGGTTTCTTAGAACTTTTGGGACATAAGAGCAGTAAAATTGGTTTCTTAGAACTGGAGGTTGAGTATTTATGGCTATGGTCTTAAATTCTATCTATTGAGATTATTGATGTTGAATTTATGGCCCGTTTCCAACGCGTGCGACGCCATACTAGACTTATCTGTACGGCCGTATTTGTAATGAGCTTGATGCTCCTTGAGGCGAGTTAAAACAGACCGGTTTGTATAACACGTTTCTTTGATAGCCACTGGAAATGATAGTTATTACCCACGGTACATCGTTTGTGCCGGTGTCTTTCCATAACTTAAAAGTTATAATTTACTACAAAGTATCGTATGAAATAGAAGAGCCGCGATGTTAAAGTCGAGGCAAAATTGTGACTACCCTTCGACAGTTTCAACTTTAACCTCTATCTAGTCTTCAGTTGCTAAAAGGAAAAAATTATTATCCACGGTACATTTTGTTTCTGACTTTGACCAACCTAGAAATACGCAAACAACTTTTCACAATCTGCTATTTTATCTATTATTATTTTTCTTGGACTTCGTTGGGCAATCCCAAAGGACTTGTACCTTGACGCAGTTCTAGTAATACTGGGACGGGTGGGATGGCTTGCGCGCTTCAATGATATAAAGAGCCGAACCATAGGTTTAACCATATTGGAGGGGTTTTTATTTGAGAAGCCAGACTAAATCAAGTCCCTGGAAGGGGGCAGCAGCTCTTTCAGTAATCATAGTGGCAGAGATCGTGAGGGTTGGTATGGCACTGTGATACACACTACTGCGATGTGGAAGGCAACGGGAAACCACCACATTATTTTATCCCTAGTACAGCGTACTTTAATTTATGATGATGGCACCTTCTGGAGTAAAATATTCCGGAGGTAAAATAGTCCCACATTCGGATCTCCGGGCGGGGACTGCTTCGGGGGGAGTCATCAGAAATGATAAGTGTAACATCTCACGAGTCGGAGCGTGGAATGTTAGAAGCATGAAACAAGTAGGGAAGTTAGAGAATTTGAAAATTGAGATGGATAGGTTAGCATTAGACGTAGTAGGTATCAGTGAAGTGCGATGGCCAGAAGCTGGAGACTTCTGGAGCGGAGATTTTAGAGTAATACACACAGGATCTGTAGGAGGAAATTCGGGAGTAGGAATTGTTATGCGGAAAAAAGTAGGACAGAGTGTAGAAAATTTCTTACAGCAAAGTGACAGAGTAGTTATGGTTAGGTTAGATTCGAAACCTGTAAAAACAGTAATAATACAGGTATATATGCCCACTTCTAACTACAGTGATGAGGCCGTAGAGGCAGTTTATAGTGATATTGAATATGTGCTAGATTTTGTGAGAGGGCACGAAAATTTAATAATTACAGGAGATTTCAATGCAGTCGTAGGCACAGGGCGAGAGGGCGGAATAGTTGGCCCCTTTGGATTAGGCAATAGGAACGATAGGGGAGTTAGACTGATAGAGTTCTGCGATAAACATAACTTAACGGTCGCGAACACTCTATTTCACCATCATGTTAGGAGATGCTATACGTGGAAGATGCCAGGAGACTTAGGGAGATATCAAATAGATTACATTCTCGTTAGGCAAAGATTTAGAAATCAAGTTAGGGATTGTAGAAGTTATCCAGGAGCAGATATAGATAGTGATCACAACATAGTCGTTATGAAAGCCAATCTTAAATTTAAGATTTTGAAAAAAAGAAGCGGAAGAAGGTATCTTGACCCAGAGAAACTAAAAGATGATGATATGCGCAATAAGTTCGAGAAAAAGACAAACAAAGCACTAAAGGGCACGGGTGGAAATATTGTTAGGGACATAGAGGCAGAATGGAATTGCATTAAAAATAGTTTAGTTTCCTCAGCTAGGGATATTTTGGGTCATAAACAGAATGAAAGTAGGAAACCCTGGATAACAAAACATATTGTGAGTCTAATAGAGGAAAGGCGAAAATATAAAAATAGGTTAGATGAAACAGGGAAACAAAGATATAAGGCGATCAAGTGGGAAATTATTCGGGAATGTAGGAAAGCGAAACAGCAATGGATCGATAATAAATGCAAAGAAGTGGAAGATAAATTCGAAGTAGGAAAGACTGATGAAGCATATAAAATAATTAGGAGAAATTTTAGAGAAATTGGATCTAGTACCAAAAACATTAGAAATGAGGCAGGAGATATCCTAATCGGAAGTGGGGAGAAGGCAGATAGGTGGAAAGAATATTTAGGAAACTTATATGCGGGACAGGAAGTGCAAGATATATTAGAAAGCGAAAGCAGTGTAGAGGGGGATAACCTAGGGAGTCCTATAATGAGAGAAGAGTTTGAGATAGCACTAAAAAGTTTAAGGAATAATAAAGCACCAGGTATAGATGGCTTGCAGGCAGAAATCTTAAAGTGCGCAGGTCAAGAGGTAATAGATCGTTTATTTAAACTAGTTAGTCGCATATACCTGACAGGCGAGATTCCAGAAGATTACAAACGGAACATCATAGTAGCTTTGCCAAAAAGGAAAGGCGCGGATAGATGCGAAAATTTTAGAACTATCAGTTTAACTTCCCATGCGTCAAAAATTTTAACTAGAATTGTGCAAAGAAGGATGGAGAAAAAGGCGGAAGAAATATTAGGAGAAGATCAGTTCGGATTTAGACGAAATAGAGGAACGCGCGAGGCCATTCTAGCTTTACGAGTAATTATAGAAAAAACGATAGAAAAGAGAAAGAGCGTCTATATAGGATTTGTAGATTTAGAAAAAGCCTTCGACAACGTAAAATGGGGGAAGATGTTCGAAGTGCTGAGAAAGGTAGGGATGAAATACAGGGACAGAAGAATAATACATAATCTCTACAAAGAGCAAAAGGCAGTTATAGAATGTGAGCAGGAACAAAGGGAAGTAGATATCCGGAAGGGAGTGAGACAGGGATGTGCATTGTCACCTCTAGTTTTCAACTTATATATCGAAGATGCGATTAATATTGTTAAGGAAAGAACAGCCTCAGGGATCAATGTACAGGGCCAAACTATTAACATGCTCAGATTTGCGGATGATATAGCAGTGTTAGCATCTAGCGAAGAAGAATTAGGAGCGGCTTTGAATGAAATGGAAGCAGTTTTGACACAGGGCTTCGGCATGAAAATCAATAAAAAGAAAACTAAAATTTTGGTATGTAGGGGATGTGAAAATAGAACTAAAATGGAAATACAAATTGGAAATGAGAAGATAGAGGAGGTCGCGGATTTCTGCTACTTAGGAAGTAAAATAACTCAAGACGGTAGGAGCACTAAAGATATAAAACAAAGAATGGCGCAGGGCCGAGTTGCGTTTAACAAAAAGAAACAACTGTTATGCTCGAGAACGGTTAATATAGAGACTAGGAAGAGACTCTTAACGTCGTATGTATGGAGTACGGCATTATACGGGTGCGAAACTTGGACAATAGGAGAAGCGGATAGAAAAAGAGTAGAAGCGTTTGAAATGTGGTGCTACAGACGCATGATGAAGATACCGTGGATAGATAAGGTTAGCAATAGGGAAGTATTAGAAAGAGTTGGGGAAAAGCGAAAGGTATGGAAAACAATAAAGAGTAGGAGAGATAGGATGGTAGGACACCTTCTAAGACACGAAGGAATAGTTCGTGACATACTAGAGTCAGAGATAGGAATAAAAAGAGGTAGGGGTAGGCCTAGATTAGACTACTGCTCTCAAATAGTTAGGGATGTAGGATGTTCTACTTTTAGGGAAATGCGTAGGTTAGCTCAGGATAGAAAAGAATGGAGGTACGCGTCCAACCAGTCTTCGGACTGAGAACCTTATGATGACGTTGGGCAATAAAAATTCATTATAATTTAGTGTGACCTTGCCCAAACATTCAAACTGTTTTCTAGAAATTGCATTTCATCATTTTTAACAAAAACTGTATAATGTAGTTTTTGTTTTGCTTCTTAAATTTGACCCAAGTTGCCAGAGTAAACAAAACGTTCATCTGTAAAATTCGTAAATGTCAAAATTTTAGTGTCATAATCATAGGAAATTCTTGTGGTAAAGTAAATTATTATGGCGGGCTGTACTCCTAAACCGAAAAAATGTGCCTGCAAAGCAGCTATAAAAACCCCCAGGACAACGCCCACCAACGATAAGGTAGGAAATTCAATATTTCCTATTTTGACATTTCTGTTGGCCACTCACCGTTGTATTTTATAACCAACAAGTCCCAAACTACGAGTAATCGTTCTTAATTAGCGTTAATTCAACTGCATTCCTTACAAATTATTTCTTTGAAAGTTCAACTTCAAGGTGTGCCGGAAAATGTATCGGTATAGACAAGATTTATCAGCTTCAAATGCAAATATCTCGAAGGCATTTGCAAATTTGAAACATGAGGCTGTCGTACATTTCGAACGCGCGAATTTAGAAACGATATGACTGCTCAATTAATTAAACTAAAATAGGTCGGGTCATATGTCAGGTAGACATGTTATTGTCTATTGAAGCTATTTATACAGGCTGTTCCGAAAGTCGACATTTTACGGTTTCATTGAAGGAATTTATAGAAAATGTTATAGAAGAGACCCCAAATGATTTTTAGTTCACATACTGTAATACCGAGTATTTTCACCTCTTTGAATTGAACCGCAGTGTTGTTTACAAAGGGTTGAAAACTAGAGATGCCAACGCACACCCCTGTCTCACTCCCTTCCGGATATCTACTTCTCTTCCTTCCTGCTCCATTTCTGTAACTGCCGTTTGCTTTTTGTGAAGATTATGTATTTATATGAAACATTTCTTATCTCATTTTAAAAATAAGAGTGCCATTTGAGTTTTCCAGAATTATCTTGTATAAGAGTAACTACTGTCACGGATGAAACATATTTTTTTAGATATCTAGAAAAGTATGGATTTTGGGTATAGAAACCACTTGTCCAAAATTCATCGGAAAACACGAAACTGCTCTCAAATATGGCGTGACACAGTTAGTTGACTCACCCTGTACAATACAAATACATATCTCGTTCCTCACTTGAAAATAATTAGAACACAGATTCAATTAGTGCGTCGATGAATCAGCTAAAGTTCATGTCACAACCACATGTTTTTTTAGAATTTTCTCGAACGCTGTTGTTGACGATGAATTAGTTCTTTCCGTTTTCTTCCGCTTTTCGCGTTTTCTGGCAATTAAGTTTGGGTAAACATAATTACCGCTCTTCTCGAAATTGTATCTATAAATGTAAACAGTTAAAAACTTAATTTTCGAGGGGTATCGCGATATTTATAAGTACCTACATAAATGTCTTGACAATGAAAGTAAACGCTGGAAAATTTCTGTACTCAAGTATCCAATAGATTTTAGACCAAAAGTGATGTGGCCCACTCGCCTTTATAGACTAGATACTGGTTGGTTTGTTCGCACACAGCTGCACAGTACTGATGAGCTCCAACAAAGAGCGAAATCATGATAATGCGGTTGCTGTGTGCGAACGAACCAAACATTCTTTTCTTCTTCATAAAAAGTGTTTCAATAATCTAGACAAGTTTGTCCTTTTACTAAGTACATAAAAACATTATGATTTTCCACCATTAAACTGTTAGCAATGTCGGGTACGTCAACTTCCAACAGATTTGGTGATTTCGTCAATTCCAACAAAAAAATATGACTTGAAGTTTCACGCTTGGTAAATTGGACGTGCCGCCCGCGGCGTCCGACGACAGACCGTGATCCACATGTCGAGGCCACCGTCACAGTCAGCTGTCCTCTCTTCTGGTCCGCTTCCTGTTTGGATTTCTCCGAATCAACAAACCAAACGAATCAACTATGCAAAACCTCTCGCAATTTCGTCATTTGTCTGAAAGGTCGCGATCCTGTTGCCCTTCACACCCCCAAAGTTGTTGAATTGGTCAGAGGAATGTGGCCCAAATCGTCGTCGCGATCGATGCGTACGCTCTCCTTGACGTCACGGGTATTGATCCGGGGGTGTGCGGCGCCGAGTCCTTCTGGAAGGTGACCCCGTCGTCGCTTTCGGGCGACTCGTGTGAATCAAGTCGTCCGCGCTGGAGGCGGCCAGGAAGACCGGCGGAAGTGCAACAGTATTTTTTTGGGACACGAGAAAATGGTGCAAGCGCCGCAGCGGATTTCGGGAAAGTGTGTCAGCGATAGGGTAAGCGTGATAGTGTTGCAATTTGTTGCGAAAATATTTAGAAGAGGAAGTACAAAAAGTTAGAAATAATATTATCTTCTTGTTTGGTAGAAGTTAGTAATTTCTTACTACATAATATATGCAATTTTCTGTTTACTATAACGTGTGTGAGTGCTAGCGCTCTCTAGTTACCTCAAGCTTGTGATCTATGTAAAGATTGTAACTCACCGCAAAAGTGATACCAAAGTTATTGGGGCAATAGCGGTTATCAAGGGTCGTTTGGGACTTCCGACAATCTCCTATAGCTTTTAGTGATTTAGCTCACTTCTCGTAGATTAGCTTTTTCGAACAAGGAAAAATATTTTACGTAAACATTGTCACGTGTGAAGCAGCGTTTTGCTTAGATACTATCAATTACAGTACAAGCTGTGAGACGCTCGGCGATCATTTTTTTGTTGTGTGAAATCACGAGCCGCAAAACTGGAAATAACCGGTCTGCTCGAGCCCCCCATCTATCTATAGTATATCATTGTCGCTTCCGCCGCACGTTTTGGGCGAATATGTTGCGGAAAAGTTGTGGTTTGCTTTCGTGGCGCTAATCTTCGCGCCTACGTCACTGGAGGCTCGACGACCTACCTTCGCCCTTGCGGACGACGCGCGACCTCTGGCCGATGCACGGAGGCCCGTTTTGGGACAAATGTGGTTATCAGTGACTGTACGTACGCGTTTCTAATATTAAGTAGGTGTCATTTATGATGAGCGAGTCAGAAATTGTCGGAATTCCTCTGGGGAAACTGGGAAACGACAAGAAAGTGGTGGTGATCCACCCTGCACCTCCACCATTTTTTCTGCATTTATTTCTGAACGATATGACTTATTCATTGAAGCAATTGTTCGTAAAATGTGTGTCATTTGATAGTTGTTGTAACTTTATGATAAAAAGGTGTTCCTGGTGGGTTTTTCTTGCGACCTCTTCTGTTTCGTTTGCTTGCCAACAATACAGGTACCCAGCTGTTACCTGCATTATGAAATTATTCTTTGTGCGCTGATGTAAAGATATACAGGATAAAGTAGAAAATAATATGAATGACTGTCTAGATTTTCAAACTGATTAGACAATAATTTAGCACTTATTCGCTATTATCTTTGAATATGATTAAATGCTATGTCACGTTCCTATACAGGTTGTGTATAAAAGTTAATTTATAAGAACATGTTAACACAATCACTGTTTACTCTTTGGTAGTCTATGTACATATTGAGTTTATCGCTACCATGCGCACTGCCAATAATTATTATACACGGTGTCCCGACGAAAACTTGTACCCCCGTAAAACTCGGCAAAATAAACGTTTTGACAAAAATCCAAAAACACGTCGATTTTTATATCAAAGGGAACCAATTTTTATGCAATAATCATTCTTGCAACTCTATCCCTGTGCGGGGGTAGCGACCCCCCCAAAATTTTTGAATGGGACGGGGGATCAAATGATCCCTACTTTGGAAGGGTTTTCCTTACTTACACAATCGTATTTGTTTTATTTCATTCGATCAATTTGTTACCGAGAAATTGCTTCTTGAAGTTTCCAAGTTAAAAAATTAATAAAAGCACAAAAAGGTTTAAACTATCGAAATGACCTCCACCAATAAATTGTCATACAGTAATACATTCTGGGATTCAAATCCAGATCTTACATTTCTCAAGACCTCAGGAGTTATATTAGCCGGCATTCTTCTTTGGAATAAACCAATTTGATTCAGTAAATAAACACGATTTTATACTGTGGCGAATAAGTTTATTTTGACATTTGTTCTGATGTTCTTTTGTTCTTACTTTTTATTCTTATTAGTTTACTTGATTTTGTTACTTTTCCATTCTAATGCATTCGGTAGTTTAAACCTTTTTGTGCTTTATTAATTTTTTAACTTGGAAACTTCAAAAAGCAATTTCTCGGTAACAAATTGATCGAATCGAACAAAACAAATACGGTTGTGTAAGTAATGAAAAACCCTTCCAAAGTAGGGATCATTTGACCCCCCGTCCCAGGGCTAGAGTTGCAAGAATGATTATTGCATAAAAATTGGTCCCCTTTGATATAAAAATCGACGTGTTTTTGAATTTTTGTCAAAACGTTTATTTTGCCGAGTTTTACGGGGTACAAGTTTTCGTTGGGACATCGTGTATAACATATAGTTGGATCTAGTACCAAAAACATTAGAAACGAGGCAAGAGTTATTCTAATCGGAAGCGGGGAGAAGGCAGATAGGTGGAAAGAATATTTGGGGCAAGAAGTAGGGCTCTGAACGAAATGGAAGCGGTTTTGACGATGGGCTATGGTATGAAGATCAATAAAAAGAAAACCAAAATTTTGGTGTGTAGGGGGCGGGAAAATAAGAGTAAAACTAAAATATACAAAATGGGAACGAGAAGTTAGAGGAAGTCTCAGATTTCTGTTATTTAGGAAGTCAAATAACTCGCGAAGAGGCTCTTAAAACCGTATGTGTGGAGTACGGCATTGTACGGGTGCGAAACTTGGACGATAGGAGAAGCGGATAGCAAAAAATTAGAAGCATTTGAAATGTGATGTTATAGACGCATTATGAAGATACTGTGGATAGATAAGGTTAGCAACAGAGAGTTATTAGAAAGAGTTGGAGAAAAGCGGAATTTATGGAAGGCACGAAGGCTTAGTTCGCGGCATACTAGAGTCAGAGATAGGAATAAAAAAGAGGTAGGGGTATGCCCAGATTGGACTACTGATCTCAGATAGTTAGGGATGTAGGTTGTTCAACTTTTGGAGGTACGCGTCCAACCAGTCTTCCGACTGAAAACTTTTTTATGGTGATTGTTACATGTTTTTTGTTTTTTTCTATTCTATATACATTATCAACTTGATGAGATTTATGTACCTATGTGGGGAAAAGTAAAAGATATTCGGTGCAGCACAATTAAATCGATAACGGTGAGTGTCGAGAACACAACAAACATGCAATTACAAACTCGCCCACTTGCTTCTATTTTTTGTCGCCGTGTATGGCAATAACAACAAAAAGTAAACTCAAGATTTTAATTACATTTTATTTCGGTGCCAAGAGGAAAACTTCCCAGTACCCCCCGGGGAATATGCCCACAAAAAGCAGATGTATTGATAAATCTTCCAACTATAATAACTACACATTCTGCCCTTTCTAACTTCTGTAGGTTGTAGAAAGCAGTTTTATTTACCTAATATTTTCACAGTAGCGATTATGATTAATCAGAGTACCTACACACCTTTGGAATTACCTTTATATTTTGACGCGGTGTAATGTCTAGAATGATGAAAGGTCCAAAATCCAAAGTAGTTTGTTATAAAATTAATAAAATTTGTAGGAACAGACTGATTTAAGTCTATGGCGACACACCCTTCGAGAACCGCCCTAAAAACTTGTTTCTGACGCAACAACACGCAACCATGGACCCGTCAGAGTGACTCGTGTCACGTGCGCCAAAAAATATTCGACTTGCGACTAATTCAGAACAAGATAAAAGTACTAAAATACAAAGAGAAAGGTGGCGCAGGTGCTGCTACGTGCAGAATTCCATTAAATTCCCCTGGAAGGCCCGTCTAGGTCAGGTTGCGCCACGGCGAATTACGCCATCAATTCGAATTATTGCCGAGCCCGCCGCTAGACTGTTCTCCGAACACACCTTCGCGGCGGGCCAATGGCGTGGCGCGCTCGCGTGGGCTCGCTCGGGTTGAAGTCTTCGTCGTTCTCCGATTTCCAAACGGCCATTCATGCGCGCGTAACTTCACACTTCAGTCATTATCAGAAGCCGTAAGGTTGAGGTCGTTTTATAAAATACAAGCCATTCCAATCTTCGTATTCGTACATTGCATACCTGTTCGTAACAGGTTTTATTACTGATACTGGTAGTTTGTGAATTGAATAGAGATGGGTTTGAAGAGGCACATACAAGCGCAATCCGCGGTAAGTTGATTTAATTTTATACCCAATTGATTTTGATTCGTCGGCTTCAGGGGTGTGTTTTGTTATTTCTGGACGTGCCGGTGAAGCAGAGACGTACGCGCCTGCACATGGCTCGTTCAAGAAAGCTATTTTTAGCCGAAACTAGTTTCGGGATCCCGTTCCTGATATTTTTTTTTGCTTCAATTTTAATTCGCTTCTTGAGAACGATTGACCTTTGCCGCTTTCGTCAATGCAGACATCCTTGAGGTAGCACCGTGTGTACGTATAAATTATTATTAGCATAGGTATTCGGTGATGACAGGTCGACTTTTTAATTAGGCCATGCGATTGATTTGCAAATAATAATAATAAATACTCGAACAAAACCCCATTACTAAGCAATACCCAAATCTGCAATTTTATACATTTTGGATTTTATGGTACGCCACAAAAAGAAGTCCTCAAATATAAAACTACCGTGTTTTTTGTCAGCTCTCATTATTGATAATAATCTGTGTTCTTTCCTGTATTACAAACTGTATAATTACGATGACGTGACTATCTGGATTGATGTTTTGATCGGTAGGCTTGTTCTACTTGAGGAAAAATTACATTTTATCGCAATTCGCGACAGGTCCGGATTAACCCGTAATGCACAAAACGCACTGTGTTTGGGGCACTCGAGAAGAAATAGCAGTTCATAATTTTGTTTTAGTGGGATATTGGCAAATTCGGCTTTCAGCAGCTGTTTTAAAAGCCCAAATTTGTTGGTATTTTTTGAAGATTATTGGAATAAGTGTGCCTTACTAAAATTTTCTATGGGTTAAGTTGTAAAATTCCTAGGCTAATGTTGAGTGTTATTTATGAGCCCAAGTCCCCTGATAACCTTGATCCGGACCTGGCTAGAGATTATGATCTCAACGGCGTTGATTTATTTCGGCGAAAAGTACAATAATCTGCACGGCCTTACCGTTCGGAGATAGTGCGATATTTTTCGAGAGATAAAGAAAACTTACTAATCGGACGATAAAAATGTTGAAATGGCGAATTCTTGGAGCGGTCCTGTATTTTTTTCACGGGAAATAGTAGGCCGCGAATTTCGCGTACCTATTTATTTAATGACAAACTATTAATTTTATTTGTCATCAAATATGGCAAAATAACTTTGTAGGTAGGTGAATATTATTGCTGTACCAACATTTAAGTTTCGAGTTAAGCAATTATGTGTTGACATTTAAAATTTTGCGTGAAATCTGACAAGAATTACAGCATATACAGCGTTCACAGAGAGGTTCCCGCCATCTGAGAATTTTTGAGAGACGCGCCTGAGAAAAGTTGCTGCGTGATATTTTTTGTTACTTGAGAAAACTGACATTTTCGTTAAACTCTTGCTTGAAATACGGGAATGTTAACCAAAGATACTTCAATCACGCAGGTTTTTAATACGTAGCCGTGAAAATCAATCAAATTTTTAAAAGAAAAAGGAAAAAGAGGATCTAATAGACAGATGCGTATTTTTCTGCGATGAATAAGTACCGTAACTACAAATAATACTTATTTTAAAGACCTGACCGATAATGACGTAACCTAGAAAACGTTCAATACACTTTTCCATTTCGAATCTTGCGGCAACAGTTTTTTATAATGAAAAGTCCTGCTTAAAAATCATGTAACTTTGCAAATAAAGTGCCGCAAGCTATTTTGTGTAGCCGTATGTGAAGTTATGATTTAAAAGAATAAAATAAGTCGGAATATTTTGACATTTAAGCTCGATTTAAACAGAAAAAAAGTTGCGCAGAAGCAGACGAAAATGAAATATCGGACGAGCACACCTAACTTCTTGCACTATGATGCCAACTAGATTTTTTCATTTCATTTTGAATTTCGAAGATCGCTTAATGTAACGATTAATAAAATAATTTGTATTTCCAAAACGGTGCGTCACAGCGAGAAAGTCCAAGAGACACTTTTTGCGCAGAATTAATTTGGCTTTAAGAGAAACTAAATCAATATTGCAAAAAACCAGTGGCGTTCGATTCGCGTAAAATTATCTTTTGATGACGTACTGGAATGTATAAAAGGGGTTTTCGAGAAATTAAGAATCAAATATTGAACACGCTGTATCTGGCACGCCCTCAAATTAAGTTGGGTTGATGCTGAGAGCAACTTTTGTAGTTTCAGTAATTGGCATTGTCTGTTTGTCGGCGATAATTTTAATTAAAAGAAAACCGTGAAAACACGTCTTTCCTAAGACTTCTGCCATTAATTCTGCACTTGAAAATCTATAAAATTCAATTGCGGCGAGCGTCTGGTTGTAATATTTTCCGATTACTTTCCTGCAAGGCCAATAAGAAAAATACGCCGGGCAATTTTTTGAGCATCCGCGCGTTAAACTGTCGCCGGAAAAAATTCTTAGTTTGACGTCTGTTGTTTTTTCCTATTTGCGTCCAAGCAATTACACGCGCGGCATTGTTATAAATATTTGTCGTTGTTTGTTCTATGCAATTCTCCGCACTGTCAACAAAGATAAAATTCCCCCGCGCTCTGTGATTCCCCGAAACGGTTTAATCGCTCCGATTGTTTCGTAATCGCCGGTGGTTGCAATAATTGTTTTGCGGTGGCCGGATTTGCCTGGCACGTACGCTGCATTGTTGTCTTTATCTGGTTATGTAATTTTTCGCGGCAGTTTAAGTGTCAACAGTTCGTAATCTGGAATTAGCCAGAATGATCGCTTCCGATAAATCCTTCAATAATATAGACATGTTTAATAAAAATGTTTTTTTACAAAAATAAATTTGTAGTTTTAGTATTTGTTATTCTTTTCATTGCAGGTCCGAGATGCCATGAAAGAGTACGTCCTGAGCGACGCCACGCTCAAAGAAATAATGGCGAAATTCCTGGAAGACATCAAGTGGGGCTTGGCCAAAGCCACCCACGAGACTTCCATCGTCAAGTGTTTCGTCACCTACGTGCAGGACCTGCCGGACGGTTCGGAAAAGGGCAAATTCCTTGCCCTCGATTTAGGCGGGACGAACTTTCGGGTGTTGCTCATCGAGCTCGACGGCGAACATTCAGAGATGAAGTCCAAAATCTACGCGATACCTCAGCATATTATGCTGGGCTCTGGCGAGCAGTTGTTCGACCACATAGCCGATTGTTTGGCTCAATTTGCTAAAGAAGAGAATGTGCTCAATGAGAGCTTGCCTTTGGGTTTCACCTTTAGTTTTCCCTTGAAGCAAGAAGGGTTGACCAAGGGAATTTTGGAGCGGTGGACGAAAGGTTTCAACTGTTCGAACGTCATCGGAAACGACGTGGTGCAGATGCTTAAGGATGCCATCGACAGGAGAGGAGTGAGTTAATTTGCACTTTTGATAAAATCGTCCTATTTTATTTCCAAATTTTGTATACTACGCGTTGGAATTTTTTCGTCGTTATTGTTTGTTTGCTTATTTAATTTAATTCTTAAATAGTTTTTTCTCGTGATTTGTTGAATGTTTTAAGAGAATTAAAACACAAAGTAATAAATGGGTCGTAAAGATATTAAAATGGGGAAAATTACGACCTGTTAATTATCGCGTGTGTTAAATTGACGATTATTACTGTTAATTTTCTTTTTACGTTTTAAGTTATGTTTTTATTGCGTGGTGATTTGGTGGGAAGGCGCCTGGTTTTTTCTGTCGTGCCTACTATGCTGGGTTTTGCGAATTTTTTGCAGGACTTCTCGGTGTCCATTCTGGCGGTGTTAAACGATGCGATAGGCACGCTGATGTCGTGCGCTTACCTCGACAGACACACACGAATCGGAGTCATTTGCGGTAAGTCGCCGCACCAGCTGCTGCAAAAGTAAAAAACAAGGCTGGGGTTTTTTTGGGGAGAAATGGTGTATTAGTTTTCGGTGTTGGAAAATTTTGCATGCAACATTGAATCGTTTCTCGTGGCAATTGCTTCTGTAGAGAGTAAGTCCAAAATACAAAAAAATGCAACAATAAAAACTACAAAAATAACAAAGACAACAGAACTGAAAACAAAATCATCAGTTGGTATTTTTCTGTCGGTAACATACCTAATTGCAACACTTTTTTGCTCGATTGGGATCGACTCGTTCTTCATGAACCATTCCATTGAAAGTTGCTTACAGTCACCTAGTTTGGATTGTAGTTGATATACTAGTCCCAAAATAGAACCTTGGGGAACACCTGGGGTGATGAGTTTTAGTAACTTTCTTGTTTGTGTCATAAACAGGGTGTCGCGTAAGTAAGTGGACACAGAGTAACTATGTGTAAATCAGGTCAAAATATGACAATTTAACCAAACTATCTCCACCAAATTGCACCCCTGAGGAGAAATAATCCTCCAAGGTATCTGCTAAAATTGATGAAAAAATTGATAGCTTGGAAAGTGCTTGGCTTACAGGTTTCCAGTTTGGTACACAACTTTGGCACATTGCATGCCTCAAGATGAAGTTATTTGAAGTAACACAAGGTGTTCATTGGGGGTGGGTCACATGTTGTATCATGTTGAAAGAGGATTAAGAGAAATGGGAGCTTTGAAAATAAGTAACCGCCAATTACTCTACCAGATGAAGAAATTATTTTGCACATAATCGAAGATCATCCAGAAATAAACACTAGAAATTTAGCTCGCCAAACGGGTCTGTCCAGAACATCAATAAATACGAGTATAAGACGCCAACAGCTTCATCTGTACCATGTGCAACAAGTGCAAGAACTTTTACCGCACGACTTTAATTTGCGCTTAACATTTTGTCGATTTATCCCCGACCAGAACATTAATTTTCACATGAAGAGTGTTTTTACGGACGAAGCTTATTTTACAAGAAGATGTATAACAAATGTTCACAATGAACATATTTATTGTGATGTTAATCCTCGTGCAATAGCACCTCGACATTTTCAACATGAATTTCGAATAAATGTTTAGGCAGGAATTGTTGACAGGTTTTGATTGGTCCAGCCATTTTTTATCAAATCGCTTGAATGGCGGAAATGATTTAGGCCTGTTTTTTTAAAGAATCCAACACCGGCTTAAGTCTGACACCAGCTTCGTTGCTATGATACCGGCTTTCTGGTTGTAGCATAGCAACTAAGCCGGTGTCAGACCTAACCTGGTGTTGGATTCTTTGAAAAACCAGGCCTTAGAATTTCTTGGTAATACTTTTCCAAATTTAATTGAAGATTTGCCGTTACTTCTTAGACATGAAATGTGGTACATGCATGATGGACCCCTCCACATTTAAGTGTCAATGTTAGAAATCATTTAAATCGACAATTCCCTAATAAATGGATAGGGCGAGGAAATATATGTAACTGTCCCCAAAAGTGGTCATGAAAAATATTTTTAGCTTTCAATTTTACCCGCTAGGGGACACAATTATAAAAGAAAATAGACTTTCTGAAAATCTCCTCGTAATAAATAGCCTGCAAATTAGTTTAATAACTTTTTGATCTAGCTTATGAAATAAGGGCTGCGGGAGGAAAGAATTCCCTTACACCAAAAATGCCATATCTCCGGATTGCTTGAACGAATTTTAATGAATTTGGTCTCGTTGAAAAGGGAATATACGGCGTAATAGAAATCTGCGTTTACACTTGAATTTCATTTTACGAGGGAGCCGCCAGATGGCGACATTTAGAAACTTATGAAATTGTCAAATTTTCTCAAAAATTGTAAACGGAATGGTATATTTTCTATAACATGTCATTACACATAAAATTAAGAACAAAATGCCGCAAACCGGGAGTTGTTATTTTTTTTTAAATGGAAGTTATCTTCTAGAACAGGCGAAAGGGCCATTTGCAAGTTTTATGAAATCTCAGTGGGTCGCATTACTTCTCTATGAAGTCTTCCCTAGGTGTGGTGGGTCCAGATTATTTTGAGTAATTAAAGAGCGCGTTAATATTGAAATTTGTAATTTTATAATAGGAAAGTTAACAAAGAACTCCTTTTTGGTGTGTAAAAATAGATAAAATAATTACCATCAAAACACAAATTATTTAGAAAAAAATTTGGAAGAGGAACAAGCACATGAACACAAAAAATACCAAAGAATCGCCATTGAAAAACTAAAACAACCAGTGATACATGATAGATACAGAGAAAGAGTTAAAGAAGAATTGGAAAAGGGAAATCTACAGAAAACATCGTGGACTATAAATGAAAAATGGCAATATTTTAAGAAATCCTTAATACGAGTAGCTGAAGACATCTGCGGAAAGAAAACAATAGATACACGCAGAAAAATGACCAAATGGTGGAATGAAGAAGTTAAATCGACAGTGAAAGAAAAGAAACAAGCCTACAAAAAATATGTGGAAACAAGAGCTCAAGAAGATAGGAATAAATACGTAGAAAAGAGAAATCAGGCAAAGCAGACAGTTAAAGAAGCTAAGATAAGGAGCTGGGAAGAATTCGGAGAACAAATAAACGAGAATTATAAAGAGAATAATAGGAAATTCTGGAATACAGTAAAGGCGCTAAAAAGCGAGAAACGCAAAGAAATAAGAGGAGTGAGAGACGCACAGAATGTTCTGAAGACTAGCATAGAAGATATACTGGAAGCATGGAGAGAGCACTACGAAATTAAATTTAAGAACAACGACAATGAGGAAGACAACATAGAAACGAATCAGGAGTACATGGAAGAGCAAGGAATGGAAAATATAACATACGAAGAAGTAGAAGAAGCAGTTAAAAGATTGAAACTAGGGAAAGCGGGTGGCGAAGATCAAATAGTACCAGAAATGATTAAATGGGGGGGAGGAGTGGTAAAGGAATGGTTACTAAATATATGCAGGGACGCTTGGACAAACAAAAGACTCCCAAATGACTGGACAAGTAATATAATACTACCTATATATAAGAAAGGGGAATATTCAAAATGTGAAAACTATAGGGCCATATGCTTAATGCTTATCATCAGTATGTTTGAAGATCTACACAAGAATACTTGAAAAAAGACTAAGAGGATACATAGAAGAAAAAATTAAAGACGAACAGACAGCCTTCAGACCAGACAGAACAACAACGGATAATATTTATATACTAAGAAATATTATAGAAAGGGCAATAAATGAACAAAGAATACTGTATCTAATATTCATCGATCTAAGATCAGCATTTGACCTAATTAATAGAAAGGAGATTTGGAAATGCCTCAGTCAACTGGAAGTGCCACAACAGTTGATAGGAAATATTGAGCAAGTATACAGAACAGTAATAGGAAAAGTCCAAATTAATGGGAATACGTCAGGAACATTCCATATGGAAAAAGGAGTGAAGCAAGGAGACTCCTTGAGCCCACTGCTATTTATTATAATAATGGACAGAATTAATAAAAATTCCAAGAACGCTAGTGGGATATAGAAAACTGAACCCAGTGTATATCAGAAGTTTAATGTATGCAGATGACATAGTGCTAGTGGCAGACACACCGGGAAAAATGCAGAAATTAATAGACACATGGACAGTGGAAGTGGAAAAAATGCAAATGGAGATAAATATAAATAAGAGCAGAGTAATGGTAATAAACAGACAATTAGAAAGAATGGTCCAGAATATTAAATGTAAGAATGTACCCCTAGAGGTAGTCACTACGTATGAATATTTAGGGAGTATAATAACGGAGGATGGAGGAATAGACACGGAAATAAATAACAGAAGAAACAAAGCAAATAGAATATATTACTCGTTAAATAATGCAATCTTGGGAAAAAAGGAAATATCAGAGAGCATCAAATTGAAAATATACAATCAAGTGGCTCTGCCATCACTAATGTATGCCAGCGAAACATGGACGACACAGAGGAAACATGAACAACAACTGATAGCATCGGAAATGAAATTTCTCAGGAAGATTAAAAATGTAACAAAGAGAGATCGAATTAGAAATGAAGTTATAAGAGAACAAACAAAACAGGAGAGTATAGTGACAAAAATAGAAAATAAGCAACTACAATGGTATGGACATATAGAAAGAATGAGCCAACAGAGACTAGTAAAAGTGATACATGATGCAGGGGAAAGAAGAGAGGCAGACCTAGGAAAACATGGAAGAACAGAATTGAGGAAATTGGAAACAGCAGGGGAAAATCACTGCCAGAGATGAGTGTAATGGCCTTAAACAGGAAGAAGTGGGATAGATGGATAAAAGACAACCAGACCTAAAATCCGACGCCGAAAGGCAAAAGGAGAAGTGTAGAAGAAGAAAGAAGAGAAAAAAATTCAACAAAATTAATATTTCATCTTATAGGTACTTTAATAAAATTTGTACAAAAATAATATCTAATAATAAATCAAACCAAAAACTTTAACTAGGTATGTTGTTACTAATATGATTTCTGGCACTGGTGATTCTTCGAATAAGAAATGCGGTACAATCTATTTCAGTGGCAGAAGTTGAAGGTACTGTATCTTCTATACGTCTGAGAATGATTAGATGTCGAGAAAATAATGGTGGTCACTTTGAACATTTACTAAATTAAATTGATATTCATTTTGTTCATTTACGTATTTTATTTTTCTCAAATTTATCCATGCAATGAGTATTTTTGATCATAACATTCGTTTGAAAAAGATAGGAACTTCTGGTTTGCGGCATTCTGTTCTTCATACTATGTGTAATAAGCTATAAATTCCCTTTCCAACCGGACCAAATTCATTAAAATTGGTTCAAGCAATCTGGAGATATGGCATTTTCGGTGCAACAGAATTCTTTCCTTCCCCCACCCCTTATTTCATAAGCTAGATCAAAAAGTTATTAAACTAATTTGCAGGGCATTATGAGGAGTTTTGAGAAAGCTAAAGGATACCCACATTTCCATTTGAATTTTTGATGAAAATGCGGATTGTCTATTTTCTTTTAAAATTGTGCCCTCTAATAGCGGGGAACATTGAAACATTAATTGAACACCCAGTATGTTTTATTTTTAAATCTTATAATGGTTTCGTGGCCTTTAGTTTTATTATATCCCAAATGCTTTTCGTTCTGTTGTCTGATTTGAAGATTCTTTCGGAGTAACAAAGTTTTGTTTCTTGTTCACTTTTGGAGTGGAACTGATTTTTAAATCTTTGCAAAATCTCTCGGAAGACTGGGCATTTCCAAACTGATCTTGTAATCCGCATGGGAAATCCAAGAGCAAAGTACCAGTAGAAGTATAAGGTGTACAGAATTCGATGGTTTTTCGAATTTTCGACACTGATTAGCTGTAGTCTAGTGGTCGATGTTGTTGCAAGCAAAATTTTGTGTCTCGCTCATCTTCTGGAACTAGTGCACTTAGCTCAGCGCGTTGCTCGTAAATTAATGAACGCGCCGCCAGTTCACCACGCATGACTTCACCTTTCTACCTATTTAATTTTATTTTCAGCATATAACGCACATTTCTTTACCCGCACGTTTCTTTTTTGGTTGTTTGTAGGACATTAAGCTAGAGGTGTTCGCCATTCTGAACGATACCACGGGCACACTCATGTCGTGCGCCTGGAAGAACCCCAACTGCAAAATCGGGCTGATTGTCGGTAGGTCTCGCTTTGGTGTGGCATCTTGAGCTTTAATAACGCACCGCATGCCTCCTCTTTATTTCACGAGCTAAAGGTTTATTTCACGATTACTTTTGTTAAATCAGGGACGGGGAGTAACGCATGTTACGTTGAAGACCAGAAAAATGCGGAACTTTTCGATGAACCTGATATGGGTTCTCACAAAGTAATCATCAACTTGGAATGGGGCGCGTTCGGTGATGACGGTAGTCTAGATTTTATTAGAACTGCGGCGGATAAAGCCTGCGACGAGACGTCCATCAATCCCGGCAGGCAACTGTAAGTTTCCTCTTTTCGGCTCATGTTTGTATTTGACGGGGAAAATGACGATTTCAGACACGAGAAGATGATCTCGGGCATGTACATGGGGGAACTGGTTAGGTACGAAATAGAGAAATTGGTGAAAGACGGGGTCATTTTGGGCGGCAAGGGTTCCGAGCTCATGGCGACTAGGGATAGGTTTTACACGAAATACGTGTCTGAAATCGAGAGCGATCCACCGGGCACTTACACCAACTGTAAAGAAGTATTAGAGGAATTGGGTAAGATCAGCAATTTTCTCCGCGAAAGAAAACTACTTGGCGTTTCGTCTTCAGGTATCAAGCACGCCACCGATCAGGATTACATCAATATCAGGTACATTTGCGAATGCATCTCGAGGCGGTCGGCCCATCTGGTGTCTGCGGCCCTGTCTGTCCTCATGAACAAGATGGAAGAGCCCACCGTCACTGTGGGCATCGACGGTTCCGTTTATAGATTCCACCCGCACTACCACAATCTCATGATGGAAAAGATTGGGCAACTTGTCAAACCCGGCGTCAAGGTAAGAAACTTGACCTTTTTTAAACCATTTCAGACAGTCTCCACTATACTATGACATAATTTAGGGGGATTACAATTTCAAGAAAGTTGTCTTGAAACACTTGTTCAAATTCAAGCTTAATAAATTAGTTGTACACCAAAGTAACGGCTTGCGGTTTTGGTTTTGGTTAACTTCGGTATTGGTTTCAGTCCCTGTTAAAAATTGATCGAATCTTCCTGATTTTTGTGTAAAATCAGTAGTTCGGAGTAAATTTCGTTATTTGGCAGCGCGCTCCGATTTGCACTCGTCTTCGAGCAGCTTTTGCTTGATTACCTTTCGCCACATGCAAAAAATGAATAGAACATTTTTTGTTGCAAATTTAATTGCGAACATTTTTCCATAACAGCGTATTTGTCAAAAACTGAACGATTTGGCAGATAAATGAGCTTGATTGAATTTGGAGGTGGTTTTCTCGATTTTAAGAGATGAACCTACCAAGATATTTGAGAGAACTGTATTTTATTTTATTAGCAATGCATTCAATAATGTTCCTGACAAAATTTCAAGATTTTTTGGGTTAATATGGCGATTTCCTGTCTTAATTTTTCTGGACTAAATGTTTGGGGATTAGTTGATATTTTGTTCCTCAATATTTTCAATGTTTTATGATATGAGAAAGATGGTAAGATGGCAATAGAGAGAGAAAGGGAAAGGCACGTACTTGGAGTGAGGAGAAAAGGTTGGGTTTTGATGTAGGAAGAGTGGGCAGGTACCAGAAACTTTAGCGGATTGCTACTCCCGTTTTGATTATTACAAATGTTTCTCTGGGACCGGCATTGTTCCAAGTATGTGGAAGTCTGCTATAGATAGATAATCGATTTATTTAATTTATAAAGGGTTTTTCATTATTAGCGCTCGATCTTTAAAATGAAATAAAACAAATTGTGTAAGTGATACCGCCATACTTTTTCTTTTATTTTGAAGCAGATTCGACGACATTATGTTTTAAAAATTATATCAGCCAAATGGCCGCCGCGGCTTCGCTGGGTGAGTTGAATCCTGGAGATCCAATTATCAATCACACTCTCGCATAAATGTTGCTCAATTTAATGACGCGAGTAATGTTGGTCTTTATGGCGGCAATCGTCCGTGGCCTGTCAGCATAGACTCGAGATTTTACGTAGCCCCACAAAAAAAATCCAATGGCGTTAAATCACAGGATCAGGGTGGCCAATTGATGTCGCCACCTTGCGATATTACGGAGCCTTCGAATCTCTCATGCAATAAAGTTATTGTATCGCGTGCAGTATGGCACGTAGCGCCGTCCTGCTGAAACCATATGTTTGCCAGATCTATCCCATCCAATCTAGGCCAAAAAAATTGGTTATCATCGCCCTAAATCGATCACCGGTGACAGTGAGTGCGACTTCTTCTGCGTTTTCGAAAAAATAAATTTTCACTATTTCCACGCGTTGTTGAAACGTGTAGCGTTCCATGGTTAAATGTCAAGCCTAGCTGACCACGTCACCTAAAAATGACAACTGTATCACTCTCGGATTGATTGTGGGCAATTGCCAAACATCGAGCGTCACTATTGAAAAACCCTTTATATATATATATATACAGGGTGAGTCACTAAGGCGAAATCGGCCTATAACAAGAGTACAGTTCAAAATGGGAGAAACTTTTTCAAATGAAAGTTTTTCAAAAATAAGTGCTTAATGAGATAAAAATATTTGCAAATATGGCGGACTTCCGGTTATACCGGAAATGGACACTAACTGTGTTATTTTAAATGGAACACCCTGTATTCGTTTGCATTTTTGGATTTCTCATGAAAAATAAATGTCAGTTTGTTAATCAAACATTGGGTCTCAGTCGAACCGCTATGGAGTATCTTAATTTTTTTTGAAAATTTTGACGTTTGCAGTAGTTGGCGCCATTTTGAGTATCTTCGAAACGAAAGCACTTAGAGGAATGCGGTTTCGACAGTTCGTCTCTGGAAGTAACGGCCTATCACACACAAGTATAACATGGAATCATAACTTTTTAATTAAATGAAATTTATCCATGCCAATATTTACTAATTCAAACAGGAATAACTCTTTTTTTTTAAATGGAATGCTACATTGATTCTCACCTCATAAGACGCAAAATTAAATTTCCTTTCTGATGATGTATGGTTGTTGGCATCTGTCACCAGCAGTTTTTAAGAAATTTGCGTTTTTCTGGAAATTTTGAATAATATCATGTTTATGCATTAACAATGGTTGACGTTTGGCGATATTGTTTTGTTTTGTCTTACAAAATGTTCGTTCCAAATCTTCTATACTATTTCCAAAACTTCAAAGATCATTAGATAATCATCATCATAAGGTTCTCAGTCCGAAGACTGGTTGGACGCGTACCTCCATTCTTTTCTATCCTGAGCTAACCTACGCATTTCCCTAAAAGTAGAACATCCTACATCCCTAACTATTTGAGAGCAGTAGTCTAATCTAGGCCTACCCCTACCTCTTTTTATTCCTATCTCTGACTCTAGTATGTCACGAACTATTCCTTCGTGTCTTAGAAGGTGTCCTACCATCCTATCTCTCCTACTCTTTATTGTTTTCCATACCTTTCGCTTTTCCCCAACTCTTTCTAATACTTCCCTATTGCTAACCTTATCTATCCACGGTATCTTCATCATGCGTCTGTAGCACCACATTTCAAACGCTTCTACTCTTTTTCTATCCGCTTCTCCTATTGTCCAAGTTTCGCACCCGTATAATGCCGTACTCCATACATACGACGTTAAGAGTCTCTTCCTAGTCTCTATATTAACCGTTCTCGAGCATAACAGTTTTTTCTTTTTGTTAAACGCAACTCGGCCCTGCGCCATTCTTTGTTTTATATCTTTAGTGCTCCTACCGTCTTGAGTTATTTTACTTCCTAAGTAGCAGAAATCCGCGACCTCCTCTATCTTCTCATTTCCAATTTGTATTTCCATTTTAGTTCTATTTTCGCATCCCCTACATACCAAAATTTTAGTTTTCTTTTTATTGATTTTCATGCCGAAGCCCTGTGTCAAAACTGCTTCCATTTCATTCAAAGCCGCTCCTAATTCTTCTTTGCTAGATGCTAACACTGCTATATCATCCGCAAATCTGAGCATGTTAATAGTTTGGCCCTGTACATTGATCCCTGAGGCTGTTCTTTCCTTAACAATATTAATCGCCTCTTCGATATATAAGTTGAAAACTAGAGGTGACAATGCACATCCCTGTCTCACTCCCTTCCGGATATCTACTTCCCTTTGTTCCTGCTCACATTCTATAACTGCCTTTTGCTCTTTGTAGAGATTATGTATTATTCTTCTGTCCCTGTATTTCATCCCTACCTTTCTCAGCACTTCGAACATCTTCCCCCATTTTACGTTGTCGAAGGCTTTTTCTAAATCTACAAATCCTATATAGACGCTCTTTCTCTTTTCTATCGTTTTTTCTATAATTACTCGTAAAGCTAGAATGGCCTCGCGCGTTCCTCTATTTCGTCTAAATCCGAACTGATCTTCTCCTAATATTTCTTCCGCCTTTTTCTCCATCCTTCTTTGCACAATTCTAGTTAAAATTTTTGATGCATGGGAAGTTAAACTGATAGTTCTAAAATTTTCGCATCTATCCGCGCCTTTTCTTTTTGGCAAAGCTACTATGATGTTCCGTTTGTAATCTTCTGGAATCTCGCCTGTCAGGTATATGCGACTAACTAGTTTAAATAAACGATCTATTACCTCTTGACCTGCGCACTTTAAGATTTCTGCCTGCAAGCCATCTATACCTGGTGCTTTATTATTCCTTAAACTTTTTAGTGCTATCTCAAACTCTTCTCTCATTATAGGACTCCCTAGGTTATCCCCCTCTACACTGCTTTCGCTTTCTAATATATCTTGCACTTCCTGTCCCGCATATAAGTTTCCTAAATATTCTTTCCACCTATCTACCTTCTCCCCACTTCCGATTAGGATATCTCCTGCCTCATTTCTAATGTTTTTGGTACTAGATCCAATTTCTCTAAAATTTCTCCTAATTATTTTATATGCTTCATCAGTCTTTCCTACTTCGAATTTATCTTCCACTTCTTTGCATTTATTATCGATCCATTGCTCTTTCGCTTTTCTACATTCCCGAATAATTTCCCACTTGATCGCCTTATATCTTTGTTTCCCTGTTTCATCTAACCTATTTTTATATTTTCGCCTTTCCTCTATTAGACTCACAGTATGTTTTGTTATCCAGGGTTTCCTACTTTCATTCTGTTTATGACCCAAAATATCCCTAGCTGAGGAAACTAAACTATTTTTAATGCAATTCCATTCTGCCTCTATGTCCCTAACAATATTTCCACCCGTGCCCTTTAGTGCTTCGTTTGTCTTTTTCTCGAACTTATCGCGCATATCATCATCTTTTAGTTTCTCTGGGTCAAGATACCTTCTTCCGCTTCTTTTTTTCAAAATCTTAAATTTAAGATTGGCTTTCATAACGACTATGTTGTGATCACTATCTATATCTGCTCCTGGATAACTTCTACAATCCCTAACTTGATTTCTAAATCTTTGCCTAACGAGAATGTAATCTATTTGATATCTCCCTAAGTCTCCTGGCATCTTCCACGTATAGCATCTCCTAACATGATGGTGAAATAGAGTGTTCGCGACCGTTAAGTTATGTTTATCGCAGAACTCTATCAGTCTAACTCCCCTATCGTTCCTATTGCCTAATCCAAAGGGGCCAACTATTCCGCCCTCTCGCCCTGTGCCTACGACTGCATTGAAATCTCCTGTAATTATTAAATTTTCGTGCCCTCTCACAAAATCTAGCACATATTCAATATCACTATAAACTGCCTCTACGGCCTCATCACTGTAGTTAGAAGTGGGCATATATACCTGTATTATTACTGTTTTTACAGGTTTTGAATCTAACCTAACCATAACTACCCTGTCACTTTGCTGTAAGAAATTTTCTACACTCTGTCCTACTTTTTTCCGCATAACAATTCCTACTCCCGAATTTCCTCCTACAGATCCTGTGTGTATTACTCTAAAATCTCCGCTCCAGAAGTCTCCAGCTTCTGGCCATCGCACTTCACTGATACCTACTACGTCTAATGCTAACCTATCCATCTCAATTTTCAAATTCTCTAACTTCCCTACTTGTTTCATGCTTCTAACATTCCACGCTCCGACTCGTGAGATGTTACACTTATCATTTCTGATGACTCCCCCCGAAGCAGTCCCCGCCCGGAGATCCGAATGTGGGACTATTTTACCTCCGGAATATTTTACTCCAGAAGGTGCCATCATCATAAATTAAAGTACGCTGTACTAGGGATAAAATAATGTGGTGGTTTCCCGTTGCCTTCCACATCGCAGTAGTGTGTATCACAGTGCCATACCGACCCTCACGATCTCTGCCACTATGATTACTGAAAGAGCTGCTGCCCCCTTCCAGGGACTTGATTTAGTCTGGCTTCTCAAATAAAAACCCCTCCAATATGGTTAAACCTATGGTTCGGCTCTTTATATCATTGAAGCGCGCAAGCCATCCCACCCGTCCCAGTATTACTAGAACTGCGTCAAGGTACAAGTCCTTTGGGATAGCATTAGATAATAACAGCAACAAAAATAAATTAATGTAATTAGATTAAATGTTCGACATAACCGCCATCCTCACGATAACAAACACGCAATCGTTTCAACAAAGAATTGTTCACATTTATCAACATATCTTCATTGATACTTTGAAATGCATCGAGAACTCGTTCCATCATATTTTCTTGAGTAGTTGGAGGTTCCCTGTAAACTAACTGCTTTACGTACCCCCACAAGAAAAAGTCAAGTTTTGTTAGGTCTGGAGATCGCGCTGGCCAAGGTGTCGGACCTCCTCTTCCTATTCATGTGTTTGGAAATGCTGCAGTCAAGTGCTCCCTTACATCCCTCCCGTAATGTGCAAGCGCTCCATCTTGTTGATACCACATCTGTTGTATTGCAGCAAGTGGTAAATTGTCTAACATTTCTGGCAAATCGTTTTGTAAAAATTGTAGGTAGCTGTTACCGTTCAAATTTCCATGGAAAAAATGTGGTCCAATTACGTGTCGTCCAATTATGCCACCCCATACATTCAAAGACCACCTATGTTGATGATCCAATGGCCTTATCCAATGGGGATTGTCAGTACTGTAATAATGGCAGTTGTATCTTGAAACAAAACCGTTCTTATGAAACGAAGCTTCGTCCGTAAAGAGAACATGATCGAAAAAGTCATTTCGCTCCTGAAGTTTACGTAAAGCCCACTCACAAAACTGCAACCGATTGTTGAAGTCATTTTGATCTAGTTCCTGAACCAACTGAACGTGGTACGGGCGAAATTTATTTTTGCGCATTATTCGAGATACAGAAGTTTGGCTTATTTCTAACTCGCGACTAATTTCTCTGGTACTTATGAGGATCTCGGACAACAGTAGCAGCTACTAAAACTTGATTTTTCACATGTATCACTGATTTTACACGTTCTTTCTTCTCGTATCCCACACAACCAGTTCGTTCAAACCTCTCTCTTAATTTTGCGAATGCCGTTACATTTGGATGTCTATGCTCGGGAAAACGTTACGCATACATTCTTGAGGCAAGTAACGAATTTCCTTCTGCTTCACCCAAGGAATACACCATAGCAATTAATTCTTCTTGAGTGTACATTTTCAGTTTTCTTAATTGTGATATTTATTAAAATTGAAAACAATGCTCTCACTAATTTAACTCAAATTGCACTCTTACTTAACAATAATTTAATAGAAATGACATTTCGTTGGCAAAACAAAACAAAATCGCTGAACGCCAACTATTGTTAACGCAATAACACGATATTATTTAAAATTTCCAGAAAAACCCAAATTTCTTAAAAACTGCTGGTGACAGATGCCAACAACCATACATCGTCAGAAAGGAAATTTAATGTTGCGTCTTATGAGGTGAGAACCAATGTAGCATTCCATTAAAAAAAAAAGAGTTATTCCTGTTTGAATTAGTAAATATTGGCATGGATAAATATAATTTAATTAAAAAGTTATGATTCCATGTTATACTTGTGTCTAATAGGCTGTTACTTCCAGAGACGAACTGTCGAAACCGCATTCCTCTAAGTGCTTTCGTTTCGAAGATATTCAAAATGGTGCCAACTACTGCAAACGTCAAAATTTTCAACAAAAATTAAAAAACTCCATAGCGGTTCGACTTAGACCCAATGTTTGATTAACAAACTGACATTTATTTTTCATGCGAAATCCAAAAATGCAAACGAATACAAGGTGTTCCATTTAAAATAACATAGTTAGTGTCCATTTCCGGTATAACCGGAAGTCCGCCATATTTGCAAATATTTTTATCTCATTAAGCACTTATTTTTGAAAAACTTTTATTTGAAAAAGTTTCTTCCATTTTGAACTGTACTCTTGTTATCGGCCGATTTCGCCTTAATGACTCACCCTGTATAATCATAATCATAAGGCCTTGTCTACCCGGAGGTGTACACTAGCTTTGTCCATTGCTTCTTGTTCTTCGCTAGTCTTTTGGCGTCTTCCCAGTTTACACCTTTATTCTTGATCACATTTGCCACTTCATCGTTCCATGTCTTCTTGGGTCTTCCCCTTCCTCCTCTACTCTGTACTCTGGTTTCCCATACATATTTCACAGGTCTGTCATCTTTCATCCTGCATAAATGTCCAAACCATTTCAGCTGCTGTTCTGCTATTCTCTCAGACAGTGACTCGACCTCCAGTTCTTCTCTCACTACCTCATTTCTGATTCTGTCTCTGCGAGTAATTCCTTTAACTTTTCGTAGATACTTCATGTCCATAGCTTGTAATTTGCTTCTCAGGTTGTTATTTAAAATCAACTTTCACTCCCATATGTAAGTATCGGTCTATACACCGTTTTATACACGACCATCTTTGTCTTTCTGGTTATTTCTCTTTTTCCAATGAATGAAGTTTTTAAGGAATGGTATATCTTCGCAGCATTTGCTATTCTCTCACTTATTTCTTCCTCCATACTTCCCTCTCTGTGTATCTGTGCACCCAAATACTTGAAAATTTCAACTTGTTGTATGAGTTCCCCATTTATAGCTATATTGGTGTCGTTTTTATCTCTTCCGATAACCATCACTTTTGATTTATTTGTATTTATTTTCATTTTTCTCTTCCCCAATTGCCGCTCCCATATTTCCAGATTTTCTTGCAGGTCTATTTCTCGCGAGGCACAAATCATCAGATCGTCTGCAAAGGCACATACTGACATTTCAGTTGGTTTTAGTTTATAATATCCTATATGCACTCTCTTCGTCTGCTTTTTTGTTTCTTTCATAACATCGTCCATGATCATTATAAACAGTGTTGGGCTCAGTACTCCTCCTTGCCGTAGGCCGTCATTAGTGGCGAATTCTTGTGATTGCATATTTTCCTTTCTTACATAGCTTTTGTTATTTTGGTATAAGCTCATTATTGCTCTTCTTAGTTTTAAATTTATACCTCTATTTTCCAAGCTTTTCCATACAGTTTTTTGCGGGATTCTGTCGAATGCCTTTTCCAAGTCTAAGAAGGCCAAATACACTTCAGAGTTCTTTGTTCTGGTCTTTTCAATTATTTGTTTGATTGTGAAGATATGGTTCTGTGCACTTCTTCCTCTCCTGAAACCCCTTTGTGCTTCTTCTAGCTGTGGTTCTAATAATATTCTGAATCTTTGTTCGATTATTCTTTCGTATGTTTTCGCTACGACACTCAGTAATGTGATTCCTCGGTAGTTTGAGCATACTCTGGTATCTCCTTTATTCTTGTAGACCGGTACAATTATTCCCACCTTCCAATCATCTGGTACTTCTCCCAATAGAAATGGAAAACGGACACATACTTATTTTGAGTGGAGTGAAAAGTCATGAAAGAGCAAAAGGAGGTGTTGGTTGCATTATAAGACAAGATACGACAAAATATCTTAAGTCGTGGGAGTGCATAACAGAGAGAATATTAAAGATAGAGTTGGAAACCGAAAAACAGGGCATACTAAATTTAATTGTATTATATGGACCAAACGAGGATGACCGAATGGCAAATAAGGACAAATTCTGGGAAGAAGTGGCAGTGGTAGTTGACAATTTGCGAGGTAGAATATGTATAATGGGGGTTTAAATGGAAGAGTAGGCATTAGAGAAGATAGAACGGGAGAAGTCCTGGAGATGTACGGCGAAAAATTAAGAAATAACAATGGATTAAGAATTATTGACTTCTGTATACAAAATAATTTTCTGATAATGAATACCTTTTTCCAGCACAAACAGATCCACAAGTACACAAGAGAAGTTAAGAGCCGAAATGAAAGGTCTATTATCGATTATATTATAATTAACAAAGAATATAGACGGGAAATAACGGATGTCAGAGTAAAGAGAGGGGCAGAAATAAATAGCGATCATTTCTTGTTGGTAGCAAAGACAACTATTGACGAGCATGATGCAAGAAGACTAAATGCAAGGGAGCAAGCACCAAGAATAAGTAATAATACTACGAGGGAAGTTATCAAATCACATAAACTGGCGGAAAAAGAAGTAGCTGAAAAATTTGCCACCAAAATAGGTGCTAAAATAGAAAATCTTAACCTAGAAGCCTGCAATGTGGAGCAAGCATGGAAAATTTTTAAAGATGTTGTACTGAATGCAGCGAGAGATGTATGTGGCACTACAAAAATTAACCGAAGCAAAAAACAAACACGTTGGTGGACTAATGAAATTAAAGAACAAGTAAAAATAAAGAAACAGAAATGGAAACAGTATCTTGATCGCGGAAACAGTGATAAATATAAAGAATATAAGGAACAGAGGAGAAAAGTGAAAGAACTAGTGTTGGAAGCAAAAAAGAAAGCATGGGAAGAGTTCGGCGAAAAGATGGAAAACGACTATCATACAAATAGAAAATTATTTTACAGAATGGTGAAGAACTTGAGGTCAGATAGAAAACAACAAACAATTAAGCAAATTAAGGACCGGAGGGGGGTAATTCTTACGAGGAAGGGTGAGATCATGGAGAGGTGGAGAGAATATTTTGAAAATCTATTAAATGTACAAGATCTGGACAATAGACATTATGAAGATCTAGATGAAACAGAAAACCACCAAGAAGACAACCCCATAGAGTTGGCAGACGTGAGAGAAGCCGTAAGGATGCTAAAAAAGGGGAAAGCTGCAGGCCATGACAATATTACTGGTGAAATGCTGAAGAACATGGGTGAAAGTGGAACAAAACTATTGACAGTTATATGTAACAAGGCTTGGGAGGAAGGGAGGATACCCCAAGATTGGGAAGTCGGGGTTATAGTACCAATTTTTAAGAAAGGAGATAAGAGAGAATGTAATAATTACCGTGGAATTACAATTCTATGTGTAGCGTCGAAAGTTTATGAAAGAGTATTAGAAAAGAGGTTGACGAAAGAAATAGAACTACAACTAGAACAGTCGCAGAGCAGATTTAGGAAAGGAAGAAGCATCCAGGATCACATATTTACCCTACGACAAGTTCAGGAGAAAACACGAAATGGAAAAACTGAAATATACCAAGCATTTATCGATTTAGAAAAAGCGTTTGACAGAGTACCAAGAAAAGTCATTCAAGTTAGCCTTACAAAAAGAAAAGTGGATGTTAAATTAAGAAATGCAATAATGAGTCTATACAGAAACAACAAAAATTATGTTAGAACAGATAATATGGTCTCGGGAGGGTTTATGGTAAATGAGGGTCTACGACAGGGTGGAATACTGAGTCCAATCTTATTCAACATTGTCATGGATGACGTAATGAAAGAAACAAGGAACAAAACTACAAAGTTCTACGTTGGACATAGAAACCTAGAACCCATATGGCTTTCTGAATGTGCCTTTGCTGATGACCTGGTAGTGTTCGCAAGAAATGAGAGAGAACTACTGAAGAACTTCGAAGTATGGAATGAAAAGTTGTCAAAGAGAAACCTCAAGATTAGTGAAGAGAAAACAAAAGTCATGGTAAGCGGCAAAACTTCAAGAAGTATAGATATCGAGATAAACCATAAAGTCATAGAACAAGTAGACACTTTTAAGTATTTGGGGGTTCATATAAATAGTAGAGGTTCCCAAGACATTGAAATAAATACATGAATTGAAAGTGCTGTAAAAATATATCATAGCCTCAAGAATTCATTCATAAGGAAAAAAGGAAGTGTCGACAGGGGCCAAGATGAGTATATACAAAACCGTGTTTGTACCTGTCCTAACCTTTGGAAGTGAAAGTTGGGTACTAACGAAGAATATGAAGAGTAAAATACAGTCCATGGAGATGAAGTATCTGAGGAGAGTCTTGGGAATAACAAGAATGGATAGAATTAGAAATGACTATGTTAGGGAACGGTTGCAAGTGAAACCAGTGCTGGAGAAGATAGAGCAGAATTAATTGAGATGGTTTGGACACATTAGCCGGATGAATAACGAGAGACCAGTTAGAAGAATATGGGAAGCAAGAAGGCAAGACAGAAAAGCAAGAGGAAGACCTATGAGAACTTGGGATGAGAATATTGAAGGATTGCTCTCGGACAGAAAAATTACATTACAAGAAGCAAGGAATATTCCCTACACCTTCGGGTATACAGGGTTATGGATTATATATATATATTATTATTAATTTCGGCCTATCTAATTCCCATTTATGCATAATCACCCCTCCCTTTTCTTCCTTCCCCTCTGTATCAATTCCATCCACTTCTCCCCTCTCCCACTTTCCTCCAATATCATCTCCACTCTCGCCTGTTCCATGTTCTCTCTCCACCAGCACCTCTCTAACACATGTTCCCATGTCTCCTTCTCCGCCCCACATACCCTACACATTCTTCTGTCTTCGCTTTCCCAATACCTTCCACCTCTCATCTCATTTCCTAGTCTAAACCTTGCCACTCTTATTATCTTCTCTTCCCTTCCCCTACTTCGTATATATCTCGGCAGTCCCGCTGTCCTTATTTCTTTATATTTGTTGTTGTATCTTGATCGTCTTATCTTCTCTTCTTTATCCTGCACTTGTATTTGCCTGTCTTTCTCCTGTACCTCTCTCACCATGTTCCATCCTGCTGTTCGCAAGTTCTCTACTTCTTCTGTTGCGTAGCCTTGCTCCTGATAAAATTTCTCTCGCTTCTCCTCCCATTTCGATCTTTCTCTTCCTCCCTTCCGTACCTCTTCCTAACACTGTCCCGCCCTCACCTCTCAACTTTTCCTCATATTTCATGGCTCTCTTTTCTGCCCTGGTTCTTATTTTTTCTCTGTTTGGTTTCATCTCTTACCATGTATCTTGGCGTTATCCAATCTAAGCCCAGTGTCCATCTTATGTACTTTTCCTGGATCCCCTCTATCTTCTCTCTCTCTCTTCCCACCCCCAAATTTCTGCTCCATACATGGCTGCGCTGGTCACCAATGCGTCAAACAACTTACTCTTTTTTTCCAGTCGCCCCCAAAATTCCTCTTTCTTATTCCCCATACCTACTTCATTGCTATTATTGCCTTTCTTACTACCTCCTTACGTGCTTCTCTTGGCCCCCATTCTTTTGTAAGGTGAATCCTAGATATTTAAACTCCCCCACCTCCTCCAACTCTTCCCCCTTCCACTCCCACTTCTCTATTGTTGAATCTCATAATTTTAGTCTTCTCCGTGTTCAATACTAGTGTTCAATATTTCTTTTTCCCTATTATCACTCCTCCTGCCTGTCCCTTTCCCATTATTTCCCATTACCTCTTCTAAATCTGACAGGAAGATGTTAAACAAGTACGGGCTCAGGGGCCACCCCCTGTCTGACTCCTCTCTCCATCCAAAATACTTCGCTTAGCCGTCCTCCCACCCTTACCCTGTTTCTTGTTCCATTATATATTTCCTGTATTCTTTCTCTTAAGTTCTTTCCTATGTTCTTTCTTTCCAACATCTCAAATAACTTTTTTCTGTGTATCCTGTCAAATGCTGCCATTAGATCTACAAAGCATACCATTATTTTCCCTCCCTTCTTTTTCGTTTCTCTTCCTGTTACATGTTTCAGTGTGTAGATATTTTCCATTGTACCTTTTGCCTTTCTGAATCCCGTTTGTCCTTCTGGTATTATATTCTTCTCCTCTAATTCTTCTTCCAATTTGTTTGCCAGTACGGATGCATATATTTTATATGCTGTTGGCATCAGTGTCACTCCTCTGTAATCTGTTGTTTCCCTCCCCTCTCCTTTCTTTCTTATTGTTACTATCAGTCCCTCCCACCACCTTTTTGGAAAACCTTTGCCTTCCCATACCCCACTGCATATCTTCCTTATCATTTCAAGTGTTTCCTCACCTACATGTATCCGTACTTCATTTTGTATTTCGTCCACCCCTGCAGCTTTTCCACTTTTCAATCTGTTTACCACTTCTCTGACTTCCTCCAGTTTTATTGTCTCCACTTGTACCTCTTTATTTGTGTCTTCGTTCGTGTCATTATTATCATTTTCTCTCTCCCCCTTGCTTACTTTTCATTAATCGCACATTTCTGTATTTTAATTTTTTTCTGTACGAATCACTAGCAGATTATAACAAATTGTACTAAATTTTTAAACACCAGTCCAGTATATTTATATAAAAAAGAATATAAGCGATATAATGTGATGTCTAAAAACCAGTCAGGCTTCGCATTGGATACGGTACAGCAACAGCATTACAGATGATATTGTGAGGGCAAGAGAACAATAATGATTGTAATTGATATATCAAAAGCTTTTGACATGAAATGGTTCACAAGCTATCTTTAGCAGAGAACATGTATAACTAGGATAAAAATGGAAGGTTCAATAAAATATTCTGAGCAGTTGGTGTTGACTTGTGGGGTCCCACAGGGTTCTGTACTTGGCCCCTTTTTTTGTTAACATGTTTACTGCAGGTTTTCCAGATATTGTTTAGGGATTCAACGTTTAAACGTGCAGTTATTTGTTTGTTATTTAAGATAACTTTATTTATTTTTAATTATAATTTCTTGAATACTTAATAAACCACCGTTATTATTATTAGTTTGCCCTTGGCAGTTCGCGTTTATAATCTTTTTCTTGCAGTTCAACATAATGTTGTCGGAGGATGGCAGCGGCAGAGGGGCAGCGCTGGTGGCGGCCGTGGCGTCGAAAAAGCGGTGAAACGAAGTCCCGCGTCGCTTAGTACCTTAATCATCTTGTAAATATTAGTTAAATTTGGGTTCCTAAATAGAGAGATCGCGTCTCGGACGGAGGCCGTCGCAGCTGGTCTCGGCGGAGCTCGGCATTCTCACAAACGAAAAAAATTGAACGCGAGATATGCAATTTTTTTGATTAGTTTTTTTATACAACGCGGGACCGATTCTTGTTGGCACTTATTTTAACTGATTTAATTTATATGCATAGGTTATAAAAAGATGTATATCGAAATTTTATTTTATTTTTGAATATATGAAATCACGGAATTTGTTTGTTAATGTTTTTTAGCTTGCGTAGTTCTATTTATAATGCTCGGAAGTTTATTTTTGTTTTCTTCGAAATTTGTTTGTAACAAAAAAATGGCTGTAAACGTGAAGGAAGAAGAAGAAGAGACGTGACGGAGAGATACTTGCAGATTTACTTATTATTACCTGCGTTTTTAGTTACTTTTGTAAAAAGAACTTTTTATTTCTTTAATACTGTGTGGTTGTCGTAATAAAGCTAGTTCCATCAGATTTTTGTGTACTACCATCACAGCAGCCACTCCTGCCCACCCGTAAGATCAGAAAATACCCTACACCTTGTCCTCGTCCCAATCCCCAGAAATCTCGTGGTCGGAAATAGCTTCAAATAAATTTGAGAAAATATGAATAAGTCCTGGTGTCTTCCAAGATTCTTGTTCACCCATAAACTGATTGTATCGATCCAAACTCTACCAGCAGTTTGAAAATTCAATATTTAATACAGTCACACAAAAAGTTAATATTTTAGCTTCACTATCGAAACAACGAATAATGTAATTTAATATTTCCTCGATGCCTAAAGGAAAGTTACCTAAAAGTACCACTTGGAGTTAATAATATCATAATGTGGAGAAGAAAAAAGACGAGGCAGCAGCAAGAGGAAGACGTGCAGAAGAAATGGTGCATGTAAGTATAAAAATAGAAATTACAATTTAGCACTTTCGATTTTGAAAACATCTTTTTAATTAAAATCGAAATATGTATTTAATTTAACAATAATAAAAAAACTTGTGTGTGTCAGCTCCGACACACGACTGGAGTTTGCTCCTTACGAACGATTATTTTAACTTCAATCACTTGATAATAGGGTACACGCGAATGTCAGTTTTATACCCAAATGTGTATTTATCAGATGGTTTATGTTCGAAAATGTCCAACTACATCAAAATATAAATTGTTTATAAATTCAGTAATTAAGTGACAACCTGCTAAACGTCGATCCCACTGGCAATGAAATAAATAATAATAATAATAAATTTATTAACACCCAATAGGTACAAGGTACATAAGTGCACAATCAACAAAATGAAAATAACCACTGGTGCTAAAAGGCCAGCATTCAGGCATCTGAGAATAACGCAGTATTCTCAGAGCCTATTCACTATTCCTATTCCCATAAACTAAAAATGAAGGAAAAAAAATTAACTACATGAATCGAGAACGATAAAACGGGGGACGAAGAAGAAAAGAAGAGGAAAGGAAAGGAAAGGATAGAGAAAAAAAAGAAGAAAGATTATGAAGATGTAGAAGAAGAACACAGTCATGTGCAGCCCACGTAATGCTAAGTAGACAAAAGGAACTAGCTACTGCTGGTCAAAGAGAATTTTGAATAACTCTCGCTTCACGACACCACAAGGGAGAGTCCGAAACGAGTGAAACTGATTTAAACAGGACACGACGTTGTACGAGAAAGATCTCTTAAACATTTCCTTGCGATGCCGCGGAATCGTGAGCATTAGGGACTTTCGACGGGTGGCAACGCCATGCACATCAGCACGAAAAACAAGTTTATTGAACAAATAGAAAGGCAGACGGAACTGGACAATCTTGAGAAAGAAGCAGACCATGTGAAGGCGACGTCTGTTGAACATATTCAACCAGTTCGCGTCTTTCAGCTTATGAGAGATACGCGAACGTGCTCTAATTCCAAACATCAAACGAAGACACGAATTCTGAACTTTCTGAACACGAAATTTATCCCGAAATGAGAGACAAGGACCATAGACAGTGTCACAGAAATTGAAATGGGAAAGAACAAGCGAGTCACACAGCGTCCTCTTGGTATTCAGATTAAGATAATGCCTCTGTCCGTATACAAGTTTAAGCGCAAGGTAAGCCTTCTGCAACATAGAGTTGACATGTTGCGTAAATCGTAAATTAGAATCGATGTGCAATCCCAAATTCTTAACACATTTCGTAAAAGGTACCACGGCGTCGTTTATTTTCAAAACAATGTCATTTGCTGAGGTATTTCTGAACCCTTCATCGCCAAACAAAATAGCACAAGATTTTTTTGAATTAATTTTTAAAAGGTGTTGTTCGGAAATGATTGATAGCTTTTCAAGATCACTATTTATGAAGGAACATGCATTGCGAACATCTGCAGCTTCGAAAGAATAGTAAAGCTGAGTATCATCCGCATAAAAGTGATAGTTACAGTGACGAAAAGATTTATGGAAAGAAGACGTATAAATAGTAAACAAGATGGGGCCAAGAATACTACCCTGAGGCACGCCGGATGTGAGACTGTACGGCAATGATAGACGGTTGTTGTAAGCTACACACTGACTTCTATCGGATAAGAATGAAGCAATAAGCTTTACGGAGTCAAGGGCCAGACCGATATGATGCAAAATGGAGATCATAATCTCGTGGTTCAGCATGTCGAAGGCCTTGGAAAAGTCAATTAGGACCAGAACAGTAAGTTTGTTCTGGTCGAGAGCACGAAAGATATCATCCATAACCTCCGACACAGCCGAAGCGCAACCATGACCCTGACGAAAACCCGACTGCCTCAGAGGTAGCACATTAAAAGAGTTTAAATGCACACGCAGCTGTAGCTCAAGAATCTTTTCAAAAACTTTAGAAAGGACTGGAAGAATACTTATTGAACGGAGATCACTAAACTCCACAGGAGGGGTAACCTTAGGGAGAGGAATTACATGTGCACACTTCCAGACTCTCGGAAAATATGAGCTGCGTATGCATTCATTGAAAATATGAGTAAGGAAAGGAATAATAAACGGACAACACAGAAGAATAAGCGAAATACTGAGATCGTCACTGCCATACGCCCCGGACTTGACCGACAGGACAAGGTCGCTGACACACTTTTCATCGACAAGTTTGAAGGACAGAGACTCTGAAACGCCGGGCATTATAGAAGAGGAATAGAAGGAGAGCAAATCTGGAGAAGGCACAGTGGCAGTTTTACATGATTCAACGAAGTGCTTGTTAAGATTATCGATGTTGCTCAAGTTTAGAGACAGATCATGTGACTTACGTTTCAGAATATTTAGCTTACTAAGCTCCGCCCACTTTTCCTTAACAGAGCAGTTCTGGAATTTAAAATTCAGATATGCCTTCTTCTCCGAGCGCAAAGCAGAGGTCGTGGTGTTTCTCAGTAGCTTATAATAAGACCAATAGACAGGGAGCCCAGTCCTCTTGAATTTTTTCAGCGCATTGTCCCGCAATTTCATCATAAACTTGATGTTATCTGTTATCCAGGGCGTATAGCAGTTCGTCTTACGTTTTTTAAACACGCGTAGGGGGGCATGAAGATCAGACAGATAGAGAATAAAAGAATTTAAGATATCAATCTTACCATTGATGCTATCCGTCCGAAGTATGGAGCACCACGGCAACGAAGCCAGATCAGAACTGAAGCGAATAGTATCTATATCACTAAGCGAGCGATACACAAAACTAGCGATTTCACAGGGTACAGAGACACAATTAATTTTACAGTAGATAAGAAAATGATCTGAAATCTGAGCATCAATCACCGAGGCACTGCACACCTCAGACTCGGCTGCAAAAATTAAATCAATTAACGAAATGGAAGAGTCGGTAACTCGAGTGGGCTGGTCGATAATCTGAGCTAAATTAAAAGTTTCGGCCAAAGTTAACAAATTATCGGACATGCTAGTGAAATGTAACAAATTAACATTAAAATCACCCACAAAGAGAACGCTGCTAAACTTGGAAGCCACAGTAACAAGCAAGTCTTCAAAACAGTTCAGAAATTCATTGTACTCACCGCTAGGAGGTCTGTGGCCTTCCTATGGGGCCCACCCCTCAGATTCATTTGCCTAACCGTAGGGGGCGGAGGAGAATTTTTCGAATTTTCATAAATTATAACTTTCTTATTAGGAATTGTGCCATTTACATATTTTGATACAGCCTTCCTATACACCCCAGGAATGTGGCCCACCCCTCAGATTCGTTTGCCTAACCGTCAAAAAATTATAACATTAGGAATCGTGCCACTTACATATTTTGGTACAGCCTTCCTATACACCCCAGGAATGTGGCCCACCCCTCAGATTCGTTTGCCTAACCGTCGGGGGCGGAGGAGAATTTTTCGAATTTTCAAAAAATTATAACTTTCTTATTATGAATTCCACCACTTACATATTTTGGTGCAGCCTTCCTATGCACCCCAGGAATGTGATCCACTGCTCAGATTCGTTTGCTTAACCGTCGGGGGCGGAGAATTTTTTTAATTTTCAAAAAATTATAACTTATTAGGAATCATGCCACTTACATATTTTGGTACGGCCTTCCTATGCACCCCAGGAATGGGGCCCGCCCCTTAGATTCGTTTGCCTAACCGTCAGGGGCCTGGGAGAATTTTTTTGATTTTTCAAAAAATTACAAGTGCCCTAACACGTTTGTTGACCCCGTTTTGGAAATTTGTTATCATTAGCCCAAATCAGTGAGTAGGATACAAATGAGTTGGAAAAATATGACTGACACTACTCTATATTGATGTGCAAATTGTGCCAAAATATGTAAGTGTCACGATTTCTAATGAGTTATAATTTTTTGAAAATTCAAAAAATTCTCCCCCGCCCCCGACGGTTAGGCAAACGAATCTGAGTACTGAGTGGTGGGCCCCAATCCTAGGGTGCACAGGAAGGCTGTACCAAAATATGTAAGTGGTGGAATTCATAAGATTTCTTGAATTTCTGCGTCAATCAGATATTGCTGGGTTCAATATTGCTAAAGTAACTCAACTAGATCAAAAGGGGCACGTGTCAGATTGTACCTAATTTGGATACTTTGTAGTGTTTAGGACTAAAAAATGTAAGACTAATAATTGCCTTGTTAATTAAATTCTATGTTCTCTTAATGTGTTTATTTCTTTTACTTTCTCTGGCCTTCATTTGACGAAATAATTTGAAATTATGATCAAGTTACCTACATTCATTTACGTGACAAGCAATCAGTCTGCCATAGGTAACTAGGATTAAATAAATTTCAGGCAATGCGATACTTTCCCAAAGGACTTGTACCTTGACGCAGTTCTAGTAATACTGGGACGGGTGGGATGGCTTGCGCGCTTCAATGATATAAAGAGCCGAACCATAGGTTTAACCATATTGGAGGGGTTTTTATTTGAGAAGCCAGACTAAATCAAGTCCCTGGAAGGGGGCAGCAGCTCTTTCAGTAATCATAGTGGCAGAGATCGCGAGGGTCGGTATGGCACTGTGATACACACTACTGCGATGTGGAAGGCAACGGGAAACCACCACATTATTTTATCCCTAGTACAGCGTACTTTAATTTATGATGATGGCACCTTCTGGAGTAAAATATTCCGGAGGTAAAATAGTCCCACATTCGGATCTCCGGGCGGGGACTGCTTCGGGGGGAGTCATCAGAAATGATAAGTGTAACATCTCACGAGTCGGAGCGTGGAATGTTAGAAGCATGAAACAAGTAGGGAAGTTAGAGAATTTGAAAATTGAGATGGATAGGTTAGCATTAGACGTAGTAGGTATCAGTGAAGTGCGATGGCCAGAAGCTGGAGACTTCTGGAGCGGAGATTTTAGAGTAATACACACAGGATCTGTAGGAGGAAATTCGGGAGTAGGAATTGTTATGCGGAAAAAAGTAGGACAGAGTGTAGAAAATTTCTTACAGCAAAGTGACAGGGTAGTTATGGTTAGGTTAGATTCGAAACCTGTAAAAACAGTAATAATACAGGTATATATGCCCACTTCTAACTACAGTGATGAGGCCGTAGAGGCAGTTTATAGTGATATTGAATATGTGCTAGATTTTGTGAGAGGGCACGAAAATTTAATAATTACAGGAGATTTCAATGCAGTCGTAGGCACAGGGCGAGAGGGCGGAATAGTTGGCCCCTTTGGATTAGGCAATAGGAACGATAGGGGAGTTAGACTGATAGAGTTCTGCGATAAACATAACTTAACGGTCGCGAACACTCTATTTCACCATCATGTTAGGAGATGCTATACGTGGAAGATGCCAGGAGACTTAGGGAGATATCAAATAGATTACATTCTCGTTAGGCAAAGATTTAGAAATCAAGTTAGGGATTGTAGAAGTTATCCAGGAGCAGATATAGATAGTGATCACAACATAGTCGTTATGAAAGCCAATCTTAAATTTAAGATTTTGAAAAAAAGAAGCGGAAGAAGGTATCTTGACCCAGAGAAACTAAAAGATGATGATATGCGCAATAAGTTCGAGAAAAAGACAAACGAAGCACTAAAGGGCACGGGTGGAAATATTGTTAGGGACATAGAGGCAGAATGGAATTGCATTAAAAATAGTTTAGTTTCCTCAGCTAGGGATATTTTGGGTCATAAACAGAATGAAAGTAGGAAACCCTGGATAACAAAACATATTGTGAGTCTAATAGAGGAAAGGCGAAAATATAAAAATAGGTTAGATGAAATAGGGAAACAAAGATATAAGGCGATCAAGTGGGAAATTATTCGGAAATGTAGGAAAGCGAAAGAGCAATGGATCGATAATAAATGCAAAGAAGTGGAAGATAAGTTCGAAGTAGGAAAGACTGATGAAGCATATAAAATAATCAGGAGAAATTTTAGAGAAATTGGATCTAGTACCAAAAACATTAGAAATGAGGCAGGAGATATCCTAATCGGAAGTGGGGAGAAGGCAGATAGGTGGAAAGAATATTTAGGAAACTTATATGCGGGACAGGAAGTGCAAGATATATTAGAAAGCGAAAGCAGTGTAGAGGGGGATAACCTAGGGAGTCCTATAATGAGAGAAGAGTTTGAGATAGCACTAAAAAGTTTAAGGAATAATAAAGCACCAGGTATAGATGGCTTGCAGGCAGAAATCTTAAAGTGCGCAGGTCAAGAGGTAATAGATCGTTTATTTAAACTAGTTAGTCGCATATACCTGACAGGCGAGATTCCAGAAGATTACAAACGGAACATCATAGTAGCTTTGCCAAAAAGAAAAGGCGCGGATAGATGCGAAAATTTTAGAACTATCAGTTTAACTTCCCATGCGTCAAAAATTTTAACTAGAATTGTGCAAAGAAGGATGGAGAAAAAGGCGGAAGAAATATTAGGAGAAGATCAGTTCGGATTTAGACGAAATAGAGGAACGCGCGAGGCCATTCTAGCTTTACGAGTAATTATAGAAAAAACGATAGAAAAGAGAAAGAGCGTCTATATAGGATTTGTAGATTTAGAAAAAGCCTTCGACAACGTAAAATGGGGGAAGATGTTCGAAGTGCTGAGAAAGGTAGGGATGAAATACAGGGACAGAAGAATAATACATAATCTCTACAAAGAGCAAAAGGCAGTTATAGAATGTGAGCAGGAACAAAGGGAAGTAGATATCCGGAAGGGAGTGAGACAGGGATGTGCATTGTCACCTCTAGTTTTCAACTTATATATCGAAGATGCGATTAATATTGTTAAGGAAAGAACAGCCTCAGGGATCAATGTACAGGGCCAAACTATTAACATGCTCAGATTTGCGGATGATATAGCAGTGTTAGCATCTAGCAAAGAAGAATTAGGAGCGGCTTTGAATGAAATGGAAGCAGTTTTGACACAGGGCTTCGGCATGAAAATCAATAAAAAGAAAACTAAAATTTTGGTATGTAGGGGATGTGAAAATAGAACTAAAATGGAAATACAAATTGGAAATGAGAAGATAGAGGAGGTCGCGGATTTCTGCTACTTAGGAAGTAAAATAACTCAAGACGGTAGGAGCACTAAAGATATAAAACAAAGAATGGCGCAGGGCCGAGTTGCGTTTAACAAAAAGAAACAACTGTTATGCTCGAGAACGGTTAATATAGAGACTAGGAAGAGACTCTTAACGTCGTATGTATGGAGTACGGCATTATACGGGTGCGAAACTTGGACAATAGGAGAAGCGGATAGAAAAAGAGTAGAAGCGTTTGAAATGTGGTGCTACAGACGCATGATGAAGATACCGTGGATAGATAAGGTTAGCAATAGGGAAGTATTAGAAAGAGTTGGAGAAAAGCGAAAGGTATGGAAAACAATAAAGAGTAGGAGAGATAGGATGGTAGGACACCTTCTAAGACACGAAGGAATAGTTCGTGACATACTAGAGTCAGAGATAGGAATAAAAAGAGGTAGGGGTAGGCCTAGATTAGACTACTGCTCTCAAATAGTTAGGGATGTAGGATGTTCTACTTTTAGGGAAATGCGTAGGTTAGCTCAGGATAGAAAAGAATGGAGGTACGCGTCCAACCAGTCTTCGGACTGAGAACCTTATGATGATGATGAATGCGATACTTGATATTTTCTTGAAATCGTACATTGATATGTTGCAAGATTTCTTGCTTTTAAAATCGGAGTAAACAAGTCACCGGAAGCACAGAGATTTTTTAAAATATTTTTTTTGTCATCCAGACACAAATTGTTTCAATGTGCCGTTGAGTTTATCCGCTATTTTTTGGATACCCTGTATAATGTATACAAAATGAAACGTAAAGACTGAAAAAACATATATTGGTCAATCCAACAATTCATTTAGAGACCGGACTGAAACAACACAAATAATGCAAAAACAGTAATTCGGTAATAAGTAAACATATGAAATATAACAATCATATTTTTGAATTTAATGATTCCAAAATTTTAGAGCAAGAAAAATGTTTTTAGAAATGATTTATGTGAAAAAAGAACAAAACTATAAATGTTAGAATTTGCATACAAAATTTGAGTCGAATTTACTGTAATATAATAAATAAAATAAATCCTGCTCTCTGCTACTTACTTGCAAAGGCCCCAAGCGGGGCCGAAACGTCGATAAAACTGTATTTATTATGCCGGAATTTCACCAAATTAATATAAAAACAAATTGGACAACAATTACGGGACTAAGTTTTGGATTTTGGAAAGAAAACGAAAATTTTTGTACGTTGTTAATTTTATAATGAAAATGCATTTAAGTCGAAGTTTAAACAAACATATTGCAGAAAGAAATTAACTCATCTGTCCAACGTTTGATGACTTGGAACAGAAATAGCACAGGCTTCTGCTCTACCGGTAGTTAATGGTGCTAACAAATTCCACTTGTTTCTGATCGGATCATATTGTTCAACAATATTCAACATTTCAGAGTCTTCACCATATCCTCGATCATATCCCCCTGCAGCTATGATCTGATCTCCAAACAAACAAGCGGCAAAATCGCTCCTCTTGCAAGACATATTCGCAACAAATGTCCAGGCATCAGTGCCTAATTCAACAAAAGCTCAATAAACTTGCAATCTATAAAAAACAATTATGATTTGGCTTACCAGGATTGTATTTCTCCACACAAGCAAATTTAGAATTACAATTTTGTCCTCCCATTGCGTATAAAAACCCGTTAGCAGCAACGACACCTATGCCATGGCGACTTTTAGCCATGGAAGCGCATAGTGTCCATTTGTTTGCTTGTGGTTCATAACATTCAACGGTACTCAATGAAGAAGAAAATAAATCGTCGTCTGTCCCCCCGACAGCGTATAATTTGCCGTCTAAGACTGCCACGCCAAGAAGCGTACGCTCACATTGCATTGGGGCCACGTAGCTCCAACATTGGGTAACTGGATCCCACCTAAATTTCCACAGTGGTAAAAATTTAAGAAAACATAAACTAGTTTTTTTAATCTCATCTAAGCATATTGATATAAAGTGATTTTTTAATGTTCCCCAAAATCTGCTAGGCAAGCGCAGGTGTAGAATTTGAGGAATATGGGGCACAAGCGACGCAGAGCAAAAGCGACACTAGCACTAGTAGGGGCATATGCGACACAGTCATAAAAACCAGAAAGCAAAAGCGACACTGGCTCCCAAAGTAATAAAATTTACCTGCATCTTTTTATGCGCATTTTCGATGTGAAATTTTCTTACCCAATTCACTGCGTGCTCGACTATTATCAATAAATTTTTTCTCGTACCTACTCACTCACGCTTTTATTGTGTTCTTGGTAAATACCCCGAGTCCAAGAAGTTCGTTAGCCCAAAAATTTTGTTGGAAATTATTCAAGCACTAGGGAGTGATAATATTTAAAAAACATATTTTAAACATGAAATGCAAACTATATTTTTGAAATCAGAAATAAAGATCTACCCAAAAGTGCAACAATTAATTAATTAATTCTTTTCTATACGCCTATCTAATTTTACGTCCAATACTTTGCGCCTCTTGCCTTCCAAATTTAAAAACCGTCTACAATAAACAAAATCACTGTACATATATCGCTTCCTCTTTTGATTAACTCGAAAACATTCGGATGATGTATCTGTAAAATTCTATTTAAGCGATTGTTCCATCCTTCCACAGCGTTATTAGTGCAATTTGCCACACAAATTTGTTTCTGCACTTCCCAGGCAGCAACATCTGGCTTGCAGGAATGCGGTATGGCACTTTCTACCCAATTCTGTCCGTTGGTTATTATGCTGCCTTTGCACCTGTGGCTCTTCTCTTTAGAACAAAGCCAACGAGTATTCCCATCTTTAAAACTTCGCTGCATTCTGTATTTATGTCCTTCGTAAATAGCTGCAGGTTTCCCTTTGTTTGTTTGCAATAGTTCAAACTCCATTTTACACAATATTATACTTTATTCACAACTCTAAACAATTATACTTTTGAAGACGATCCGACACTGACTGGTAATGAGGAATTTGTACCTAGTCGTATTATCAACTAATTGAAAATTTTATGTTTTCGTACTCTTTGTATATATGTAGAGGGGTTGTGGAGCAATTCGAAATTAGGAATGCGATAGAAAATAAGTGTTGAAGATTTTGAGACCATTCTATGAATTGTATGTATACATTTCATGAATACCTACTATAAGAACTAAATAAATAAAATACCTATCAGCCCCGAGGATACTACCTAAGCAATAATAGTCTGCCGTGCTTGGACATTTCAAATTTCCACTGAGAAATATACTTACCTGAATTTCCCGGAAAATAGAAACAAGTGTCGTTTTCCCTACCAAAATACTTTGTGTCGCTTTTGCACTGTGTTGCATTTGGCCCGATACCGAATTTGAGAGACTGGCTTCCCTGACTTGTAACGTAACCAGAAGCGCTTACGTACGATCCTGGTTGCGGTAAATCCGAACGCACGGCGGACACAGGTTGACGGTCAAGTTCATGAGCCGCACCCAGTTGGCAATCGCTGTCAATGGCGTAGTCGTGTATTTACTTAATGTTGTTGTGTACTTGTCGTATAATATAATAACCATATGCAAATAAGTGTTAACTAATAAAATATGTTCTCTTAACGTTGTGTGTAATTGCCCACACGTTACATGGTGTCAGAAGTCTTGTTTTTAAGTGCCAAAAAGTAAAAAGCAGTGAAAAATAAGTGATAAAATAAAGTAACTAGTGTCTGAAAATGTCCCATGCTGAGGAAGAAACAATGAGGTCCAGTGGCGTCCAAATTAGACCACCCAAACCTTTACACTTGTCTGAAAACATGATCAACGATTGGAAGCTCTGGAAACAACAGTACGACTTCTATTCAGTTGCAGCAGAATTAGATAAGAAAACACCAAACATGCAAGTTGCCATTTTTATGACAATAATCGGACCAGAGGCACTGGCAATATTTAACACATTCACGCTCACAGAGGCAGAAAAAAGCAACCTAAAAATAATTGAAGAAAAATTCGAGGCGTATTTTATACCAAAGTTAAATACCACATATGAAAGGTACGTCTTCAACACGACACAGCAAAAAGAAGGTGAGAGCTTTGATGATTTTTTAACTAATATCACAAACAAAAGCAAAACCTGTGAGTTTCAAAATTTATGTGACAGCCTTATAAAAGACAGAATAGTTCTCGGGGTCAAAGATGTAAAGTTGAGAGAAAAATTACTCTCAGAAGATGACCTTGATCTACAAAAAGCAATTAAAATTTGTAGGGCAAGTGAACAAACGTCCAGACAAATGAATGAGATAACAAAAGAAGAGGCAAAAGAAGTACACGTAATAAGAAAAAAGAAAAACTCAAAAGACTCATCAAAAGAACAATTCGACTGCAGAAGATGTGGTTCCAAGCACGGAAAAAAAGAGTGTCCAGCCTACAACAAAAGTTGCGAAAACTGTGGGAAAAAAGGTCACCTAACAAAAAAGTGCTTCAGCCAAAACAAAAAGAAGGTCGAACAAAAAAGCAAAATCAACTCCATCACGGAAGATGATGAAGAAGTTGTGTATGTGCACGCGATCAGCTCAAAAGAAGACAACGAATGGAATGAAACTGTCAAATACAAGCAGCAAAAGTTCCAAGTCAAGCTAGACACAGGGGCACAATGCAATGTCCTTCCATTAAGGTTACTAAAGAAGTTAGAAGCCAAAATTTCGCTAAAACCATCCAAAACAGCCAGATTGGTGAGTTTTACGGATCACAAAATTAAAGTGATCGGTGAAACAACTTTGAGTTGTACGGTTAAAGGTAAACAAGCAGAAATAACCTTCAAAATCGTTCGAGAGAATGTCTGCCCAATATTAGGTCGAAATACGTGCAAAGATCTAAAACTAATCCAAAGAGTTAACGCACTTTCTACAGAAAAGCAGGAAACTAATGTTTTCAAGGGACTGGGATGCCTGAAAAAATTTGAATATGATATTGACCTAGTGCCAAATCCAAGTTTCGAAATAAAACCAGCCAGAAGAATTCCTTACGCTATAAGAGAGGCCGTTAAAAAAGAACTGGATAAAATGGTTGACCTCCAAGTCATTAAATCGATCACAGAACCAACACCGGTGGTCAGTCCAATGGTTATAGTAAGAAAAAAGAACCAAATAAGGATATGCATCGATCCTACCGATGTTAACAAGAATTTATTGAGAAGACATTATCCTCTGAAAACGATGGAAGAAATCGCAGCTAAAGTTGTAGGATCCAGGTATTTCACTTTGCTAGACTGCAAAAGAGGGTTCTGGCAAATAAAAGTTAGTGAAAGAACTCAAAAATACCTAACATTTGCTACTCCTTGGGGAAGATATTGTTGTACGCGACTTCCATTTGGTCTCGCATCAGCACCAGAAGTCTTCCAACAAGTGATGAATTCCTTGTTAAGAGACATGCCCAATACAGAATGTTCAATGGATGACATATTGATACATGCAGGGTCAAAACAGAAGTTAGAAGAAATCACTGCAAAAGTCACGAAGAAACTGGAAAATGCTGGATTGAAATTAAACGCAGAAAAATGTATTTTTGCCAAACCAAGCATAAAATTCCTGGGGCATATCCTATCAAACGAAGGTCTAACAATAGACATAGAAAAAGTCCAAGCGATAAACAAGCTGAAAACGCCAGAAAACAAAACTCAGTTACAAAGACTGCTAGGCATGGTAACATATTTGAACAAGTTCATAAACAACATGTCCAAATTAACAGAACCATTAAGGCAGTTGCTGAAAAAAGATGTAGCATGGGTCTGGAACAGAGAACAGCAAGAAGCGTTTGACAAAATTAAAAAAGTACTCACTGAACCACCAGTTCTGAAGTACTATGACGTCAATGACAACGTAACATTGTCAGTAGACGCAAGTTCCAAGAGTTTAGGAGCAGTTTTACTCCAAAGTGGTCAACCAGTAGCATACGCTACCAAATCCTTAACCAAATCAGAACAGAACTACCTGCAGATAGAAAAAGAAGCACTTGCGATCAAATTCGCTTGCACAAAATTTCATGAATACATCTACGGAAAAACGCTATTTGTGGAAACGGATCACAAACCACTGGAAGTAATCTTCAAAAAACCAATTCAGTCAGCACCAGCGCATCTCCAAAGAATTTTGTTTGATGTACTCATGTATTCACCACAAGTAAAGTACATAAAAGGGACAGAAATTCCAATTCCAGATGCTCTGAGTCGTGACTGTAATAATGAAGAAGAAGAAAATGAGGAAGAAGAATTGGAAGTGCAAATAATACTAAGCATGAGTAGAAAAGCACGAGAAGATTTTGTACAATCAACAAAGCAAGATCTCGAATTGCAACAATTACTGGAATACATAAAAAATGGTTTTCCAGATGAAAGTAAAAAACTGCCAAATTGTATAAAGCACTACCACAACTTCCGCGAAGAACTTTCGTACTACGAAGGTCTAATTTTCAAAGGTGAAAAAATAGTTGTTCCTAAATCAGAAGTGAACAGAGTGCTAAAAGACATTCATGCTGGACACCTCGGCATACAAAGTTGTCTAAAACGCACAAGACCATTGTTGTACTGGAAATCGCAGTATAAAGACATACTAGACTTTATCAACAAGTGCTCGGTGTGCCAAAAAACGCAACGCACGAACATCAAAGAACCATTGGTGAATAAAGAAATACCAAATTTCCCATGGTAAATCGTCGCGAGTGATCTTTTTACGTTTCGCGGTAAAGAAAACGTGATGATCTACGATAGTTATTCCGGGTTCGTGGACTATAAACTGTTAAAAACACTCACCTCAAAGGAAGTGATTGATAAACTTAAAGAATGGTTCGCCACCCATGGAATTCCAGAAGTGCTCGAGACCGACAATGGTCCGCAATATACTTCCAGAGAATTCAAAAATTTTGAATCATCCTGGGGATTCAAACACAAGACTTCTAGTCCATATCACTCAAGTGGAAATGGGTTAGCTGAACGTGGTGTTCAAATAATAAAAAACATTTTGAAAAAGTGCTCAGAAGATGACTCTGACGTTCAATTGGCATTGCTAAATTACAGAAATACACCAAGAAATGATGTACTGCACTCTCCAAACGAAAGGTTAATGAGCCGTGTAACTAAAACAAAACTACCAATTGCAAAAGAAAAATTGAAACCAAAAGTTACAAAAAACGTCTCTGAAGAACTGAAAAAATTGAGAGAAAAACAGAAGCAATACGCAGATCGAACAACCAGAGTAAGACCAGAGTTTCAAAAAGGAGACAAAGTTGGCATCCGAGTAGCACACAGGAAATGGAAAGGAGAAGAAGTAATAGAAAATACGGAAAATCCAAGGTCAGTCCTGGTAAGAGCAGAAGATGGAAGTGTTTATAGAAGAAATTCCTATCATCTTCGTAAAACCGAAGCCAAGTTTACTGAACCCATTACCGTCGTTCCATCCACATCGACTGTAAATCTCCAACCTCCATCTCCAGAAACCCAAGAAGTTGAGAGAGATGATTCTCACTCTTCCCAACCAACTACAGGACCAAACCTGGCCTCACCCATCAAGACAAGGTCAGGAAGAATAGTGAATCCACCTCAAAGACTAAATCTTTGAATACAAAAAGGGGGATGTAACGTAACCAGAAGCGCTTACGTACGATCCTGGTTGCGGTAAATCCGAACGCACGGCGGACACAGGTTGACGGTCAAGTTCATGGGCCACACCCAGTTGGCAATCGCTGTCAATGGCGTAGTCGTGTATTTACTTAATGTTGTTGTGTACTTGTCGTATAATATAATAACCATATGCAAATAAGTGTTAACTAATAAAATACGTTCTCTTAACGTTGTGTGTAATTGCCCACACGTTACAGACTAATTAAATAAAGATACTATTTTTACCTCTCTACAGTGTTTAGAATGCTCTGACCATTATATCCACCTACAACATAAAGTAAACCATTTAACACAGCAACACCTGCCCAGCTACGTTTTGTATTCATAGGTGACAGTTGTGTCCATGCTCTCGTTGTCATATCTAAACACTCCATAGTATTTAAAGGTTTCGAAATGCTGTAGTATCCACCTACCACCAACAATCTGCTGAAACAAATCAATAAATTGATGTTTTCTTTAGAAGAAAATCCACTGTTACTTGTCTTCCATCAAAGCAATACCAAAGCCCGATCGCTTACTTTTCACAAGATATTCATAAGTCCAGGTATTGCTCTTATGATCATAACTCTCTATAGTCAAAGTCTCAGAGTTTTTCCCAAGAACTATAAGTTTTCCTGAAGTCCCTTTACGAGGCCTCGTTCTGCTGCTACTCATCCCAGATCTCTGTTCAGGCAAAAAATGCCAGTTCATCGCTTCCACGATTAATGACTGGCAAGCAGGATCTGATCCGACTGCATTCTGAACATGATCCATCAAAAAAGCGGGCTCTAACAGAGGCAATTTAACGAGAGCTAACAGGTTGGCAATGTGTACTCTTCGTGTATCAGAGTCATGTTGAATCCACGACATTAACGCTTTAAAAACATGACGCTCAGAAGTCACCCTGAGATCGTCACTTGACAACAGATTCCTAATTTGGTCCAAACTTAATTCCAGGAATTTCGGAGTGTCAATTACCTAAAATTTTCCCGTACACATAATTACTGGAGTAACTGCTGATATCTGACCCATGTCTATAATGATACGAACCTTCATGAAATGGCAGTTAATAAAACTCATTGTCCAATGCCACAAACTATCGCACACATGATGTTCCGCATACTTGGCAATACTAAAACAATTGCTCGGATGCAACTGACGAACCAAAAACCTCGAACATGCTTCCGCAACGTCATGTAATAGAAATAAACGAGCTGTCGGCAACAAAGTCTCGACATTATCCTTTCTTATCTCTATCGCCCCTGAATAACAATAATTCACTATAGCTTCTAAAATATCGCCGCTAACATCGTCTAGGGTGATTTCGGCTTCTCCAGTTTCGCGGAAATTCCCGGTGAACATTGCGGAGAAATATTCACTGGCCGCAGAAAGTACCAGTCTGTGTGCAAGTACTCGTTTGCCATCATTGCCAGCAATTAATGTTATGTCGCACAGTCTCCTTTCTTGCAAATAATTTTGCATACCAGATAGACTATTTTCCGCGTGTCTTTCACACCTGAAATTCTCGTTGTCTAAACTTGAGGATGCTGGAGTAAAACAAAGATAATTAGTTGCAGTATCGCAGGAGAATTGCTTACTTGTACTACCTATATCCTCAAATAGAGACATTTTGGCTGTGAAGCTCGAATTCTTTATATTTAAACAACAAAAGTAAAATCTAGTTGCACTTGTGCTGGCTCCAAGTAGGTGTATATTTTTCTTTATTTTTTAAGACGCTCACACTGATTTCAAAACTGTAAAATTCATGGTAATTGAACACTGGCACTGGCTTGTATTTCTGTAATAACTGACAAACAATATTTATACATATTTGTAGAAGAAAAGAATAATTATGTAGACAGTTTATAGAATAGTAAAAACTTACATGCGTATTTGCTTCTATTCCAACACTGCCACCAATAATTTAGTGTCTTACTTGAAAAACACAGAATTAAACTGTTAAATTCTTAAACTGCAAGGAGCTTTTATTAAGATTAGGGAGTGTTTGGACCTTGTCCTTAATATTGGGGGTAAAGGTACAAAGATCATACAGAAAAGAATGCAGAAGGATAGAGGTATATATCCACATAAAGTAGTTGAAGCTATAAGAGGATTAGGCATAAAAGAAAATAATTTACAAGGGTAGGTACTTGCCTGCAGGCAAATACCTCAAAACATGTACAACAATTTGTATTAGTATTTCTGCTTCAGCAGGTTTATTATAGGGTGATTTTCTAAGAGGTTTTATTGTTTTCCATACCTTTCGCTTTTCCCCAACTCTTTCTAATACTTCCCTATTGCTAACCTTATCTATCCACGGTATCTTCATCATGCGTCTGTAGCACCACATTTCAAACGCTTCTACTCTTTTTCTATCCGCTTCTCCTATTGTCCAAGTTTCGCACCCGTATAATGCCGTACTCCATACATACGACGTTAAGAGTCTCTTCCTAGTCTCTATATTAACCGTTCTCGAGCATAACAGTTGTTTCTTTTTGTTAAACACAACTCGGCCCTGCGCCATTCTTTGTTTTGTATCTTTAGTGCTCCTACCGTCTTGAGTTATTTTACTTCCTAAATAGCAGAAATCCGTGACCTCCTCTATCTTCTCATTTCCTATTTGTATGTCAACTTTAGTTCTATTTTCACATCCCCTACATACCAAAATTTTAGTTTTCTTTTTATTGACTTTCATGCCATAGCTCTGTGTCAAAACTGCTTCCATTTCATTCAAAGCCGCTCCTAATTCTTCTTTGCTAGATGCTAACACTGCTATATCATCCGCAAATCTGAGCATGTTAATAGTTTGACCCTGTACGTTAATCCCTGAGGCTGTTCTGTCCTTAACAATATTAATAGCATCTTCGATATATAAGTTGAAAACTAGAGGTGACAATGCACATCCCTGTCTCACTCCCTTCCGGACATCTACTTCCCTTCGTTCCTGCTCACATTCTATAACTGCCTTTTGCTCTTTGTAGAGATTATATATCATTCTTTCATCCCTACCTTTCTCAGCACTTCGAACATCTTCCCCCATTTTACGTTGTCGAAGGCCTTTTCTAAATCTACAAATCCTATATAGACACTCTTTCTCTTTTCTATCGTTTTTTCTATAATTACTCGTAAAGCTAGGATGGCCTCGCGCGTTCCTCTATTTCGTCTAAATCCGAACTGATCTTCTCCTAATATTTCTTCCGCGTTTTTCTCCATCCTTCTTTGCACAATTCTAGTTAAAATTTTTGACGCATGGGAAGTTAAACTGATGGTTCTGAAATTTTCGCACCTATCCGCGCCTTTCCTTTTTGGCAAAGCTACCATGATGTTCCGTTTGTAATCCTCTGGAATCTCGCCTGTCAGGTATATACGACTAACTAATTTAAATAAACGATCTATTACCTCTTGACCTGCGCACTTTAAGATTTCTGCCTGCAAGCCATCTATACCTGGCGCTTTATTATTCCTTAAACTTTTTAGTGCTAGCTCAAACTCTTCTCTCATTATAGGATTCCCTAGGTTATCCCCCTCTACACTGCTTTCGCTTTCTAATATATCTTGCACTTCCTGTCCCGCATATAAGTTTCCTAAATATTCTTTCCACCTATCTGCCTTCTCCCCGCTTTCGATTAGGATATCTCCTGCCTCATTCCTAATGCTTTTGGTACTAGATCCAATTTCTCTAAAATTTCTCCTAATTATTTTATATGCTTCATCAGTCTTTCCTACTTCGAACTTATTTTCCACTTCTTTGCACTTATTATCGATCCATTGCTCTTTCGCTTTCCTACATTTCCGAATAATTTCCCACTTGATCGCCTTATATCTTTGTTTCCCTATTTCATCTAACCTATTTTTATATTTTCGCCTTTCCTCTATTAGACTCACAATATGTTTTGTTATCCAGGGTTTCCTACTTTCATTCTGTTTATGACCCAAAATATCCCTAGCTGAGGAAACTAAACTATTTTTAATGCAATTCCATTCTTCCTCTATGTCCCTAACAATATTTTCGCCCGCGCCCTTTAGTACTTCGTTTGTCTTTTTCTCGAACTTATCGCGCGTATCATCATCTTTTAGTCTCTCTGGGTCAAGATACCTTCTTCCGCTTCGTTTTTTCAAAATCTTAAATTTAAGATTGGCCTTCATAACGACTATATTGTGATCACTATCTATATCTGCTCCTGGATAACTTCTACAATCCCTAACTTGATTTCTAAATCTTTGCCTAACAAAAATGTAATCTATTTGATATCTCCCTAGGTTTCCTGGGATCTTCCACGTGTAGTGTCTCCTAACATGATGGTGAAATAAAGTGTTCGCGACCGTTAAGTTATGTTTATCGCAGAACTCTATCAGTCTAACTCCCCTATCGTTCCTATTGCCTAATCCAAAGGGACCAACTATTCCGCCCTCTCGCCCTGTGCCTACCACTGCATTGAAATCTCCTATAATTATTAAATTTTCGTGTCCTCTCACAAAATCTAGCACATGTTCAATATCACTATAAACTGCCTCTACGACCTCATCACTGCAGTTAGAAGTGGGCATATATACCTGTATTATTACTGTTTTTACAGGTTTCGAATCTAACCTAACCATAACTACCCTGTCACTTTGCTGTAAGAAATTTTCTACACTCTGCCCTACTTTTTTCCGCATAACAATTCCTACTCCCGAATTTCCTCCTACAGATCCTGTGTGTATTACTCTAAAATCTCCGCTCCAGAAGTCTCCGGCTTCTGGCCATCTCACTTCACTAATACCTACTACGTCTAATGCTAACCTATCCATCTCAATTTTCAAATTCTCTAACTTTCCTACTTGTTTCATGCTTCTAACATTCCACGCTCCGACTCGTGAGATGTTACACTTATCATTTCTGATGACTCCCCCCGAAGCAGTCCCCGCCCGGAGATCCGAATGTGGGACTATTTTACCTCCGGAATATTTTACTCCAGAAGGTGCCATCGTCATAAATTCGAAGTACGCTGTACTAGGGATAGAATAATGTGGTGGCTTCTCAAATAAAAACCCCTCCAAATGGTTAAACCTATGGTTCGGCTCTTTATATCATTGAAGCGCGCAAGCCATCCCACCCGTCCCAGTATCACTAGAACTGCGTCAAGGTACAAGTCCTTTGGGATTTACTGTAATATAATAAATCCTGCTCTCTGCTACTTACTTACAAAGGCCCCAAGCAAGGCCGAAACGTCGATAAAATTGTATTTATTATTTACCTTATGCCAAAATGTCACCAAATTAAAATAATATAAAAACAAATTGGACTTAAGTTTCGGATTTTGGAAAAAAAACGAAAATTTTTGTTTGTTGTTAACTTTATTTTCTTCCTCATACGAAAAATGCATTTCATTTGAGTTGAAGCTCAAGCAAACATATTGCAGAAACAAATTAACTCATTCGTCCAACGTTTGTTGACTTGGAACACAAATAGCACAGGCCCCTGCTCTCGCGGTAGTTAATGGTGCTAACAAATTCCACTTGTTACCGATCGGATCGTATTGTTCAACAGTATTCAATCTTTCAGAGTTCTCATCACATCCCCCTGCAGCTATTATCTGATCTCCAAACAAGCAAGCGGCAATACGGCTCCGCTTGCAAGACATATTTGCGACAAATGTCCAGGCATCAGTACCTAATTCAATAAAAGCTCAATAAATTGGCAATGTACATAAAACAATTGTTTTAGCTTACTGGGATCGTATCTCTCCACACAATCAAATTTGGAATTACCATTACCTCCTCCTATTGCATATAAAAATCCATTAGCAGCAACCACACCCATGCCACAGCGACCTTTAGCCATGGAAGCGCATAGTGTCCACTCGTTAGCTTGTGGTTCATAACATTCAACAGTGCTTAATGAAAAATTACATTCGTCTCTCCCCCCGGCAGCATATAATTTGTCTCCTAAGACTGCCACGCCAAACTGCATACGCTTATGTTGCATTGAGGCCACGTGACTCCAACATCGGGTAACTGGATCCCACCTAAATTTCCACAGTGGTAACTGTTATGTTGGTAGGTAAAGTTAGAGAGATGTGAAGTGGGCACGATTGGGATGGTCATGTCAGCTAGAAACGTGTTGTCACTGAGTTGTATCGTTGTATGTCTGTTAGTAATAAACATCTAAGTTCATCAATAAAGCTGTCTGTTTTATTGGTACACAACAGTTTGGCGACGAGGATAAAAAGAGAAAAATAAAGGTCTGTGTTATTATTTCTCGTGTTTGTCCAGTGGAGAAGTCTTCCAGAACATAACCAAAAACCACGTGCGCGCCAACACACGCAATGGCTTTAATAGGGAATATTGAGACATTCAACTCCAAAGAAGGGGATATAGAAACGTACTTAGAAAGAATGGATCATTTTCTGAAGTGCAATAAAGTAGAAGAAGAAGAAAAAGTTTGTTTGTTTTTGACCCTCGTTGGTAACGAAGCTTATAAAATGTTGAAAGATATAATGTCTCCAGTCCAACCTAGTAATAAATCTTATGATGAGTTGAAACTAGAATTGAAAAAGCACTTAGCCCCAAGACCCTTAACAGTGGTTGAACGTTACAAGTTCTATCAGTGTAATCAAGGAAGTATGTCGGTGTCTGAATACATAATACAATTAAGAAGATTGTCGAAGACTTGTGCGTTTGGTGCCTTCTTACAAGAAGCCTTGCGGGATCGTTTTGTCTGTGGTCTCTTAAGTGAAAATACAAGGAAGAAATTGCTCACTGAAGCAAATTTAACGTTCGAGTCTGCGTGTAATACAGCTTTGAGTATGGAAGTAGCCACCAGGGAAGCTAAAGCATTGCAAACTGTGTCTGAAGTGCCTGTGCAGGTTGTCAGGAAAGAGAGAAATGTCAAGCCAAATAGTTGGAAGGTAAATGCAAAGAAGTCAAGTGAAGATGTGAAACGGAATACATGTTTCCGATGTGGACGCAATAAGTCTAGTCAGCATAAGGAAGATACTTGTCCTGCCAAGGGATGGGAGTGTTTTACCTGCAATAAGCAAGGTCATACTTCAACAGTGTGTCGTTTCAGAAAGAAAAATGTCCATAGTGTGGAGGAAGAAGTACTTGAGTATGAAGAGAATGAAATGTCTATTGCAAATGTGGAAGAAGGTGAAGAAATAATCAAGAAAGGAAGCGAATGGATAAGTGTCAGCATCGAGGAACAAGTGTTTGAAATGGAAGTCGACCCAGGTGCTGCTGTGTCATTGATGTCTGAAAATATGTATTATTCTAGGTTAAGTAATGTCAAATTAGAAGTAAGTAACCGTCTTTTAAAGTCTGTAACAGGTGAACCTTTGCATGTTGTCGGTAAAGTAAATGTTAATGTTAGTCTGTCTGATACTAAAGTATTTAACTTACCATTGCAAATTGTTAAGTCTGAGTCACAACCAGTACTATTTGGTAGGAATTGGTTAGATTGCCTAATACCGGAATGGCGAAAGCCGTATTTAAGCTACAAATCATTTATAAATGTTGTCCAAAATGAGTCTCATGGTAAATATTTACAGGAATTGTTTCCCAAAGTATTCGATACAGATAGAAGTCTGCCTATCAAGGGGTATAAAGCGTCGATGGTTCTTAAAGAAAACGCTATACCTGTCTTTCACAAACCATATCCTATTCCATATGCTCTCAAGTCTGAAGTAGAAAAAGAACTGCAAGTCATGGTCGAGTCGGGTATCTTGGTACCAGCACGTTATAGTGAATGGGCTAGTCCAATAGTAGTCGTACCAAAGAAGGATAGTAAGTCTGTTCGTATATGTGGGGATTTTAAGGTAACAGTTAACCCAAATATTAGATTTGATCATTACCCTTTACCAAAAATAGAGGAGGTATTTCTAGCAATTTCTAAAGGGAAATGTTTTACTGTCTTAGACCTGTCAAATGCTTATCTCCAATTGTCTCTAGAGGAAGAATCGCAAAAATTGTTAACCATAAACACCCACTTAGGTCTATATAGGTATACGAGACTTCCATTTGGAATTTCATCAGCTCCTGCCCAGTTCCAGTCTGTAATGGATCAAATCATTAAAGATATGCCTATGTCTGCTTGTTATCTGGATGATGTGATTATTGCCGGAGAAACACCAGCTGTTTGTAAGTCGCATGTCGTAACTATCCTAAGGAAATTAAATGAGCTAAATGTCAAAGTGAATCTCGATAAATGTCAGTTTTATAAATCATCGGTAATTTATTTGGGTCATGAATTATCCTCAGAAGGCATAAAGCCAATAAAAGAAAAAGTAGAAGCTATTCAAAATGCACCACGACCAGAAAATTTAACGCAGCTCCGCTCTTATTTAGGTCTGTTAAATTATTATGGGAAATTCTTACCCATGATATCACCAATATTAAAACCCTTGTATAACTTAGAGAAAAAGAGTGCAGAATTTAAGTGGTCAGAAATGTGTGAGGTAGCCTTCAGACAAAGTAAGAGAATGTTGTTAGATAGTGAAACTCTTGTCCACTATGACCCAGATAAACCCATAGTAATAGCATCAGATGCTTCACCGTATGGTGTCGGTGCAGTGTTGAGCCATTTGATAGATGGTATTGAACGTCCTATATTGTTTGTGTCTAGTACACTTGCTAAGAGCGAACAAAATTATTCTCAATTACACAAAGAAGCCTTAGCTATTATTTTTGCTATAAGAAGATTTCACAAGTATGTATATGGTCGTAAGTTTATGTTATATACAGATCATCAACCGTTAGAAACAATTTTTGGCGAAAAACAAAAAATACCTACTCTAGCGGCTGCGCGTCTTCAAAGATGGGCTCTAATACTGTCTTGTTACAATTATGAAATAAAGTATAAGTCAAGTATTCATCTGAATCATGCAGATGCGTTATCAAGAATACCACTAAATGAGGAAACTGGTATTCATATATACTACTGTTTTGAGTCAGCCTTACCATTAACAGCTTTAGATATTGTTAAAAATACTCGAGAGGATAAGACATTAATAAAAATAATTGAATTATGTAAAACGGGCTGGCCTAAACATGTGTCTGAACTAAATTTAAAACCGTATTTTTGCAGACGGAATGAACTAAGTTTAGAGAAAGATTGTTTGTTATGGGGAAGCCGGGTAGTGATTCCTTATCAGTTACGGGAAGAAGTCCTTCAGTTGTTACACGAGCAACACATTGGTATAGTTCGAATGAAGCTATTAGCTCGTAGTACTGTTTGGTGGCCTGGAATCGATGACGACATAGAAAGAACGGTGAACTCATGTGAAGCTTGTCAGAGGTTCAAACCCCAACAGCCAAGTACACCAGTGTCATGGGCTGCATCATCTAGAGTGTGGCAGAGAGTCCACATAGACTTTATGCAAAAATATAACAAATATTTTCTGCTTCTCGTAGATAGTTATTCAAGGTGGCTAGAAGTTCATATTGTTAAAGGCACTACAGCAGAAGAAACCATAGAAACTCTGAGAAAGATATTTGCTATGTTTGGTCTACCGGAAAAACTTGTTTCAGACAATGGACCTCCATTTAACGGAGAAAAGTATCATGAGTTTTGCCTCAGTAATGGCATAAAAGTGCAACTCACACCACCATTACACCCATGCTCCAATCGGACAGTTGAAAAGCAAGTGGATACGGTAAAACGAACTTTAAGTAAACAGTTCTATGACTTTGAAAAGGAAAAGAAATACGCCAGTATAAGTCATCTATTAACCGATTTCTTGTTAAAGTATCGTTCGACACCAAACTCCTTTACGAAGAAAAGTCCTGCTGAAATGGTATTAAAACAAGTACCTCGCACAAGATTGCAACTTTTAAAACCTACGTATTTGAGGGGAGACAGCCAAACAAATTTACCTGCTTCAGATGTAAGGAAGAGAAAATTCTTTGAAGGTCAAAAGGTTTTGATTTTGAATAAAAGGAAAGGGGATGGGTACCATTGTTGGATCCCAGGAAAAATCCTTAAGGTGGTAAGCCTAACCTCTTATCTAGTGGGGGTACAGGGGGAAGTTAGATTCCTGCATATTGATTATATAAGGCCGTCTGAAGTTATGGAAAAGGCAAACATTGAACACCTACACCCATTAGTAGTACCAAGTACGGAAGAGATAGGGGACTGTGAGCCGGTAAGTGAGCCAGTTAAGGACAATACGGTGGTTGTCAATCAAGAGTCGGAGGAGGCTGGAACAACACCAACTCCTATACATATACCCACTCCTACCCCTACTACTGTATCGATCCCTACACCTCCTCGGCGTTCTAGTAGAAATAGAAAAGTGCCCGATAGGTTAGACCTTTGAATCTGGTGGAGAGGAATGTTATGTTGGTAGGTAAAGTTAGAGAGATGTGAAGTTGGCACGATTGGGATGGTCATGTCAGCTAGAAACGTGTTGTCACTGAGTTGTATCGTTGTATGTCTGTTAGTAATAAACATCTAAGTTCATCAATAAAGCTGTCTGTTTTATTGGTACACAACAGTAACAAAAATACAAATTTAAGAAAATATGTATAAACTAGTTTTTTTTAATCTCATTATACGTATCTTCATCTAAACACATTGATATAAAGTGATTTTTTATAATGTTCCCCAAAATCTGCTTCGCAAGTGCAGATGTCGAATTTGAGATCGCTGACATAATAAAGATATCTTTTTACCTCTCTACAGTGTTTAGAATGCTCCGACGGTTACGTCCACCTACAACGTAAAGTAAACCATTCAACAGAGCAACACCTGCCCTGTAACGTTTTGTATTCATAGATGGAAAGCCCCTCCATGTTCCTGTTGTCATATCTAAACACTTCACAGTATCTAACTCATTGAAAATGTCGTAGTATCCACCTACCACCAACAATCTGCAAAAAGAAATCAATAAATCGATGTTTTCTAAAGAAGAAAATTCACTAATACTTGTTTTCCATCAAAGCAATACCAAAGTCCAATCGATTACTGCCCATAAGATATTCATTAGTCCAGGTATTGCTCTTATGATCATAACTCTCTACAGTCAAAGTCGCAGAGTTTCCCCCAAGAACAATAAGTTTTCCTGAAGTCCCTTTACGCGGCTTTGTTCTGTCAGGCAACAGTTGCCACTTCATCGCTTCCATGATTAATTTCTGGCAAACAGGATCGGACCCGACTGCATCCTGAACATGATCCACCAAAAAAGCGGGCTCTAATAGAGGCAATTTAATGAGAGCTAACAGGTTGGCAATGTGCACTCTTCGTGTATCGGAGTCGTGTTGAATCCACGACATTAAAGCTTCGAAAACGTGCCGCTCAGAAGTCACACTGAGATCGTCCCTTGACAACAGATTCTTAATTTGGTCCAAACTTAATTCCAGGAATTTCGGAGTGTGAATTATCTAAAATTTTCCCATACACATAATTACGTAATTAATGGAGTAATTGCTGATATCTGACTCATATCTATAATGATACGAACCTCCATGAATTGGCGGTTAATGTAACTCGTTGTCCCAAGCAACAAACTATTGCAAGCATTATTTTCCGCATACTTGGCAATATTGAAACAATTGCTCGGATGCAACTGACGAACCAAAAACTTCGAACATGCTTCCGCAACTTCATGTAGCTGAAGTAAACGAGCTGTCTGCAACAAAGTCTCGACATTATCTTTTCTTATCTCTATCGTCCCTGTATAACAATAATTCACTATAGCTTGTAAAATATCGCCGCTAACATCGCCTAGTGTGATTTCGGCTTCTCCAGTTTCACGGAAATTCCCACTGAACATTGCGGAGAAATATTCACTGGCCGCAGAAAGTACCAGTCTGTGTGCAAGTACTCGTTCGCCATCATTGCCAGCAACTAATGTTACGTCGCACAGTCTCCTTGCTTGCAAATAATTTTGCATACCAGATAGACTATTTTCTGCGTGTCTTTCACATCTGAAATCCTCATTGTCTGAACTTGTGGGTGCTGCAGAAAAACGAAGATAATCAATTAAAGTATCGCAGAAGAATTTCTTACTTGTGCTACCTGTATCCTCAAATAGAGACATTTTGGCTGCAAAGCTCGAATTCTTTATATTTAAACGGCGAAAGTAAAATCTATTTGCACGTGTGCTGGCTCCAAGCAGGCATACTTTTTTGTTTTTCTCTGCAGCAAAATATTTATTTGTCAGACTCTCGTACTGATCCCAAAACTGTAAAATTCATGCTAACTGAACACTCGCATTGGCCTGTATTCTTGTAATAACTGACAAACAATATTTATACTTACCTGTAGAAGAAAATAATAATTATGTAGACACAATCAACACAATTTTTAGAAGAAAAGTAAAAACTTACATGCTTTTATTGTTGTCGTACTCTTCTTAAAAACTGATTCTATTTTATATTCTTAAAGAACACAACTTCACAAAGTATTAAACAAAACTTACTTGTACTACAAGGAACTTATATTAAGATTAGGGAGTGTTTGGACCTTGCCCTCAATATTGGGGGTAAAGGTACAATAGAAAGGAATGCGGAAGGGTAGGTATATATCCACATAAAGTAGTTGAAGCTATAAGAGGATTAGGTATAAAAGAAAATAATTTACAAGGGTAGGTACTTGCCTGCAGGCAAATATCTCAAAAACAAGTTTTTGTAGGTAGGTACCTCTGCTACATGTACCGCAATTAATATTTTTGATTTTTGTATTAGTATCAGGAATTTTTACATAACAATAATATTAAATTAAATTATATGAAATGATCAAATAGATTAAAATTTTTCACCATTGTTAAATATCTTTCACAAGTAGTATTAAAATTTCAACCAGGTAAAAACCGGTATAAATAGGAGTTTAGCATTGTAAACATTTAGTTCAGTAACAACATTTGAAGAAGCTACTGTGTAGGCGAAACAATTGTCATGTTTAATTAATAATAAATTTACGAAAACCTCGACAATATTGTCTCATTTAAATTAGTATTTCTGCTTCAGCAAGTTTATTGTAGGGTGATTTTCCAAGAAGTTAAAAATAATTGAGTAAATCCAAGAAAAAAAATTCGCTCCAGTCTTAAATCAACTTTAATGTATGCATAAATAAAATAAATCACATCGGAATTAATAAATTAATACACAAAAAAATAAATTTTCCCAATCTATTTATAAGAAACTATTCCATAACAACGCGGAGATATTACTGGATCAAAAAGTCTTACCAAAAACGAATTCTCATACCCCCTTTCTAACAAAAACAAAAGTCTGTCCGTTAAAATCAAAGTTTCGACAACTGGAGCCAGCAGACACCGCAGCAAATAGAAAACGTCCAATTCCAACTCGCGATCACAATACAACACGTAAATCTTCTCAATTTCTTCTCGGTCCAACTCAATTTCTACCCCAATTCTTTTTGAAGCCTCAAGTACGTATTCGTAAAAATTCCCGTGCTGTTGTTTCAGTCTGCCGACGTGTTTCGTGGGTGAAACAGAACAATTCCTTTCCAAAAAGACCTGGTAAAGCGCTCTATAAAAAACACTCTTTTTATTCGTACTTTTTTCATGCAAAACCCTATCCAACGACTGCGAGGCCAACATACGAGCACATCGCCCCAGAACAAAATTTCTCGACTTCAAAAAATCGCTCAGCGGAAAACCATGCTCCGTATTCTCATTCCCATTGACTTCTTCAAACAACTCAGTTAGTAGATTGTAACAACAACCTACGTTGATTACAGTCTTAATAGTTTCATCCGAACTGAAGATTTTGAGAGAAGTTGAACTCAAATTACCGCAGGTGTGCAAGCCGGTCAAACCAAATCTTTTACTGTTCGTTAAAAAAACATTCGTCACTAATTCTTCGAAATTAATTTGGCCATCAACGAAGCGCGTTATTTGTTTGTACAGCAGCCCGTTTGCTGACGATAAATCTTCGTTTTTAGACGGATAACTTCGTTTTGGCGCTTTTTCAACACCTTTCCAAACCCTCTGCAGCTTCTCAGCTCTTCTAGAAGCCCCGTTTGTGTTTATAATCGAAGAATCTACTCCTAAAACTGGTATTTTATAATGCAAAGCTAGTAAAGAACTCAAATATCCTTTCCCATCTCCTATATCGATGATATGAGTGGTCCTTCCAACGTGCTTTAAAACAGCAGCGATGGCGCTTAATATTTCGACTTCGTGGGACTTTTTCGGACTCATAAATATCTCTAATTTCATTCCAGGGATTTCCGAACACCCCAATTGCACAAATTTTTCATACAATTCTTTAGAAGACAAACAAATACTTTCCATATCGTTTAAAGTCTGTTTTGAGGCAATATCAATAAACTTGTTGATTTCCAGAGCATTTCTGATGCTTCTTCTGTTTAAAATTGAATTTAATACTTCATTTTCACCTACAGTAGATATTTCGGATCGTATCTTCGGAGATATATATGTTTTGTACGCATCTTTTGTAAAATAATCAACCATATGGCAATTTGCAAAGGGAAGCAACGGTTCTAAGTACCCTAAGAGATTTTCTAACTTCTGTTTTACCGCACAGTATTGCGACATCCTCAAAACGATAATTCGTCTCTTTCTGGATAAAATAAATTCACTTTTAACAAGGCGCAGACTTTTTTAAATTTCGCTCGTATTTGGTCCAACAAACTCAAATAATCATCATCTACATTACTTCTAGGAAACGTATCGATCAAATCTTTTATACTCACTAGTATATTTCTCGTTTTAGTCGATTCCGAATGGTTTTTATCCTCCAATAATGTTTCAACAACGCCTTGATAATAACCCAACTCGGCACCTATTTCTGAACCTCTATGATACCCTAAATGATAAGCTTCTGTGTTTCCCTCTTTCGCTCCTTCATTTAAACCTTCTGCGTACCCTTTTTGTATTAAATTCTCTTCGACAAACAGCAAATCATTAAATACATCGTTTATATCTCTTTCGAAATTTCCTATAATATATGGACCGTTATGATAAATTGGAGATTAAATTTAAGCATTTACCATTTTCTTTAGTCATTATTCATATGCAAAATTCCCATTATTTAAAATAAAGTTTGGTATCATCCATGATTTTTGACAATTAATTTGTAGGTTATGCGAAATGTACCTCAAATACCAACTTAAATGAAATAAGGCGTGACCTTGTATTAAGGCTTTAATTTGAAAGGCAAAATTTCTATCAATTATTATACAAAATGTGTAATCCAAACTTCAATTAATGTATTTCTAAATTATTGTCCAAGTAAATCATTAAAAACTTGCAATATGAGAAACAGATTCATAAGTATTAATTATTATTATTAATATTACCCTCCCACAGGGTTCCAGTGGAACATTCTAGGGGAAAAAGTTGACAGATCAGATGACAATCAAAATTTAAGTTAACCTAAAAAATGTTCGATACTTGTTTAGGAATAATCTGTTGTTCTTTGAATTAAGGGATTTGTTATGTAAGGAAATAATAATTTAATAACAATATTTTCATGAGTAGCGAAACGAATAAATGCACTAAGCATTTAATTTCGAATGTACATATAGGTTATGTGGTGTTATCTTCCTTACCTTGACAATGCTAACGCGAGTTTTTAGGCGGCTCTCTCACAACGTGCTTTCACAAGGAACGAAGATGGGTATGTATGCTATCAGTTTCGTAATTTGTTAAATCAATTGCTTTTATTTAGCTTATAATAATGGTGCAGCAGTGTCCGCTACCAATGGATTAGATTTAGAAGTGAACAGATTAGTTTGGATAGATTTAGAGGTAAATTAGACATGTGGTAAGCTTTTTAAAGAAGCCATGATATAACTATTTCACTCATAATACAAGGAGAACAATATATGGTATTAAACTGAACAAAAATTGTTCTGTTTTGTGCGTGTCGTAATTTGGTGACCCGACACTAAAAAAAATACATTTTTCTCATTCCTAATTTAGATGACCGGTTTAGACGTTGACCAAGATAAAATAATGGAAATAGCGTGTTTAGTAACAGACTCGGACTTAAACATTATTGCGAAGCAGCCAGAAATTATTATAAATCAACCGCAAAGCGTTTTAGATAAAATGAACGATTGGTGTATCAAGCAACATGGATCGGTTAGTTGAATCATCGCCGTTCTTCTAAATGTTTGATTTAATTTTACTCCTGTTTAGTCTGGGCTAACTGAGGCGTGTTTGAAATCAAATATTACCACGGAGCTAGCGGAGACTTTAGTGATGAACTTTTTGAAGCAGCATGTAACGGATCGACAGAGTCCGTTGGCTGGTAACAGCGTTTACATGGACAGAGTGTTTTTGAGGAAGCAAATGCCGAAGATAGACGAGTACCTGCATTATAGGATTGTAGACGTTTCGACGATAAAAGAGTTGTGCAGAAGGTGGAACCCCGAAGTCTATAAGAATGCCCCGAAAAAGAAGTTTAGTCATAGGTCGCTGGACGATATTTTGGAAAGTGTTGACGAATTGAAGTATTATAGAGATAATTTCTTTAAGACTTCTTTATGACAATAAATGGAAATACAACCTAAAACGTGTGTTACTTGCCTGAACAACCCCGTGATTTCCCAAAGCAATTATAAAATAAATAAATAAATTTTGTACATCAAAGGAAACAAGTCTTGCATCGGAACCAAAATGGCGGACTGAAACTTTGTGATCAGGTAATTTGTACAAAAACGTTAAAATTGTTTATAGAAACATATTTGTTTCTAAGTAATATAATTAGTAATCACTGAAATTAAAAATATACTAATTATCTCCATCTTCAGTTTCGTCTATTAGTAAAATGGTAGACGCATACTGAAGATATCAAATCATTTATTTAGCCCGTCATAGACAGAATACAGAATACATAGATAGAACACATAACATATCAAATAAAATAAATCACAAAACAACAGGGCCTCGACTGATACAATAACACTGCAGACCGCGTAAAATGCTCATAAATCTGTTCCGCCGTGACAAAATTATTCTTAAGCCGAAACTGCAGAACAGTTATCTCATAAATGTAAATACATGCCAGTGGCAATATTCTCAGTTTCTCAAAAAGTGGCCTTGAAGGGGTACGAGGAAGACGCCTTGAGAGAATTCTCACTGCCTTCTTCTGCAATCGAAAGATATAATTATAATTTTCGGCAGAGGAGTAACCCCAGAAAGGTATACCATATCGGAGATGTGACTCAAACAGCGCAAAATACGCATTTTTAGCCACAAGTAAATCGTAATTATTCATAAGAGTCCTAAAGGCAAAACAGGATCTAGACAACTTTGTACTTAGGTGTTTAATGTGCTCCTGCCAATTCAATCTATGGTCGAGATGAACACCCAAAAATTTAGTAGTATTTACAGATGAAATTATAACACCATCTGAAGAAAGGGCAAACAATACGCCAGGCCTGAAATTCATAAGACAAGTCTTATCCAGATTAAGAGTCAACCCTGTTCGCCGCAAACCAACATCTCAAGAGCTACATGTCCGACACAATCCTGTCATGCAACTCATGACCATCACTACCGAACCAAGTTATATTGGTGTCATCAGCAAACTGAACGAACTTGCCACTAATGCGCAGAGAAGACATCATTTATGTACAACAGAAAGAGAAGTGGGCCCAAGACAGAACCCTGAGTCAGATGTAAATTTCTAACAATCAGCGTTGACAATAGAAACGGCATGGCATCTTCCCATCCGATAAGAACGAATCCACCCCCCAGAAACACCCCTGAATCCATAATATGAGCACTTCTCCAACAAAATAGAGTGGTCAACACAATCAAAAGCCTTAGAGAGGTCGAGAAACACAGAAACAGGAATATACTGGGAGTTGCAGTGAGTGTCTTTTGCCTCATATACATGGTCCAAAAAAGAAAAAATGGCCAGACCAGTACTCTTATTATTACGGAAACCAAACTGCAAACTGGACAAGGTAGAGCATTTGTTCAAAGAGCTAACAAATCTGGCCTTGACCAGCCTCTCAATCAGCTTAGAAACGGTTGGCAACAATGAGATCGGCCAAAAATTTTCTGGCCCAAATTCACCCCCTTATGCAATGGCATGATAAACACTTTTTTTAAAGATGAAGGAAAAATGCCTTCACAAAATGACTTATTTATAAGATCAGCAAGACACAGATGAATATTAATAGTTAAATAAGAAAAAATGATGGCAGGGATCCGGTCCCTATAGGAAACTTTTCTAGATACAAGTCTCAAAGTACGTGCAACTTCACCGACATCAGTTGGAAAAAAAACAAAAGTATCATTCTGCTTGGCAACATTAGCGGTCAAGAAATTAGATGCAGTAGTTGCAACAGCTGGTATTCGACTAACCAATCTCTGTGCAATTGTTGAAAAGTAATTATTCAGACAATTAGCTGCCTCAACATCCCTAATTCAAGAATCAATTGTACCCCTAACCACATAAATTTTGAAATACTATATACGCATTTCGGCAGCTAAGCTGCCATCTTCAGTAGCAGGGAAAAACCTATAGTAATAAAAATAAAAATGGCAATAACATTAATGCAAAAAAAAACAATTATATATATGACAATAATAATAACAACAATAATGATGATGTGAAACAATGATAGTGACAATAACAATAATATAGGTCAGGTATTTTCTGCTCACCACTCCGAAAGAATCGAAGTGCACTCGATCAGCTCTCAAGCTAGAATGAACTCCGCACGGAGACAATCCCCAATATATACTTAAAGTGACGTAGCACTGACGTTACTTGTGGCATCAACATTAATCACACTAGGATAGAAAATTCAATATCCGGGCATACGCTCATTTTTATACCACTCTATTCTTATTTTCACTATCACAAATGTACAAAAAGGTTGCCATTGCCATCTTTACTGCAGTTTCAATTAAAATATCCTATCTTCAGGATAATTGACTTGAATGAAACAAAAATAGAAAATGAATCCCATATTACCAAATAACCTCGAAGGTCCATGGCTTATATGGGCTAGCAAATAACTACAGTAAACTGCAATAAAGAAGACCTTGACCCCTGCACCCTTTCATTTTTCTGGTTAAACCCTGCACGCCTACACATTAACGACATCTAACAATACGGAATCAGAAATTGGACCTAAATCTGAATTAATAAGTTTACCTTCATACTTGCGAATAAACATACTCTCATAAGCGTCTAATTCCCTATTGTCCGATACCGACCTCATAAGCCGAAGATCCTTCTCATGTACAGGGTGGCCGGTATCAAAGATATGTTGGGCAACACTTGACTTCTCAATTCTATTATATCTAAAATGTGCCATATGTTCCTTAAACCTAGTGACGATTGTACGCCTTGTTTGCCCAATATAACTCTTGTCACAACTACTACACTTTATTTCATAAATTCCCGACTTCTGCTTGTCCTCTACTTTATCCTTGGGATTTCCCAACAGCTGCTTGATGGTATTCTTAGCGGTATATGCTACACATTCTAGCTTGAGAGCTGATCGAGTGCACTTCGATTCTTTCGGAGTGGTGAGCAGAAAATACCTGACCTATATTATTGTTATTGTCACTATCATTGTTTCACATCATCATTATTGTTGTTATTATTATTGTCATATATATAATTTTTTTTTTGCATTAATGTTATTGTCATTTTTATTTTTATTACTATAGGTTTTTCCCTGCTGCTGGGGGTGGCAGCTTGGCTGCCGAAGTGCGTGTATAGTGTTTCAAAATTTGTGTGGTTGGGGGTGCGATTGATTCTTGAATTGATTATTTGGCCGCGGTCTCTTGCATCTTAATCCTTGAGAAATGGCTTCCCGGTCACAAGAGTTGAACAGGTTTCGCAAGGTAAGTTTTAAAATTTGGAAAATAGGTGCAGATATTTCCTTTCTTAAACAATGCAAGTTTCATAAGGTTTTTCCAAATTTTATAGATTTCGGTTTCAGGTATAATAACACTAGTAGTAGGAGGTTTCATAATGCCATAGAAACATGTGCCAAGAAAAAATGGTTGGATTTGGAAATCAAATATTTGTACCAAAAACGTAGTTTTTTAGATGTAGAGAAATATCGATTGCATTTGAAACTCGTTTATGGTTTGAGTTCAATTGAGTTTGGAGAATGGATGATTGTCCAGAGTGATATGTGGGAGATAAATTTACATAAAATTAAAGAGGTTAATGAGATTCATGCTAGAAAATTGCGTTCTTTGGTTTTTCCCGCGTCGCGGCTGGAGAATGATCCGATTCAAGAAAATATAGTTGTTAATGAATCGTCCGAGACTTTCAATGATACAGAAATTGCCTTCCTTAATGAAGGTTTAAAATTTAATTTGCCTTTTCGAAAATCGCCGGTTATGGATATGGTAGCGGGTATTGAGAGTTCTGTTCAGAAATTGGATAACTTGGATAGGAACTTTATTAGGAGCGCATGCAAAATACAAATTACTAAGAACATAAAGGATAATAAATATAAAAGTAAGAGCACAGTGAAAAACAATCACTATTATAGTATCGTTGAAGGATCCAGACAAAAATATTGTTTTTATTTGAAAGCAGACAAGGGAAATAAGATTGTGGTATTAGATAAAGCAGATTACTTCAATAGAGTGGAAACTTTTTTGAAGGATGGTCCATACAAAGAGATTAAGAAAAATCCATTGCCAAAATTGGTCAGTTCGGCTAAGAATGCCATGAAAGATTGTCCAAATCTTATTACCCCCCCAAAACAAATTTAGGTTAAGTGTGTCTAATCCTGTAGTTCCCAAGATGTATGTCCTTCCTAAGATTCATAAACCAGGTAGATCGGTGAGACCCATCATTTCCGGTATTAACTCGCCAACCTGTCTGTTTTCTAAATGGCTAACGAAGGAATTCACCGCATTGCCCACAGCTCCGGAAAGTTTTTCAGTTGTGAATTCGTTGGAGTTTATTAATAAAATTAAAAATATAGTACTTGATGAGGGTGAGGTGTTGGTTTCTTTCGATGTTGTATCGTTGTTTCCAAGTGTACCTATATCTACCACGCTTGCATATTTGGAGGAGCTACTGACTGAAAATGAAGTGGACAGAATTGTAGTGGATGAATATTTAAAATTGACCTCATTATGTATGTCCCAGAATTGTTTTCAAATTAATGGTAAGTTTTTTGAACAGCAGGAAGGGACTGCTATGGGCAATAGTTTATCTCCGTTTTTGGCTAATCTGTTCATGAGTAGGTTTGAAGTGTTGTTTAAAAGAGACAGTGAGTACTTCCCTCGAGTATGGTTGCGTTATGTGGATGACGTGTTCGCTGTTTTCGATACCAAGAGAAGTAGAATTGAGGATTTTTTAGATAATTTAAATTCACGTTATAATAGTGTGAAATTCACATTTGAAATGGAACAAAATGGTTCAATCCCTTTTTTGGATGTCTTGGTTGTTAGGAACAGCATTGGCGGATTGGAATTTGATGTGTATAGGAAGGATACTAATATAAGTAGGTTTATTGTGAATGATTCACAACATTCAATACAACATAAACTTTCGGCTTTGCACTTTCTGGTCAACAGATTGTTGTCATTTCCTCTGTCAAAGGTAAGATATCAAAAAGCATTAAAATATATAAAAGATGTTGCGATTCATAATGGGTACACGACTGTCTTAGTTGATAGATTGATAAGCAGAATTAGACACAAAAAGTTTGTTAAGGATTCCACGACTTTCTCTATGTCACCTACTGAGAATAAGAAATATGTTAAAATTCCGTATAGTTTGGCACATACCAGAGGCTTGGAACCTATTTTTAAGTCGCAAAATTTATGTGTAGCATATACCGCTAAGAATACCATCAAGCAGCTGTTGGGAAATCCCAAGGATAAAGTAGAGGACAAGCAGAAGTCGGGAATTTATGAAATAAAGTGTAGTAGTTGTGACAAGAGTTATATTGGGCAAACAAGGCGTACAATCGTCACTAGGTTTAAGGAACATATGGCACATTTTAGATATAATAGAATTGAGAAGTCAAGTGTTGCCCAACATATCTTTGATACCGGCCACCCTGTACATGAGAAGGATCTTCGGCTTATGAGGTCGGTATCGGACAATAGGGAATTAGACGCTTATGAGAGTATGTTTATTCGCAAGTATGAAGGTAAACTTATTAATTCAGATTTAGGTCCAATTTCTGATTCCGTATTGTTAGATGTCGTTAATGTGTAGGCGTGCAGGGTTTAACCAGAAAAATGAAAGGGTGCAGGGGTCAAGGTCTTCTTTATTGCAGTTTACTGTAGTTATTTGCTAGCCCATATAAGCCATGGACCTTCGAGGTTATTTGGTAATATGGGATTCATTTTCTATTTTTGTTTCATTCAAGTCAATTATCCTGAAGATAGGATATTTTAATTGAAACTGCAGTAAAGATGGCAATGGCAACCTTTTTGTACATTTGTGATAGTGAAAATAAGAATAGAGTGGTATAAAAATGAGCGTATGCCCGGATATTGAATTTTCTATCCTAGTGTGATTAATGTTGATGTCACAAGTAACGTCAGTGCTACGTCACTTTAAGTATATATTGGGGATTGTCTCCGTGCGGAGTTCATTCTAGCTTGAGAGCTGATCGAGTGCACTTCGATTCTTTCGGAGTGGTGAGCAGAAAATACCTGACCTATATTATTGTTATTGTCACTATCATTGTTTCACATCATCATTATTGTTGTTATTATTATTGTCATATATATAATTGTTTTTTTTTTTTTCATTTTTATTTTTATTACTATAGGTTTTTCCCTGCTACTGAAGATGGCAGCTTAGCTGCCGAAATGCGTATATAGTATTTCAAAATTTATGTGGTTAGGGGTACAATTGATTCTTGAATTGATTATTTAACCACAGTCTCTTACATCTTAATCCTCAACATCCCTAACCACTGCATCGCCAACACATAGGTGAACGTCACTATGAGACTCTTTCCTCCCCAAACTTGTATTAATGATATTCCTCTGCCTTTATTATTCGAATTATTAACTCTGGAATTAATGTAGTCGGACTTGGCCAATCTGACTGTAGACTTGAAGATTTTTTATATTTAAAATAGTAATCCTTGATAAATGTTGAATCAGTGAAAAATTTCCTCGAGACATGTAGACAAGTTTTATTTCTAGATGAGACACATGTACCATGTGTGATCCATGGTTTTTCACTCACCTTAGCATGACGCTTCCGAGGAAAACACCTATCATGGGAACTCTCTAGGAAAGCAAGTAGGTGATCAAACTGATAGTCAACAGATCAACAGACATATTTGGATCACATCTCTCATACTTCAGACATGCGTCTTTAAATGAATTAACACTCTCAGATCTTTTATATTCCCTTATGTATCTTATAGGTTTATGATTCAGTGAGCCACATACATTGACAGAAAAGGTCAAAAATTCATGATCAGAGAAAAAAGTGTTGTTTACCAGTGCTAACGGACTCGCACCAGAAGGAAAATTACTAACAACATAATCAATAATACTAGAGCTGTCGGCAGTGATACGTGTAGGAGTCTTCACATGCATCTCAAGGCCAAAAACATGAAACAAATCGGGTAGTTTTTTTGTTGTACTATTGTTCTCCCGAAAGTCGATATTGAAGTCCCCAGTCAATACAATTCGAGAGCGTTTCCCCATCACAGATGACAACAAAATGTCAAGCGAAGCAAAAAATACATTAAGATCCTTTTGAGGTGAACGGTAAATACAAATAACATAAATATCTAAGTCACTACTAAAAACACAGGAATACTCAAACACAAAATCAATAGACAAATCAGGCACAACAAACTCTGAAAAATTTAAGTCCCACAGGCACAAAATAGCAGTGCCCCCCCCTAATACTGCAATCTCGAGAGTAAACGGAGACTGGAGAATAACTTTCTATATCAAGAGGCTCAGACTTGTGAAGCCAGTGTTCCGAAAAGCAAACAATGTGAGGCAGACCCATGTCATTTAGGGTCACAAACAAGCCACTCTCCTTCCCCCGAATACCCTGCACATTAGCATAAAATAATAAAAGTCTATTCATACTTTTGGAAGAACACAAATCACTAGTGTCACCATCGGCAAGGGCTGACACACCCTCCCAATATCACATTGCTATCCCCACCAAACTCTTCAAACGAAAATTCAAAGAGTCACCGGAACTAACATCCGCGTCCCGAATCATAGGCGCAACGCACAAATCAAAGAACTGAGGGATTGCAGTCTGCACCGTGGATAGATAAAACAAAATAAAGTGTGAAAATCTAGACAAGTTTGTCTTTTTATTATTAGTTCAATTAATTATGGTTTTTCATTAAGTAAGGGCAGAATCTATTAACAATTATTCCTCTTTTTTTCTCTTATTTTGTATAATAATGATAGTATGACCAATGGGAAGGGAGCCCAGTCCTTCCGAATTTATTCAATGTGTTGTCCCGAAGTATCATCATAAACCTGACGTTGTCCGTTATCCAGGGCGAATAGTTTATTTTGCGGTTTTTAGAAATACGAAGCAGGGCATGAAGATTCGCAAGATACAGAATGAAAGAATTCAAAATATCGACTTTACCATCAAGATCATTGTTATATTTTTGTATTATGGAAATAAATTTATATTATTTGTAAACATTAATCCTTGAAAATTACCGAGATGGATACAAGTGTGTACTGCAGTCGGGGAGCAGCCATCTCAAAAAGCGCTTATTTACAGAGTTAGTCCGAAGTCGAGGACACACTTGTTTTGAAGACTGTTTTCTATGTAAAATCACCCGCTGAATCCGAATCCGGAGGGCGCCCATTCATTTGGGACGGCCTTGACCCTGAAAAATGCAGTTTTACGTAAATTTTCGAAAAATTGAAAACTTCGAACATTTCAGTTTACATCTTCATATCTTCGATCTGGAGACAGCTAGGAAGCTAAATTTTTTTTTGAAATGTTCTCCAGGCATTTTTGATTGCAAACCTCTATACACAATTAACTTTTGAAAAATAACTACGTCAGAAATGTGTAATTTTTTACACCGCGTCATTTTTGTGCACCTTAATTTTCACCACGCGAGAAAAATTTTTATTGTAAAAGATAGATGCCTATTCAATCGAAACAATATGTCATGAAAAGTATGCAGAAGTTTTTAGTGAAAAAATCACCTCGATATCTGCAATACTGATCGAGTTACAGCAATTAACAAAATATTGCTTTCTGCGCTGCGGCATAGTGTTCTATCTCTACTCTACGCATCTACCTAATCCGTGCATCTGCGCCTGCGGGCGGCTAATCACAGTCATAAATATGCGGGAAACTCGTGCATATACCTATTACTTTTCTTTGACAAAGTGATAAAAGAGTTTCCGATGTAATGAAGTTTATGTTTAATTGTTTACAAATAAAAATAACTATGTTCGAGTAGTATGTATTTGTGGAATTGTTTTGGAATCACTGTTTGTGCAATTTTGATTAAGAATAGAATAGAATAGAATATAATAGAATAAGCATTTATTAACATCTGTACAGATACAAGTCAAGAAAAGAAAATATAATTATAGTGGTATACATCAAAGGTTCAAAAATTCATCACACTTGTATAATGGTGTATTCACTAGATATGACTTTAAATGTTGGGTGAAGTTTTGATTTTTCCATTCTGTTGGACATTTGTTGTACAGTTCGAAACCTCTGAAGATAAACTCTGTTGTTTTTATTCGAGCTCGTGGTACATGGATGTCCTCACCCCTTCGAGTCGAATAAGTATGCATGTCATTTACTTTCTTAGCGGTGCCAGCCTCTTTATGAGTTTTCTGCAAGATTTTGAATATATACATCGATGGAGTTGTTAGAATTCCGTACTTTACAAACAGAGGTCTGCAAGTCTCTCTAGATGAGGCTCCCTCCAGGCTCCGAATTGCTTTCTTCTGTTCCTTTAGTATGAGGTCAAGGTGACTGGAGATTCCCCATGCGGCTATACCATAAGACATTGCAGAATGGAAGAGAGAATGATACGCAGTTAGTGCTGCCTCTTTACCACTTGTCTGTTTGATCTTTTTAACTGCAAAAGTTATTTTTGCAAGTTTTTTGCTAAGTTGCTGTATGTGGTACTTCCAAGACAGTCTCTGATCCAAGTGAATACCCAGGAACAGAGCATGTTCCTGAGCTTCCTCCCATCTGTCTGTTTTGAATGTCAAAGTTATTGTTTTTTCTTTGTTGAGATTTAAATCATTTGATGTGAACCACATTTCAGCTTTTTTGAGATTTTCCGTTGACTTGACCCGTAGAACATTTTTGTCGATATCACTATCTGATATTGTAGTGTCATCGGCATACATAACAGTATGACAGTTTTGGTTTTTGGAAAAATTGTTGACATAGATTATAAACATCGTTGGGCCTAATATCGAACCTTGCGGTATACCCCTTGATACATTCATTGATGTGCTTAAATTGTTGTTATAATCGACTATTTGTTTGCGATCTTCCAAGTATGATCTTATAAGTTGTTGCGCTGAACCATGAAAACCATAATGTTCAAGTTTTTGTAGCAGTTTAGTATGTGTTATCGAATCAAAAGCCTTGCTTAGGTCGCATAGTTGTGTTGTACATATCATATTTTCGTTTATGGTATTGCCAATATAGGACAATAACGACATCATGGCATCTTCTGTACTTGATTTTGGTCTGTATCCAAACTGCTCCTCACAAAAGTAATTATGTTTATTAAAAAAATCTATAATTCTCTTATTAATGATATTCTCGAATATTTTAGAAAAAACTGGTAAAACTGAGATTGGTCTGTAATTGCTACAGTCATTTTGATCATATTTCTTGTAAATTGGTACTACTCTCGCCATTTTAAGCTTTGTAGGGAATATACCTTTATGTATGCAATTGTTGAAGATTTCTGTTAGGGGTTCTGATATAATTGCAGCACTTGCTTTAATCACTTTAGTGTTTAAATCGTAAATGTCTTTCGTTAAGGTGCTCTTGAGATTCATTATTATACCTTGAACTTCTGGTGCCGTTGTTGGCCAGAAGAACATCGAGCAGCCATTGGTAACAATTTTCTCCATCCCTTCCACTGTGTTTTGTGATGATGACGTAGGTAACCGGTCAATCGTTTCAAAATATTCCTTAAACTGTTCAGATGATAGTGTAGTCTTATTACTGTTGTGCTTTTTCCTTCCTGTTTCCTCATTTATGATCTTCCAAATTTCTTTTTGTTGGTTGCTGGCGTTCTGTATTCTTGTGAGATTGTAAGTCTGTTTTTCAATTTTCGCTTCATGATAATACATTTGCTTATATTTTACTACATAATCTCTTAAAACTTGCGAATAGTTGTCTGCTAGCATTCTTGTCAGTAAACTTAAGGTTTCTCTTATGTTTTTCAGATACTTTGAGGTTGCGCGAGTTTTATCTTTTGCCACATCTTTTAATGGGAATGCAGCGTGGAAGTCTTTAACAATTAAGAACAGGAAGTTTTCAAACGCTAAGTTCGGGTTTTCCACAATTCTATACTCTGATAAGTCTACTTCTAATAATTCGAGAAATTTCTCAATCGCTCTTTTTGTGAAACTGCGCCTTCTCTCATTTGTGATAGGTGTGCACTGATTATTAATTTCAATTTTTATAGCTAGAGCGTGATGATCGCTGATTCCTGCCCATATAGTTCTGGCTTCTTCATAACAATTATTATTGATAAATATATTATCTAAACATGCACTTCCTCGGGTGGGTTCTAAAAACGCTTGTCTTAGATCGTAACTGTACAATAATTTAACCAGTTCGTCTCTACTCGTGCTTTCCTTCAAGAAGTCGATGTTGAAATCACCACACAGTATAATTTGTGTATTTATGTGAAAATGTTCATTTATGTAACTTAGTACCAATTCTATTGTATCCAAGTATTTACCAAAGTCTCCATTTGGAATCCTATATGAGCACACTATTATAGTGTTTTCTTTGGGTAGGAAAATACCAATGATTTCGCAATGCAATTCTGTAGACATCTCTCTGACCACTGGCAATTCCACTGCTTCGATGTCTGATCTAGCAAATATACACACTCCTCCATGATTATTGCTTACCCTATTGTAGTGAGCAATATTGGCAAAACCTCTTAAATTGTACAGGTTGTAATTTTTATCGTTCAACCAGTGTTCCATTATGCACACCATGTGTGCCTGTTCATCGTCCACCAGAATTTGAAGTACCTCCAGTTTATTTGTTATACTTTGGATGTTGATGTTAATTAATTTTAGATATTTTGACGTACTTACTTTAAAGTCTGTGCTTGAGGGCCAACCTGTTGGCTCCAGATTTGCCTGGGTTTCGAGTTGTCTAAAAAATGCTGTCCGATTCTAAAGTCAAATCTAGTGTACCCCACACCTTTAGGCCAGAAACTGGGGTCATACACAATGTCCTTATATTGCTTCTCCAAACCTACAAGGAAGCATGATACAACGCATTGTTCAAGGCGGCAGGCAGGGCCGTTTCTGACCCCTTGGCTGCCTCAAAGACTAGAAGTCTGGGGCTGCCTGCGTGTCAAATTACGTATTGCCGGATTACCGCCCTCAACCTAACCTAAGCTAACGAATACTGTTTATGTACACCCCTATGCCGTTCCTCATACGAAGAAAAAGATTAATTTTTAAAAAGTTTTTATATTTGTTCTCAAAATAGGAATACATAAAAATTGGAAGTCCATACATGGGCGTAACATAAATTAATTTGATATAAGATCTAGATCGAAATGCATAAAAAATACAATGTACTTAAGTAAGAAGTAACTGCATAATATGAAGTTCTCCCTTCTCCGCACGTGCCGCCTTAAAGTGAATGCCACCTTTAACTTTTAAAGGAGGCATTCGGTAATCCGATTTAGTTTTTTCGGCGGGTGTATACCGCCCGCCGCCTCAAAAATTGGCCGCCTGTGTGTTTGACACGCATTCCACGCTCACTAGAAACGGCTCTGGCGGCAGGTACAAAAATAGATAGAATTAGTGCAGGTATGTCTGTCGCAGAATTTGAAAAATTAAGAACAGTTTTATAGCTATGATATGTTATTTGTAAACAATTAAACTTAAACATAAACTTCATTACATCGGAAACTGTTTTATCACTTTGCTAAAGAAGAGTAATAGGTATTTGCACGAGTTTCCCGCGTATGACGGAGTTTAGCCGCCCGCAGGCGCAGATGCACGGAGTAGGTAGATGCGTAGAGTAGTGATAGAACCGAGGGGTTAACGGAATACAATTATTCCGTACACCGTACACCGAATACAGATTACAGATTGAATACTTAAGACTACAGTTAAATACACAAATACAAAAGAATACAAATTAAATACATTGAATTCATTAGACTGCAATGGAATTCCTTAGAATACGGGTGAATACAGGCATGAATTCAATGAATACGCTGATGAGAATAAATAAATCTTCTGTTATATTCTCGGTTTTATTATATTTTATTAGCCGTTATGTTATAGATAGATCGGGAGTATTGGAAAATAAAATGGTCCCATTATAGGAAAAAATGTATTTCAAAAATGTCAACGTAACTTAAAAATGCTCATTCAAACAGAAGACAACAGTAGGTACCTACATCGAAACCTTCCTATACTATAACTTTAAAGAGAAAATGATTTCTTTCTTAGAGCAGAAAATTAATAATATTCTTCCAAAAAAACAAACAATGACTGCAGGGCATTTTTTAATCAGTTGTAAAATGGTATCTTTATCTTGTGGCGATTCTAACTCGGATTCTAAACAAGTTTCCCCTTGCATTTTTTGCAGCCGTCGATAGTACCAAATTGCACCCGTTTAGCACCTGTTAGTACAGAACCCTTGACAGAACCTGAAGTATTTGGGCTTTCCATTCTTTTCCAAATGAACAATTTTGGGTTATTTAGTACAAAATTTATCATACTGTATATTAGTTTCACATGCCCAAAAAGGATTTTAAAGTTATCAGTTTTTTTTTTATGATAAACTCCATAAAAGTGTGAAAGAGGTAGTTCTTCATCAGTTAACAACTTCATATCTTTTCGTGCAAATTTCTCCATGTTAATGTCTGCCTCATCAATTTGTTTAACAGAAACAGAAGTATCAAAACCACAAAATGTCATTAAGTTTATAATGTACTCTGGAACAGCACAATGTAATCCAGCCTGAATTTGTTACCAGAAATAATCGTTGGTTTTATTAGAAGCCAGTGCATGTGGGGGAACTTCAGACGAAGTTGTTTCTTGAGCATATTCCTGGGCAACGTCACAGCATAATACAGCAGAACAGCTCTCCCTAAATTTTCTAGCTCGCGTAACGCAGCCCGCGCAACTTCTCAGACTATGCACGTGTTCTTTTTCGTTTGTCGCCGAGTTAATACCGGCGTCAAACCGATTGATAAAACGCCGCGGTAGTAAATCACTTACAGTTGGAGGTCACCAAATGCAGCTAAAATAGTTCAAAGACACCGGCAAAAACTAAAAATATTTCCAGTAAAAAAACACTGAAAAAGAATAAAACTATATCCTAGCAAGCAGCAACCAGTAAATTAATAACGCTGTCGGTTTTGTAAGTAACTTTACTCGCAAAATTTACCAGAACACAGCAAGAGAAGTAAAAGAAGATCCCCCGCAAATTAATTTGTCAAGCCTCTTCTAGATGTATCATTTACAGAAAACCTCGTAGAAAACATTCAGCTCAATATAAATAAGTATATACTTACGTTAGATTTGGAGCAATAGGGATTAGCCTCACTTTAAGATTTGAATAAGACGCCTTTTTACAACTAATCAGAACTCGGAAGTCGCCAGAACTAATAGACTTGATGAAACATGGCTGTCAGATGCCAGATATAAGAAATAGGAGGGAAATTGGAGGGAAAAGATACTATTGGTTCATCAAAGATCCCAGTGAATACAGTTAAATACAGCAAGAATGCGCAATGAATTCATGAATACACCGTGAATACACAAAGAATTCAGAAGAATACAGGAATACATTCGAATACATTTAGACTACACCAGAATTCAAGATTACAAATGAATATGCATTCGAATACAGAGGAAGTGTACACCTGAATTCACGATCCGTTAACCCCTCGGATAGAACACTATATGCCGCAGCGCAAAAAGCAATATTTTGTTAATCGCTGTAACTCTGTCAGTATTGCAGATATCGAGATGATTTTTTCACTAAAAACTTCTGCATACTTTTCACGACATATTAGTTCGATAGAATAGGTATCGATCTTTTACAATAAAAAATTTTCTCGCGTGGTGAAAATTAAGGTGCACAAAAATGACGCGGTGTACAAAATTACAAATTTCTGACGTAGTTATTTTTCGGAAGTTAATTGTGTATAGAGGTTTGCAATCAAAAATGCCTGGAGAACATTTCAAAAAAAAAATTAGCTTCCTAGCTGTCTCCAGAACGAACCGGGGGGTAAACCGCTGGCGTAAAAATGTACGCCATAAATCCTTTTTATGGAAATAATCTCTATAATTCACCAATAATTCCTGTAATTCTTTAATAAATCCCATAAATCCTCATAATTCCCCTTAATTCCTGTAAATCCTCCGTAATTCCCCAATAATTCCCATACATCCTCGATAATTCCAGTAATTCCTATATGGATTCCTAAGATTTTAAGTACTTATATACTTAGTCTATTTACTATGCATACGCATATTTATGTATAAGATGATGCACAGTCAGTATACATCCTAATTGGAGAGGAAAAAGCCGATATGTGGAAGGAATATTTGGGAATCTTATATGCGGGACAAAACTGGGAGACATAGTCATTGGAAAAGGAAATCAGTGTAGATGGGGATAACCCAGGCCGCCCTATAATGAGGGAAGAGTTGGAGCCTAGCATTAGAAAAGTTAAAAACAATAAAGCACCAGGAGAAGGCGAATTGCAGCCAGAAATTTTAAAGTGTGCCGGTCAAGAGGTAAGAGAGCGTCAATTTAAACTAGATAGCCGTACGAGACAGGTGATATTCCACAAGATTACAAAAAGAACATCATAGTCGCTTTGCGAAAAAGGAAAGGCGCGGATAATTGTGAAAATTGTAGAACGATCAGTTCAACTTCTCATCAACCAAAAATTCAGACTAGAATTGTGCACGGAAGAATGGAGAAAAGGGCGGAAGAAATATTAGGAGAAGATCAGTTCGGATTTAGACGAAGTAGAGGAATGCGCAAGGCCATTCTGGCTTTCCGAGTAATTATGGAAAAAACAATAGAACAGGGAAAGAGCGCCTACATAGAATTTGTAGATTTAGAAAAACCCTTCGACAATGCAAACTGGGAGATATTCGAAGTGCTCAGAAAGGCAGGAATGAAATATAAGGACAGAAGAATAATACATAATCTCTACAAAGAGCAAACGGCAGTTATAGAATTTGAGCAGGAACTAAGAGAAGTAGATATCCGGAAAAGGAAGTGAGACATGGGATGTGCGTTGTCACCTCTAGTTTTCCACTTATATACAATAGAAAATCCGACCAGCCTCAGGAATTAATGTATACCTACAGGGCCAAACTATTAACATGCTCAGATTCGCGGATGGTATAGCAGTGTTAGCATCCAGCAAAGAATAATTAGAAATAGCTCTGAACGAAATGGAAGCAGTTTTGATAGAGGGATATGGCATGAAGATCAATAATAAGAAAACCAAAATTTTGGTATCTAGAGGGCGTGAAAAAAGAAGTAATACTAAATTATAAATAGGAAATGAGAAAATAGAGAACATAGCGGATATTTGTTATTCAGGAAGTCAAATAACTCGCAATGGTAGGAGCACTAGAGATATGAAACAAAGAATAGCGCAGGACCGAGAACGGTTAATGTAGAAACTCGGAAGCGACGTATTTATGGGGTACGGTACTGTGCGTGTGTGAAATTTGGACAACAGGAGAAGAGGATCGAAAAGGAATAGAAGCATTTGAAATTTGATGCTCCAAGCGCATCATGAAAATACCGTGGATAGATAAGGTTAGCAATAGGGAGGTATTAGAGAGTTTGAGAAAAGCGAAAGGTATGGAAGACAATAAAGAATAGGAGGGGTAGGAAGGTAGGACACCTTCTGAGACACGAAGGAATAGTTCGCGACATACTAGAGTCGGAGATAAGAATAAAAAGAGGCAGGGTGTAGGGCCAAATTAGACTACTGCTTTCAAATAGTTGGGGATGTAGGATGTTCTACTTTTAGGGAAATGCGTGGGTTAGCTCAGGATCGAAAATATGGAGGTATGTGTCCAAGCAGTCTTCGGACTGAGAACTTTATGATGTCAATATACAATGAAGAGAGAATTATAATAGTGCCTAGACCCCGCCACTCTACAATAATTATTCCCGCTCACCACGTGAAACGTTATCATAGTTATACGTTTAAGTACTTCGTTAGCAAAGAGTGGAACCATCAGCGGCGGTAGGTAGAGAGGTATCGCATAGAACTGATAGTTTGGTATCCTCCGGCCAGGTGGGATTGGCTCCCGTAGAAGTTAGTTTTTCTCACATGTTTTTACATTATCTCTTTTGCAAAAAGTGCGTGTGTCTGGTGCGAGAGGGCAGCTAAGGGGTCTGTTTAAAATGCGTGTCAACAATAAAACCGTTTAACTTAAAAATGTTTTTTTTACTTATAACAATAAAATTGGGAATAATTGTAGAGTGGCGGGGTCTAGGAGCTAGTAGAATTTAGATTAATAATTATTTCTTCTACAATTGTTGTCGAATATCATCTAAAAGGTATTGATTTCTCTCAGATAAATTTCTGGGTCTTAGTAAAACTTCCCAGAGTGCGAACTAACTTGTCTGGCAACTTGCTGCGAATGTGCAGAAACTGCTGCGCAATGGTTATTTCTCTTGTAATTCCCAATAAATCCCCTATAATTCCTAATAAATCCCTTGTAATTCACGATAAATCCCAATAATTCTCCATAATTCCTTATAAATCCCCATAATTCCTTATAAATCCCGTAATTCCTACATAGTGTACACCATAAATCCCCAGCGGTTTACCCCCCGATGTAAACTGAAATGTTCGAAGTTTTCAATTTTTCGAAATATTACATAAAAATGAATTTTTCAGGCTCAAGGCCTTTCCAAATGAACGGGCGCCCTCCGGATTCGGATTCAGCGGGTGATTTTACATAGAAAACAGTCTTCAAAACAAGTGTGTCCTCGACTTCGGACGACCACATTGAATTTAAGCAAGCTGCTCCCCAACTACTGGGCAAAAGCTGTCTTTATTGCAACCTGCTGCAAGTGGAGTACCTCAGGGATAAGTCTTGGGACCAACCTTGTTTATTCTTTACACCAGCTTCTTAGTAAATGGATTGAAATTGTACATGAAATAAGTCGAATGGCAGCCTAAAAAATCATTTACTCGGCACACTACACTCGCACAAAAAAGAAACGCAGAACTGGTATAAAACAAAATTATATTTATAACAAAAGAGAAGTAAAATCACGCCATATAAATAAAAGTATTAATATCATCATCATCCCTCTGCATGTACTTATGCTCAATCAGCCACTCCAGCTGTTCCTTAATCATCTTTTTCGAGGGCAAAAACATGTTCTTCAAAATATCGACCAACTCAGACTGCAGCGCCGCATTCGTAATACGTTTCCTCATCTTCAGGATCTTGATAATAGCCTCCTGAGTACGCAATATGCGCAACTGTACAATCGAATGGTTATCCTCCATCTGCGATCGCTCGGTACTCAACTGGAGCCTTCCGATTAAATTCACCTGCAAAAAAACACAAATGACCACAAACCGGGAAGGGTAAGAAAAGATTCTTACTTTCCCCCGTCTCTGGGGCTTCCCATTCTTAATCAAAGCGAAATCTTGGTTGATCCAAAACACCGTGTTCTCCGTAAAATCCTTCGGCACACCCACACCGGGCGAATAAAGCAACAGCTGCCGTTTCAATTTGGGAAATGCAACTAGGGACCACAAAGTTCTACGCAGCTCTCCATCAGGCAGTTCAGTCGCTAACCGCAGGTTCTCGTAGCTGACCTTCTCCAACGGCCTCTGATTCCAAGCGAAAAGCACAGCCATTTGAAAAGTAGTGACGTCCAAATCGAAACGTCCCACCGCGTTCGCGAAAGTTATCGTGCCGTTGCTCATGTGATGGTACCACTGCAACTTCCTCCCAGAGTGCTTCTTTTTATAAAACTCCTCCACTTCCGGAATGTAATCCTCCAATTCCACCGGCAAACTAACGGTAACTCTCTCGGATCCGCGCGCCCAAGCACCCGCGTTCAGGATTTTAATGTTGATGGCGTCGTGACGAGCCGTAGACGTGCGAAACTGCGCATTCAGATCTTCGCTCACTTTTATATCCTGGAACATGCGCGCCAATTTATTCACGTAATCGGCTGGCATGCCAACCTCGCGCAGCCATTCCACCATGTCTTCTTCTTTCTCGCTGTCAGCACTGCACAGAAAATAATGCAGCAAACATTTTAACCATTCTCCAGGAGCTTTGGCACCTCTCGGAAAATAGGACAGGCGGGATGGTAGCACACCAAGGGTTACATATATGTAGTTTGTTTATAATTTTTTGAAATGCAACCCATATTCTAAATTTCGAATTTAAATTATCAACATATTTTCTTAAAAAAGTGGCTCGTTGACTTATAAAGTACGAAGCTATGAAGCCGTAGAAGGGTCACATACAAACTTTGCTTTGCATTTTACCCAAAAAGGTAGAAATTTCGACAAAAATGTGGAAATTTCGACAAAAAAGTGAAAATTCTCACAAAAAAGTGGAAATTTCGACAAGTGGAAATTTTCACAAAAATGTAGAAATTTCCACAAAAATTTGGGAATTCCACTTTTTTGTCAAAATTTCCACATTTTTGTCGAAATTTCTACTTTTTTGTGAAAATTTCCACATTTTTGTCGAAATTTCTACCTTTTTGGGTAAAATGCAAAGCAAAGTTTGTATGTGACCCTTCTACGGCTTCGTACGAAGCTGTAGAAGGGTCACATAAACTTTGCTTTGCATTTTCCACAAAATGTGGGAATTTCGACGAAAAAGTGGAAATTTACACAAAAAAAGTAAAAATTTCGACAAAAATTTGTAAATTTTCACAAAAACGTAGAAGTTTCGACAAAAATGTGAAGATTTCGACAAAAAAGTGGAAATTTTCACAAAAAGTAGAAATTTCTAGAAAAATGTGGAAATTTATTGTGAAAATTCCACTTTTTTGTCGAAATCTCCACATTTTTGTCGAAACTTCTACATTTTTATGAAAATTTCCACATTTTTGTAGAAATTTCTATTTTTTTGTGACAATTTTCACAAAAATTCTACAAAAATTTAGAAATTTTCACAAAAATATAGAAATTTCGACAAAGAAGTGGAAATTTTCACAAAAAAGTAGAAATTTGTACAAAAATGTGGAAATTTTTTGTAAAAATTTCCACATTTTTGTAGAAATTTCTATTTTTTTGTGACAATTTTCACATTTTTGTCGAAATTTCTACAAAAATTTAGAAATTTTCACAAAAATATAGAAATTTCGACAAAAAAGTATTTCGACAAAAAAGTGGAAATTTTCACAAAAAAGTAGAAATTTGTACAAAAATGTGGAAATTTCGACAAAAATGTGGAAATTTCGACAAAAATGTGGAGATTTCGACAAAAAAGTGAAAATTTTCACAAACAAGTAGAAATTTTGACAAAAAAGTGGAAATTTTCACAAAAATGTAGAAATTTCGACAAAAAAGTAGAATATTCGACAAAAAAGTGGAAATTTCGACAAAAAAGTAGAAAATCCGACAGAAATGTAGAAATTTTCACAAAAATGTAGAAATTTCGACAAAAATGAGAATTTCGACAAAAAAGTATAAATTTCGACAAAAATGTGTAAATTTTCACAAAAATGTAGAAATTTCAACAAAAATGTGGAGATTTCGACATAAAAGTGAAAATTTTCACAAAAAAGTAGAAATTTCTAGAAAACTGTGGAAATTTCGACAAAAATGTGGAAATTCGACAAAAATGTGGAAACTTCGACAAAAAGAAGAAAATGCGACAAAAATGTAGAAATTTTCACAAAAATGTAGAAATTTCGACAAAAAAGTGAAAATTTCGACAAAAAAGTAGAAAAGTCGACAAAAATGTGTAAATTTTCACAAAAATGTAGAAATTTCGACCAAAATGTGGAGATGTCGACAAAAAAGTGGAAATTTTCACAAAAAAGTAGAAATTTCTAAAAAAAATGTGGAAATTTCGACTTTTTGCGAGAATTCCACTTTTTTGTCGAAATCTCCACATTTTTAATGAAATTTCTACATTTTTTGAAAATTTTCATTTTTGTTGAAATTTCTACTTGTTTGTCGAAATTTCTACATTATTGTGAAAATTTCCACATTTTTGTCGAAATGTCTACAAAAATTTAGAAATTTTCACAAAAATATTGACATTTCGACAAAAATGTAGATTTCGACAAAAAAGTGGAAATTTCGGAAAAAAGCAGAAATTTTCATAAAAAAGCAGAAATTTCGACAAAAAAGTGGAAATTTTCACAAAAAAGTAGAAATTACTATAAAAATGTGGAAATCTCGACAAAAAAGTAAAAATTTCGACAAAAAAGTTGAAATTTCGACAAAAAAGTAGAAATTTCGACAAATATATGCAAATTTCGATAAAAATGAGAAAGTTTCTATAAAAATGTAGAATTTCCATAAAATGATGGGCATGCAAGAATACACGATCAACAGAGAATGCAGTGGAAGTTAGCTCCAGCTTCGAGATTCGAAATCTTACAGTGGACCAAATAAGTACAGAATGGAAATTTTTGAAACATTAAATATTGATCAAAAACTGTACGTCATTAATAAGTCCGAAGCTGTAGAAGGGTCACATAAACTTTGCTTTGCATTTTCCACAAAAATGTGGGAATTTCGACGAAAAAGTGGAAATTTTCACAAAAAAAGTAGAAATTTCGACAAAAATTTGTAATTTTTCACAAAAACGTAGAAGTTTCTACAAAAATGTGAAGATTTCGACAAAAAAGTGGAAATTTTCACAAAAAGTAGAAATTTCTAGAAAAATGTGGAAATTTTTTGCGAAAATTCCACTTTTTTGTCGAAATCTCCACATTTTTGTCGAAACTTCTACATTTTTATGAAAATTTCCACATTTTTGTAGAAATTCTATTTTTTTGTGACAATTTTCACATTTTTGTCGAAATTTCTACAAAAATTTAGAAATTTTCACAAAAATATAGAAATTTCGACAAAAACGTATTTCGACAAAAAAGTGGAAATTTTCACAAAAAAGTAGAAATTTGTACAAAAATGTGGAAATTTTTTGTGAAAATTTCCACATTTTTGTCGAAATTTCTACAAAAATTTAGAAATTTTCACAAAAATATAGAAATTTCGACAAAAACGTATTTCGACAAAAAAGTGGAAATTTTCACAAAAAAGTAGAAATTTGTACAAAAATGTGGAAATTTCGACAAAAATGTGGAAATTTCGACAAAAATGTGAAAATTTCGAAAAAAGTAGAAATTTTCACAAAAATGCAGAAATTTCGACAAAAATGTGGAGATTTCGACAAAAAAGTGGAAATTTTTACAAACAAGTAAAAATTTTAACAAAAAAGTGGAAATTTTCACAAAAATGTAGAATTTTCGACAAAATAGTAGAAAATGCGACAAAAAAGTAGAAATTTTCACAAAAATGTAGAAATTTCGACAAAAATGTGGAAATTTCGACAAAAAAGTAGAAAATGTAGAAATTTTCACAAAAATGTAGAAATTTCGACAAAAATGACAATTTCGACAAAAAAGTATAAATGTCGAAAAAAATGTGTAAATTTTCACAAAAATGGAGAAATCTCGACAAAAATGTGGAGATTTCGACAAAAAATGGAAATTTTCACAAAAAAGTAGAAATTTCTAGAAAAATGTGGAAATTTCGACAAAAATATGGAAATTCGACAAAAAGAAGAAAATGCGACAAAAATGTAGAAATTTTCACAAAAATGTAGAAATTTCGACCAAAATGTGGAGATGTCGACAAAAAAAATGGAAATTTTCACAAAAAAGTATAAAGTCCGAAAAAAATAGAAATTTCGACAAAAATGTGGAAATTTCGACTTTTTGTGAGAATTCCACTTTTTTGTCGAAATCTCCGCATTTTTATCGAAATTTCTACATTTTTTTGAAAATTTTCACATTTTTGTTGAAATTTCTACTTGTTTGTCGAAATTTCTACATTATTGTGAAAATTTCCACATTTTTGTCGAAATGTCTACAAAAATTTAGAAATTTTCACAAAAATATTGACATTTCGACAAAAATGTAGATTTCGACAAAAAAGTGGAAATTACGGAAAAAAGCAGAAATTTTCATAAAAATGCAGAAATTTCGACAAAAAAGTGGAAATTTTCACAAAAATGTGGAAATTTTCACAAAAAAGTAGAAATTACTATAAAAACGTGGAAATCTCGACAAAAAAGTAAAAATTTCGACAAAAAAGTTGAAATTTCGATAAAAATGTGGAAATTTCGACAAAAAAGTAGAAATTTCGACAAAAATGTGTAAATTTCGATAAAAATGAGAAAGTTTCTGTAAAAATGTAGAATTTCCATAAAATGATGGGCATGCAAGAATACACGATCAACAGAGAATGCAGTGGAAGTTAGCTCCAGCTTCGAGATTCGAAATCTTACAGTGGACCAAATAATTACAGAATGGAAATTTTTGAAACATTAAATATTGATCAAAAACTGTACGTCATTAATAAGTCCGTAAATATTTCCACTTTTTTGTTGAAATTTCTACATTTTTGTGAAAATTTCCACTTTTTTGTCGAAATTTCTACCTTTTTGTGGAAAATGCAAAGCAAAATTTGTATGTGACCCTTCTACGGCTTCGAAATAAAGCGATAGTCGTAGTCGCGACTTATAATACTTTACTTTCAAGGAAATGTGAATGTTAACTAAGGGTGGGAAAAATCTTTTGACCTTACGATGTTGAAAATACAAAAATGCAATAAATATCAATTAAATTACCTAGCATCGAGGATCAGTCTCCTAGTGAGATGCGCTTTGTGGTAGCGCATAAAAACATCCTTGTTCCCCACGTATTTAAGCACCAACAACACGTCCTTTAACCGCGTTTCAATCTCCTCACTCGTCAGTCTCTTGGAAAGCGGAGTCCTCCTCAGCAACATATCGCAATAATTCGCCAACAATTCCGGACACTTGCTCTCGGGAACAACGGCTTTTCCACTCGTGTTCTTACCCGTATTCAATTCGAGTCGGAACACCGTAGTGTCATTTACAACAGTCTTAAAAGCTTTATCTCTGGCTGTAAGAAACCGAGGGTCGTCGGAATATGCCTCGTGCACCAATTTACTGAACCTGCGGAACAATTCCAGTAATCTCTCGACGTACTTCTCGGAGTCTTGAGTGATGACCTCGGCGGCGGCGACCATGTCTGCTAAACCAGCCGAAGTGATGTGATTCTCTAATTCGTCTAACATCGGCTGGACGCCGTCTGGTACTCTTTCTAGTAACCTAGATGGGAAATATAAATTTGTTTTAGCGAAATAGAATGCTATACCTACATAAAATATCAACGTTTGGGGCCTCTGTCAAGATTCATTAAAAAAAGGAATCATAAAAAATAACAAATATTTCTTTAATAAAATTTGTAAACAATAACATAACTATTTATACAAAATTAAATATGCAGATAACATTTTTTGGGTAGTTATTTTTTACTAAATAGTTTATGGCTTTGTCTAGTGCAGATTTTCTGAATTGTGGACTAGGATTCCGAGTTTTATCTCACAATTCTGACTTGGTATCTCAAAATTCCGCGTTTTATCTCAGAATTCTGACATATGTCAGAATTTCGACTTATATGTATGTCAGAATTCTGACTTGGTATCTCAGAATTCCGTGTTTTATCTCAGAATTTTGACTTGGTATCTCAGAATTCGGTGTTTTATCTCAGAATTCTGACTTGGTATCTCAGAATTCTGAGTTTCATCTCAGAATTATGGCTTTCTATCTCAGAATTCCGAAATTTTGACACATAAGTCAGAATTCTGACATGCAAGTCAGAATTTGGGATTTCTGAGATACCAAGTCAGAATTCTGAGATAAATCTCGGAATTCTGAGATACCATGACAGAATTCTGACTTTCATCTCAGAATTCTGACATATATAAGTCGAAATTCTGACACACGTCAGAATTCTGACATGCGAGTCAGAATTTTGAGATAAAACTCGGAATTCTGGGATACTAAGTCAGAATTCTGAGATAAAACTCGAAATTCTGAGATACCAAGTCTGAATTCCGACATGCAAGTCAGAATTCAGAGATAAAAGTTAGAATTCCGACGAACCAAGTCAGAATTCTGAGATACAAAAATACAATTTTATTCTTGGCCCTTCTACGCCTTCGTATTTCCAAAATATCCACCGGCAATTCTTCATTTAATCACAACACACCCAAAAATTGGCAACTTTCGTTTTTCAAATAATAATTGTGGTACCACTTCAATAAAAAAAAAGATCGAGAATTTCTTACCTGAACATTAACTGCAGTCTTTCCGTCTCTCCCGCCTTGATCAACGGAGCGCATTCAGCAAGCAGAACAGGCAATGCGTTGCCCACCAGCACCTTGACGCAGCACTTAATGACTCCGTTACTCCCCGCTTCGAGATATCTCTGCGCTCTCGCCTCTTCTTCTTTCAATTTATTATCGGCGTAACGCATGTAAGCCTGAACTCCATTATTCGAAAGTTGCTCGGGAGCTTTCATGCGGTAAAACATTTCCGTGCTTTGAATGTAAGCTGCTTCGAAGTTCTCGCGATATATTTGCATGCGGTCTTCGGTATTTGAGCACAAGTTGACGTAGGATTCACGTACACCTAAACAGAACATTATAATCCAAAAAAACCCGCTTAAAAATGAAAATCATACCGATGACCAACTGGGAATCGAAAGCCTCCCCGTTTCTTTCCGCCCTAACGAGTTTCATGGCACTTTCTTGCAACTGACGCTTAATATCGCTAAAAATACTCTCGTTCCAAGAATCTAACATCAATTTACGAACTATGCTTTCTTCCGCCTGTCCCTTTTTATTATTGCTAGTCTGTATATTACTAGTGGTAGTTGTACCAGTCAGTTTTCCTTGTAACGAAGTTTCCAACTGCCCGAAAGGTGTCGGCAAATAATTACACTGAGTAAAAAATTTGCGCCATTCTGCTATGTAAGCTTTCAGCAGCGCTTCCTCCTGTTTTTGGGCAAGAACTCGAGCCTGAGCTTGCTTAATGAATTGCACTATATCTTCCTGCAAATGCTCCTTTAATTTCGTGGGGCCTTTTTCGTCCCAGAGACAAACTAAATGTACTTCGTAAAATAATTCTTGCCATTCCGCGGGAGACACCGGCTCCTGCTTCAAGAGCTTGAGGACCACGGGACGCATAGAGCGCCATTTGTCCTCGAATTTTAACTGGCCTTTATCCTATTCAAGAGTTAGAGTAAAAAAAAATAAAAATATTCACTACGCTCCAAAATTTACCCACCACATAAGTTTATAGATTCTAAGTCACATTTCAAGCTTTCTTATCAAGTGGGATATCATGGAGAGGTGGTTAATACAACCACCCAACCCTCCAATCATATTTTCTTTTCCCGAGATTGGTCAAAACATGAGAACAACTAAATTCACAAGGAAATACTACCGTTTTAGTTCTTTTAGGCAAATTCGAATTCCTAATCTTGTTTGATTGCTTTTGGGTTAGTCACTTCGTTCTGCCGATCAAATTTTGGGCTTATAAACTGAAAATTTTCCCCTCAAATGTTCAAGCACATGAAAATGCAATTTATAAAATTATGCGATAATTCTGGAACGCAATGTTGTAAAAAACATTTCCTAACAAAAATAGTTGATAATTCTAATTAAGACCATTATTCACGTAATGGTTTAATTGCATTTAACAATTACCTTCAACATTTCTAGGTTAGATTTCTACAGTCCCGATTTCTTCATTACGTGTTGGTATATCACACGCACAAAACAACCATAAAAGACGTATTATTCTTGAACATTTTATTAAAACTTAGATTATTCCTTCGAGACTTATTAAAATTAAACTAGTTAAAATAATTTTTGCACAATTGCATACCAGTCCAAAAAGTTATGGCAGCCCAGAATAGCCAACTATTATGTCTTCGACGCAAATTCCCCAATAGCAGGGCGGGACTGCGTTTTTGCCCCAAACGAATCGAATTCGATTTTTAATTTGTTAATTACGCCTGAAATTAATTTCACCGGACACAAATTTATTTCGCTGGTGTTTCTACTGTTTTATAAAAGTAGGAATTTCAATGTGTGATTTATGTTATCTACTGAGGATCAAGAACAAAGATCTATGATAAATGTCGCTACTTCCATTTAGTATTCTGTAACTCATCACTCATGATAAAATATCCTTGAAATGAAGAAATGAATTTTTGTGCCAATATTTGAAATTTGAACTACTTGGGCCCCTATGTCTACCTTGTCTACCGGATAATCCGGCCCTGCGAAATAGTGTAAACAGGTAAAATGTGAATAGCTATCACGAGCCTATTGATTTTAAATTTAAAAACTGTACAAATCCCTCGTATTTAATCCATACTAATACTAATGATACTAATATGTAATATCGTAAAATCAAATTTGGCAAAATCAGCACCAGCAAGAAACAAAACACAAAAATCCCTAACCCCTGGTGGTTCAGTTCTTTCAAGTTGTCAACACCCAGGCCTGGTTGTCAATGTCATATGTCATTTCACCATTTCTGTAAGAAACATTAATAAAAGGACTCATTAATTAAAGTTATAATCAATCTACTAAAATGGCATCAAATAAATTATCTTTATTGGTAGGTCCCCAAGTTTTTTTAATAGTGAAATTTATTTTCTTTCGTAATCGCCTTGTTTTTATGTTACATAACTCTTATTCCAGGTCCGGAGCTTCAGCACAAGCAATATACCACAACAACTGATAAAACCGCCAATTCAATTATTCGGAATCGAGGGACGTTATGCAACTGCTTTATATTCGGCAGCCACGAAACAGAAAACGTTGGATGCTGTCGAGAAAGATCTAACGAAATTCCAAAAGATCTTGACGACTGATCCTATTCTACGGGAGTTTCTTTTAGACCCCACAGTCAGACGTAAGGATAAAGCGGAAGGAATGAAGTCCGTTTCGGGGAAAATGCCCCTTAACCCACAGACTGCGAATCTTTTGCAAATTTTGGCCGAAAATGGTCGTCTTAAGAAGTTCAATGGCGTCGCTAACGCGTTCAGTACAATCATGGCTGCCCACCGTGGAGAGGTATCCATTTTTTTCTATATTAGAGAGACACTTATGCACTAAATAATTTTTAGGTTACATGCCAAGTTGTTACTGCAAAAGAATTGGACGCTGATCAAAAGAAGAAGCTGGAAGGCGTTTTGAAGACATTCGTGAAGCCTAACGAATCTATTTTCTTAACAACCAAAGTCGATCCTTCGATAATTGGAGGGATGATTGTGAGTATCGCCGATCGTTACGTGGATATGAGTGTCGCTAGCAAGATTAAAAAGTTCACCGAGATTATCAGCGTGCCAGTTTAAATTATTTGTTAATGTAATAGATTCTGTATAATAGATAAATGTATTGAAATATAAATATTTTTATTTTAAATGGTGGACGAACGTCTGCGTACGTAAATATTTAGAAACTGTCAAACTTTTGTTTTGACGTCACACATTTAGGGTCTATTCGACATGACCACCATTCTGTGATTGACATTTAAGCCAGCTTGTCAATTGAAGGTTATGTTTGTTGTGTTGATAATTTTTGATTAAGTTTTTGAAATAAATTGATTGTTAACATGCCTGAAAGCCCCCCAAAACCATCAACATCAACGTGGTTGCATCCAAATCAAGTTTTGCAGCTACATAGGTTGAAAGCAAAGAAAAAGGCGCTGCAAGCCAGAATAAATTCATCAGGTTTACAAAGTGCCAATGAAAATTCGTCGAATGATAAATTTGAGGATAAAATAGCAGAGAAACGAAAGAATCCTTTTCTTAACAGCAGCCAAAATAAGAGAAATAAGCCGGTTTTGGACGATACGTCTGACCAGACTTTGTTTAAATTGTTTAATTTGAGTAGCAGTAAAACCGAGACAAATCCTATTACTTCCTTCAGTAATATATTGTCTAAAATTAGCGAGGATAGTGCTGAGAAGGTACAAATTGTAAAAGCGAAAGAGGAATCTTGGATACCGATCGATTGGTCGTTAAAATCAAAAGTTTTGTTTTTGTCGTCGGCACCTTTTGCGTGGAATCAGAAGTTAAAAATAAGCGAAGAAGCTTCGGGAATTACTGCGTTCACAAGGTTAGCAGCAAAAATACTCCTCCGGTACTCTAATTTGATTTCTTTGTATTCTTTTTTAGGTGCTTAGATAGCGATAATCGAACAACCTTAGATACTTCTCCAAATGCGAAGTTTCACCAGTGTTGCTTGTATTGGCAACACCCGTGCTTACCTTGGTTGTCCCTTTTCCCTCGAACAAACAATAAGACTACTTCCGCCACAATAAATTTGTATAATAACGCAAAAGTAAAGGATAGTTTACGGAATACGTGGACAAAAAGTTTTCAGTCCGTTTTTCAGTTAATACGGACGAGACAATGTCCGTACTTTTATGCATGCGCAAATACGTTTACTGTTCTTTTTCGTGCAGGTAATTCATTGAAAATCCACAGTTGGTCGTTTGTATTTTAAAACAAGCGTGGTTGTAGGAGGGATTTGTGGATTTACAGAGATGCATGCGATGGTAACGCCGACAACTCGTGGATTTCGGCATCTGCTGCGCCAGGAAGGTATAGAATATACGATGCCTCTAAAAAAGAAAAGATTTGCCGAAGCCGGCGATGAAGATACTTTAAACGAAGAGGCGGAAAATCTGGACGACGATGAAGACGAATGGCTGCAGGATATGGGCATTAAAGCGGAAGACATTAGGCAGATCAAGTACACCCAGGTAAGGGCAGAAAAAATTAAATTCCCACATAATATATATATGAGCTCTTCAGGCCTTATAGGCCCATGGCTTGTCCTACTATTTTTCTCCACTCCGCTCTGTCTTGTGCCTTGCTTTTCCAGTCCTTAATGCCTAGTCTCCTGACATCCTCCTCCACACATTCTCTCCATCTTCTCTTAGGCCTTCCTCTCTTCTTTCTTGTCTCTCTCTTCATTTCAAGCATCTGTCTCGGTATACGTTCTTCCCCCATTCTAGCAACGTGCCCTAGCCATCTCATTCTCTGCGCACGCACATACTGGACTATGTCCGCCTCCATGAACATTTCTCTCAACTCTGCATTGTTTCTTCTCCTATACTCATCTCCATCCTTTATCCCTCCAAAAATTGTTCTTAATATTTTCCTTTCCCAGATCTCTAATTTCTGCTGGTCTTCCTTTCTTGAAACCCATGCTTCACTTCCATAAGTTACAGTCGGTCTGATAATGGTCTTGTATATCCGTATCTTCGCTTTTCTTGACACATTCTTGTCCCTCAACACTGTCCTCAGAGCCCCAGCACTTCTGTTACCTATCATTATTCTTTTTTCAATTTCTCTTAGTTGGTCATTGTTTCTTGTAATTTCTGTCCCCAAAAAATTAAAACTCTCCACTCTTTCAAATATGCTCTTTCTATCTTTTCCACTTTTCACGCTCAGATGTTCTTCCTCTTCTTTTGCTTTCTTTGTCGTCATGTACTTTGTCTTTAGCTCGTTTATCCTTAATCCATAAGTTCTTGCTTCGTCTCCTAGCCGCCTTACGAGCTCTTTCAATTCTTCCTTTGTTCTTGCTATCAATGTTACATCATCAGCATATGCAATACACTGGTGTGAGTTCTTAAGCACTGTGCCATCTCTGTTTATATTGCTGTTTCTGATAATTTGCTCTAGCAACAGATTAAAGAGCACCGCCGACAGTGGGTCTCCCTGCTTCAGACCATTGCCGACCATAAAACCTTCCGACATCGTGCCATTTATTCGAACTTGGTATTCTGTGCTCTCCAAAGTCATTTTCACCAAGGCAATTACTTTCCACGGGACTCCCAGTTGTCGCATTACTCCATCCAACTGTCGTCTGTTTACACTATCATAGGCTTGTTTGAAATCTATGAAAGCCACGTGTAGCTGCACATTCTGCTCCTCACATTCACTCTGTATCTGCCTCAATGTAAAGATTTGGTCTATAGTAGATCTGTTCTCCCTAAATCCTCCCTGATATTCCCCCAACATCACTCCCGTACTATCCTTCAGCCTTTGTGTTAATATTTTTGCAAATATTTTGTATACATTGCTTAATAGGGCTACTCCTCTATAGTTCTCACACTCCTGTTTATTTCCCTTTTTATGTAATGGGCATATTATTGCTTGTCTCCTCTCCCTTGGCATTTGCTGTTTCTCCCATATGTCCTGGAGCAGCTTGTGTATTCTGCTGTGCAGCCCGTGGCCCCCATATTTTATCAGTTCTACTTCTATCCCATCTTTTCCTGGACTTCTGTTGTTCTTTAATTGTTTTATAGCACTTTTCACTTCCTCGAGACTTGGTGGTTCTATGTTCTTATCCCGTGGTCTCATCTCGTTTTGGTTGGTATCTTTACAATCTCCATGCACCTCAGTCACATTCAGTAGTTCGGAAAAATATTCCCTCCACCTTTCCAGCACTTCCCTTTTCCCACCCACAAGCTGCCTATCCTTGTTATAACAGTACATGGTATTTACACTGTTCTTCTTTTTGTTTTTTCTTACTTCTTTATAAAAATTCCTTATTTCTTTCTGGTCATAATATTCTTGTATGTTTCGTATTTTCCTTTCCTTATACTTTCTCTTCTTTTCTCTACATATTCTTTTTGCTACTCTTCTTTTGTTCTCGTAGTCTGCTTTGGTCTCTTCTGTATTAAATTCCAGCATTCTTAACCGTGCTCTATTCCTCTCCTCCATTCTTTCCTTGCATTCTTGGTCTATCCATTCCTTACTTTGTTGCTTTTGTTTGTTCCCTATCACCGTTTCTGCTGATTGGCATATTATACTTCTTAACTCTTTCCATACATCTTCCACTTCCCCATCTCCCACTCTCACCATTCTTTGTTCGATCTCTCGTGTGTACTTCACTACATTTTCTTCCCTCTTTAATAGTCCTATATTATGTGCCTCCCTCTTACTTATTATTCGTCTATTCTCCTTAAGCATTTCCTGTGCGACTTTTACTCTCACCATAAAGTGATCAGAGTCAGCGTCTGCTCCCCTACAACTTCTTACATCCTTAATACTGCCTGCATGCTTCTGTTCGACTAAAATATGGTCGATTTGGTTGATTGTTTTCTTGTCTGGTGATACCCATGTTCCTTTATGTATCTCCTTATGTCTGAAAAAAGTTCCACATATTCTCATTCTCCTGCCAGCTGCAAAATTTATCAGTCTTTTTCCATTTTCACTACTAATGTCATGCTTGCTGTGTTTTCCTATCACAGGTTCGTATATCCCTTCCTTTCCAATCTTAGCATTCCAATCTCCCAATATTACTTTTAAATCATAGTTTGCTATTTTCTCAAGTTCTTCCTCCAGTCTTGTGTAAAATTCTTCTTTCATCTCTTCGTCCTTATCCTCCGTTGGCCCATGCACATTGAAGATGCTTATTTTTCTGTATTTTCCCTTCACTCTCAGTTTACACATTCTGTCTGTTATCGGTTCAAATTGAATTATTGCATGTCTTGTTTTCCTGTTAACAAGGAAACCCGTTCCGAACCTTCTATCTTGCCCTCCACTTTTAAAAAATGTATAGTCTTCGATATCCATAATTTCCCTTCCTTTTTGTTTAGTTTCTTGTAGTGCAATTATATCTACCTTGTATCTACGTGCTTCATTTATTAACTGCTTTAATTCCCCTTCTGAGTAAGTTCCTCTCACGTTCCATGTAGCCAGTATCAGATCCCCCTTTTTTACTGTTTTTCCAACTTCAAAACCATTATTCTTGTTCATTAATCTCGCCCGGTCCGTCATATCTTTTTCCCGTCCCATGTCACTGCATTTATCTAGTTTTTTGCTGCCTCCCTCAGAAGCTGCAGTTCCCGCTCTCTGTCATTCCACTTGTATTCCCTTCCATTAATTTTCAACTTTCGGTATCCAATCTTAGTTCTATTGCCCTTCATCTTCTCTTCCCTTGCTCTCATCTTTATTTTCGATTGCACTTTCCGCTCATCCACAGTTAAATCATTCTCTATATATATCTCTCTGCTACCCAACTTTCTCTTATTCTTCATTACTTCCATTTTTCCATCAAAACTCTCCATCCCTGCAACAATAATTTTTCTATCTTCTTCTCTTCCAACCATGTAAGCTGTCTTAACTGCAGCTCTCACCCCAAGCTCTCTGTTCAAAAACTCTTCCACCTGCACACTTATTTCCTGAACATGGGATTCCACTTTTATTCCTTTTATGACTATATTTTTCTTTCTCTTATATTTTTCTTGTCTTTCCAGCTTATCCTCCAGAGCATCTATTCTTCCAACAAGCACATCCTTTTCCTCTTGCCATTGAGCCTCTCGTTTTATTAGTTCTTCTTTCAGTCTCCTTATCTCATCACAGTTCTTTCTCTGTTCCTCACTACTCTTCCTCATCTCCTCTTTTACCTCATCACTATTCCTCTGCATATCTTTTCTTATTGCATCCAGTGCTTCAAGTACTTGTTGTATATCACTCATTTCTGATGTTCCCTCTTTTTCACTCCCAGGTTTTTTTCTCTGCCTACACGCGCGGCGATAATTGTCCTAGGTCGATAACCTTTCGACGGCGAGCAGAGTAGTTCAAACACACACGGCGACGGAAAACCGCACACCACAGCCACTCAACAATGACCCTTAATGTTTCTGTTATTGTAACCTCAAAATTCAACTTTTCTGCTCTCAAACTACCTCCTTCACTACCAATTTCTTGCCTCTTTCTGCACTATCACTTGAAACACACTCTCTCTTGACCCCTTTGACTTTATTGTGGTTTCATTAGCTGGGCACAGTCCAAACATGGGTTTTAATACCGCAGCAACTAAACCACATCCACACACCTCAAGAGTCACAGTTCAAGCCCACATAATATGTTGTATAATTACTTGGATAATTTAAATTTTGTAATAGAAACAATTGCGAATGTTACAATTTAATAAAATTTTTATCGCGCAATGAATGAAATATTAATTGTTAGGAATATAAAATATAATCACTATTCACTAAATTGATCACTCTCATCAGATGAATTTGTTTCATCTCTTAACGATGTTATAATAATTGGATCAATTTCGACGTTCAACGCCTGCTCCCGACCCCACCAGTTTAAAATAAGGTTTTCTATGTGATTCACCGACTTTTCTTCCCAATATTCTTGAGATACGTGATTTAAAGATTTCCAAACGGTTTCTACTTGATCAGAACGTAAACCATCTCCAATATGTTTTTTGTAATAAGTTTTTGCGCCTGCCCATATTAATTCAAGGGCATTAAACTGGCAATGATATGGAGGCAGGCGCAATACCTCATGACCATGTTCCATTAATATTTCATCGACAGCATAAATTTTATCTTTTTTTATTGACTGCAATCATCAATAATTCTAATTTTAACAAATTCGGCGAAAGATTTAGTTTTTGTAACCACTCAAATATTTAATTTTTTTCCACGAAGAATTTGGTTGTTTATTTAATATTATAGAACAATTTATTAAAGGTTCATCTAAATTTGGAATTAGCTGTTCTATTAACCATTTTTCAGATAAATCTTTGTCCGCATTATCGCGGTAGTACATACTTTTTGATTTTGACGAAAAATCCGGAACTAGATCCTGCGTGCAAAATTTTAAAAGCTTTCCCGATCTACATCCTTTCTTTCTCTTTACTGACTTCACCGAATCATCTTACCAAGACTTTGATACCTGAAACTGATGGTTTGAAAGTGGAAATTCCGGAAACATGCTGTAATTTCGAACTCCAGGAAATTGCATTGGAGAAATTAGAAAAAATTATATCGGGAATCAAATCTAAAGGAGGTACAGATGGAATAAATAAAGAGGTATTGAGAGACAGTCTTCCAACAACGGAACGTTTGTTATTAAACCTTTTAAATGAATCCTTGAGAACGGGCATTTTTCCTGTATCGTGGAAGACGGCGACGGTGGTTCCTATTCCAAATGTGCTACAGGCCGGTAAGGCCCAGGAATTCAGACCGATTAATATGCTTCCTAAATATGAGCAAGTTTTCGAATGTGTAGTAAAAGAACAATTGCAAAGGTACTTACTGTCGGAATTTCAGCCGGGTTTCAGAAGTGATCATTCCTGTGAAACGGACCTTAATTTGGTACTTATGAACTGGAAAGAACAAATAGAGAAGGACAATTATGTCGTGGCTGTCTTTTTGGACCTGAAAAGAGCTTTTGAAACAATAGATAGGGGAGTGCTTATGGAAAAAATGGAAAGGTGTGGGGTAAGGGGTACAACTAGAGGATGTTTTGGCAGTTATCTGGACAATAGGTTACAACGATTGCTTTCTCCGGATTTCGGACGTCACTTATACAACGATAAATTTCGTCTGGGTTTACTTCGTACGCCAAATTCTGGACGTTCTAGGTGCGGTCCTTAAATATGCAGCGGTACCCCTCGGTATCACTTAGTGGGATACGCTGAATATTTAGGCTGGTCGGATCGTTCGCTTATGAACGTTTTTCTTGGGTTGTATTTACGGTCAGGTAAGACTTATACGTTGGTCACCCTTTTGCTCGTAGTCGCAGAAGGGTGGGTCCAAATATTATGTTACTATTGCTAAACGTCGAATAACACAACAGAAAGAAAATGAAACGGTACTCTATTAATTTAACTATTTACATTTGAAAGAATTGAATAAACAGACTTGAGTGGATAAAAACAGAATTTATATACAAAATACGAGATATTATTTACAGTGAAATAAAATGCGGTTCTCACGGAGTATTCTTAAAAAAATTAAGTTAATAAATCGGAATATATACAAAAATACGAGATATTTACGGGGAAATAAAACACGGTTTTTACGGAGTGTCCAGATAGAACGCTTGCGGTCCGCCGAGTGATCACTTCTGAATATTTACGGGGTCTCGGAGATTTCGTGGGAGCACCGAACGGTGCCAACCCCGAGACGGGAACGGCGGGCAATTCTCGTCGCAGCACGCGAGTGCAATCGCCTGGGGGAACGCCGCTAGCTCCTCCGTCGCAAATAATCAATTTGTTCTACCTTAAGATTTCACCAGGAGCCGCCCATTACCCGGATGCGATCGATTTCCACCGGTATATCGTCCCATTACAGGCGCTAGGGCCACACAGGATGGGAAAATCGATCGATCTTCATAGACAGCACTCCCAATTCCCCAGCATGAACAGATTGAATTTATTTGATACGAACGAGGTAGGGTACTTATTCAAAGTTACTTACTCAAATATTTACGGGGTGAAATAATTACTTTCGGTTTGATCACACGGCAAAGTCGGAACGGTCGATCAGGTACTACTAGGTCGGATGAGAGCAGAAAAATTCTGATCCTCTTCAGTGCTTCGGTCTTCTCTTTTATAGAACCAGGGAGGGGATATCGGTGGCTGTGTGACGTCGAATTTCTCTACGTCAGCTGTAGTAGCGGGTGCAAATTCAGCCCGCAACCTTGCCATCTCTTGAAAGTGGGCGTCAGGAGCTTCTACGTCACGGTAGTGCCGCTTGTAAAAGAATAACTCGGGAATTCCTACCAGCTTGCGTGACGTCAGGCGCACGTGTAGCGTGTTTTATTCTTTCATCGGTGCATGCGTACACTGGCTAATTTCTCATTTGGATCGGGTTCTCGTCTGTTTCACGTTACCAGTCGCGGTCTCGTAGAACAATTTCGGAATGCCACTCTAAGTTCATTAGAGCTTTTAGGTATTATTACGGTGCATTGTTACAAGGTCTCAGAAGTGTAGATATGGTGGTTATAGTCTGAAGAGGTTCTGAATAGATTGGGTGTACCCCCGGGTTCGGTACTTGGTCCTTTTCTCTATTCTGATATACAAGATTGTTAACGGTGGGGTTCCGAATTACATGTCCCGTAATTTGATACGTAGCCGGGATGTTCACAATTACCAGGTGAGATCGGTGAAAGATTACAGACTTCCTCAATTTGTGAAGACTTGTTCGCAAAACTCAATGCGGTAAAAGGGGTTTAAATTGTTTAATAGTATGCCGGATGAAAACAAGGAAGCCCTGAATTTGAGGAGTTTCAAGGGAATGTGTTGTGTTTTTGTTAGAGGCATTATGTGACATTTGTTGGTGTTTGGGTGTTTTCTTTTCATTTTTTTGTTTTTCTTTTTTTGGGAGTGTATTGTTCTTTTTCCTGGCTCTTTCATTCTCTTTCCATGTACAATCCTTTCTACTGTTCTTAAACCAACTCCTAGCGCTTCAGAAACTTTCATGTATATTTTTTCTTTTCTTTCTTTTTCTTAATTTTTAAAATATTCAACAAGGTTTAGTACCATAAAATATAAAATTTTTGTTGGGTGAAAACCTATATTGACTGTACTTAATTGTTTCAAGCTAATAGTTGCCTCATTTTCTTGGCAGGCAAGAATAACGCACAAAACAGAATGCGAGGTAGACAATAGTGAGCAGTCGTTGATACTAGTAGAAGGAATGGAGGTTCACGCACTCTACAACTTCCTGATAAACTGTAAAAGCATCGTGGCTCCTTCAGGACCCTTAAATGGCGTCCCCCCTACGTTGTTTGCCCCTGTAGCTTTCCACGAAGCAACTCTACAATGGCTTAAAGTCCACGAAAGAAAGGTAAATGAAGACAACATCGATTATTACTCCATAGAAATCTCCGGACCAATCTTACCGAGTACAATACACAACTTGTGTTCTATGAGCTCGTTCAACAGTAGTTTTACGGCAACATTCTCAAATGTTGAACCTACAGTTCCACTCAGCAAAGTTACGGTTAAAGAAAAAAATTCTGGCGAAGAAAACGTAAATTCTGGTGTGGTTTTCGGGCAGGAGAATTTAAGAGATTGTGGATTAAGTGCGAGAATTTTGAAACATTTTTGTGCAGCGAATTCTAAGTACATTTGCAACGTCGAGTGCTTGAAATACACGGCAGATACGAATACATTTACTTGGACATGAGTGCGTTTTTTTAAATTTATTGTTGAAAATAAAGCCTTCGAACTTATATAACTTGTTTATTTTTACATGTATAAGTTGCTGTTGGGCAAAACCGACCGAATTTTAAACGACCTAATCGGTCCCACATCAAGTTGCCTTATTAATTCTAAAATAGGCTGTGATATGATAGAATCTAACGGCACAGATTCTAAATAAATGACATACAACGAACACGATTTCTTTAAGAGTACACGGTACGAAAATATCGCTGCTCCGAAATTGGTCACCAAATTTGGGCTTTCCAATTTTTCATAAGCCAATTTTTGGGGTGCGTTATAAGCGAGGGAGCGAATTAAACACTCTGGTCTTTCACTCAAATTTGTACTGATATAAGACGCTATTGGTGCTGATGTAATATTTATTACAAACTCTGCGTTTATAAGCCAATCTCGTAATTCCTCTACAATCTAAAATAAAACCAATAATTGTGTTACAAAATACCTTATTTGGTGTATTTTATGTACTTCTCCGTGACAAAAGTCTTCAGTTGATTTAAGAATAACGGCGAACTTCTCGTTTGAAATTTTATAAACTTTAACTTCGCCATTTTTCGACTCGCAATAAATATCTTTATCAAACAGTACGCAGCTGTGAAAAATTTCTAAAACTACCCCAGTTTCCACAACTATTAAGCTTCTTAAACAGGAAGGAACTTCTTGGCTGATTTTCCATTCCAAAATCTTTCTTCAAGAAAATTTAGAATTATTTCGTACGTTATTTTTTACAGTGGACTTACTTTTCTGAATTTTCGATGAAATCCTCGTCGTCAACTATCAGAGCCCGAGATTGTGGTTCCACAACTTCGCCAAATAACATTTTTTTGAAAATACAAACTATAACAAATACAAATAGAAAGTAGGGTTAGGTTGAATTTCCACCTGTCATGTCATCCTTCGATATTCAATGGGCTGACCTCTAGCAAACAATAGACTAACTAAAATATCTGCTAGTAACAAAAAAAATCTGGAACCAACTCGTTAAATATCATCAGATTATAAAGGAAAATTTTATATTTCAAATAGCAGAAGAACCGTAATTTCTCTTTTATTTATTATTGATTGCAAAAAGATTAAAACAGCTCCTTTTATTTAGTCAGTGCCATCTGTGAAGTCATTTGCTCTTAAAATTAACAGTTTCTTTCTTTCTTTCTTATGTTACCACCCTGACGTTTAACATTAGACGATTTGACGTTTCGTGAGAAAAGAGGAACTTGTTCCTTGTTCGGCATTTTTGATTTATTAGTGGTTTATTTGTTATGTTTAATAAGAAAAGTCAAGAGTAAAGTGAAATATCAAGATGTCTCTATCAGGAAGTACAGGTAGCCCAAGTAAGGAATCGCTATCCACATCAGGAACCAACAGCGAATTCCTTCCGCGCGATTTTAGTCGATTGTCTTTGTTTTCTTCTACTTCAGCGTCCACGAGTTCTCAAGATGAGCAATTCAGATGCGAAGGTCACGCCGAACATAGCCTAGCTTGTATGCAGCACTATTTGCAAGCGGGGAAGTTGTGCGACGTAACATTAATCGCTGGTAATAATGGCAAACGGGTACTTGCACACAGATTGGTGCTTTCTGCGGCCAGTGAATATTTCTCCGCAATGTTTACCGGGAATTTACGTGAAACCGGAGAAGCCGAAATCACACTAGGCGACGTTAGCGGCGATGTCTTGCAAGCTCTAGTAAATTATTGTTATACGGGAACGATAGAGATAAAAGAAGATAATGTCGAGACATTGCTGTCAACGGCTTGTTTAATGCAACTGCATGAGGTTGTGGAGGCGTGCTCGAGGTTCCTGGTTCATCAGTTACATCCCAGTAATTGTTTAGGAATTGCCGTGTTTGCGGAACATCAAGCTTGCGATAGTTTGTTGCACGAGGCCACGGCTTACATTAGTCAGCATTTTATGCAGGTTTGTATCAAGTTTATTTCCCTAGTTATGTGTTCGTGCCAAAAATGGACTGCTTTTATAGCCAGCAAGGCTAGAGGGCAACAGTCAACCGTCGGATTAAATTTTAGGTAATCCGCAATCAAGAATTCCTGCAATTAAGCTTGGACCAAATGACAAATCTGCTGTCAAACGACGATCTCAACGTGACTTCCGAGCAGCACATTTTCCACGCGTTAATGTCGTGGATTCAACACGATTCTGTCACTCGAAGACCGCACATCGCTGATTTATTAGCTCTCGTTAAATTGCCTCTACTGGAGCCGGCTTTTTTAGCCGATCATGTTGAGAATGTGATCGGATCAGATCCCGCTTGCCAGAAATTAATCATGGAAGCGATGAAGTGGCACTTGTTGCCCGAGAGGAGATCAGCAATGAGTAGTAGCAGAACGAGGCCGCGTAAAGCAACTTTAGGGAGGCTTATAGTCGTCGGGGGGATGGACAAGAACAAAGGGGCTACGACTATAGAGAGTTACGATCCTAGAAGTGATACGTGGACTGTTGCGCATCATATGAGCGGTAGACGGTTGCAGTTTGGTATCGCCTTGATGGGGGACAAGTATTAGTCAATTTTCTCTCCTGAAAATGCGAAATTAATAGTTGTATTTGTAGGTTACTGGTAGTGGGTGGGAGGGACGGTTTAAAAACATTAAACACTATGGAATGTTTAGATATGACGACAGGGACATGGATGCAGCTTTCACCGATGAATACACATCGTCACGGGTTGGGCGTCGCTATTTTGGGCGGTCCTTTGTATGCTGTAGGTGGGCATGATGGTTGGAGCTATTTAAACACTGTGGAGAGGTATAAATACTTTTTTTAAAGCTAAATTTACAAGATGATAATTTTTGTTTAAGGTGGGATCCGGTGGCTCGCAGTTGGAGCTACGTGGCCCCAATGCAGAGTCAACGTTGCTCCGCTGGCGTGGCAGTCTTGGGAGGCAAGCTATATGCAGTCGGAGGCAGAGATGGCGCCTCATGTTTACGCACCGTCGAATGTTACGAACCACACACTAACAAATGGACGATGTGCGCTTCTATGGCTAGAAGACGCGGTGGTGTCGGCGTTGCTACCGCCAACGGGCTTTTATATGCTATGGGAGGACAGGACGCTCCCGCGAACAATCCTGCTGCTTCCAGATTTGATTGCGTCGAGAGATATGATCCCAGTAAGTTAAATCGCAATTTATTTTTGTAGATTTGAGTTTTTATTGATTAAGGTACGGATACGTGGACGATTGTCGCGAATTTGTCTTGCAAACGGGACGCTGTGGCGGCTTGTTTGTTCGGAGATCGAATAGTAGCTGTGGGAGGTTATGACGGCAGTCATTATCACCGCACCGTTGAGCAATACGATCCGATCTCTAACGAATGGAATTCTTTAGCACCATTGACTACCGGGAGAGCAGGGGCCTGCGCCATTGCTGTTTCTAATCATCAATCGTTGGAGAACTGAGCTTTCTTTATGTCTAGTTGGTTTACATGCGTTAATTATTATACAAGGTGTGCTCATCGTACTGCCAACTTAAGCAATATCTTTACAAATCTTTTTGTTGTTATAAATATTTTTCTAAGACTGATTGCGATGCATTTAACATTCGACTTAATATTTAATGAGAAAAAAGTGATATTTTATATCTTTCTTTGTATGTGTTCCATGTATTTTTTATAGCTTGAAAGCGGACGTAATTTAATAGTATTATTATTCATAAAATGTTTTTTAGGCATCGAATTTTTTTTGTATTTGTATTAGTGTTTATTGTCTCTGTGATTGGAATTTTTGTAAGAGAAAATTTGTGATACGGTGTAAATTGTGCAGGGTGGCCGATAATTTAATGAATTTTGTGGGCCATTTTAGTGAGAAGATAAAATAAAATTAAAAATGCCCAAATTCTTGTTATTTTAGAGAAGTAAAAACAATTTCTAGGAGTTGCCACAGGGTGCTAGTATATTCACGACCAAAAGAGAAAATTTCAAAACTTCATAAACTATTTTTTCAGAGGGAACCACAAGTTTTTTGGTATTGTCGCGAGTATTACTTTTTCATGCATCAACTTTTATCAAGAATAAAATTTTTTGAGAAATTTACCAGAAAAGTTTTCTCGCTTGTGGCTAACTTTCTGCCTGTCACTGCATAACAAGATTTAACCAAAATGGAAATTGCAATAATTTTAGAAAATTCCGTGAAAAAAGAAAGATTTTCATAGTTTAAGAAGTAGAAATTGCCACGTACATTTTTGGTCTTCGACTAAATTATTTACACAGTGATTGGATCGAGAACTTTGATGTACATTCACTCTTAATTCTTAATAAGTTAACCACACACAAACTTCAGAGGAGTTGAAGATTAATCTAAATCTAAACTTACGCTGCTTTGCTATAAATACCAAACCTCCTACTGCTGAAGTAAAATGATGAATAAACCTATAGGGTTTCTTAAAACTTTTGGAACCTAAGAGCACTAAAATTGGCTAGTCTTCTACCTGATAAATATTTATACCTTGAAATTTGAACCACTGAAGCCTCCTTTCCCGAAAATCGTATTCATATCTCTAGTTATCTGCGGTACATATGGTATTTTAATAAATTTAGTAATTTGGTTATCCCCATTTAAAGTAATGGAATTTTGCAATCGCATTTTATATTTTCGTTTCTTAATTATTAATTTATAGACAATTTTTGGATTAAAACTGTTCATTTCGCTATATCTTTGTATATGTTTACTTCATTGCGGTATCTTTCAATGGATAATGGTACACTCAGCAGTATACAGGGTGATTTTTTTTGACCGTCTATTAGAAGTATCTGGAGAACTAAAAGAGATATTGATTTGAAATTTTGGCTGTGGCCGAAACCGGGTCGGATCTATTTAATGAAAATATTTTCAAAATGGTGGCATTTCCGGGAATACCGGAAGTTGACACCAACTTTGTTATCTTAAATGGAATGCTACCATTTTCTATTTTTTTTTTAGATTTCACGGAAAATTTTAATGTCAATTCAATACAGGTTCGCTATGTCTAAAATTAATATTTTCGGAGATATAAATTTTTTTCTCAATATTTTGACAGTTGTGGTAGATTATGTAAAAATTAATATCTCCATAACATCTAGCAGTAAGATGTTCGATTTTTTATGGTGGCAAGACACGGTGTTGGAGTTACTAATCAGGCAAACAAATTTTCAAAATCTATTACATAAAATTTTCTAATCAACGGCATATGTTGATCGCACAAAAGTAGCAAAAAGTCATTTTTCTTAAATAGAATGATACCATTTTCAATTGTTTTTTAGATTCCACGGAAAATTTTAATGTTAATTCAATAAAGGTTCGCTATGTCTAAAATTAATATTTTCGGAGATATGAATTTTTTTCCAATACCTATTTTGACAGTTGTGGTAGATTATGTAAAAATTAATATCTCGATAACGACTAGTAGTAAGATGTTCGATTTCCTATGGTGGCAAGACGAGGTGTTGGAATTACTAATCAAGCAAACAAATTTTCAAAATCTATTACATAAAATTTTCTAATCAACGACATATGTTGATCACACAAAAGTAGCAAAGAGTCATTTTTCTTAAATTGAATGATACCTATTTAAAGAAACCAATTAAAAAACGTGAAAAAATGCGCGTTTAACAATGTATGATGTTTCTCTACCCAAAATGAATAGTATTTTAGATACCTACTAGATGGGGCGCCAGGTCATTGTTCTGCAGCAGTTACTAACGAATTGTACCGGATGTTTGAAGATAGATGGATGTGACGTTTGGGTCCATGGAGTTGGCCTGCCAGGTCTCCAGACATTACACCGTTGGATTTTTATCTTTGGGGCCGTATAAAGGATAAAGTGTATCAATATCCACTCAATAACAGGGATGAATTGGTGGAAAGAATTGCTACAGCATTTGCAGGCTTAGATCCACATGAAATTCGTAGCGCTACTACACACGCCGTAAATAAGCGAATTATTAAATGTGTAGAAGTTAATGGACTACATTTTGAACAGTTTCTTTAACATTGTTTTACTATCACGTACCTACTTTATTTTTTATTTAGTTAAAATAAGTTCAGTGGTGGTAATTCAGGATATGTTCCATTAAATGTTCTGTACGTCCTGTTAATTATTTTATCGCATTTTCCATGAATGTTGAATAAATGCATAATATCCGAGTAAGAATAATTATCATTTGCCATATCCTATTCGTTAAACACCAACCGTACTAAATTACTAAAAAATACCAATTGCTTTTATTAGACATTATTTGTGAAATTTGTGAATATTTTGTTTTGTCTACAAGCCAAGGTCTACTTACTAGAAGGCGGCGCTCTTCAATTTTGATCGATGAAATAAGAAAACAGCAAATATCTAAAATACTATGCATTTTAGGTAGAGAAACACCATACATTGTTAAATGCGCATTTTTTCGCTCTTTTTAATTGGTTTCTTTAAATAGGTATCATTCTATTTAAGAAAAATGACTTTTTGCTACTTTTGTGTGATCAACATATGTCGTTGATTAGAAAATTTTATGTAATAGATTTTGAAAATTTGTTTGCCTGATTAGTAATTCCAACACCTCGTCTTGCCACCATCGAAAATCAAACATCTTACTGCTAGACGTTATCGAGATATTAATTTTTACATAATCTACCACAACTGTCAAAATAGGTATTGGAAAAAAATTCATATCTCCGAAAATATTAATTTTAGACATAGCGAACCTTTACCGAATTAACATTAAAATTTTCCGTGGAATCTAAAAAACAATTGAAAATGGTATCATTCTATTTAAGAAAAATGACTTTTTGCTACTTTCGTGCGATCAACATATGTCGTTGATTAGAAAATTTTATGTAATAGATTTTGGAAATTTGTTTGCCTGATTAGTAACGCCAACACCTCGTCTTGCCACCATAAAAAATAGAACATCTTACTGCTAGACGTTATTGAGATATTAATTTTTACATAATCTACCACAACTGTCAAAATATTGAGAAAAAAATTTATATCTCCGAAAATATTAATTTTAGACATAGCGAACCTTTATTGAATTGACATTAAAATTTTCCGTGGAATCTAAAAAAAAATAGAAAATGGTAGCATTCCATTTAAGATAACAAAGTTGGTGTCAACTTCCGGTATTCCCGGAAATGCCACCATTTTGAAAGTATTTTCATTAAATAGATCCGACCCGGTTTCGGCCACAGCCAAAATTTCAAATCAATATCTCTTTTAGTTCTCCAGATACTTCTAATAGACGGTAAAAAAAAATCACCCTGTATATTAACTACAAAACCAAAACTAGCCTCTTTGTGCTGACTGCAGTGGTTCAAATCTGCAGTTATGTACCGAGCTGTAATGGTTTCTTTCCTATAGATGTCAAATTCTAACTTAAGATCTAAAAATGGAAGCTGTCCTTTTCTTTTATTTCATGTGTAAATTTGATAGAATTAAATTTACTATTAAAGTCGCTCAAAAATCTTCAATGTTACATTGGCTAGTGTCAAAAATGGCAAAACCTTACCTATATCTTTGGGAAATATGGTAGCTCATCTTTGAGTTGGGTTTCAAATTTGCCCAAGAAAATGTCTGCAATGAAAGGAGAAACAATTTCTCATGGCTGTACCTTCACTTTGTTGAAAAAATGATCCACTAACTCAAATAATTCTGCTTAGAGTTGCATAAATGACCGTCAATTATTTATTTGTCAATTTACCTGGTCAATGACTCGGTCAATTGATTTGGTCATTTTTAAATGGCCTACAATTATTATGAAATTATTTCTAACATCCTGGCGAACATTTTGTTACCAAATACTTGCATGTATATTTACAGTTATTAAGATATCAAGCAAAACATAGTTTTGACCATAGTGATTGGCTCTGTGAATGGCCATGGTATAGCCTAGGCCTATATAAAACAAGGGGAACAAATTAAACGTTCAGTATAAAAATAATTGACTTTCAAATAAAAATAATAAATATTCAGTAAATAGTTTATAATTGTGTACAAAACTTGAAATGGAGTATGTCCGGTGCAAAGGTTAGGTCAGGCCAGGCCAGATCAGAAGATTGGTTTAATAAAAATTACAAAAATATTTGTTCAAAAAAGTTTACAGCACAATATTGAGCAGTTTTTTTCACACAAGTACTCCAAAACCTTTGGTAGGTACAGGTACACTGGGAAAAAGTGAGCTGACGTCGAATGAAATTAATAATTCGTTATCATGCAATGTGATGTGTTGAATTTTGTTTATAAACCCTAAAGATTGCTTTACTGAAAAACTTGATTGCTTGATTTCAAGGTTATTAAATTCATTGACCAACCATTTGGATAGTTTGTAAGTAGGATAATCTATAGCTGATACTATGGGCTTCCTACTTAAAATCAGGAAATAATAAATTTGAGTTAAGGGGATAGTGCACCCATGCATTTACGGCACCTTCGTAATTCTGCTCTTGCAAATTATCGGATTAAAATATTTTCTATTTTTTTGTCCCTACTTATCAAGAAAGAGTTACTCTATGAGCCCTACCAATATTTTGAATATATTTAAATATTTTAATAGTTAAATAATTATTTAAAAAAAGTGAAATAATTACCCACATTCTCGACCGGTTTTGGCTTATTAAATGTTAATGATATGTAAAGTCCTTGGTAGGGCTCATTCTCGGTAGTTTTATCTATGATTCAAAAAAAGAATTGTTAAGATTGGATGAATAGTTTTCACACAGGGCCGGAAATACAAACTCATGTTTTCCCAAAATTCTTTGGAGTAAAATGCTATTCAAAGAAGATGGACTCCCCACCCTGACCTCAAAACGAATGCCGTAGTACGTCGCGTATTAGACCGTCAATGTAGGGGAAGTAAAGCCTATAATTTATGAGTGTTTATTTTCTCCTTTTAAGTTCTTTTAGCCCCAAGCATTTTAATTTTTACAAAAGGGCATTTTCTTGAAACAGGTATTTACATTTACAACTAAAATTAGATTCGTTTGGCGATGGGAAATATAAAAAAAAAACGTAAGAAGTCGAGACGTTATCCTTCTAACCCTTATCCAAAACGGAAATGCAGGTCTGTATGGAAATGTGTGTTTTTAAATTATTGTATTTTCAAAATTCTTTTTTTTTAATTATGATGATGCACGATAGAAGTAAACGGAAAATAAACGAAAACAAGAAAATGCGCAACTGAAAAATATGTCAAATTTTGTAGTAAAAGACGATGTCGAGCAATGGTATACCTACCTACATATTATTTTTATGTTTATTGATTGATTACAATTTATTCATCATCATCGCCATAAGGTTCCCAGTCCAAAGACTGTTTGGACGCGTACCTCCATCCTTTCCTATCCTGAGCCAACCTACGCATTTCCCCAAAAGTTGAACATTCTACATCCCTAACTATTTGAGAACAGTAGTCTAATCTGGGCTTACCCATACCTCTTTTTATACCTATCTCTGACTAGTAGTATGTCACGAACTATTCCTTCGTATCTTAGGTGTCCTACCATCCTCTCTCCTATTTTTTATTGTCTTCCACACCTTTCGCTTTTCTCCAACTCTTTCTAATACCTCTATCCCTATTGCTAACCTTATCTATCCATGATATCTTCATCATGCGTCTGTAACACCTCATTTTAAACGCTTTTATTCTTTTTCTCTTTCTGCTTCTCCTATTGTATGCCGTACTCCAGACGTATACGTGGGAAGTTAAACTGATAGTTCTAAAATTTTCGCACTTATCCCCGCCTTTCCGTTTTGGCAGAGCGACTATGATGTTCCTTTTGTAATCTTCTGGAATCTCACTTACATAACTCGTATATACGGCTAACTAGTTTAAATAAACGCTCTCTTACCTCTTGACCTGCACATTTTAAAATTTCTGCCTGCAATCCGTCTACACCTGGTGCTTTACTGTTTTTAAACTTTCTAATGCTAGCTCAAACCCTTCTCTTATTATAGGACAGCCTAAAGGTATTATCACCCTCTACACTGATTTAATTTTCTAATATATTTCCTAGTTCTTGTCCCGCATATAAGATTCCCAAATATTCCTTCCACCTATCTGCCTTTTCCCCTCTTCCGATTAGGATGTCACCTGCCTTGCTACTAATGCTCTTGCTAGATCCAATTTCACTGAAATTTCTTCTAATTATGCTATACGTTTTTCCTACTTCGAACTTATCTTCCACTGCTTTGCATTTATTATCAATCCACTGTTCTTTGGCTTTCCTACATTTCCGAATATTTTCCCACTTGACCGCTTTATACCTTTGTTTCCCTCCTTCATCTAGCCTGTTTTTATATTTTTGTCTCTCATCTATTAGAGTCACAATTAGGGTTTTCGATCCCGGGAATCCCGGTAAAATACCGAAATATTCATTTATGCAAAAGGAATTTTTCTGCATTGCGAAATTGTTCTCGTGTCCCACAGGGCGTTACGCCCATGACCTTACAAGTTTCTATCAGCGCTGTGGATCGATTTCGGCGCCGCACTACCGCGTGCGAAAATAATCCGGTAAATCACCGGCTCGATCTCGAAATTTAGAATCCCGATCCCGAATTCTGAAAACCCTAGTCACAAATATCCCTTGTTATCCAGGGTTTTCTACTTTCAGTCTGTTTGTGACCCAATGTATCTAGCTGCAGAACACAAACCATTTTTAATGCAATGGGGAAAACCTGCAAATTTTGAAAATGATCCTATTGAATAGTTTACTATCCAAAACAAATTCCGCAATTTTCGTTTTTTATATTTTTGAGACTTATTTTTGTCATAATTAAATACGAAACATGCATTACACTTGTAACACAATATTTGAATGACGCTCTGACTTACGGGGCCTACAGATTAGGTAGGGATTTTCACATGCGCAAACCGATCCGTTAGCACCCTGAGCTCCCGCTCATTCTTCGACTCCTCCCCACTTTATCCAGGGAGACGCGTTATACCACGGCGCAACGGAAATCAAAATTTTTGGTTGGTACGCGATACATATTTTATTTGTGCTTGATATTACAGTACTAAAAGTTATAAATTCGATTAAGCGGGTCTTCCCCATTCCATTCTGCCTTTGCGTCCCTAACAGTATTTTCATTTGCGCCCTTCTTTCTCATTGATCCAACCTCGTAGGTTCAATAATAATCGAATTACCAATGGTGTAAACTTAATTTTGTCTACCCTGTATGAATTTGCCAATATTTCCTCGATACAAGAAGGGCCAAGTTTTTGGAATACTTCTTCAGCCCAAGAATTGGTACCTGCTGTTGGAAATTCTTGTTACCCAACTCAAAAGGACCGCCTTGTTTCATTGAAAATTAATTATTTTCACATTTGTGTTAGTATTAGTAGAAAAAATATGTTCGCTTTTTATAAAAATAATGTTTCTTTGTATTTAGTGTATAATAATATTATTATTGACTTTCTTGAATATAATTAGGTAACATTAATAGATTAATTATTTCTAGTGTAGATGTTACTTTATTTACAGAATTACTAGAAAATTTAGTGTAGCAGCACCCTTAGAAAGCGAAAGCAGTGTAGAGGGGGATAACCTATGGAGTTTAAGGAATAATAAAGCACCAGGTATAGATGGCTTGCAGGCAGAAATCTTAAAGTGCGCAGGTCAAGAGGTAATAGATCGTTTATTTAAATTAGTTAGTCGCATATACCTGACAGGCGAGATTCCAGAGGATTACAAACTGAACATCATGGTAGCTTTGCCAAAAAGGAAAGGCGCGGATAGATGCGAAAATTTTAGAACTATCAGTTTAACTTCCCATGCGTCAAAAATTTTAACTAGAATTGTGCAAAGAAGGATGGAGAAAAAGGCGGAAGAAATATTAGGAGAAGATCAGTTCGGATTTAGACGAAATAGAGGAACGCGCGAGGCCATTCTAGCTTTACGAGTAATTATAGAAAAAACGATAGAAAAGAGAAAGAGCGTATATATAGGATTTGTAGATTTAGAAAAAGCCTTCGACAACGTAAAATGGGGGAAGATGTTCGAAGTGCTGAGAAAGGTAGGGATGAAATACAGGGACAGAAGAATAATACATAATCTCTACAAAGAGCAAAAGGCAGTTATAGAATGTGAGCAGGAACGAAGGGAAGTAGATATCCGGAAGGGAGTGAGACAGGGATGTGCATTGTCACCTCTAGTTTTCAACTTATATATCGAAGATGCGATTAATATTGTTAAGGAAAGAACAGCCTCAGGGATCAATGTACAGGGCCAAACTATTAACATGCTCAGATTTGCGGATGATATAGCAGTGTTAGCATCTAGCAAAGAAGAATTAGGAGCGGCTTTGAATGAAATGGAAGCAGTTTTGACACAGGGCTTCGGCATGAAAATCAATAAAAAGAAAACAAAAATTTTGGTATGTAGATGGAGTGAAATCATCATAAGGTTCTCAGTCCGAAGACTGGTTGGACGCGTACCTCCATTCTTTTCTATCCTGAGCTAACCTACGCATTTCTCTAAAAGTAGAACATCCTACATCCCTAACTATTTGAGAGCAGTAGTCTAATCTAGGCCTACCCCTACCTCTTTTTATTCCTATCTCTGACTCTAGTATGTCGCGAACTATTCCTTCGTGTCTTAGAAGGTGTCCTACCATCCTATCTCTCCTACTCTTTATTGTTTTCCATACCTTTCGCCTTTCCCCAACTCTTTCTAATACTTCCCTATTGCTAACCTTATCTATCCACGGTATCTTCATCATGCGTCTGTAACACCACAGTTCAAACGCTTCTACTCTTTTTCTATCCGCTTCTCCTATTGTCCAAGTTTCGCACCCGTATAATGCGGTACTCCATACATACGACTTTAAGAGTCTCTTCCTAGTCTCTATATTAACCGTTCTCGAACATAACAGTTGTTTCTTTTTGTTAAACGCAACTCGTCCCTGCGCCATTCTTTGT